>CAWUFW010000061.1:5391039-6591039 GCA_963921515.1 Calotriton arnoldi
TAAATCTAGCTTGCAATTTTCCTCCATTAGATTCCACCGTGAGGCTCTCAATACATGCAGGAAAAGTCCTTCACAAACTTAGTTCTTTCAGATTCCTGTCACTAAAGATTTCTTGGAAGGGTTAAAGAAGGTTTTTCACCCTTTTAGACGCCATTCATGGGAACTCAACATGGTTTTGTCTTATGCAGCCTCCTTTTGAGCCCATACATAAGGCTTCTCTTCAACATCTCACTTGGAAAACTGCATTCCTTGTGGCAATTACCTCTGCAGGCAGGGTTAGTGAGATACAAGCCCTCTCTGCTCATGAACCATACACAGTTTTTCATTCACCTAAGGTAGTGATGAGGACTCATCCCACATTTCTTCCTAAAGTCATTTCTGATTTTCATGTAAACCAGACTATATCTTTACCCACTTTCTTTCAAAATTCATATACTCCAGCTGAGAGAGCACTTCACTCTCAAGATGTCAAAAGAGTTTTAAAGTTTTATCTAGATACAACTAAATTCATTTGCAAATCTCAGCAATTATTCATCAATTATAGTCCAGTCTGCACATGTCTCGTCACCTCCAAGCAATCTGTTTCTAGGTAGATTGTCTCATATATATTCTTTTCGCCTATCAGTTAGCTAGCAAGTCTCTTTCTGGTAAACCTAGAGCATACTCCACTAGGGGCAAGGCAACGACTACTGCCTTGGTGCGATATATTCCATTGGCAGATATCTGTAAAGCTGCTACATGGAGATCAGTCCACACATTCACTAAACATTACTGTCTCGACTCTGATGCGAGAACGGATGCTCAAGTAGGACAGTTTTCCCATAGAAATCTCTTTGCCTGATTGCCTATTGTTAGAAATGGGGTCTCTAGTTGGCAGAGGTAGGTACCTTAGTCCAAATAGGGACCCTTCTTCCTAGTCAGGATAAGGGAGTTGCAATCCTAAAATAACCCCTGCTCAATCCCTTGGTAGCTTGACATGAGCAGTCAGGCTTATCTTAGAGGCAGTGTGTAAAGCATTTGCACATAACCAACAGTGTAGGCACTACAAAAGTTTAGAAAAATATCCAATATTTTTATATATTTAAGACAAGACCAAAAACGATAAATATCCACAATACAGTACTTAGAAATCTTCAGTTATCAAAATAACCTTGAAAAACAGTTCCTTGAAGTCGATAGCTCCCTCTGGGGCTATCATGGCGTTGTGAACAAACAAGTCCAAACAATTCTGGCTGACCGCGGTGTTGCGGGCCAGCTACGGTGTCAGGAAGACCCGCAAAACAGTACCTTTAGAAATGCAAGGCGTCGGCGACCTCTCGTTGAGCTTCCAAAAGCATGGCGTCCGCAGGTGTATGTTCCATAGGTCGGTGCAGGAGTCATCGGGCCATTGAAGTCACACGCGTTGCAGATCGAACTCCTCTCTGTTGAAGTCAGGAGCGCTGGCGTCGGAAGGCGTCGGGTGCTGCGGTGCAAAGTGCAGTGGTGCGGCGTGCGATGCCCTCAGGTCGCGGTGCGAGCAGCGGCTCGGTGGCGGCGTCAGATGGCATCGTCGGTGAGACCAGGGTCGCGGTGCGAAGTGATGCGGTGCTTGTCACGGTGCTGGCAGGTCACGGTGCAAGCAGCCTCGTCGTCGTTGCTGAAGCACTGTCGTCGGCTGATGAACGGGAGTCGATGGCGCCGGCGTCGGTAGGCCAAGGCTGCGCTGCGGGATGAGGGCGGTGCGTCGTGTAACTCTACGAGCGGTGCCCTCGAACCACGGTGCAAGCAGCGCCGTTGATTTCGGTGTGGAGCGGCGGTGTCGGGGATACCAAGGCGGCGTCGTGAAGCGAGGCGATGCGGAGTGCAGTGCCCACAGGTCACGGTGCGAGCAGCGGCTCGGTGGCAGCGTCAGCAGGCGTCGTCGGTGAGACCAGGGTCGCGGTGCGGCCTTGCGGCAGTGCCCTCTGCGGTGCCTTCAGGGCACGGAGTCGTCAGCGGTGTCGTTGACGGCCTCGGGTTGCTTTTTCTTCTGTTGCAGCACAAAACACACAGTCCCCAGTGCCGAGTGCAGAAGAACTTGAAGTCTTTGCTGTTCCTGAGACTTCTTGAACAGGGGGCAAGCTCTACCTCAAGCCCTTGGAGAAACTCACAAAAATAGATTGCAGAAAGTTCAGTCCAGTCCTTACACTACCCAAGACAGAAGCAGCCACTGCAGGCCAACACAGCAAAGCACACAGCAAAGTGGTAGTTCCTCCTCACAGCTTCTCCAGCTCTTCTTCTTGGCAGTCTTCTTGGTCCAAAAGAGTTCTAACGTTCAGGGGTTTGGGCTCCACTTTTTATAGCCCAAAATCCTTTGTCCTCTCAGGCAGAGAGTGTCTGTGCCCAGCCAGAACCAGTTCTACCCTCTCTGGTGTGGCTTCCTGGCAGGAGGGGGAGACAGCATTGTCAGAGGCAGACTAGGCCCATTCAGGTGCAAGGAAATCTCCTCCCCCTACTCTAAATGCAGCCCAGGTCTATTCAGCCCTTTCCTGACCCACCTAGACTATCTGGAGCCTCTGCTGCTCCCCAGCCCCTGTCATCCAAAACCCAGACAGTCAATCCACAAACCCAGCAGAGGCCTGCAGGATGGCTGAGCAAGAAAATACCTACTTTCTAAAAGTGGTATTTTCAAACACAGAATGTAAAAATCACCTTCACTAAAAGATGCATCTTTAGATTCTGAGTTCAGGCATACTAAACTTTATTTTCCTACCTAGTTCCCAGGGCCAGTTATGTTTATAAGATGTTATAAACAAACTCCCCATTCTGTCCTATGGGGAACAGATAGCCTTTCAATAGTGAAAAACGAAATTGGCAGTAATTCACTATCAGGACATGCCACACACACCAGGGCATGTCCTACCTTTCACATACACTGCACCCTGCCCACAGGGGTATCTTGGGCCTACCTTAGTGGTGACTGACATGTAAGAAAAGGGAAGGTTAGGGCCTGGCAAGTGGGTGCACTTGCCAAGTAGACATGGCAGTACCAGACTGCACACAGGCTCTGCAATGGCAGGCCAGAGTTACCTTTACGGGCTGTTTGTGTGGGTGGCACAATCCAGTGCTGCAGCCCACTAACAGCATTTGATTTACAGGCCCTGGCACACTCAGTGCACTTTACTAGGGACTGACACATAAATCAAATAGGCCAATCATGGAAACACCAATCCATAACACATTTTACCACAGGAGCACTTGCACTTTACCACTGATCAGCAGTGAGAAAAGTGCGCAAAAACACTAAGCCAGTCAAAACCGGGAGGTCAGAAAGCAAAAACTCAGGGGAAACACGCCAAAAGATGCCAAGTCTAACACCTATCTAATTATTGCTCTGTCTACCCCACCGCCGTCAGGGGATGGACTTGCTACTCTATTCTACTCGTATGACTATACATGGAAATCCCCTACGAGAGAAGGTATAGTTTCTTAACTGTAACTCCAGTTCTCTTGAAGGGGTATTTCCATGATAGTCATAAGCAACCCTCCCTCATCCCCGGTGGATTAGACAGACTCTTTCATGCTCTTTATAATTCAGCTACTACCGCCTGTGAAAAAGAACTGAGCTGCCTCTGGCTGAGCATGATGGGATACTGGATGTCCCAGGTTCCTTAAAGGCACAGTCTCCCTTTTTATTCCTTTATAATGGGCGCATTGTCTAAACTGACCTGCATTTCTTCATACTTGTCTCACTTTACAAAAGGGTTTGTGAAAGATTTTTCCTGTTATTCTTTAAAATTTACATGCATTTCCACATGTTTCTTTAAACTACCTCCCTTTTGTTACTTCAAGATGAAGAATTTAGACCATTGTATCCTGTCTACTAGGCTGCATATTGACTTTCTTAAATGACTATTCAAGGCCTTCCTCAAGAAAGGTGAACAGCAGCACTTAAGAAGATATCATGGAAAAAGTGCTCCGGGGTCCCCGCAATCGGGCGGGAATATTCTACGCTTATGACTATCATGGAAATACCCCTACGAGAGAACTGGAGTTACAGGTAAGAAACTATACCTTTCATTGCCTCACTTACACCATAGGTAAGGTTACTCTTGTGGTACCCGACTTCCTTGTGTTGCAATTTATCTCCTCATCTATCTATTTAATTCATCACCACTTTATAAAAAAGATCTACATTGTTTCCACTCAATAGTTGGGGAGTCCATTTAGAGTTTTGTTTGAGACCACTGTCTTCACTTAAATTAGTACAGAATTCTAAATCATACAGTACATAATGAATGGTAATCGGATCTTGTTCACATTCAGTTATGGATAACAATATCGTCATGTCCCAGACATCCTGAATTGATAGATCCCCAACCGATGCATCCTGCATATTCAATTTATTGACCTTAGGATTAGTGGCAAAAAACATTAAAAACTTTTTTAGTTTCAATTGTCTAAAAATTCTTTAAACATCTATATTGATGTCAGAGATACCTCTGTGCAACGTTGGGCAAAAGCTCATGCCCTTCTGAAATACAGATACCATATTCTCCGTTAGTATCTTACTGGAGAGATTCACAACTTTCACATCCAAAGCCTAATACCTAATCATTGTTTGTTCGTGCTCCATGATCTTGTCTGCATCCCTCTCTTTTCTTTTGGCGCCCTCTCTCTCCCCTTACTCCCTTCCTGGATTTTCCACCTCGTTTCCTTGTAATCTGAAACTCATATCTTTGTTTTCCATTCTGATCCTCAAAACTTCTCTTAAAAAGTATTCCCTGCAGATTGATTTGATGTCCCCTCCCCAGCATTCTCCTTTCCACTACTCGATATATTACTAGATGAAGTTGCACATCTCTCACTCAAGGAAGGCGATTTGCCCCTCCCTGGAGCCATGTCTGTTTGACTCAGTGATCAAAATGTTTGCCTAACGTAAAAACTCTACCACTAGAATAATCTATTTCATCTCTCTTAAGCTTCCTTGCTTTTCTTTGTTTTATGTTTTCCTCATATCTAATAAGAATCTCCTCCAAAATTGCGAAATTCTTCTTCGTAGCTTCTGGTAAGTTAAGATCTGAAATCTCTTTCTCTACCTCATAAATTTCTTGTATCAGTTTCGTAACATTCCTCCCTGTATTCTCTATACGTATATCATTGAATTCATAGGGGCCAATTCACAAAGGTAATCTAAGCCAAAAGTCTAATTTTACAGCTTTTGGTATTCACAGAAGTAATTTATGACTTTTGGTATACACAAAAGTCACTTACGACTCTATCTTTACGTCCGCACTCGGGCCGGAATTTCCGCGCTCTTGGTGGAATCTCCACTTTCGGGCCGGATGATCATTTTCTTCAATGCTAAATACCTGCGTAAGTACCTACCATCCCCCACCATGCTCCAGCTGAAACACGGCAGCCCAACAGCCAATCCCAGCCCTGCAGCACATATGAAACCAGAGCTGACACACACAAATCTTCCAACATGTCGCTGAATGTGTTTCTTGCTCTGCCCCTTGCCATGCGGCAAGAAGACTTGAGGAGGAGGAGAAGGAGAGTAGAGAGGATATTCAGACAAAGGATCAACCTATTTGGGATGTCCAGCCAAGATGTCAGGGCCAGATACCGTTTCCCTCCAGAAGTCATCTTGGAGATGGTATGTGAGTGGGAGCAGGAACTTGACTCTGTGACCTGCTGCTCCCATGCCATTCCAACATATCTCAAGATACTTTCTGCTCTCCATTTCTTTGCTATGGGGACATTCCAAAGGGTCTCCAGTGACCTTGTGGGCATCTCTCAGGCAAGCCAGTCGCGCTGCTTGCATCAGGTACTGAGCTGCATCAATTCAAGATCCCACCTCCATATACGAATGCCCCTTACACTGGACAGGAGACAAAGGGCAGCTAGGGATTTCTATCTCATTTCCCGCTTCCTACGTGTGCTTGGTGCAATTAATTGTACCCATGTGGCTCTTCAGCCACCGCGCCGCATTGCACACATCTTCTGCAACAGACACTGATGGCATTCCATCAATGTGCAGGCTGTCTGTGATGCCAGTGAGAGATTCATTGATGTGCATGCAGTGTTTCCAGGCAGTACCCATGACAGCTTTGTATTCCGTATGTCACCTCTTGCCTGGCGGATGGCTGTGAGACAATTTGGCAACATGTGGCTACTGGGTAAGTACCAAGCACTAAAAATGAGGGATATGTGTAAATGAAATGTATGAATACCACCTTACATTAACAATCATTGTACAATAAGAATTGTCAAGCCACATAGACGGCCTCAACAGACACTGCATGTACTAAAGTATAGATCATGTTCTGTTCAAATTTAAGAGGGAAATGTAATCTATTGCCCTATCTTCCCTCCTCAGGCGATGCTGGGTATGCACTCTCTCCTCAACTCCTCACACCATACAGAAGTGCAACCACTGTAACTCAGCGTAGATATAAAACGGCACACATATGGACTCGAGCCATCATAGAGCGCACTTTTGGTCTTTTGAAGTCGCGATTCAGTTGTCTTGACTGTACAGGGGGTATGCTGATGTACTCCCCTGAAGTTGTGTGCAAGATCATATTAGCCTGTTGTGTTTTGCACAACAAAGCTTTTAAGTAAAGGCTTACACATGCCTCTTGTACCTCGGCTAGCTCTGAATTCGGGCAACCGGGCCATTGCACATAACAGAGGTCAGGGTATGCAAGTCCGTGATCAGCTGGTTGCCACTTTTTTCACATGAGCAACCTGTTGTGTTATGGACCAAATGTGGTTTGCAGTCTGTTGTCAATGATGAAAGTTGGATAATTAAGACTCTGTCCAAAAATTCCACTAGTAGTTGGTATTTCTATTTCCACTGTCTTTCGGTTTTCACATGTATCCAAATAGTTCCAGCACATCTTGTAGCCAACATTTGTTTCGTCATTTGGTAAATCTACCATTAACTTCATCAGGGCTAGAAAAACAAATTATAACCCTCCTTAGTTGCACACCTTAGTCATAGTAACTCAACAACAAATATCACCTCTGTGAAGGCAAGGAGTCCAACATAACCCACACATGCTCAAAAGGGGTGGCCCCAAACTGAAACGAAAAAGAAGATATAGTACAGGATTTAGATATTAGTTAACCAGACACTGATAGTTATACACAATAGAGCCTCTCCATATCACCGTAATACCAACATCAAAAATAAAGATGCACAAAAAAGGATTTTTTAGAATGTAAAATCAAGACAAGGTTAAAACAAAAATAGAGCTAGAGGCAAAACACATTCTCATGCTAAGGGTAAATTGTGCAGCTCATTATGTAATTGCACCTAGGTGTCAGCCAACGTTCAGAAACCAACATCGATTCCCTATGGAATCTATTCTACTCACCTCTCAACATCAGAAGTAAGTTTCAAATATCTAGTGTATATTGTTAATACTTGAAAGGTTCCTATAATCAAACATAAGGAACAAAAACATATAACCCATTTCCTACTACATTTTTTTACACCCCTTTGTGTGGAACCTCCCATCACATATACGGAGCAACAAGCATCTTTTGAATCTGCTGAATGATATGATATGGGATTCAGGGATTACACTTGTTACCATGGATGTGATATCATTATATACCAAGATTTTGCACCAACATGGCATGGTGGCTCTAAGACACTTCCTATATAAGAGACCAATAGAATTCATGGAGCATTCAGAGATGCTGATGACTATATCACAGATGATACTTAATAATAGTGTATTTATATTCAATGGAGAGTGGTACAGACAGCTCTACGGGACTGCAATGGGCTCCAGGTTTGCACCGTCTTTTGACAAACTATTTATAGGTTGGTATGAGGTGGTGCATATCTGGGGCCATGGTGGATCAAGATGGAATGGCAATATCCACTATTGGGGCCGATACATTGGATGACTGTTTGATGATTTGGACGGGTAGTCAGGTGAACTTATGGAGTTTTTCTGTTTTCTAAATGACAACATACATAACATGTCGTTTACATTAGAACAACACAGTTGGGAACGTGTTGTGTTTCTAGATGTAGAACTATATATTTGTGATGACAAGACACAAAGCAGGATGTATAGAAAGACAACGTCATGCAACTCCCCACTTCACGCCAACACTCACATACCAGATGTCAGATTAACACAATCCCATATGGAGAGTGTTGAGAGTGAGGCACAGTTGTAATGAAGTCCTGGAATTTTCACGTAACATCATTGACATAGAACAGAGATTTTTAGCATGTGGTTATGTTAAAGCAGTAATCTCAAGGGCTTGTACGAGGTCACATGGACTAAAACATGTTGATATACTTAGAAATGTGAAGAATGCTACTAAGAGTAAGGAAGTACCAGTGAGACTGATTACTGATTATCACCCACACTCGTATAAAGTATATAACATCTTGAGGAGACATTGGTCTTTATTAACTTCAGACCAGTCTCTATAGCTCTCTTTAACAGATCGTCCTTGTATAACTAAGAGCAAGGGTAGAGCATTGCGTAACTTAGTGAGCCCCAGTTACCCCACACAACAAGTACATGATACGTGGTTGCACAAAAAAGCAGAGGGTTTGTATAAATATATACAATGCAATATGTGTAGACTGGCAATCAGTGGAGTTACAAGGTTCAATTATAACAACTCACATGAATGTTATTCATACACACATTGATTGCACTACCAGATTTGTTGTTTATGTGCTTATTTGTTAAGTTTGGAAAAGTATATGTAGACAGTACTATTAGACTGTTGAAAGAGTGCATTTCAAAGCATTTCAGGGCACTAAAACAACAAGATGTTAAATACCGAATAGCAATACATGCAAAAGATTGTGAGGCTCAAGATAAACATCTGAGCTTTAGGTTCCATGGGATTGAGACCGTGTTAAGCGTTGTGGGGGGGAATAATCCGGAACTGAGGTTACATCAATGTGAAGCCTGTTTGATAATGCAGTTACATGCAGTGGAAAAATATTGATATATCTGAATATTGATCATGAAATGCAATATTTTCTGGGAACTTAAATTGCATGAAGAGAGTTGAATCCCTAGCATTGGCATTGACAGATTGTTTTGACCACTATTGTCTGTACTTTGGAATGGATCTTTTATACTGTAGACATTTATGCACTAATTTCAGAATGAAGCAAGAGATGGGTTAATTTTAATAATCGAATAATTACACGCCATTTGTAGAAGGCTTAGGGTGCGAGAACCCCAGCAATGTTTCAAATTGTCTGTTCTTAGTGGTCTTGATTTTTGTTTTGATTTTTAAAATTTATTTGAGTTTTATATAGCACTGGCTAGACCCGGAGGTATCAGAGCGCTTTACATGAGGTTCCACATTGTTACGAAGTTACATCAGTTGCAAATTACATCTGTTGTTGGAGAGCATTTAAAGAGCATAGAAGACAAGGAAAAGGAGCGTAGAAGGGTAAGGTAAAAGGGAAGGAGGGAGATAAGGCGGAGAGACGAAGAGAAGTCTGCCCAAAGTCCGGCTGGGTAGGTGACGGCCGGGGGAAGTCCACAGCCCATCTCCTCTATAGCTATCAAGGTAGCTCCACCGGGCATCGGCCAAAATGCTAGGTCTCAACGGTCGGTGGAAATGGTCGGTGGGGAGGAAGGAGACACAGCGGGGAGACAAGGTGAACTATGCCCAATGTCCGGCTGGGTAGGTGACGGTCAAGGGGGTGAACCGGGGCCAATCGCCTCTACAGCTGTCTAGCAGCTCCACCGGGCATCAGCCATGTTGCTCAGGTCTCAGCGGTCTGGAAAAACAAGAATAAACAATTTTGAGTAGGTATATTAGCTACAGTTGCATAGTCAAACATAGAATAACAAGTCCCCAATAGAGGATAGAGGGAATGGGAGAGGGGAGTAGAAACAAGGGGCAGGGAAGGAGGTTAGTTTTGGCAGACCGGTATAGGAAGAACAGTATTTCCAGGGGAGGAGAGGCCACCCTGCTGGGACTCCATGCTCAGGGAAACATCCCCCCTGGACGACGCTGCTGCTGAAATCCACGTGTAGGGGGAGATGGCGACACTTGGTGTAGTCCAGCTCGGTATCGGAGAAGGAGCTGGGGTCTGCCATAGTGGCTGCTGGAGAAACGAAGGCAGCGGAGGCCGCCATTGTAAAGTCAGGCACGTCATGACCGGGCCTATGTAGATCCCTGTGTAGGCGTAGATAAGGTGGATTGGTCTCTACCACGATGAAGCCCTGCTCGTGAGAGACCACAGACGGCTCGGATGCCAGGCTGGTGACGAGAAGCATGGGGTAGAAGTAGCGGGATTCCATCTTTCTCTGGAGGACAAGGACGAAATCACGGAGTGCTGCAGGAAGGTGAGCAGCGACTCCCCTGTGCTCTCCACCGAGTAGTTCTTGCCAAGAGTAGAGAAAGCTGAGCTGTATTGTGCATGGGGGACCCCCCAGGGTGCACCGCTGAGCCTCCCGCGGTCGCCTGACTGCAGGCGCCATTTTGGGGTCAGGCGTCTATCCCAGGGCTCACCGAGAGCATTGCTAAATTGCGAAAGCACTACTGGATTACATCCAAAGGAAGGGGGCACAGGACACCGGAGCCCCCCCACCGCCCATACCGGTCATCAGGGGTCCCAGGGTCGTCAGAGGTGCCCTCGCTCACAGTCTGTTATCCCTCGGTGAGTGACAGCAACAGCAGTCACCTCGTGCAGTCAGCGCCGCGTCCTCACTTTAAGGAGCGCATCGGCAGCAGGCAGGTCGGCGTTTCAAGAGGCGGACCAAGAGGTGGGGGTACTGATCGCTTGAAGAAAAATGGAGGCCCATGATATTTGGGTATCGTAAAGAATCTAACCCGAGAAGTCGGACTACAAGAGATAAGATTGCATTGCTGTATATATCCAGATGGTTAATAGAAATATTTTGTATTGTTTCGTTACGAAAAGTTTGGTGAGTCTCAGTAATAAAGAACTTGCATTCTGGAAACAGCATACTGTTCTCTTATCCTGTATGTATATAGGCTATGTTTATTGTTTTATATGTTCTTGCCTTTGTTTACTTGTAAAGCGCTCTGATACCCACGAGGGTCACGTTTGCACTAGATAAAACTTTTCAAATAAAAAAATAAAACGGAGTGAATAGACTCATAATGAGATAAATGTACATTAATTTTCACGTTTTACATTTCGGTTGCCTCAAAATATCTATTGATGTATGAGTATATGATGGAGTTACCATTTTGAGTTGGCCTTTACATACGTGTAGGTATATCTTCTGGGCCTATTGCAAAAACATGTGAATGTTTGGTGAGTTTTAATGATGCACTGATGAGGTTATTCTTCAGCAACGTCTGTGATAGGTTCTTTGTCCCTGGTAAATTGTAATGATGATTACGAGTACAGAAGAAACTAGGCTTTTAAGATGGCCACCAAATTCCCTATCCTAGACTAATACATTCTGAGATTTTCTTGGCTGCCATGTTGATTAAGTCACAACGGATAGTTATTCAGCTAGTCTACTGATACAGGCTTAACTTTGTTGCCCTTAATGATGTTGTGAGGTGCATATGGAATTGTAACCGGTGGACGGGTTACAGGATAACTTTAATATGTGGTCATTTTGAACTAAAAAGAATAGGCTTATGATAGGGTTACTTGTACATTTTTAGATATTTCAGCCTTGTAACTTGGTAAAAAATACCCACACTAAGATGGCGTTGATGTAGCATGCCAGAATTTATACTTGCCTGCTGGAGTACTCTCCATACATTTTGAACTAATTCAGGTAAGAGCAGTGCGAGTGACTTTCAGATAGTAGATATGTCTTGGCACACTAAGAATTCAGATGGTGGTTACAGTTTTACCTGTGGCATTATGCTTATGGGGGCATGTATGTAGATTGTAACTAAGAGCGAGTCCCGAAATGCATATTGCGAGAGGCTTCAGACGAAAGTTAGGGCTTCACCTGTGGCATTACATTTATGAGCGTTGAAACACATATTGCGAGAGGGACTATGTGGCATTCTGGTACACTTGGTATGTTAACATGCTGGCTTACCTTCTAACTCATATTAATGTCCGGTACATGATGGGCGCAATTTATTTTGAATGCTGCACTATTAAATGGACATGGAACTATGATGTGTGGGCGATCTTTTGAGTAGGATTGAGTTAAATAACATAGAGAGAGATGTATACGCCTGAGGCCTTATGGATGTAATTTTAGATGTTAAGCTTATGAGAATTGAGGATATGGACTAGATGTTGACAAATGACAACAGTGGAGAGTAACGTGTAGAAGTGACTGTGTGAATTTATGCTCTTCTTTGTAATTTTCAACAGATTTGAGGGTGTAGACTTATCACATATACAATTTTGCGGCTACACCGCAGGATCTGGTGAGGTTTGAGTGGTCACATATGATAATCTCAAAATATAATAGTTTACGTTGGAATTGGGTTATATGTTTTTGTTCCTTATGTTTGATTATAGGAACGTTTTAAGTATTACCAATACCCACTAGATGAAATATTTGGAATTTACTTTTGATGTTAAGAAGTGAGTAGAATAGATTCCTTAGGGAATCAACGTTAGTTTCTGGGCGTTAGCTGACACCTAGGTGCAATTACATAATGAGGTGCAAAATTTAACCTTAGCATGAGAACCTGTTTCTCCTCCAGCTTTGTTTTAACCTTGTCTTGATTTTACTTTCTAATAAATCCTTTTTTCCGCGTCTTTATTTTTTAATATTACGGTGAAATAGAGAGGATCTATTGTGTATAACTATTAGTGTCTGGTGAACTAATATCTGAATCCGGTACTATATATTCTTCTTTTTTGTTTCGGCTTGGGGTGCATCCCTTTTGAGCATGTGAGGGTTATGTTGGACTCCTTGCCTTCAATGAGGTACCAATCATCACAGTAATATTTGTGGTTAAGTTACTATGACTGAAGTGTGTAACTAGGAAGGGTTATAATTTGTTTTTGTAGCCCTGATGAAGTCGATGGTAGATTTACCAAATGACAAACCACGTGTTGGCTACAAGATGTGCTGGAACTATTTGGACACATGTGAAGACCGAAAATAAATTGGAAATAGAGATACCAACTACTAGTGGACATTTGAATTTTGTTTTTAATTGGTTTTTTTTTAGAGTTTTTTATAGCGCGAACTAGACCCGCGACATCGGGTGTCAGAGCGCTTTACATGAGCACCAGTTTCGTTACAGAAGTACACATTCATTTTTGTTAGGCACGGGAAGATTAAGTGATTAGCCCAGAATCACAGGATGTTGAGCGTCATTGCCGAGTCTCGAACCCGGTTCCCCAGCTTCGAGGTCCACTGCTCTAGCCATAAGGCTACATCCTCTCACTAATTGGTGCTCAGGAGACTATTGAATGTTTAAGAAATTTGTCCCCAGTGTTGGTACTTTCTGGGTCCAATGCAGCAAGGGTGAACAGCAAATATATATCACCAATGCATAAATTACTCTGTGTCACCTCTTTGGTAGGTTGTACTCTGTCATCTCTTAATGCAAGCCATTTAAGTTTCCTAATGAAATGGAATAAATCAATCCTACTCTGAGGGAAGTTGAATTTGTTAACTGGGCAGAATAAAAGACCAATTTTCAAAACCCTCACTTCAACCTCAGATAAAGGACGATTGGATACATTTACCACATTGATAGGTCTCGTCTTCATTGTCCCATCTTCTGGCCTTTTGTAGTTATTCCCATGGGGGTTGTTCCTAATTTTGCTGTATCCTCCTCTTCTGATGTTTTTGTTAATGATCCTCTGCCTCATCCTCCTTTTTCCCTTCCTCTTCCCTTCCTCTGCCCTGATCCTTCTTCCAGTTCTGTAGGTTCCATTCTTGTTGGAGCATCCAAAATTTCTCCCAAAAGTTTCCTGGTTTAGATACACTGCTTTCTGGCTCTTCATTGGCAATTCTTTCTTTCTTTTTTTTTTTTTTAAATATTTTTTATTTGCGCATGTTGCCAACAACGAAGGAAGAAATAAGAAAAACATATAACCAGTTACATTTCAAACACCCGTTTGATATGGCTTAAATGCAATAATGAAATACAACATAAAGTTAACACACATGCACAATTTTTGTACCTTTTACCCCTTCCCCAACCCGCCCATCCCTCCCCGGGGCTGTCCCTATCGTAAACATATCGTATCAGAGCTTATTCGAATCCAAAAATACAAATAGCTTATCTCTCAAGCCATTTAGCCAGTGGTTCCCATATTTTTGATCCTTTCCTCCGTGCTTGCATCCCTCTATTCCCATAAATTGCCTTTTCAAAATTATAGTTTGATACCAATCTTGTTAGCCATTGGTGATAACCTGGTGGGACTGGATCTAACCATGCTGTAGTTAGACAAAGCCTAAATATTGCCATGCAGATAAAAATCAATTGCTCCCCGGGTTTCCGACTCGTTTCCTTATCCACCCCAAGACATATTAAGGAAGTTGATAGAATGAGATCTCTCCCAAGCAAATTTTTTATAAAATTTGCAATCTCTGCCTTCAAGTTACTTAATTTACTACATGTAGCCAACATATGACATAGGTCAGCCTGATATAGGGAGCATCGAGGACAGAGGGTTCCCTTTCCTGTCCACCATTTCGCAATCTTTTTGGGGGTGTTATATAGTGAAAAGCAAGTTTTATAGAATTGGGCCTGAAGTCTTGCTGGGATTAGAAGACTTTGTGCCAATTCCATTGAATGGAGAAATAAATCCTTGGCTATTCTTTCTAATATATCACTTTCACTGTAGTCACTCAGGGACCAAGCTGTTTCGTACTGGTTGTCGCCTTCCAAGGACACTAGATTTTAAGAAATGTTCCAACTTCTGTTGACATCGTCATACTTGCGGCTGAAAGTCAGAACTCTGCCATCTTGATAGTGTTTCTGATCACATAATAATTTCCTTCGTTTTTTTAGTTGGATCTCTTCCTCATGTTTACCAATCCTTTTCATAATGCCCTCCATTTTTGTCTCAAATGCTTTTTAAGGATTGTGAAATCGAGTGTTGAAAGTGTTCCTCACCCGTGACCGCACCACCATCGGAGGGTCCCGCACACGAGGACTGTGAACCAGGGAAATATATATATGTATTAAAAAAAATATATATATATATGGGGAGAGAGGAGGCAATACTCATTGCCTGAGAAAGGGAATTCGCGGGTGGCTTGGACTTCCTCTTGGGCACTCGAGCTGGTGTGAGGCCTGTGACCGATATAATTGGGACATCACCTGATGTTTGGTTTTCCCTATCACTGTATAGGCAGCCATGGGACTTCAACTACCAGCATGCATCTGCCTGGCAGGGAGAGCGTGAGATGGCTATGATCCTTTAATTGGAGGAGGGGCAAGGAATCACCTGACAGGGAGTGGTCGAGATAACAGCTACACTCTACCTGTCCCCCATGGAGAATGAGCAGCCCGTGGAACCGGCACTGATGAAAGCCGATTGAGGCTGAAACGCGTATGCCAAGGCGTTTCATGGACTAGCAGCACCACGCAAATAATACCAATAAAGCCATCTGCAAAACCCGAAGCTGTGTCGTGCTTTTGAATTACTTGGGAGAAAGCATTGGTTCATATGTTTGGCCAGCTAGCAGGTGCTGGCTTCCGACACGCCCTCTCGGTAAGGAGCAGCGCGGAATACCGGCAACAAGTTGAATACGCATCAAACTGCAACGCGCTGCCCCCCCAGCAGTTTATCATCTATTGAGACTTACCTTCTGCAATGGGGAGAGAGGAGGTAATACTCATTGCCTGAGAAAGGGATTTTGCGGGTGGCTTGGACTTCCTCTTGGGCACTCGAGCTGGTGTGAGGCCCGTGACCGATATAATTGGGACATCACCTGATGTTTGGTTTTCCCTATCACTGTATAGGCAGCCATGGGACTTCAACTACCAGCATGCATCTGCCTGGCAGGGAGAGCGTGAGATGGCTATGATCCTTTAATTGGAGGAGGGGCAAGGAATCACCTGACAGGGAGTGGTCGAGATAACAGCTACACTCTACCTGTCCCCCATGGAGAATGAGCAGCCCGTGGAACCGGCACTGATGAAAGCCGATTGAGGCTGAAACGCGTATGCCAAGGCGTTTCATGGACTAGCAGCACCACGCAAATAATACCAATAAAGCCATCTGGAAAACCCGAAGCTGTGTCGTGCTTTTGAATTACTTGGGAGAAAGCATTGGTTCGTATGTTTGGCCAGCTAGCAGGTGCTGGCTTCCGACACGCCCTCTCGGTAAGGAGCAGCGCGGAATACCGGCAACAAGTTGAATACGCATCAAACTGCAACGCGCTGCCCCCCAGCAGTTTATCATCTATTGAGACTTACCTTCTGCAATGGGGAGAGAGGAGGCAATACTCATTGCCTGAGAAAGGGATTTTGCGGGTGGCTTGGACTTCCTCTTGGGCACTCGAGCTGGTGTGAGGCCCGTGACCGATATAATTGGGACATCACCTGATGTTTGGTTTTCCCTATCACTGTATAGGCAGCCATGGGACTTCAACTACCAGCATGCATCTGCCTGGCAGGGAGAGCGTGAGATGGCTATGATCCTTTAATTGGAGGAGGGGCAAGGAATCACCTGACAGGGAGTGGTCGAGATAACAGCTACACTCTACCTGTCCCCCATGGAGAATGAGCAACCCGTGGAACCGGCACTGATGAAAGCCGATTGAGGCTGAAACGCGTATGCCAAGGCGTTTCATGGACTAGCAGCACCACGCAAATAATACCAATAAAGCCATCTGCAAAACCCGAAGCTGTGTCGTGCTTTTGAATTACTTGGGAGAAAGCATTGGTTCGTATGTTTGGCCAGCTAGCAGGTGCTGGCTTCCGACACGCCCTCTCGGTAAGGAGCAGCGCGGAATACCGGCAACAAGTTGAATACGCATCAAACTGCAACGCGCTGCCCCCCCAGCAGTTTATCATCTATTGAGACTTACCTTCTGCAATGGGGAGAGAGGAGGCAATACTCATTGCCTGAGAAAGGGATTTTGCGGGTGGCTTGGACTTCCTCTTGGGCACTCGAGCTGGTGTGAGGCCCGTGACCGATATAATTGGGACATCACCTGATGTTTGGTTTTCCCTATCACTGTATAGGCAGCCATGGGACTTCAACTACCAGCATGCATCTGCCTGGCAGGGAGAGCGTGAGATGGCTATGATCCTTTAATTGGAGGAGGGGCAAGGAATCACTTGACAGGGAGTGGTCGAGATAACAGCTACACTCTACCTGTCCCCCATGGAGAATGAGCAGCCCGTGGAACCGGCACTGATGAAAGCCGATTGAGGCTGAAACGCGTATGCCAAGGCGTTTCATGGACTAGCAGCACCACGCAAATAATACCAATAAAGCCATCTGCAAAACCCGAAGCTGTGTCGTGCTTTTGAATTACTTGGGAGAAAGCATTGGTTCGTATATATATATATATATATATATATATATATATATATATATATATATATATATATATATATATATATATATATTACCAAATGAAAAGGGTTCTTCCTGAAAACGAGCCCGTTGTCAGGTGGTGCGTGATGCCGGCAGAACCACAGCCGGACAATAGTACTTTTCCATGCAATACAATAAAGCGCACTCTCAAACGACCTCTGCTAGTGCAAGAAAGATTTATTCCTCAGTTGCAACAGGTTTCGGCAAAGATGCCTTGATCACACGCTGAGCAATGATTCAGAAGTGCATACATAGACAAAAAATACAAACAAAGGACTATTGCTCGTAATTGCATGACTGGCTGTGTTACAACGGCGGCCATTTTTGAATGGGTATTCATACAAGCTAAAAGCAGTTTGTTAACATGAAAAATAGACATTCTGAGGTTGCATATAGTTTCTGTCCCAGCAAGATTGATCCAGGTGTAATGATGTTACCACGACAGGATCATATTCAAGAGCATTTCGTGTGTCTGGCACTTTTGTCAGGTGATAGTAAAACAAATATGTACAGCGGCCATTATATACTGTCTGTCTAAAACAGCGGCCAACTTGGAATAAAGAGTTACTTTTGAGTGCCAACATACTAAGATACTATATGTACATAGACCATAATGATGCATGGTGGTTGAGGTTCAACTTAAAGTTGAAACCTTGTAGGAAAATAATGAGCATAATAATTACTATGCTGATTACACAAAATCAAAATCAAAACAAATGTTTCATTCGCCAAGTGGCAGTTCCATATAACATATCTTAAGCAATGCATGGTGGTTTGAGTATTGCTCCAATATGCTGAATTTCAAAACCAAAACCTAATGGGAAAATAATGAGCATGTTGTGATTGACATGCTAATTGAAACAAAATGCAAACAATTCGCCAAATGGTATTTCCATGTAAACATATCACAATTGTAAGGCCAAACCGCCTGTAATTTCTAAAAGCCATATATAATCAATTGCATTCGCCAAGTGGCAGATAAAGAGGCAGTCCATGACAAAAGAAACAAAAAACAAAAACCAAGACTACTTGTGATAAACAGCTCTAAAATCCAACTGTTGAATTCAAAATGAATAAAAGTTCCTTATCTTGTCCAAGTGCAAACCCGAGCCCGGGGAAGAAAAGGGTAGGGAACCCGTGAAGTGACTGTCTCGTGCAGTGGGTCCCTTCCTTTCCTCCTGTTAAAAGACAAAATAGAGAACAATGAACCTAAGGTTCGTGAAGACACCTATTGTGAAAGAAAGTTTTTTTCGTTAATACATCCATTTAAAATCAATTACAGTTTATAGTTCTAGTGAGGAAACTGAAAGTCGAAACGAACATGGACCTGGAAGAAAGGTAACAGTTAACTCAATCAGCACGCAAATGAGTTGCTAACTCCTCGTCTAGATTGTGACCTCCAGGGAATCTTGTTTCTAGCTCAAGGATCCTCCTGGATTCTTTCTTGCGTAGTGCTGATTCTCTATTTCCGCCCTTTATGTCCCATAATAATCTGCTCAATGGCATAGAAACGGAGAAGGAAGTTGTTGGATTGGTGATAGTCTTGGAAATGTCTGGCCATAGGATAATGCATATCTCTGTTGGTGATAGCACGGAGGTGTTCTAAAATCCTCCTTTTGACCATTAAGGTCGTGCTACCAACATATCTTTTCCTGCACGGACACTCCAAGACATAAATAACGAAGCTGGTGCTACATGTAAGAAACTGGGTTATGATTTTGTTGGCACTCAACCCTGGTACTGTGAACTCTTTTACCAAGTGGCTGAATCTACAGGCCTTACAGTGCCCGCACGGAAAGAGACCTATCAGATTATGTGTGTTGGTCACGCGTTGTTCTGTGATGTCACCCCTCACTAGAATGTCCCTTAGACTTCTACCCTTTCTATACGTGATCATGGGTCTATCGTTAAGGGTAGGTCGCACAATGGAGTCTGTTTTCTGTATGTCCCAGTGGTCTGCCAGTATTTTATGTACTTTCTGTGAGTTCCTATTAAATGTCATGATGACCCTGGTGTCAGTATTAGTGTTTTCTTTCTCAGATGTTTCGAGAGTTTGTTGTCTATTTACCTTGCTCATTTTGTAAATGGCCTTCTGTAATACCCACTCTGGGTATCCTCGTGCTTTAAACCTAGAGATCATGGTTTCTTGTTGTGCATTATAGGCCTCGTCAGTGTTACAGTTTTTTCTTGCCCTCAGCAGCTCCCCATAGGGGATGCTCCACTTGAGAGCATCTGGGTGGCTGCTGAAGGCATGAAGAAGACTGTTCCCCTATGTCTCTTTGCAAAAGAGACTGGTAGTTAGATTGCCCTGACGTACTTCAATTCTAACATCAAGGAACTCAATACTTTGTCTGCTCACATTCTGGTTGAGTACTATATTGTAAGAGTTGATGTTCAGTTTTTCAATGAAGTTTGTAGCTTCTAATTCACTTCCTTTCCAGACAATAAATAAATTGTCTATATATCTCAGTTAACCCTGGGCATAGTTCGCAGAGTTTTGCTATGCGGAACTCCGCGAAGTTACAAAAAAACCTCTGCGAAGTTCCGCGAGTAGCGTAGGGCAGTGCGAACTCCAGTTTGTGCTGGTATTCCTGCCGCTCGGGTAGAAATTCTACCCGAGCGGCAGCTCGCGCTCGCTAACTTACCATTCGCGATCGCTCACTTACCGTTCACGATAGCGAGCAGGGAAAAAACTCCGCAGCACATCGCGAAGCGGAGTTTTCTGCACCCCGAGAGCTCCGCGAAGTGCAGAAAACTCCGCAAACTCCGCGAACGGAGCGAAGTTCACCGCCCAGGCCTAATCTCAGACAGACTACCACTTTCTCAAAATCCAGTTGGCGCAAACTGTATCAACGAACAGAGCAAGCACGTCCTCAGAAGTCGAAGTTCTTATAAAACCAGCGACTTTTTTGGACGAATACCGGATGCTGAGGAGGGGGCGGCAAACGGGAAGAACAACAGCCCCCACACCGACACCAATACCAAGAGGAGGAGGCAGAGGCCAAGGAAGAGGCAAGGGCGCAGCAAACAAAGGAGACTCAGACGTAAACACAGGAAACAAAAACACAGAGTTCATGGGAAGCAAACGAGGCGGCTCCAGGAAGAAACAACAACCATGATGAACAATGAAATGGTAAATAAAACCATCATTAACTTATCAACTCGTCCGCTTTCCCTGTATGAAAGCAAAACACTGTGTTTAGGACTGACTTTTTGCCCCACGGAAATATTCAATTACTCTGAGACACGAGTGGACATTTTTAAATTCATTAGGAAGCTTAAGCTTAAAAAATGGCACTATCTTAATAAAAACAGACAACCTAACACTAGTGCAAGAACATGGGAAAGCCCAGTGCCTTCCAACCTTACAGTGGGAGATGCAGAAACATTACAGGTCATAATTGATCTTGACCTCACCCAAGGTGGTGACACTGACTGTGGAAGATCCTCTTTCAATTTTGACATTTCCACGGATAAAGCAGAATGTACTCATTTTAAACCACGCTACGTATTTTATCCTAATCTCCCACACAATGCTATTGATACATTTCATGATGTTGTGACACAAGAACTTCTCAAACAAAAACATCAGAATAACATCAAGAACCTTCTACTGTGTAATCCATCAGTAGACCGAGAAATATTATTTTGTCACTTTCCAAAGACAAAAACATTGTAATTCGTCCGTCTGATAAAGGCGGTAACATTGTACTGTGGAGTAGACAAATGTATATTCATGAGGCCCTCAGACAGTTGCAGGACGATAGATTTTACTGTCTATGAAACACAACCACATACAATGAGAGCATTACTACCACTTGGAGGAAGCTTACTGAATGGCAACAGTCTGGGATCATTACATGGCAGGAATTCTGTTTCCTTAAAAAAGATTATCCTAGACTGCCCATTCTGTACCTTCTACCCAAAATACACAAAGATCCCACAGTCCCCCTGGTAGACCTATAGTGTCATCAGTAGGGAGCGTATTTAAAAATATCTCCAAATATGTGGATCACTTTTTGAGAGAGTTTGTAACAACATTACCATCTCATGTAATGGAGGAAGCTTACTGAATGGCAACAGTCTGGGATCATTACATGGCAGGAATTCTGTTTCCTTAAAAAAGATTATCCTAGACTGCCCATTCTGTACCTTCTGCCCAAAATACACAAAGATCCCACAGTCACCCCTGGTAGACCTATAGTGTCATCAATAGGGAGCGTATTTGAAAATATCTCCAAATATGTGGATCACTTTTTGAGAGAGTTTGTAACAACATTACCATCTCATGTAAGAGATACAAAAGATTTCTTAAATAAACTTGAAGGTATTGTGTGCGATGAGGAATACATCCTCATCACCCTGGACGTGCATTCTCTATATACCATCATAGAACACGACCAGGGGATAAGAGCATGCATGCACTTCTTGAGTGGTAAACACATAGGATACCTAGAACATACCAAGATGCTTGCAAAGATGATGATGTTATGTTTAACCAACAACATATTCATGTTTAATGGAGAGCTCTACAGGCAAGTGCGCGGCACGGCAATGGGAACATGCTTCGCGCCTAGTTTTGCAAACCTTTTCCTAGGCATGTGGGAGGAGGAGATCCGCAATGAGAGTTTGCTCCAACTGGATTTTGAGAAAGTGGTAGTCTGGCTGAGATATATAGACGATTTATTTATTGTCTGGAAAGGAAGTGAATTAGAAGCTACAAACTTCATTGAAAAACTGAACATCAACTCTTACAATATAGTACTCAGCCAGAATGTGAGCAGACAAAGTATTGAGTTCCTTGATGTTAGAATTGAAGTACATCAGGGCAATCTAACTACCAGCCTCTTTTGCAAAGAGACAGCGGGGAACAGTCTTCTTCATGCCTTCAGCAGCCACCCAGATGCTCTCAAGTGGAGCATCCCCTATGGGGAGCTGCTGAGGGCAAGAAGAAACTGTAACACTGACGAGGCCTATAATGCACAACAAGAAACCAT
Source organism: Calotriton arnoldi (assembly GCA_963921515.1). Lineage (NCBI taxonomy): Eukaryota > Metazoa > Chordata > Amphibia > Caudata > Salamandridae > Calotriton > Calotriton arnoldi. The sequence continues at coordinate 5,413,477 of CAWUFW010000061.1, forward strand.
GATCTCTAGGTTTAAAGCACGAGGATACCCAGAGTGGGTATTACAGAAGGCCATTTACAAAATGAGCAAGGTAAATATACAACAAACTCTCAAAACATCTGAGAAAGAAAACATTAATACTGACACCAGGGTCATCATGACATTTAATAGGAACTCACAGAAAGTACATAAAATACTGGCAGACCACTGGGACATACTGAAGACAGACTCCATTGTGGGACCTACCCTTAACGATAGAGCCATGATCCCGTATAGAAAGAGTAGAAGTCTAAGGGACATTCTAGTGAGGGGTGACATCACAGAACAACGCGTGGCCAACACACATAATCTGAAAGGTTTCTTTCCGTGCGGGCACTGTAAGGCCTGTAGATTCAGCCACTTGGTAAAAGAGTTCACAGTACCAGGGTTGAGTGCCAACAAAATCATAACCCAGTTTCTTACATGTAGCACCAGCTTCGTTATTTATGTCTTGGAGTGTCCATGCAGGAAAAAATATGTTGGTAGCACGACCTTAATGGTCAAAAGGAGGATTTTAGAACACCTCCGTGCTATCACCAACAGAGATATGCATTATCCTATGGCCAGACATTTCCAAGACTATCACCAATCCAGCAACTTCCTTCTCCGTTTCTATGCCATTGAGCAGATTATTATGGGACATAAAGGGTGGAAATAGAGAATCAGCACTACGCAAGAAAGAATCCAGGTGGATCCTTGAGCTAGAAACAATATTCCCTGGAGGTCACAATCTAGATGAGGAGTTAGCAACTCATTTGCGTGCTGATTGAGTTAACCGTTACCTTTCTTCCAGGTCCATGTTCGTTTCGACTTTCAGTTTCCTCACTAGAACTATAAACTGTAATTGATTTTAAATGGATGTATTAACGAAAAAAACTTTCTTTCACAATAGGTGTCTTCACGAACCTTAGGTTCATTGTTCTCTATTTTGTCTTTTAACAGATACTCAGACAACCAATCAATAACTCATATAGATACTCATGTAGCTATTCACAAACCCATGCAGCCACTTACACAGCAACAGACAGACGGATACAGACATTCACACAGTTTAGTCACTAACCCATGCATTCAGTAAGATATGTTTAATCACTCACTTATAGAGTCAGTCACGCACCTACTAAATCATCCATCCAGACACTTATACACCCACTCATTCTTCAATACACCTTGGCATATATATTAAACATATTTAAACTTTATAGAAACACACAGTCACTGGATGATGTCATCAGTGATGTCATTTGAGATGTCATCAGTGATGTCATCAGTGATGTCACTGACCATGTCATGAGTGATGTAATATGTGACGTCATCAGCAGTGCATTGCGGGGCGCGAGTTATAGTTAGCTGAACTAACTATAACGGGGAATTTCACGGGTTTTGTACGAGTGATATGTTCAACTAACTATAACTGTCCCTAAAACCTATGGTTTTTTTCAGTGAATATATATATATATATATATATATATTCACTGAAAAAACCATAGGTTTCAGGCACGTTATAGTTAGAAATTAGCATTTAAAAAACCTTAGAAATTCACTGAAAAAACCATAGGTTTCAGGGACGTTATAGTTAGTTGGACATTTCACTCATACAAAACCATAGAAATTCCACCGTTATAGTTAGTTCAGCTAACTATAACTCGCGCCCCCGCAATGCACTGCTGATGACGTCACATATTACATCATTCATGACATGGTCAGTGACATCACTGATGACATCACTGATGACATCTCAAATGATATCACTGATGACATCACCCAGTGAATGTGGTTTTCTTTAAAATTTAAATATGTATTATATATATATACCAAGCTGTATTGAAGAATGAATGGATGTATAAGTGTCTGGATGGAGGATTTAGTAGGTGTGTGACTGACTGTTTAAGTGAATGATTAAATGTAGCTTACTGAATACATGGGTTAGTGTCTAAAGTGTGTGAATGTCTGTATCACTCTGTCTGTTGTTGTGTAAGCTGCTGCATCGGTTGGTCAGTAGCTACATGAATGTCTATATGGGTTATTGATTAGTTGCCTGCGTATTTGTATAGGAGACTGAGTGTGTGTGTGGTTGGGTGGGGGTGTGTGACTCTGTGCATACATGTGTGAGTGGTTGATTGACAGGGTGTATGAGTTTAGGAGTGCATGTGGAAACAGTTGTATGGGTGGGTAAGTGTGTGTATGGGCGTCTTGGTGAGTGAATTGATGTCTCAGTGCACATGTCCAGCTAAGTACATATATAAAAGGCAGTGTATGTGACAGTTGGTGTATACAAATGACTATACGTGAGAGTCAGTGATTGTGAGAGTGGCGGTATGTATGAGTGTATACTTGTATTAGTGATTATATAAGAGACTAAGTATGTGTTACTATCTGTATGAATAAATGAGGTGGTGTGTGTATAACTCTGTAGGTGAGTAAATGTAACTGTGATTGATTCTTTGCATGAGTGACTAGGATGAGTACATAACTGACTAGGATGAGTTCTGGTGTGTCAATGTCTATATAGGTGTATGAGTGCATTTGATAGTGTTCTATTGATCAGTGACTGCATGTATGACTGATTGTATGGGTGAATGGGTAGATGTGTGTGTAGACCTAGGAATCACTGAGTGGGTATGTAGTAACTGGTATTAGTGTGTCAATGCTATCGAAAATGGTAGGCTGTATTTTACAGTGAGTGTATCAAAGGTTATATTAGTGTGTGAGGAGGTGCATCAGATTGTCACAAGGATGATGTCATCAGTGATGTTATCAGTGATGTCATTTGAGATGTCATCAGTGATGTCACTGACCATGTCATGAATGATGTAATATGTGACGTCATCAGCAGTGCATTGCAGGGGCGCTAGTTATAGTTAGCTGAACTAACTATAACGGTGGAATTTCTATGGTTTTGTATGAGTGAAATGTCCAACTAACTATAACGTCCCTGAAACCTATGGTTTTTTCAGTGAATATATATATATATATGTATATGTATATATATATATAAATGAACAATAATAATGGGTAGTAGTGGTTTTTTCAACCGCACCTCTTATAGTTAGTACAATGAAATGTCTATTAATTTAACAATAGCGTATGAAATATTGTTGGTGTATAACATCCTACTACCAAGGATGCCCTAAACACAAAGATCCAAAAGGTTACTCTGTGTAAACTGTATTAACTACAATACCAAAGCACTCAAAACCAGTCCAACAGAAGCCATTTAAAACTTTCAGAATACTTTTTGTTCTGTTAAATCTGTGTTTTATTGAAGACAGAAGACAGATACTTTGTAGTCTTTAGACGTGTGTTGGAAACAGGAAAAGACAGCTGACACGTGTTTCGTCACGAGGTGACTTCTTCAAGGCTCAATAGTAGTTTTCTGGTCAGAAGTTGACAAGTTGATATACTGCTATTTTAATGTTGAACCGAAAAATAATCATTCAGGAAAAACTCTTAATTAGTGGATCAGTATAGTCAATGTCAAAACGCCCATGTCTTCATGGAGGATAAGAATGGGTGACACTTCTATTACTACGGTATTGGTCACATGGTATGGTAGAAACCTTGATAAGTTCCTGAGATGTCTTGTGTGCCGCATGTAGGTTCAGTGTCACCGACACTTATCCTCCACGATGACATTGACGTTTTACCATTGACATACTGATCATAATTGGCATAGACGACATAGCAATACGAAAATAAATATATTTTTAAAGACTTTTCAGAACTTGTGTGGCCTTTCTTCTTGCGTGTGGCTATTACTCAACTAGACGCACGACTGAGCTCTCTGGATGCACATACTCCTATCTTGACTCCTCTAATTAGGAGTTTTTCCTGAATCATTATTTTTCCGTTCAACATTCAATGGCTGAATCATTATTGAGCCTTGAAGAAGTAACCTTGTGATGAAACACGTGTCGGCTGTCTTCTCCTGTTTTCAACACACTTCTAAAGACTACGAAGTATCTGCCTTCAGTCTTTAATAAAACACAGATTTAACAGAACAACAAGTATTCTGAAAGTTTTAAATGGCTTCTGTTTGTCTGTTTTGAGTGCTTTGGTATTGTAGTTAATATATATATATATATATATATACACACACTCTAGCTCTATCATCAATTTATCGAACATTATTTTAACAAAATGTGAGAAATAGACATTGCTGCTTGATTTATTGTTCTCTCCTGAATGGCCTCTCTAAATTATGTACAGACCAGGATTGATGTCTTCAGGTTCACGAGAAAGTTAAAGCTGTTGAAAGTGCACAATCTGACTAGGGAACCAAAACCAACTGGAACCATGGAAACATCAGTCCAAGAAGAAGTAATAACTATTGCTGAATTGGCTACAATAAGAACTTTAATTGAATTAGAAAATCAAGGAGCTGGTGGAAGTAAACAAATTACAGACTCTGACATAATTCAGGAGCAAAATCTGAATATATGGGGTACGACACTGATACCCTTCAAACCTCCATCAAAGACTTTACCAACTAGCGCAAAGGATGCTATACATGTCTTTCACGATTTGATCATAGAAGGGATTAAAAAAAATAATTCAGAGGAAAACAATAGAAGAGGAAGGAAGACAACAGCATCCATTAGGAAATTCAGAAATCTTGTCAAGAAGTTGCAACAAAATAAGCAAGCTATCATTAGGAACGCTGATAAACGAGGTAATCTGGTACTATGGCACTTGAATATATATGTACAAGAGACATATAGCCAATTGAATGACAGGTGCTATACAAGGTGTAATCGGAATGTATTCAACTAGATTCAACTAGACTATAGTAAAGAGCTGGAGGGGTGGTGGAATAAAGGTTTCATCACATATGATGAATGTCAGTTTTTAAGAAATGAGAATCCCACCACACCAGTCATGTACTTGATTCCGAAAATACGTAAAAATGCCACAGCACCCCCAGGGTGTACGATAATCTATGCCCAGGGCAGCTTATTAGAGAACACGTCTAAGTACATAGATTTCTTCCTGCAGGAACATGTAAAACATTTACCCTCCTACGTGAAATATAGTGGAGACTTCCTGCGACAAATATACGATATGCCAATGGAGGACAACTATGTCTTAATTGCATTTGATGTAACATTTGATGTAACATCGCTATATACTAGCATTTCCCACGAGGATGGCCTGAGGGCCATGGGACATTTTCTACAAAATAGAAAGATCAGTCTGTACAAACACACTCAAATGATTCTCACTATGGCTTCAGAAAAAACCACAGTACGGAAACCGCCCTCCTCGCCGCAACAGACGACATCCGCACCCTACTGGACAAAGGAGAAACAGTAGCCCTCATCCTCCTCGACCTATCAGCGGTGTTCGACCCAGTCTCCCACTGCACCCTAATATGCAGACTCTACGATGCAGGAATCCAGGACAAGGCCCTCGACTGGATCCGCTCCTTCCTCTCCGGCAGGACGCAGCGGGTCAGACTCCCCCCTTTCCTCTCGGACCCCACACCTACCACCTGCGGAGTCACCCAGGGCTCCTCCCTCAGCCCGACGCTCTTCAATGTCTACATGGCTCCACTTGCCCCCATCGTCAGAACCTACGGATTATACATCGTGTCATACGCAGACGACACCCAGCTCATCCTCTCCCTATCTAACGAGCCCAACACCACCAGACGCAACTTTCGAGAAGGCATGGAAGCCGTCGCCAAATGGATGAAAAACAGCTGCCTACAACTAAACACCAACAAAACAGAAGTACTCATCATGGGCCCAAATCCCGACGCCTGGAGCGACACCTGGTGGCCCCCCGCCCTCGGAAACCCGCCAACCCCCAAAGACCACGCACGCAACCTGGGAATCATCCTGGACTCCGAGCTCAAAATGGACCGCCAGATCAACTCTGTCTCGTCTTCCTGCTTCCACACCCTCCGCCTCCTTCGTAAGACCTTCAAATGGATCCCCTCGAACACCGAAAGACCGTCACTCACGCCCTGGTCACCAGCAGACTCGACTACGGCAACGCACTCTATGCTGGAATAAACAAAAACCTCACCCGCAAGCTACAGAACATCCAGAACGCCGCCGCAAGACTGGTCCTCAACCTGCCAAAACACTGCCACATCTCCCAGCACCTGCGCACACTCCACTGGCTCCCCGTCGAGGCGAGAATCACCTTTAAGATGCTCACCCACGCACACAAGGCCCTCCACGGCACCGGACCAGCATACCTGAACAGCCGACTCAAATTCCACGCACCCCAAAGAACCCTACGATCAGCCCAGCTCTCCTACGCCGTGGTCCCCCGCACCAGAAAGACCAGATCGGGAGGCCGCTCCTTCTCCTTCCTCGCGGCCAAAGCATGGAACGCCCTTCCGCTCCACCTCAGACAGACAACATCGCTCCCCATCTTCGCAAGAAACCTCAAAACCTGGCTCTTTGACAGACCCCCTCCTTGATGGAATGGAACCTGCACCCCACCCCCCCACCCCTAGCGCCTTGAGACCCTTACGGGTGAGTAGTCGCGCTTTAACAAACCCCTGATTGATTGATTGAAGATGTCTAGAATTTTTTTTTTCTTGTTTGAAGGGGACTTGTTCCAGCAGATCCGTGGCACTGCGATGGGCACCTGTTTTGCTTCCTGTTACACATGCTTGCATGTGGGCTGGTGGGAGGAAGAGGTCCTCCACAGGGTCTACGGAGAAATGTGGGAAGAACAGGTAGTGCTATAGTGTAAGTTTATCGACGACCTATTTGTGGTGTGAAAGGGGTCTATAAAGTCAGCTGAAGGATTTGTCAAAATGATTAATGTTAACAAGCTGAATTTTCATTTTACTTATGAGATAAGTAAAACAAGTGTGACATTTCATGATCTAGAAATATTGTGCAGGATAAAAAGTTGGAAACTAGGCTGCATAGAAAGATAACAGCTGGCACTACTACACTACACGCAACAAATTTCACCCAAAACATATAAAAATGAGTATCCCATATGGTGAAATGCTCTGAGCAAGGAGAAATTGTAGCACGCACAGTGGCGCACAACAATGCCAGGAGGAAATGAAGGTGAGGTTTGTACAGAGAGGGTATAGCCCCAGGGTAATCGAAGAAGCCCAGAAAGCAGCAAATAAGCAGGAAAGGGAGACAATTTTATTCCCTAAAAACACAAACAAGAAAGCCACAGCCAAAAATGAAATGAGATTCATAATTACATTCAGTGCCCAAGACAAGGAAATGGCAGCTCTTATTAGAAGAAACTGGCACATAGTAAAGGCAGATCTTATAATACGCACTCTTGTACCTAAGTGGCCACAAATGACTTAAAGACATGCTCCCTGTATTGTAGGTGACGTTGGGAGGAGAGAGGAGAACATGGCGGCCGGCTGAACGCCTAGGTCGCGAGTCCCGCAGTCGAGCGGTTTCGAAATCAGGACTTACGGTTGGGAGCTTATACCATGAGTTGCGGGGCTTCGGTGAGGATTTGGGTTTAGCGACGGGCCCTGGAGTCTGTTTTCGGCGCGGCGTCTCCCTGCCTTGGTGCTGTTTGTGGAGCTGGGTTGAGGGTTGCGGAGCTGTGCGGCGGCCCGCCCGCTGCCGCTTGGAAGTTGCCGGAGCTGCTGGAGCTCGCGAGAGTAGGCGGGCGAGCCCAGTGGCGAGTGCTGAGCAGAGAGCACGGAGGAGCTGAATGGGACGGGGAGCTGTGGAGGCACTGGGAGGTGTGTTGTCCCCCACTCCTTGCAACGACGGGGTCAGGACTGGAAAAGACCGAAGTGAGTTGGGGGACTTTTGGTCAGTGGCAGCTTATACACTTCAGCATTTACGCAGGGCTACTTTTAAGCAAAACTTTAGAGGGGCCCCTTATAAGTTATTTTACCACTCTGAATTTGAGGGGTTTCCATCACTTTCAGTATATAACGTAGAGGCCCCCAGTGCTTATGTCAAACCCAGGTCGAAAATAACTGGGCTAAGAAGTATTAAACACCAAACGGGCTCCCATACTCAACCCTTTTACATAGATGACGAGGTGGAACCCTCTGTTTGCATGAATTCCAATAGGAAGAAAGTTCAAGGCAAGAAGAAGGGCTCGTCCGTTTCACAGCTGTCCCTGTCACCGGTAGCGGGCAAGTGTGATAAGCATAATTCCATAGTCGCTAATATTACGTCCGACACATTAGGAAATGGGTCTCAAAAACCAAACTTGCGGAGTCAAGGAAGAGTGGAAATAGTGTCGTCAGATAAAATTTCTGAGTCAGTCCAGGAGCAAGTTAGAGATTGGAGCTCACTACAGGATACTGGCTCAGTTAAATACATTAGCAGGAAACAAAGGGCCCAAAAATCCAAAGGAGCTACGACAGCAGTGGTCTCCACCAGAGCCGCAAAAATAGCGAAAAAAGAACAGCTAAAAAGAGGCTCTAACCTAAAAGTTACCCCCTCATTACGCTCCTTTTTCAAAATCCAAGAGAAGCCGACACAGAGCGAAGTTTCTACGCATGTAACGCCTACAATAACACTGAACATAATGGAGTCGAAAAATAAATATTCAATTCTCAGACTAGAAGATCAAGGCCAGGACGTTGAACATACCTCAGAGGCTACTTCAGAAGAAGTCCTACAAACAGATCCCCTACAAAGTGAAGGCCACTTACACTATAGTAACCTAGCTGATGATCAAGGAAGCGAGCAAGTTAGAGATTCCCCTTTAAGGGAGGATATGGGGGCTTTTGCGGCCTCACTGTTAATGGAGATGAAAAATGGGTTTGCCAAATCAGAGAAAAATCAGGAGAAAATCCAGGCCACTTGTGAGGCTCTGGAGGCTAAAGTTAACGCACTGGTTAATAGAGTGGTAGTAGTCGAATCGGCTCTGGAACACGTAAAGGATGATGTGAGGATTTGCCAGAGTGACATCAAGAAAATACTCTCTTCAGAAAGTGAACTCAGAGATAAAATTGAGATCCTAGAAAACAATGCTAGGAGGAATAATTTGCGCTTATTAAATATTCCTGAAGGCCAGGAAGGCCAAAATATTAGACTTTTTGTAGTGAGTCTCCTGAAAGATTTTATACCTGATTTGGATGAGAAAGTGTTGGACGAAGACATACAAAGAGTCCATAGAGACCCATTTAGGTTAAACAGAGACAGGAAAAATCCACGCAGAGTTTTAGTCAACTTTAAGACTTATTCAATAAAAGAACGCATATTGATTAAAGCTTTAAACTCTGGCAACCTAACAAGAGACGGGTATAACTATAAAATCCGCTCGGACATTTCCAAGGCCACCGCTGACAGGCAATGGGCCCTAGAAAAATATATGCAGGATCTCAGGGCCGAAGGAGCCACTGTTCAGATGAAATTCCCAGCCCTTCTACGTATAATGTGGTGCAATAAAACCTATAACATGAGAGCCCCAAAAGAAGTGGAGCACTTATTAGAAACTATGAAGACAAGCAGGGATAAGTAGCCTGATATGTTAAAATGTTCTAAAAAATTATAGCCGTTCGACTGCGGTTCTCAAACTGGGCAACGAGGTTGCCCAATGGAAATGGGGAGGGTTCTCCAGGGTGGGGGTATGAATATTTTTTTTAGGGTTCTTTTCGTGCACGTTGATTTTTTCTTTGGGTGGGGAGCATTTAGGGATAAAACAAAAAAAATATTTGTCCGATATGTGAGTTATATAGCAAAACAGGGAGGGCGCCATAGGGAACAAGAAAGAAATCAACCTAATGGGTGATCTGAAAATAGCAACTTGGAATGTGAATGGGCTAAGAACAAGGGGTAGGCGTCAAAAGATTTTTGAGTATCTTAAACAGCAAAATTCTGATATCATTATTTTACAAGAGACACATTTGCTAAGAAATGAGTGGCTTGAAGCTATAAAATATGAGAAATGGATTGGGGAGACCGTTTCTACCAACCAAACATGTAACACTAAGGGTGTGTCGATCATTATTAGAAAATCACATAACTTTACGCTAACAGGACAAACAGTAGACTCAAGAGGAAGATGGGTTATAGCAAACATAAAAGCTTATGATATCGCTTTCTCCGTAGCGGGGTACTACGGACCCAATATAAATGATCCAGTGCCCCTTCAGTCATTATACACACAGCTGTTAGTACAGTCCACTCCAATAATACTAGGCGGTGACTATAATATTTTATTAGACCCTAAAAGAGATAGACATCACCCAAGTAAAGCCTTAAATTTACCCAAGATGCGAGAGTACTTGAACAGACTTAGAGAAGATTTGGGTTTAATTGATATTTGGAAATTAAAAGGGGACAAAACAAACAAATTCACTTTTAGAAATTATAAGTATCACCATGCCTCCAGATTAGATTATTTTCTAGTGGATAAACTCTTAAGTAATAAAGTTAAGAATGTCTTGCACTTGCCCGCACACTTGTCTGATCACTCATTAGTCCAATTAAATATTAAGTTTGAGTTGAGACAGGGCGAGAAAAGGTGGACTCTGGATCGAACACTCCTATTAGACCAACATGTTATTGACAAATTAGTGGTGACTACAGAAAATTATTTTAAGGAAAACGGTGGCGGGGAGGTGTCCAAAATGATAGTCTGGGATGCGTACAAACTGTGCTTAGAGGTACGCTAGCTGGCATAGCAATAGGAAAAAATAAATTGAAGAAGCTTAAAATTTCACAAATAGAGGCAGATTTACAAGAGAGACAAGCCAATCTAGAAAGTTCGACCCTTGAAGAAGTTTGTAGTAATTTAAAAAGAAATAACGAAGCTGAAACAGGAGCTTACCTCAGAATTAGAAGAAAAGATAAGGAGGAGATGGCAAGCCAGTACGTTGTCAAATTACGAATTTGGGGAGAATAGCGGCAAATTGTTAGCCTGGAAACTTAAGACAGAGCAAAATAGAAATAAGATACCAGCTATTTACAAGGGAAATGGAGGACAAATAACTGAAGACAGGTCAGGCATTGAAGAGGCCTTTGAACACTTTTTCCAGTCATTATATAAAGAAGACCTAAGACCTTCATCCCTAATGATAGATAAATACTTAAACAAATCATGTGGTCTGAAGTTAGATGAAGACTCTTGCGAAATTTTAAATGCACACATCACTTTAAAAGAGGTCCAGGAAGTAATTACTAACCTTAAAAGAGGTAAGGCAGCTGGACCGGATGCCATACCTAATGAGCTCTATGTAGCACTAAAAGATTGTCTCGCACCCAGATTAACTGTCCTTTTTAACGTCATTTTTTTGGAGGGCCTTCCAATCCCCAAATCTTGGAATGAGGCGACGATTAGCTTGATATTAAAACCAGGAAAAGATCCTCTATGTTGTGAGTCCTACAGGCCAATATCGCTTCTCAACACAGACTACAAAATTTTTTCCCAGCTTTTAGCAAAAAGACTTGGCTCACTATCTCATAAAATTATCTGTGAGGATCAGAAGGGATTTATTAAAGGTAGGCAATTACATGACCTTACACACCAACTGATTGGAGCCATTGACATTGCAACTCAAGAGAAAGTACCCCTGGCAATTTTTACGTTTGACGCGGCAAAGGCTTTTGACCGCGTTAACTGGTCATACTTACAAAAAGTTATCTTACACAATAATTTAGGTTTAAATTTCTCACGGGTAATAGATAATATCTACTCGGCTCCTACGGGGAAAATACTTGTCAATGGAAGCATTTCAAATAGTTTCCAAATCAAGAGAGGTACTAGACAGGGGTGTCCACTCTCACCCCATCTTTTTAATTTGTATATAGAGCCGCTAGCCAATACAATTAGGTCATCTAAAGAAATCCCCCCTTTTAGCTTTAACAATTGGGAGTTAAAGGTGGCATTATATGCCGATGATTTGATGCTTTACTCGTGTAATTTAAATGAATCATGGAACAGTATAATCAGTTTACTAACAGATTTTGGGGCAATCTCTGGCTATCAAATAAATAATCATAAAACAGAGGTAATGCATTGGAACATACCTAATCCACAAATTGAGTCCAAGAAAAAAATCAAATATCTAGGGATTCAAGTTTTAAATAGTATCGATGATATTGCTCAAGTGAACTTAGATACAAAAACTAAAGAGATGAGGAAACTACTGAAGTCTTGGAACTGTTTATCGCTCACCTTTATGGGGAGAGCTAATGTAATAAAAATGGCCATCCTTCCGAAATTCACTTTTATTTTTAACACAATTCCTTTAGAGTTTAATTTACGAAGTTTAAGAAAAATTCAGGCCGAAATAAACTCGTTTATTTGGGCATCTAAAAGTGTCAGGATAGCATGGAAAAAACTGTCCCAGAAGAAGACTCAGGGGGGGATAGCTAGTCCGGACCTTATTTTATATTATAAAGCCTTCCATTTTAAGAACATAAGGCACCTTTTCCGAGACCATGACTCATATTCTTCCTATTGGAAAGCAGTGACAATTTACGATCATTGTCTCTATAAATTCGGACACCAAAAGTTTTTCAAGAAAATCAGACTAAAGGTGCCAAAAGCCGCATTCAAACTATGGTCAGACATAAGGAAGCTATGGCAATATCCATACTATAGCCCTCAAGCACCGATATGGAACTCTCCTGGGACTCCTGAATGCTTGAAAGATTCATTAGCCCTTTCGCTGAAAAGGGTCGGGATTAACAAGTGGGGAGAGCTGTTGGAATTTGGTAATTTAAGATCCTGGGATGACTTAGTGGAAAGATCGAAGAATGGAATATCCAGGTTTAAATTCTATCAGTTGGTTAGCTGGTCTAAAGAACAAACGACCTGGCCAGATTATGTCGGGAATTTGGAGCTTGAACTGCTTAAAGACTCTGGGAAAAAAGAAGTATCGAAGTGGTACTGGCAGATGCTGGAGAAGAAGGAAGGCAATAATGATACCCCAGACCTTAAGTGGAAGAAGATCTTTCCAGTTCAAGACCTACAACAAGTTTGGCAAGTATCCTGCACTTTTTTATGGCACATTATAATTTCTACACCTCTCAGGAAAAATCATCTGTTTACCCTGCACAGATCTTACTGGACTCCTGAAAAGTTATCTAAGATGAATATCCAGATGATCAAGAAATGTCCAAAGTGTGGTGAGAGGAAAGCAAACGATATCCACATGTTTTATTCATGTCATTACCTCGATACATTTTGGAGTGAAACTGGTAAGATCATTGATGGAAGCTTAAACACAACCATTAAGGTAAGCGCCTTCAATGTTATTTTCGGCTTAATGGATATCGATAACTCTAATATCACACTAACTAAGATGCAGAAATATCTCTTTTTTACATTCATTTTAATCGCAAGACGTGAGATTTGTATAAATTGGATTCTCCCTTCTCCTCCTAAGGTTGAGGACTGGGTTCGTTCTATTGACAAATTTAGGAATATGGATAGAGCTAGAGGGGATTGTAAACGTACAAAACACTGGGATTTATGGGATTTATATAGACGGTAGGATAGGAAGGGCGGTCCAATGATTTAAGCAACTGTGATCATGGTCATTCTGAGTCTCACTGGGGTCGGAACAGCGAGATACTAACTCAGATAAATTCAATGTTGGTACTAAAGCATGGTTCACACCTGATTCTCGAGGGCGTCAAATGAGAGGTGTCCCTGTTGCTTTTTACAACAAGATCGCATAAATGAGGACAAAAAAAAAAAAAAAAAAAAAAAAGACATGCTCCCTTGCTTAAAGATGCACTAGTATGAAGTAGTTCGGAAGTAGTGGAAAGAGAGGGGTGGTCAAGGTCCAAACCAGGTTTCAAAAAATGTTTGAGATGTAAAGCCTGTAGTACAGGCCAAAACACTACAACATATGCATCACCTTTTAATAAACAGCAAATTAAGATCAAAGGCACATATAATTGTAGAACGGAATTTGCTGTTTATGTTTCAGCCTGCACATGTGGCTTGAGATACACTGGCAGAACAACTCTACCAGTGTATAAGAGGATCTTACAGCATATGCGTACAATTGCAAACAATGATCCATCGTACCCGGTGGCAATGCATTGAGCAGCACATCACAACAAAGATCCAAATCAGATCACATACTTTGTGATGTGATACTGCCCATTAGAAGAGGAGGGGACTGAGTAAAAAAGTTGAAGGAGCTAGAAATGAAATAATCATTAAATTGGATTGCAAATTCCCTAATGGCCTCAACATGGATGATGAATTACATTCAAGCCTGTAAAAGGAAAATGCAAAAGGTGTACAGTGAAGCTGCCGGCTCGCTTGAGCATCATTCAATTCTTAAGTGGGAAAATGATAATAATTAGGATAACCAATCACTTGCCATAATCATACGAGAATTTTTCATGATTACATTGTACATACTGTCGATTTTTTAATTCTTTATATTTGAATCATGTTACAAATCATGAATGTGCATTGAAAGAATTATATATTACATGTGGGTAATAGTTATTTATTAGAATGCATAAAAGTATTACTCACTTGGGTTCAATGTAATTGTGCATTTTGATAATATGTAAATAAGAAAATGTCTTATATGTTTATGATTTGGAAATGATGTGAGGATATAAACGTTGTTACTAGCGCGGCCATGTCATGTGACCAAGACCTCAGTGACGGTCAAAACACGTCATGGTGGACGAAGAAAAATAAAACAAACAAAATCTGCAATTGGTGTCTGCCTGAATCTTGTGGTGAAACTTAAAGGAATGTGCCGGCGATATATATATATATATATATTTATATATATAGATATATATATAGATATATATCTATATATATAAATATATATATTTCAAAAACGTTCTCCGTTTTACTGGGGGCCACCAACTCTGCAGGGCGGGCTCTGTAAGCAGGAGCGGAGGATCCTGTTTGAATAGAACAACAGAGACTCAGAGCCCCACTCCGACTTCCATGCAAGAAAAGACTTTATTTGTCTAAATTGGCAGCATTGGAAAAAACTCATTTATCCTTACGCGTTTCAGCGTCATCACGCCTTGTTCACAGGTGAGTGTAATAATGATCCTTGTGGTCACGAGGCCAGAGGGTTCAACTACAGGCCCCAGAATGCACCAACTTTGTTCAATGACAACGTGACATGGCCCAGTGTTCATTGCTGTAAATAGCGTTATTCCCCAATGTCACAAACAGTCCAAAATTGGAGGTGCAGCCAGTTAAAATCAATCGCAAGTGCACAATTATGCTGCCACTGTCCATGATATGCACTTGCACTGCGGAGATCTCAAGGAGAGAGACATCTCCCCCTTCTACCTTTCTCAATTACGTTACCAGTTCCTATGGAAATCCGATGGCTGGTGCATTTTGAGCGAGTCATGCCCCCTCCATAATGTTCCAAAAACGTTCTCCGTTTTACTGGGGGCCACCAACTCTGCAGGGCGGGCTCTGTGAGCAGGAGCGGAGGATCCTGTTTGAATAGAACAACAGAGACTCAGAGCCCCACTCCGACTTCCATGCAAGAAAATACTTTATTTGTCTAAAGCGGCAGCATTGGAAAAAACTCATTTCTCCTTACGCGTTTCAGCGTCATCACGCCTTGTTCACAGGTGAGTGTAATAATGATCCTTGTGGTCACGAGGCCAGAGGGTTCAACTACAGGCCCCAGAATGCACCAACTTTGTTCAATGACAACGTGACATGGCCCAGTGTTCATACATTGCTGTAAATAGCGTTATTCCCCAATGTCACAAACAGTCCAAAATTGGAGGTGCAGCCAGTTAAAATCAATCGCAAGTGCACAATTATGCAGCCACTGTCCATGATATGCACTTGCACTGCGGAGATCTCAAGGAGAGAGACATCTCCCCCTTCTCCCTTCCTCAATTACGTTACCAGTTCCTATGGAAATCCGATGGCTGGTGCGTTTTGAGCGAGTCATGATATGACAAAATGAATTTGAAAGTAATTTTACTATGTCAATCACATAGCACTATGTCACTTTAAAAATGAAAAGCATGACCACAACGTTACCATGTGATCAATACTCTTAACGAGTTGAAACGCGTTATGGCGGCATCAAAAATAAATACTTAAAATTGCACTAACTTCGTGGTCCGTGTCCTTGTGTGGCGAGAGGGAGCTGAGAAGCCTGCAGAGAAAGCGATATATATAGATATATATATATACTTTTCCCAAGTCGCTGTGTTTTGTAGTTCCCAATCCTACGATGTAGGTGCCAGCTCTGCGGCAACAGCAACTGCAATTTATAAAAGAAAGTCCTTGACGAAACCCCAGCTGGAGAAACCAAGGAGCGGCACACCAGGAGACTGCACAATTACTTTATTGTGCACCAAAGAGCAAGACGACGCGTTTCGGCGTTTAGCCTTTTTCGAGTAGTTTGTTGTCCAGCAATTTCCCTTAGAAATAGCAATCAATGTTCATGGACATAGAAAACATACATCATAACATCATGCATTTTCTGGGATCAAAGTTGTAACGTATTATTTCAACAAATCAATGACTACAATTCATAATTTGTAAGCGGTCTGCATAAACAATTCGAGTTTGTTCTAATAAAACAAAGGAGTCTTAGTACGTTTGAGATTGACGCGCGCATTTTGTGTTCACATGCGATGTACAATAAAGTTCCATTCAAAAATCAAGAATGGCTTTCTGATGTTAACACTTCAAATTGCATTGCATCACATTTTAAATACATGAATCTGAATTCAAAACTAATTCAAAGATGATAATTGCCCAAGATTGTAAGTCCGCAACAATCAAGCAAAGGATGCATTTGCGCTGGTCAACTCATACCTCCAATTCATCTTTAAATAATATCGCATCGACAGCGCAAGTGATCTATGCTGTAACCCAAATACATACCATATATATAAGAAACCATTACAAAATTGAAAATTCCAATATAGGGTAATGTACCCATAATGTCTCCCTAGCATCAAGATAATTACAATCGAGAGTTATGTACTCAAATCTATTATGTCCACTGTGTTCCTAGCTGAAGGGATGCTGTCTCTAGGTGTATGGTGCTAAGTGAAAAAATAAATAAGAATATAACCTATTAGGTGAATCTACTAGAGACAATAAGTGGAACACGAGAAGGACATCCAACTGTCACGGTTAGATTCTTTAGACAGTTCTCTCTGCATTGGGTCATAGATGTGTCCCTAATTGCTGCATCCATGAATATGAATTTTCAACTCACGGAGTGTGAGAGGGGAAACCTCATTCGTTAGTTCCTAATTAAAACCAGTGATTGAGTGATGAAATTAGTTAAAATTAAAAGGAAGAGCTGGGAGAGGAGGGAGGAAAGCAGAGTTAGCGGCCAATATGCGTAGCGAGTTCTTCCCCACTGTTTAAACCATTTGGGGTTTTTGTATTCAAGTCAATTATATATCTTGACTCCAAAACCCGGAGATTTTTCTCCCTATCTCCACCCCGAATATGGGGTAGAATTCTGTCAATTCCAAAGAAAATCAAAAGACTGTTGTTACTTTTATGTTTTTCTGCGAAGTGCCATGCTACCGGATAGTTAAAATCACGGTTAGTTATGGCTCGAAGGTGCTGTAGAATCCGTACTTTTAGTGGAAGTTTTGTACTGCCTATGTAACGGTAGCCACAAGGGCATTTCAGCACATAGACAGTAAAATCACTATTGCAATTGATCATCTTGGCAATGCTTTTCATTGTACCAGCCCCTGTCAGATAGGTTTTGCAATTGATGCCATTCCTGCAAGCTTTGCATGAGCTACATGTTATGAAGCCATTTGGTGGTATTAGCCACTGAGTACCAACAGTATCATGAGGATAACTATGGACTAGGCAATCTTTCAGGGATTTGGGTCGTCTGTATGTTAGTTTAGGACTTGAGCCTACATGTTTTCCTATTAAGGGGTCAGCTACTAATAGGCTCCAGTGTGCTTTCATGACTTTCCTTAAGTTTGTGGCTCCACTACTAAAGGTGGTAATCATTTTGGGTGTTTCATTTATTGTATCTGTGGGCCCCAAATTTTTTCTAGTTGTAGAATAGAATAGCAAGACTTTCTGTGTTTTGTCCTTGACTTTGTTCTTCGCTATTTGGAGCACTTTATTGCTGTAACCTCTTATTTTAAATCTTCTCTCCATGGTTAACTAATGTGTGAGGAAGCCCTCATTTGTATTGCAGTTTCGGCGGGCTCGAAGCAATTCCCCATACGGAATGCTGTTAATTAAGGGGATCGGGTGATTGCTAGATCCATGTAAAACAGTATTACCGGCAGTCTCCTTTCTAAAGAGACTTGTCGTGATGTTACCATCCACAATTTTAACACAGACGTCCAGAAACTCGCAGTAATCTTTGCTGATTTTGTGGGTGAATTTTAGATTTAAATTGTTAACCCCCAGTTCCTGTATAAATTGTACAGCTTGAGCTTCTGGTCCATCCCAGATCAGGAATAAATCATCGATATATCTGATCCAAATAGGTATATGGTCAGTATATCGTTCATTATTTTCTACCCAGACAATTTGTTCCTCCCACCACCCTAGGAACAAGTTTGCTAGGCTGGGGGCAAAACAAGTGCCCATTGCAGTACCAGATCGTTGGCGGTATACAGTTTTTTCAAATAAAAAGATGTTTTCCTCTAAACAATAAAGCATCATTGCTTCTAGCATTGAATTATGTTCCCATAAGGTGATATGTCTACTTTTGAGAACATACATACATGCCTCAACTCCTTTATTTTGCTCTATTCAAGTATAGAGAGAACACACATCAAGAGCTATCATTAGATAGTTATCCTCCCATTGAATGTCATGTATTCTTCTCAAAAAGTCAGAACTGTCTTTACAATATGATCTTAAATTGAGAACTTATTTTGAGAAAAAGAGATCAAGAAAAATCGAAGTATTTTGCAATAACCCCCCATTAAATGAGACTATTGGACGCCCTGGTGGATTGGTGGCATTTTTGTGAATTTTGGGGAGGAGATACAGACACGGAATTCGTGGGTTGTCAGTTCTCAGAAATTTGTATTCCTCCTCATCCAGAAGACCTCCTTGGTGCCAGTTCATTAAGAGATCATGATATCGTTTGATGGATATTTTGTATCTTTCCCAGTTTTTTTCCTCATAGCACATTTGATCAGCAAGTTGTCGTAGAGCCTCTTCTCTGTACTGCACTAAATCCATAATTACAATGTTGCCCCCCTTGTCGGAGGGCTTAATGATGATCGTAGGATCTTTCTCTAGGGCTTGCAAGTTTTGTCGTTGATTTTGGGATAAATTATCATGTTTCCTGTTCATTTTTCTATGTCGCATCTTAGTTAGATCCTGTGTTACTGCCGAGCTGTATGCTTCGATGTTGTCATATGGGACATTGGGATTGTATTTTGATCTGGGATTTAACCCACTATGGCATGTTCTATTTGATTCTAGACGTAGATGTTCTAACATTAAGTTGACATTTCGTTGTTGTTGTTGGTCATTTTACATTTCTAGGTCATAGAGATCACACATTACCCCAATGTCTCCCACTTGAAGATCAGAAATAGACGTAGTGGTATCAGGTCTAATAGATGAGTTCTTCGATCCGATTGCCATTTTATAAAGTTTCATCAACTTCAGTTTGCGAATGAAAAGGAATAAATCAATTCTCGTGTTTGTGTAATTCAAATCATTAGTAGGGCAGAAGGACAAGCCCAAGTTGAGCACAGATATTTCACCCTCTGAGAGGGAGCAGGAAGACAAATTAATGATAGAATTGATTTCATCGGTGTCTTCTATTTGTTGCCTTTTAAGTCGTGTTCTTCCTCCCCTTCTTTTACTCAGTCGGAATCTTTTTTTGTTTCTCTTGCTTTTCCTCTTCTTGGACCTTTGCCTCTTGCCCCCCTGCCCCTTCCTGGGGGTTTGTCCGGTTGACCTTGTTCTTTCTTCTGTTTGAGGATCTGGAATTCGTGAAGAAATGTTAGAGGACGCACCCCTAAAGGGACCACTGAATTGCGTGCTTCCGAATCAGAGCTAAGATCTGAACTTGATCCGGTCGATATTTCCTCCTCTTGTCGTTGGTTGAGAGTGGACCTCAAATTCCTATGCGCCCAGTCAAAGCATTTAGCATAAGTTAGAATACGTCCTTCATCGTAATCTCGTTTGTCCCGTAGGAACTTTCGTTGTTTCTTCTGCTTGATTGCTTCCTCGTATTCTTTAAGCTTTGTTGGTAATGACTTCAAAAATTCAATCACGACTTTGTCAGATTTTATTTTCTCCAATTCAGATCTCAGTATAGATAATTTTTTTCTGGCTGCCTCAAGGTCAATTTGTGCGTACTTGATGAGAATCTCCAACATTCCCTTACAGGTTTTTGCCATGTACTCTGCCCATTATGTAAGTAATTCAGGATTGGGGTTTTCATAAGTTGGTACAATAGATATCCTGAGGCCTCTGGGCTCCCGGCCTACCTCCACATAGTTTGTCAATGAGGTGACTTCCCACCACTTATTTATTTCACGTTTTGACAGTTTCTCAAGTTGAAGTAGTTTTTGTTTAGTTGAAGATTCAGTTCCTGTGACCCCAATAGATCCTGTGTGCGCATTTGGGCTTATATCCAAGTCTTCGTTAAATAACGATATTGCTGCAGCCTTCCTCTCACTCTCCCATTCGGACATTACTGTGTACGCTTGTCTCCTGACTCACGCGGTTCCATCCACAACCGCGATAGTTACACCTGTTCCCGATGGCTTGCTTTGTTTGCGAATAAGGCAGAAGTGGAACACACAAACGGGGACGAAGAGTGAGTGTGGTACAGTACCGCAGTCCTCCAACCTTGAGCCCGACCACTACTCCAACCCTCGCCCCGCAATGTGCCCGCTTACCGTGAATCAGATGACCTCGCATTCAATTGTCAGCCCGGAACGGCGGGAACCACATTTGATTGGTAGTTTTCCCAAGTCGCTGTGTTTTGTAGTTCACAATCCTACGATGTAGGTGCCAGCTCTGCGGCAACAGCAACCGCAATTTATAAAAGAAAGTCCTTGACGAAACCCCAGCTGGAGAAAACAAGGAGCGGCACACCAGGAGACTGCACAATTACTTTATTGTGCACCAAAGAGCAAGACGACGTGTTTCGGCGTTTAGCCTTTTTCGAGTAGTTTGTTGTCTAGCAATTTCCCTTAGAAATAGCAATCAATGTTCATGGACATAGAAAACATACATTATAACATCATGCATTTTCCGGGATCAAAGTTGTAACGTATTATTTCAACAAATCAATAATTACAATTCATAATTTGTAAGCGGTCTGCATAAACAATTCGAGTTTGTTCTAATAAAACAAATTAGGAGTCTCAGTACGTTTGAGATTGACGCGCGCATTTTGTGTTCACATGCGATGTACAATAAAGTTCCATTCAAAAATCAAGAATGGCTTTCTGATGTTAACACTTCAAATTGCATTGCATCACGTTTTAAATACATGAATCTGAATTCAAAACTAATTCAAAGATGATAATTGCCCAAGATTGTAAGTCCGCAACAATCAAGCAAAGGATGCATTTGCGCTGGTCAACTCATACCTCCAATTCATGTTTAAATAATATCGCATTGACAGCGCACGTGATCTATGCTGTAACCCAAATACCTACCATAGATATAAGAAACCATTACAACATTGAAAATACCAATATGAATGAATGAATGAATGAATGAATGAAGGAGCACTTATAGAGCGCATGGTTACCCGGAGGCATCCCAGCGCTATGACACCCTAGAAAACTGTAATAGCAATGAAGTTATGGAAAGAGGAAGGTTTTCAACAGTTTTCTGAACTTGAGATAATCCGGTTCAGAACGTATGTGGAGGGGAAGACCGTTCCAGAGTTTGGATGCATTATACGTAAACATTCGGCCTCCACTACGTGATCGTTTAATCTTAGGAACTAGGACCAAACCTTTGGGTTGTACCCATAATGTCTCCCTAGCATCAAGATAATTACAATCGAGAGTTATGTACTCAACTCTATTATGTCCACTGTGTTCCTAGCTGAAGGGATGCTGTCTCTAGGTGAATGGTGCTAAGTGAAAAAATAAATAAGAATATAACCTATTAAGTGAATCTACTAGTGAAAATAAGTGGAACGCGAGAAGGACATCCAACTGTCACAGTTAGATTCTTTAGACAGTTCTCTCTGCATTGGGTCATAGATGTGTCCCTAATTGCTGCATCCATGAATATGAATTTTCAAATCACGGAGTGTGAGAGGGGAAACCTCATTTGTTAGTTCCTAATTAAAACAAGTGATTGAGTGATGAAATTAGTTAAAATTAAAAGGAAGAGCTGGGAGAGGAGGGAGGAAAGCAGAGTTAGCGGCCAATATGCGTAGCGAGTTCTTCCCCACTGTTTAAACCATTTGGGGTTTTTGTATTCAAGTCAATTATATATTTTGACTTCAATACCCGGAGATTTTTCTCCCTATTACCACCCCGAATATGGGGTAGAATTCTGTCAATTCGAAAGAAAATCAAAAGACTGATGTTACTTTTATGTTTTTCTGCGAAGTGCCGTGCTACCGGATAGTTAAAATCACGGTTAGTTATGGCTCGAAGGTGCTGTAGAATCCGTACTTTTAGTGGAAGTTTTGGACTGCCTATGTAACGGTAGCCACAAGGGCATTTCAGCACATAGACAGTAAAATCACTATTGCAATTGATCATCTTGGCAATGCTTTTCATTGTACCAGCCCCTGTCAGATAGGTTTTGCAATTGATGCCATTCCTGCAAGCTTTGCATGAGCTACATGTTGTGAAGCCATTTGGTGGTATTAGCCACTGAGTACCAACAGTATCATGAGGATAACTATGGACTAGGCAATCTTTCAGGGATTTGGGTCGTCTGTATGTTAGTTTAGGACTTGATCCTACATGTTTTCCTATTATGGGGTCAGCTACTAATAGGCTCCAGTGTGCTTTCATGACTTTCCTTAAGTTTGTGGCTCCACTACTAAAGGTGGTAATCATTTTGGGTGTTTCATTTATTGTATCTGTGGGCCCCAAATTTTTTCTAGTTGTAGAATAGAATAGCAAGTCTTTCTGTGTTTTGTCCTTGACTTTGTTCTTTGCAATTTGGAGCACTTTATTGCTGTAACCTCTTATTTTATATCTTCTCTCCATGGTTAACTGTTGTGTGAGGAAGCCCTCATTTGTACTGCATGTTCGGTGGGCTCGAAGCAATTCCCCATACGAAATGCTGTTAATTAAGGGGATCGGGTGATTGCTAGATCCATGTAAAACAGTATTACCGGCAGTCTCCTTTCTAAAGAGACTTGTCGTGATGTTACCATCCACAAATTTAACACAGACGTCCAGAAACTCACAGTAATCTTTGCTGATTTTGTGGGTGAATTTTAGATTTAAATTGTTAACCCGCAGTTCCTGTATAAATTGTACAGCTTGAGCTTCTGGTCTATCCCAGATCAGGAATAAATCATCGATATATCTGATCCAAATAGGTATATGGTCAGTATATCGTTCATTATTTTCTACCCAGACAATTTGTTCCTCCCACCACCCTAGGAACAAGTTTGCTAGGCTGGGGGCAAAACAAGTGCCCATTGCGGTACCAGATCGTTGGCGGTATACAGTTTTTTCAAATAAAAAGATGTTTTCCTCTAAACAATAAAGCATCATTGCTTCTAGCATTGAATTATGTTCCCATAAGGTGATATGTCTACTTTTGAGAACATACATACATGCCTCAACTCCTTTATTTTGCTCTATGCAAGTATAGAGAGAACACACATCAAGAGCTATCATTAGATAGTTATCCTCCCATTGAATGTCATGTATTCTTCTCAAAAAGTCAGAACTGTCTTTACAATATGATCTTAATTAGAGAACTTATTTTGAGAAAAAGAGATCAAGAAAAATCGAAGTATTTTGCAATAACCCCCCATTAAATGAGACTATTGGACGCCCTGGTGGATTGGTGGCATTTTTGTGAATTTTGGGGAGGAGATACAGACACGGAATTCGTGGGTTGTCAGTTCTCAGAAATTTGTATTCCTCCTCATCCAGAAGACCTCCTTGGTGCCAGTTCATTAAGAGATCATGATATCGTTTGATGGATATTTTGTATCTCTCCCAGTTTATTTCCTCATAGCACATTTGATCAGCAAGTTGTCGTAGAGCCTCTTCTCTGTACTGCACTAAATCCATAATTACAATGTTGCCCCCCTTGTCGGAGGGCTTAATGATGATCGTAGGATCTTTCTCTAGGGCTTGCAAGTTTTGTCGTTGATTTTGGGATAAATTATCATGTTTCCTGTTCATTTTTCTATGTCGCATCTTAGTTAGATCCTGTGTTACTGCCGAGCTGTATGCTTCGATGTTGTCATATGGGACATTGGGATTGTATTTTGATCTGGGATTTAACCCACTATGGCATGTTCTATTTGATTCTAGACGTAGATGTTCTAACATTAAGTTGACATTTCCTTGTTGTTGTTGGTCATTTTACATTTCTAGGTCATAGAGATCACACATTACCCCAATGTCTCCCACTTGAAGATCAGAAATAGACGTAGTGGTATCAGGTCTAATAGATGAGTTCTTCGATCCGATTGCCATTTTATAAAGTTTCATCAACTTCAGTTTGCGAATGAAAAGGAATAAATCAATTCTCGTGTTTGTGTAATTCAAATCATTAGTAGGGCAGAAGGACAAGCCCAAGTTGAGCACAGATATTTCACCCTCTGAGAGGGAGCAGGAAGACAAATTAATGATAGAATTGATTTCATCGGTGTCTTCTATTTGTTGCCTTTTAAGTCGTGTTCTTCATCCCCTTCTTTTACTCAGTCGGAATCTTTTTTTGTTTCTCTTGCTTTTCCTCTTCTTGGACCCTTGCCTCTTGCCCCCCTGCCCCTTCCTGGGGGTTTGTCCGGTTGACCTTGTTCTTTCTTCTGTTTGAGGATCTGGAATTCGTGAAGAAATGTTAGAGGAGGCACCCCTAAAGGGACCACTGAATTGCGTGCTTCCGAATCAGAGCTAAGATCTGAACTTGATCCGGTCGATATTCCCTCCTCTTGTCATTGGTTGAGAGTGGACCTCAAATTCCTATGCGCCCAGTCAAAGCGTTTAGCATAAGTTAGAATACGTCCTTCAGCGTAATCTCATTTGTCCCGTAGGAACTTTCGTTGTTTCTTCTGCTTGATTGCTTCCTCGTATTCTTTAAGCTTTGTTGGTAATGACTTCAAAAATTCAATCACGACTTTGTCAGATTTTATTTTCTCCAATTCAGATCTCAGTATAGATAATTTTTTTCTGGTTGCCTCTAGGTCAATTTGTGCGTACTTGATGAGAATCTCCAACATTCCATTACAGGTTTTTGCCATGTACTCTGCCCATTCTGTAAGTAATTCAGGATTGGGGTTTTCATAAGTTGGTACAATAGATATCCTGAGGCCTCTGGGCTCCCGGCCTACCTCCACATAGTTTGTCAATGAGGTGACTTCCCACCACTTATTTATTTCACGTTTTGACAGTTTCTCAAGTTGAAGTAGTTTTTGTTTAGTTGAATATTCAGTTCCTGTGACCCCAATCGATCCTGTGTGCGCATTTGGGCTTATATCCAAGTCTTCGTTAAATAACGATATTGCTGCAGCCTTCCTCTCACTCTCCCATTCGGACATTACTGTGTACGCTTGTCTCATGACTCACGCGGTTCCATCCACAACCGCGATAGTTACACCTTTTCCCGATGGCTTGCTTTGTTTGCGAATACGGCAGAAGTTGAACACACAAACGGGGACGAAGAGTGAGTGTGGTACAGTATAGCAGTCCTCCAACCTTGAGCCCGACCACTACTCCAACCCTCGCCCCGCAGTGTGCTGCCCGCTTACCGTGAATCAGATGACTTCGCATTCAATTGTCAGCCTGGAATGGCGGGAACCACATTCGATTGGTAGTTTTCCCAAGTCGCTGTGTTTTGTAGTTCCCAATCCTACGATGTAGGTGCCAGCTCTGCGGCAACAGCAACCGCAATTTATAAAAGAAAGTCCTTGACGAAACCCCAGCTGGAGAAAACAAGGAGCGGCACACCAGGAGACTGCACAATTACTTTATTGTGCACCAAAGAGCAAGACGGCGCGTTTCGGCGTTTAGCCTTTTTCGAGTAGTTTGTTGTCCAGCAATTTCCCTTAGAAATAGCAATCAATGTTCATGGACATAGAAAACATACATTATAACATCATGCATTTTCCAGGATCAAAGTTGTAACGTATTATTTCAACAAATCAATAACTACAATTCATAATTTGTAAGCGGTCTGCATAAACAATTCGAGTTTGTTCTAATAAAACAAACTAGGAGTCTCAGTACGTTTGAGATTGACGCGCGCATTTTGTGTTCACATGTGATGTACAATTAAGTTCCATTCAAAAATCAAGAATGGCTTTCTGATGTTAACACTTCAAATTGCATTGCATCACGTTTTAAATACATGAATCTGAATTCAAAACTAATTCAAAGATGATAATTGCCCAAGATTGTAAGTCCGCAACAATGAAGCAAAGGATGCATTTGCGCTGGTCAACTCATACCTCCAATTCATGTTTAAATAATATTGCATCGACAGTGCACGTGATCTATGCTGTAACCTAAATACATACCATATATATAAGAAACCATTACAACATTGAAAATACTAATATAGGGTAATGTACCCATAATGTCTCCTTAGCATCAAGATAATTACAATCGAGAGTTATGTACTCAACTCTATTATGTCCACTGTGTTCCTAGCTGAAGGGATGCTGTCTCTAGGTGTATGGTGCTAAGTGAAAAAATAAATAAGAATATAACCTATTAAGTGAATCTACTAGTGACAATAAGTGGAACGCGAGAAGGACATCCAACTGTCACGGTTAGATTCTTTAGACAGTTCTCTCTGCATTGGGTCATAGATGTGTCCCTAATTGCTGCATCCATGAATATGAATTTTTAAATCACGGAGTGTGAGAGGGGAAACCTCATTCGTTAGTTCCTAATTAAAACCAGTGATTGAGTGATGAAATTAGTTAAAATTAAAAGGAAGAGCTGGGAGAGGAGGGAGGAAAGCAGAGTTAGCAGCCAATATGCATAGCGAGTTCTACGCTTCGCAGAAAAATATAAAAGTAACAACAGTCTTTTGATTTTCTTTGGAATTGACAGAATTCTACCCCATATTCGGGGTGGTGATAGGCAGAAACATTTCTGGGTATTGGAGTCAAGATATATAATTGACTTGAATAGAAAAACCCCAATAGGTTTAAACAGTGGGGAAGAACTTGCTACGCATATTGGCCGCTAACTCTGCTTTCCTCCCTCCTCTCCCAGCTCTTCCTTTTAATTTTAACTAATTTCATCGCATGTGAACACAAAATGTGCGCGTCAATCTCAAACGTACTGAGACTCCTAATTTGTATTATTAGAACAAACTCGAATTGTTTATGCAGACTGCTTACAAATTATGAATTGTAGTCATTGATTTGTTGAAATAATACGTTACAACTTTGATCCCGGAAAATGCATGATGTTATAATGTATGTTTTCTATGTCCATGAACATTGATTGCTATTTCTAAGGGAAATTGCTGGACAACAAACTACTCGAAAAAAGCGAAACGCGCCGTCTTGCTCTTTGGTGCACAATAAAGTAATTGTGCAGTCTCCTGGTGTGCCGCTCCTTGTTTTCTCCAGCTGGGGTTTCGTCAAGGACTTTATTATATATATATATATATACATATATATATATATATATATATATATATATATATATATATATATATATATATATATACACAACTTAAGGCTCTTCAATAAGGTCCCCTCAATATCAAGGGGCATAGAAAAGACCAGCTATAATCCAAACTTGATAGCCATCAGTGGTTTAATGTGCAGAAATGGTGAAATTACAAGCCAACGCGTTTTGGAGACGTAGTCTCCTTGGTCACAGGTCAGTAAATGTCTGAACTAAACGTGTTTTAAATCTCCTTAGTGCTCAAAGATGTGTGTCAACAGTTAAAACGTACTGTGGAAAAACATCATTCTCAGGTTCTGGAAAACGGTCCGCCATCTTAAAACAGACTAATCGGTACGAGGCCTGCTGCACAATACACATTACTGTATGAATATTAATGGTTCATAGTGAAGGCAGGTGGTAAGTAGTAGACTATCAGATCAAACACAGCTGGTGGTGATAAACGTTGCAAAAACAACTATGTAATTCTTCTATCCTGGTATCAGAAACACAGTTCATCAGGTGATAACGCTGAGTAAAGGGAGCATGAGAGAGCAGTGCTTTGGGCTTGTAATTTCACCATTTCTGTACATTAAACATACTGCTGGCTATCAAGTTTGGATTACCACTGGTCTTTTCTAAGCCCCTTGGGGGGACCTTATGAAAGAGCCTTAAGTTGGAAGTTTAGGGGTTTGCTACCCCACCGCGGTCCGCTGCATCTAAGTGGCTGGGAAATTCAGTGATTCTTTGCATATATATATATTTATATTACCTACTGGCGGTCACCAGTAGGTAGTTATAGTTAGGACCTAGTTTCCATAGGGATAGCATTTTTTTTGACTTGGCTATAACTTTGGCGTCGTTTCACCAATCTGCATAAAATTTTGCCAAAAAAGTGTCACGGTGGGTACTATTGATTGGGAAAGTTTGGGGGTGATCAGTGCAGTGGGGACTGAGAATTTGGGGCACAAAATAAGGTCACATTTGTAATGTTAAAATTAATTTCCATCGGAACCCTTAGCCACCTCTACAGCCCGAGCCGCTGTACGGAAATTTGGCATGGAGGTAGATGTTGGTTCAAGGAAGTGCCTTTTGCTTATTTGGTGTAAATCCGTTCATAGTTTTTGAGAAATGTAAGTTTAAAATTATAGTGATATTTCTGGCCGCGGATGTTTTACTGTATTTCCGTGATGAATCGCGATTGCATGCGCCAAAGGGAATGCTCTGATTGGATGGATGCAACCTGAATAGAAAGTTGCGGCCGCCATTTTATTCGTTCGGGAACGGTTCCCAGGGCTGAAAATCTGTGTGAAATCCCATATAAGGGGTCAGGGTGGAGATACTCTGATCCCATGGTTGAGAAATGGAGGTGTTAGTGACACAAGTCCAGCGTGGCCACCCCTTGTACCGTCGTGGGGACGTCGTGACTATCAACGTCGTCGTGAATATTGGTGAAACTATAAAAAAAATATATCAGTGAATCATTAATACAAATTATATTATATTGAGATTCTGATAAATGTTTTTATAGAGTTCTTTATATTGTGAATTATCTATTGTGATGGTTAGAATTAATTATATAGTTATCATTTTTTTATGTGGTGGTGGCTATTGAGTTCCTGCTTTTGCTTTCCGCTTTTGAGACGTAACCGCAAGGATCGCGATGACCGATGTCATCCCGATATCCGTAGTCACCACGAAAATGGAAAATAGGTTTTAGAGATGGTTGTTCTAGAAATACACTAGAAAAATATGAGTTTGAAGTGTACAGTAATAAACCTCTAGTGTGTAGCATACTGTAATGTGTGTGCATATATGTGTTTTCACTTTGTGGGAAAGGCGCGATCGTCGCGGTTAACGGCATCATCGCAAAGTCCTGAATAACTGCGAAAACGGAAAATAGGTCTGAAAGATGGTTCTTAAAGAAACATAGTACAAAAATATGAGTTTAAACATGCTTTGAAAGAAGTATGTATATAGTAATGTGTGTAGGGCAATGTTCAGAATGGATTTTTTTACATATTATTTTTGGATGTGTTGGTGGCCATTGAATGTCTGCTTTCATTTTCCGTTTTCACAACATGTCCGCGAGGAT
This sequence comes from Calotriton arnoldi, assembly GCA_963921515.1. Taxonomy (NCBI): domain Eukaryota; kingdom Metazoa; phylum Chordata; class Amphibia; order Caudata; family Salamandridae; genus Calotriton; species Calotriton arnoldi. The sequence goes on from CAWUFW010000061.1 coordinate 5,443,246, forward strand.
CGCGACGCTGTCGCGAAGATCCCCAAAAATTAAAGAAAAAAAAAACCTTTAGAAAAACACTTCACAATATTTCGGGTAGTAGGGTGGCTCTGACAAGAGCCGTTGTGTTGGTTGTGTGAATATGGCTGCTACACATAAGACCGGGTGCAGAGTTTCAGGTTACTTAGAAACACCCTGTTGCCTTCTTCTGTAAAGTGCACTCCATCATTTCAATAAATCCCATGCATGTCAAAACGCAGATTGTTGTTATAGATACAACCCATGCGATGGTCTCTGAGGAATGCAGTTTTATTAACATGTTTCCTGGCTTTGTCAATCTGTGGACAGAATTGCTTTGACTACTTCCATTTCTGTCTTTTGCACTATATTAGAGTACACCAAGACAGTGTGAGGGAAAAGCAACATCAGTTCTGCAAAGGCTACTTTCATTAGGATTTCCAGCCCTAGTCCAGTCAATGTGCCTAGGTCATTGCCACCACAGTGCACAATCATGAGGTGAGGAGCTTGGGAATCCACAATGGATTTAACCAAAGCCATTAATGGATGAAACTTGATCCCTCTCTGCCCAAACCAAGTAATCTGCACATTTGGCAAACCCAAGTCTCTGTCAATACCTCTCTTTTTTGCAGCCTCTTTAGCCCATCAGATATAGCTGTGGCCCACAATCCATATTCTAAGCACTCATCCAATGACCCAGGCATTACCCATGCACCTACACAATCACCCAGGCACTACTCTTGCACTCATCCATTCAATGAGGCAGTACCCATCCATTCATCCAATCACCCGGGTGCTACTCTTGCACTCATCCAGCCACCCAGGCAGTATCCATGCACTAATCCAGTCACTCAGGCACTACCCATACACTCATCCAATCACCCAGGCACTATCCATGCACTAACACAATCACCTAGGCACTACCCATGCACACATCCATTTACTCAGACACTACCCATGCACTCATCCATTCACTCAGGCACTAGTGGATTCACACAGGCACTACACTTCTACTCATCTCTTCACTTTGGTACTACTGATGCACTCATCTATTTTGCTAGACACTACCCATACACTCATACAATCACTCAGGCACTACCCAAGCCCTCATCCGTTCACCCAGGCACTACCCATGCACTGATTAATTCACCCAGGCATTATCCATGCACTCCTTCATTCACCCAGGCACCACCCTTCTCCTCATCCATTCCCTCAGGCCCTAGCCTTGCACTGATGCATTCACTGAGGCTCCACGCTTGCGCTCATCCATTCACTCAGTCACTACCCATGCACTCATTCATTCACTGAGGCACTACCCATGCACTTATTCAATCACCCAGACACTATCCATGTACTCACCCAATCATGCAGGCACTATACATTCATTCACCCAATCACCCAGGCACTATCCCTGCACTAATGTAATTACTGAGGCACTACCTTGCACTCATCCAATCACTCAGGCGTTACCCTTCCACTCATTCATTTACTCAGGTACTACTGTTGCACTGATCCATTCACTCGTGCACTAACCATGTACTCATCTATTCACCCAGGTACTAACCACGGACATATCAAATCACCCAGGTACTACCCTTCTACTCATCCATTCACCCAGGCACTACCTGTGCACTCATCTATTCACCCAGCCACTATCCATGCACTCATCCAATCACCCAGGCACTATCCATACACTGATTCATTCACCCAGACATTATCCTTGCACTCATCTATTCACACAGGCAGTACCCATTCACTCCTCAATTCACTAAGCCACTACCTATGCACTCATCCATTCACCCAGGTACCACCCATACAGTCATTCATTCACCCAGCCATTATCCATTTACTCATTCATGCATCCAGGCACAACCCATGCACTCATCCATGCATCCATGCACTACCCTTGCACTCAAACATTCACTCAGGCACTACCGATGCACTCATACATTCACTGATGTACTACCCATGCAGTCATCCAATCACCCAGGCACTATCCAGTCACTCACCCAATCACGCATACACTATGTATTCATTCACCCAGGCACTCACCCGATCACCGAGGCACTAACCTTGCACTCATCCAATTACCCAGGCACTACCTTGTACTCATCCAATCACTCAGGTGTTACTCTTCCACTCATTAATTTACTCAGGCAGTACCCTTGCACTGATCCATTCACTCATGCACTACCCATGCACTCATCTATTCACCCACGTACTAACCATACACATATCCAATCAGCCAGGCACTACCTTTGCACTTATCCATTCACCCACACACTACCCATGCACATATCCAATCACCCAGGCACTACCCTTGCACTCATCCATTCACTGAAGCACCACCCATGCACTCATCCAATCACCAAGCCATACCCATGCACTCATCCATTCTCTCAGGCACTATCTATGCACTCTCCCAATCACCTAGGCACTATCCATGCACTCATTCAATCATCCAGGCACTATCCTTGCACTCATTTATTCTCTGAGGCATTACCCAAGCACTCATCCATTCACCCAGTCATTACTCATGCACTCATCCAATCACTCAGGCACTACTCATACATTCTTCCAATCACCCAGGCACTACCCTTGCACTCATCCGTTCACTCAGGCAGTATGCATGCGCTCATCCATTCACTCAGGCACTACCCATACCCCCATCGAATGATCCAGGCACTGCCCATGCACTCATTCATTCACTCTGGCATTATCCATGCACTCATCCATTCACTCAGGCACTATGCATGCACATATCCAATCCCCCAGGCACTACCTCTGCACTCATCCATTCACTCAAGCACTATCCAAACACTTGTCTAATGACTCAGGCACTACACTTGCATTCATCCATTTACTCATGCACTCATGCATTCACCCAGGCACTAACCATGCACATATCGAATCACTCAGCCAGTACCTATGCACTCATCTATTCACTCAGGCACTAAGCACGTACTCATCCATTCACCCAGGCACTACCCATGAACACATCCATCCCTCAGGCACTACTCTTGCACCCATCTATTCACTCAGGTACAATGCATGCACTCATCCATTCACTCAGGCACTATCCATGCACTCATCCAATCACCCAGGCACTACTCTTGCACTCAATCATTCACTCATTCACTCTTTCATTTACTCAGACAGTACCCATACACTCATCTATTCTGCGAGTCACTGCCCATGCACACATCCAATCACCCAGGCACCACCCTTCTACTCGTTAATTCACGCAGTCAGTACTCATGCACTCATCTATTCACCCAGGCATTATCCATGCACTCATCCAATCACCCAGGCCCTCATTCATTCACCCAGCCATTATCCATGCACTCATCCATTTACTCAGGCACTACCGTTCCACTCTTCCATTCACTCAGGCACTGCATATACACTCATCCATTCAGCCACACACTACCCATGCACACATGCAATCACCCAATCACTACGTTTGCACTCATCCAATCACCCAGGCACTACTTATGCACTCATAGATTTATTCAGGCACCACTGCTGCACTCATTGTAACATGCATGCACCAGTTGTTTACTCATTCAATTATCCATACACCAGTCATATAGTCATTCCAACATATATACATACTTTATCTTTTTTTTAACTGTAAAAGGCGATTCCAACAGGAACCTTTTTTTTTAAGGCTTTTGTAAAGTAAAAGTTTTTTTTTCTTTTTTATAATAACAAAAATGGCAACTGGGACAGCAGGAATTGAAAAAACGTGCACTGAAAAATGTGCAAAGCATATAAAAGAGGAAAAGGTTAGCATGTATGCGGTTCTGCAGCATTGTGAATAGCTGTAAGAGACTGCTCACCAGCACTTATGACAACACTACAGTCCATGCAGTAAGTGGCCATTCTTGACATCTCTGGAGCCATATATGTAGCAGTACTCTGCACCTCAGAAGGGAATTTTTGACCATGAATTGTTGCTGCTGCCACTGAAGTAGATGGTCGTCCAGCTTCTCTCTACTTGATCGCCAGTTGGAGAGGTTTTTTATGATGGGGTTTTAGATGGTATAACATGGACATTGTCCCACATGAATATTTCTTATTGGTTCCTCTAGAGAAGGTCTTCTTGCAGATTGTGCATTGCACAAGTTTGGCAGCTGTTTCACCTGATGGGATTGTAAACAAAATCCCATGCCACACTAGCTCTCTTTTGTGGAGGTTCCTCTTCTTCCACATCTTCAGTGTCTGCCTCCTCCACATCTTGGTCCAGCTGTGGTTCCTGCTGACCCCATCTCCTGGGTGTGTTGCCATTTCTGATATAAAAAAAAAATCCAAACTGTTTGCTCAGCAAAATGAATCCACCTGTTCAGAATGAAGTTCTATGAAAGAAGATTCAAAAAGGAGCAGTGGGTGTGTACTTCCTATTGATTTTGTTGAAAAGTATATAATCCAATGATATTCCTTGCTTTCCCGGTCATGTGATATTCGCGGTGACCGAAATAGTTGCGGTTACCACGGAGAAGTGGAAATGCAAAATATAAGTTTAAAGTCGTTTTGTTTAAAAATGGAAAGAAAAGCAGAACTTTCAATATTATAATAGTGAACAGCTATAATAAACTTGTTCACAATACCTCTACATATACGTTTCAGAGTGTCCGCAATTACCGACACCTTCGCAACTTCCACTGTCTTTGCGAAAATGGGAAAAAGTGTTTAGAGGCGACTATACTGGCAACTCACTAGAAAGTTTGAAAAGTACACTAATAAGGCTCTACTGCTAAATATACTGTAGAATATGTCTATATGTATGTTTTACACTTTGTATAAACCACATGCTCTTTGCGACTACCAACATCATCGCGATGATTTCGGTAGTCACAATTATTTTTTGTTGTTGTTGAAAAGGTGGCTTTCTTCTAAATTGATCATAGAAAGAAAAGTTAAAGGAATATTGTACTAAATATATACAGTTAAACTTTATTTAGAAAATGTCTTTAAGTGTATTTTTCCCTAGGTGAAATACATTTACTGATGACAGAATCTCCACTGTAAATGCAACAATGTTGTGCTGACTTACAAATTTGTTAAAAATAAAACCAGTTATTAATGTATTTTCTGATAAAGACATATGAAATCAAAAAATAAGTGGTGTATTATATAAATATTATATACAATATCCAATAATAGAAAGAAAGTACGAAAATCTTACAGGTTTACTTATAAAAAAATGAACATTACAATTAAGAAATAAAATTTTTAAAAACCTAAGAATCTGAAAAAACCAAAGGATACAGGAACGTTATGTTTAACAATTAGCATTTAAAAAACCTTAGAAATTCACTGAAAAAAATAAAGGTCACTGGGACATTATAGTTAGGAAATAGAATTTTTTTTAAACTTAGAAATTCACTGAAAAAACCAAAGGTTACAGGGACATTATAGTTAGGCTCAAGTTTCACTCGTACAAAACCAGAGAAATTCAGCAGTTATAGTTAGCTGAGCTTATCAAATTTCACTTTTAACACCTGTTCCTCCCATAGTCCCATGTGGAGGCAGGCATAACTGGGAGAAAAGCACGCCCCCATTGCTACACCCCGTGTCTGATGGAAAATCTGATTTTGAAATAAAAAGTAGTTATTTTCTAAACAAATCGAAATCATGTTAACAAGCATTTTGTTATGTTGGTACAAGTGTAATGGTCTAGTCCCCAAATAATGTTCCACCGCTTTTATGCCATCCTGGTGATGTATGCTTGTGTAGAGTGACGTAACATTAAGCGACATCAACACATAATCTGGATTCCATTTAAACTCTTTGATGTTCCTTAAAAAGTCAGTAGTGTCTTGTGCAAAAGACGGTAACAATTGTACATATTCCTGAAGGAAAAAGTCTATGTAGCATGAAGTATTTTCTAACAGGCTGTTGCGTGCAGAGATGATTGGCCTGCCCGGCGGTCTCGCTGTGTCTTTATGTATTTTCGGTATAAAATATATCACCGGTATTGTGGGGTGATCGTTCTTTAAGAATTTAAATTCATCACTGCTCAGGAGGCCAGCACTTTTCCAAGCGAGTAGTTTGGCAAAGAACTCATTCCATGAATTTTTTACTGTTTGGAGATTGCTTCTCCTGTAGCATTCCCTGTCATTTAGTTGTTTTAGGGCGTCTTCCATGTAGAGATCACGTGGCCAAATCACTACATTTCCTCCTTTGTCAGAGTTACGTATTATAATCTGATCATTTGATTGTAATTTTTTCATCAATTGAAAATATGTGTTGTTATGATGCTTGTATCTTTTGTGAGCTCGTGATATTTGATAGTTCCATTTTTTAAGTTCCGACGTTACATTATCATTAAAGATATCGAGACTGTCATGTAGCATAATGGGGTGGAACGTCGATTTAGGTTTGAATTTTGTTACTACAGTCCTACCTATTTCTGGCAAAGTTTGCATAGACTCAAGTCCAGCCTCTGTGTTCTCATTTTGTAGTTGCTGGAGGTCCTTTAGTAAGTCAACATCTGCTGCCGTAAGGATACCTGGACTTTTAGGCGCAGTCGTTCCACTCACAGGCTGGTTCTTTTTATTGGTTTCTTGTATGAGATGATATTTCCGTAACTTTAATTTTCGCATGAATTTGTATATATCAATGCGGGTTTGTGAGTAACAGAAGTTACTTTGTGGGCAATAAGATAACCCCAAAGATAAAAGTTGCCTCTCCGCCTCATTCAGGGTTACATTTGATAAATTAATGACTGTCTTGGAATCATTTGGTACTGTGTTTACTTGCGTTTCTACCTGTTGTTCATTGTTCTTCTGTTTGTCGGCTTGTCGTTTCCGACATTGCTGGTGTCTTTCCCGACGCTTTTGGTTGTGTCTTTGTTTGACTTGACATTTGGAACACGTGGTCGCAACGTTTGTCGTCGGTCCTGTCTTAGGAAGTCCACTTCCTGAGCCAGGGAGAGTTTTGAAAACCCCGACCGTGGACCCCCTCTGCCTTGTTCGTTCTCCGATTCACTCTCAATGGCAGAACTGGCATCAGAAGCAGAAGTGGACAGTTGTAAGTTTGAACTGGTGCTGGCTTGACTGTCCTGTTTCGGGACTTCTTTACTCGTGGCTTTCAAAGAGTCGTACTTTTTAGAAAATGTGAAGATTTGTCCATTGTCATAGTCCAGCTTGTCACGCTGGAATTTGAAGGCCTTTCGTTTTTTAATGACCTCCTCCTCTCTCTGCAAGCGTATCAGCATATCCTCTCGATATTTATTGATTATATTTGTGACTTCCAGTTTACTTATTTCTTCATTTAAGTCATCAATTTTCTTCTGCAATTCAATGCGGTCACTTTCGGCATACTTTACTAAGATTTGCACCAAGAGGATTCCAAGTTGCACTCAGCCTATTCACGTAGCATCCTGGGATCTGGATTTTCGTAGCTAGGGGCAAGCATGATTCTCAGCCCCATTGGGATTCTGCCGACCTCTAAATATCTTGAAAGTGATTTATGCTCCCACCACTTGGATTGTTCGCTCTTCATGAGCTTTTCTAATCGTTTGAACAACTCTTTTGCATTGCCATTTCCTCCCTGAATAGCATTTATTTGAATACTGCCTGACTGATCCCCACTCGGGGAATCATCAAACATTTGGTTGGCTACTGCCTCTCTACTCCACAGCGCATCAGCGGTCATTGTGTACTTATCCGGGCGTTAATTTCAGTTATACAAGCTATCGGATAAATGCCTGTGCTTGTATTGTGCACACCCCCTCACCAGACTCTCCGTAGATCCCCACCTCCATGTGCTGCCGGCTTTGCTTGAGTCTTCCGACACGGGTTCAGTCGTGTACACACAGATGGTGGGAGTATTCCACTGTCCGGGGGCTGCCGCGGCTGTTCTCTGTCCTGAGACGAAAAGGTATCTTCCGGCACACGCCGAAAACCGCTTCCTGCCACACGGCCCAAACGAGGGAGGGGTTTCGCTATTACCGAGGAAGCCAACTCGGTATTGATATCACTGCTGTTTTCAGTCATGGTACTTCCATTTACTTTTCAGGAAACAAACGAATGCGAACCCGTTCTTTGGTGCAACGTAAAGGACTTATTGAGCCCTTACACCACCGCCATGACGCGTTTCAGCCTAAGGAGGCCTCGATCACATGATGCGCATGCAGAGTACCTTCACATTTTTAAAGTGCTAATGCTTAAACACGTGTCAATTCAAAATCATAGACATAGAGAACATGTTGCGGTACCATGAATCCAAAACATATGGTTAAATACCTTGCATTGTTTATCACGATTTAAATTGGTAAAAGGAAACATTCTAAATCAATAAATATTTATAAATAGTATAAATATTATGAAAGGCATTACACACATACATATATAAATAAATAAATATGTGGTATAGATGGAGCTTAAAAATTCCCAATGAGTCCTGACATGTAAAAAACATTGTCCATGTACTAAAACCCAGTCAAGACTTAATTGCTGTAACTCCATGGCTACTGATACCCTGACCTTGTAATCATAAAGTGTAGGGTCATTAGATTATTACCGTTTGTGCCACATTTACAATTGAGCCCAATATATATCCAAAGGTTACAGGGACGTGATAGTTAGGCTCAAGTTTAACTCATACAAACCCAGTGAAATTCAGCAGTTATAGTTAGCTGAGCTAACTATATCTCACGCCCCCACAATGCACTGATTATGTCCTCACATATTGCATCACTCATGACATGGTCAGTGACATCACTGATGTCTCTCTCTCCCTCTCTCTCCCTCTCTCTTCTGTCTCGCTCTCTTACTGCTAATACTAAATATCATGCTTCAAATCACAATTATATACATCAGGTAGATGGAAATACCGTTGGTTACACCCTCATATCACAATACACCCTTAGTGGGTCCTGAGGCATATAACCACAACCCCCCCCCCCCACTTATTCCAGATGCAAAATAACAATATAAGGGGGTAACATTATAAATAAGTCAGCCCTGCTGGGTTTGTCAGGGGGTGACCATTACATTAATGAGCGTAACCACATGCTATACTTCAACATTGCCCTACAATTAAAATCAATGTGCACAGTACAAATAGTCAGAAGCATTCATTATATTAATAAATGTTGTATTGTCAACCTCAACATTTTAAACAAAGCCTTGAAAATCAAAAGATGTCTCTCTCTGAGTGTTTCTTTTAACCTAGTCAGGCTGCTACTGTAGTCACAAGTCAAAGGAACAACCACATGGGACCACTGCACTCCAGAGCCCAAGAGCAAAAGCTCCATGTAGGAAAATAGGATCTGCTTTCATGGTTGCCCTCACTTTTTGCTTGGTGTCAGTATGTTTTTGACTAGGCTGACTGGGATCCTGCTTATCAGGACCTCAGTCACTGTGCTTTCTCCCTACATTGACCATGGTAATTATTCTGTACATCCATAAACGGCTACTGGCGTACCCTTGTAAGTCCCTAGTGTATGTTACTAAAATACCCAGGGCATAGGTACACCAGGGGACTTCCATGGGCTGCAGCATGTTTTGTGCCACCCATGGGAGTCCATTCGAACTGTGACCACAGTCCTGCCATTGCAGCCTGTGTGAGTTGGTGCTTGCACCTCTCACGACAGATATAAGTTTCCTTATTTCTGAGGTCACTGCACTTAAAACCTATAAGTCACCCCTATTGCAGGCTCTTGAGTCCTTAGGGCAGGGTGCTTGGTTATAAGTGTGAGGGTGCCCTTACATGAGCAGGACACCCCTACAAACCCTGGAGTCGATTCTCCAGGCTTTGTAAGTGTGGTCAGCCATTTTAATAAAGATAGTGGACATCAATCATTACGGGATGTCTAACTATATAGTTTCTGCACTGAACCCGGTAATGTTTGGTATCAAACATGTTGGAATCATACCCCAACACCAATTAATTCCAGTGTTGGAAGTATGATCCCATGTACTGGGGGGCTCCCTTGGGGTACTCCCCTCACCAGTCTTTCAGGGTCTGACAGCAAGCTAGTGCTGCTGCCGACCACAGACATGATTCTGCCCGCCTGCTGCTGAGCTAAGCTCGAGCAGGGGAAGGTAGAACAATAGGTTTCCTGTCACAGGGAGGTGTGACCACCTCCCAGACAGGACATAGGGCCAGATGTACGACGCTTGCATTTTGCGAGTCGTAAATTGCATCAAATTGCGACTCGCAAAATGCAATGTACAACAGTGTCTCAGACACTGTTTGCGATTCCCAATGGGGTCGCAAATTGCATGCCTCATCAATATTCATGAGGAAAGCACAATTTGCGACCCCATTGGGAATGGCTAGGACACACAGGGATGATGGTCTGCTGGGGTCAGCAGACCACCATGTCTGTGACTGCTTTTTAAATAAAGCACTTTAAAAAAAAAAAAATGCAGCCCGTTTTCATTAAAGAAAAATGGGATGCATTTAAAAAAGAAAAAGGAAACTTTTCAGTTTCATTTTGTAAGGGCAGGCAGTGTTCCCTGGGACCACTGCCTGCTCTTAAAAAATATTTTCGCACCCGTTCAGAAAGGGGAAGGAAAAGGGTGGTAAACTGTGAGTGTTTTGCGACCGCAAATGGGGTTGCAAAACAATCATACATTGGTGTGAGACTTGCTATTAGGAAGGGACGCCCTGGGCACTACCCTTCCTAATAGCGAGCCGCAAACCATATTTTGCGAGTCGCTAATAGGTTAGCAACTTGTAAAATATGGTTTGTGCAGGGGGCTGACCTATTTTGCGGTAGCAAACTTGCCAAATTCCCATTTGTGACCGCAAAAACCGGTCATACATCTGCCCCTTAGTGTATTGAGCTGTGGTGGGGGCATTTTCCAGTGTCACCAGACTGCTTTAACGGGCACATTTTGTGCCCTCCTTGCATACTCCAGTTTGAGCCAGTTCAGGGAGCCCTTGGCTCCCACTCTGGTGTGAAACTAGACAAAGGACATGGGAGTATATTCCCTTCTGTCCAGCCCCTCCTCTTGAAGGGACCCCCAAGTCGTTCCAACCCTTTCCCTAGGGTACTTAAGGGCTTACCTGTGGGTGGTTCCTTAGATTCCCTAGGGTACTTAAGGGCTTACCTGTGGGTGGTTCCTTAGATTCATCGTGGAACAAGACTACAGCCTGAAACCACGTCACTCTTCGACCAACTGGACACTGAGGGGCGACAGGGAGGGAGCAGGAGAGCGCCATATCTTCAAAGATATGGCTATCTCCTCCCCTTTCCCTTGCGCCGGCGTTGATTACAGCTGCCGTGCGCCAGGCACACACCTTAGCGCCGCAGCCCTAGGTTGTGTGCATGAGTCGAGCATAGGTTTTGTACAGGAAGAGTACCCTTCCTGTACAAAATACTATGCTCGACACAAGGGAAAGCTTTTCCCACTTTGTATGCGTGCTGCACAGTGCAGCACGCATGCAAAGTCGGAAAAGGAAGGAGAAATGAAAGCATTTCTCCTTCCTTGCGCCCAGTTGAAAAGGGCACAGTTTTCTCATGCTGAACCCAATCTACTGTTTTTAGTAAATTGGGTTTAGCGTGAGAAACATTGGGTGGTTGCATGGGAGCGCCCATGCACCACCCTTTGTATGCCCCCATGGCGCAAAGTAACACGAAGCAGCGCAAGGCGCTGCTTCGCATTACTTTTACGTTATTTCCAGCGCTAAACAAGTTTAGCGCTGGAAAGTAAATTACAAAAAAAAGATTTTGCGTTGTTTTGCATCACTTTTGTGACGCAAACATGGCGCAAAAGCTTTGTAAATCTCCCCCTTAGAGTTCGCTGAACTTCGCCTGGAACCGAGACTGCACCAAGGAAGACTCCTGCTGCCCCTGGTCTCGTTGTGCTGTAAGTCTTCTTCATCGTTTGTGTCTGTGCTTCTTCCAGGATCTTCAACAGACCTGTGGGCATCATGGACACCCGAAGTAATCTCCCTTGGAGTGAAGGAGTCACTCCCCTGCATCTGCAGGCACCACAACGAAACTGATCGGTCTGCTGCTCCTGACGTCTCACTGACTTCGAAAGGCTCAGCACCACAAGTGGTGGTTCTGCAACTTCCTTGAGGCCTGACCTGTCCTCTCTGCAATTTTGAGGCCTCCTCGTCACCTTCGAGTGGCATAGACTCTGTCCCTCTACTTACAGGTTCTTCTCTTCAAGAATCCACCCTGGGAAGGGTCCTTCTTTTTAAAAACTGCAACCACAACTTTCCCGTTGACTTCTATTTGGCACACGGCTGTGTTTTTCCACTCTGCACACAGCCTTCGTTGGATTTCTGGGTACTTACCTTGGGTGGTTCCTTGTGTCCCCATCTCCTCTGAGTCTCCTGGTCTAAGTCCTGACTTCGGTCACAGTTCCACTTTTTTAGTATATGGTTTGGTCTCCCCCTGGAGACCACTGTATTTTGTGCTACTTACTGTATTGCAATTGAAGTATTGTTGTGTATTTGTGTTGATATCTCCGGGTATATATTTTTATATATACACTGTGTGGTTCTTTTTCATTTAACCTACCTTACATGATTAAACTGGTAAAACAAGCTGCTTAACAGGCTCCTACAAGATAAGCCTGAAGGCTGCTCTCCACAGCTACCACTTTGAGAGCTTTCTATGGTTATCAAAGACCACTAAACCACCATAAGGGGTGTCTGGATTAGTGCAAGGTGCATCACTTAAATAAGTGTGCACCATATACTAAGCCAGCCTCCTACACTCCACCTCTGAGAGGGCTTAAAATAGATGAAAACCTCTCATTGGGGTCATAATTGTAAGGCCTCAGGAGACTTTTGGTTAGTTTAGAAAAATCCATAACTGAGGGGCTGCTGCACTACCTGCAGCCTCCAAAATACATTAGACAAACGTCAGTGGTGCCCCTGCCTCTCTTTGGGGCACCACAAAGGATAGGTATGCAGATTTAAACCCCTTATGGGGAGGATTAAATGGCACTCTTGCAGCCCTAGCTGTGAATATTTTATGAACCGGTGAACCCGCTGTGCTCCTTTAATTTTTGTTGCTTGCATCATGTTCCTTTGTTTATGGGCCTGGGTCGCCCTGCCTCACCATTGGGGCCCAGGGATTGTTCAAGGTACAAAGGTAGCACATGGAGCTCATTCCCTCGCTGCCCAGCTGGTTCCCTGCTCAGCTGGTGCCATGCATTTCCACTGCAGGAGCCAGCTTGCTGGTTTTCCCACCCTCATTCTTGCAGGTGGGAAGCAAGTAGGACATTGTGTGACACACTCCCCCAAGCCATGGAAATGGGGGGCTGCGGTGGCATCTCCTTGGGTCCTGGAAAGATGGGGTCCCCCAGAGACCGCAAAAATGTTTTAGAGTGGCAGCGCTCATTTGTCTGGTTTTTCACACTGGCCCCCAGGGAAGTGGGGGCCGCCGGGGCAAAGATGATTCGGGAGAGAGGGCACCACCGCGACTTTTCCCACAGAAAGGGGGCATCCATATTTCTTTTTGAAAAGTGGCTGCATCAATCCCTCTGGACCCGGCCCATCCAAAAAAAAACTCTGGAGAACACACCAGATAGCTATGGGCTCGGTTTCATCATTTCTTTTACGTTGGGGGGACAAACTTCCCATGCCCATTTCTCTAGCCCTCTTAGGCTAGTGTTGACAAATGTGGGCTTGCTTTGCTCCTGCTGACCAGCCCTAATCACCAGGAGCATTTTCTGCATGCCTCCTGGACTCTAAAGGAAGGCATGTTGCATTGGAAGATTGATTTTCTGACTCAATGTGCCAGACCAGTCCACTCCTGGTACTCTTATCCTACTTGTGGGGAAATCCTGTGCAACTCCTCCATAACCAGACAGCAAAACACCCTCCCTGCTGCACTCCCCAGGACCCAGAGCCTCCTCGTTTTTTTAAGGGCACCCAGTTGTCAGTCAAGGGCCAGTTCACAGAGGGTCCAGGGGAAACATCTGGGGTCCACCAGCAGGTACATTCCCCAGCTGTACCTCAGGGGCATTAGGGGGCCAGCACCACTAGTGAGACCCATTCTAGACGGCAGATCAGCTGGAGTCAAAGTCCCAAAGTCCATCCTTGCAGGGTATCATGTGGCTTCTTTTTCCAGCTGGCCATTTCTTCACTGTCGTCGCTCACAGGTCCAGTGTCTTCTTGTTAGACCTGTCAGCCTCAGGGTGGTCTTCCTCCAACTTTGTGACTTCCTCCGCCATTTTTGCTGACTCGTTTTTGCTGGCATTAGGACTCTGCACACATTACCACTGCTAACCAGTTCTGAAGTGCATGTGCTCACTCCTTAAAATATGGTAACATTGGCTTATACCCAGTTAGCGTATTTAATTTACTAAATAGTCCCTACTAAATTGGTGCTACACGTACCCAGGGCCTGTACATTAAATTCTACCAGTAGGTCTGTATCACTGATTGTGCCACCTACTTAGGTAGCACTTATAAACGTGTCTCAGGTCTTCCACTGCAGCCAATGTGTGCAGTTTTAATCAGCCATTTCAACCTCGTAAGATAAACATTTTGCCAGGCCAAAACCTTCCTTTTGTTATGTAATTGTAATGTAGTTTAATGTTACTTTTTAATATATATGTCACCACTAGGGTAGACCCTGGATAGCCTAGACGGCAGGGTGCAGTGCATTTAAAAGGTAGGACATATACTTTAAGTTTTATATGTCCTGGTAGTGAAAAACTCTTAGATTCGTTTTTACTACTGCAAGGCCCACCTCCCACATAGAACAACATTGGAGTTACCTTATTAAATTTAGTAAGTTGTAACTTCTAACCAGTTCATGTTTGGTGTCTTTGGAACTGTAATGAAAAATCCTCTCTTATGGTTAGGTCAGATTTTTAATTACAACTTTTGGAAAGTTGGCATAATCCTGCCTTAGGCATTTTGGGGCACATGCAACAAACTCCTCATTTGCGATTACCAAATAGCGATTTTTAAGGAATCGCTATTTGTTAATCGCAAATGCCATGCATGTAGGAATCGCAATAAAATTTGCAATTCCTTAACATTAGCTAATAGCAGTTCTGAAATTGCGAATTGCTATTAGCTAATGTGACTCCATTCATTCCTATGGGCCTACAGGCCCATAGGAATGAATGGTAATGCATTCGCAAATTGCGATTACCAAATTGGTAATCGCAAATTGCGAATGCAAATCCAAGGATGCCCGGGGGCCTAAGGCCCCACTGAAGCACCCCAGAAAAAAAGGTAAGTGTGCACATGTAAAGCACACACATGCCCTTAAGGCATGTGTGCACTACATTGCACTTTGAAAAATGCATTTTTGTGCATTTTTCAAAGCATGCACAAATTACCATCAACTTGAAGTTGATGGTAATTAGCGTTTCCTAAATGCACAGTTTGCATTTAGGAAAGGCTACATGCATCGGCATTAGGGAATCGCAAAAAATTGCGATTGCCTGAATTGCAAATGTCAAGCCTTTGATGCATTAGAAATGTCCTTTTTCTGTTCGCAAACGGGCCGATTCTGCGAATCGGCCCGTTTGCGAACGGAAAATGGCTTGATGCAAGTGCCCCCTTAGTGCCTGCAGCCTGACTGGGTGTAGTTGACAGTTTGGCTTTGTGTATTCCTCCTAGACAACCACACACAATAAAGAACTACGTGTGTCTGGATGGGCCATCACTACCAGGGTGGGAGGGAGGAGCTGGGCACAGCCCTACTTACAATTGAATAGGCTGTGTCCTGCTGCCATACAAAGGGCTTTATACCCCCTGTAGTTAGTCTGGGGCGAGGTCCAGGAAGGCAGGACACCTGTGCATTCAAGGGGGAACCTCCAGTAGCTTCATCCACTTCAAAGGCAGACCTGGGTATAAATATTGGACCTCAGACACCAACTTTTCAGTACACTTATGGACCTCTGGATACTCTGCCAGGAAGAAGCATTGCTATGCTGCTAAAAGGACAGCCACTCTGCTGGACTGCTGCTCTGAAGGACTGCTGCCCTGCTGTGCTAGCCTGCTTGCTTGCTCTTGCTTGGGTGAGAAGGACTGGACTCTGCATCTGTTGAAACTCAGAACCCCAGTGTGACTCCAAGAGCTAGTTGGCTGGCCTCCTGACTTGAACTTCAGGGACAGAAGGCTCCAACAATCTCTACCCCAGCACCTAGACTCAGCCATCTGTGAGTCTGCCCTGCCCAGTGGTGCCACCACAGTCCTGGACCCTTGGAAGTACGCCTAGAGTTCTCAGCCAGCCTCTGTGGATCCCGCAAAACTGACGCATCTCCTCTGCTGCATGGCGCAACTCTGAACAGAACCAATGCATCACAGCTGCTGCATGAATTTTCTCAGTCACAAAGACCCTCATCGTATAAAATCCCACCACCTCATCGGAACCGCTGCTGCACGATGCATCCTGGGAGCAGGCCCTTGCATTGTTCGTTGACGGTAGCCTCAATGATGACTCCTGACTCTGCATCACAGCCTTGCAGCTTCTTAGAACCAACACATCACCCCAACTGCGCGACGTATCCTTAATGCCGGACTTCGCATCGTAAGCCCTCATTGACGAGATGCTCGATGATGATGCAAGACCTCGCACTGCAGCCTTGCTGCATCTCAGAACCAATGCATTGCCTCGGCTGCACGATGCATCTTTGATGTGGACCCTCGCAATGATCCGCACACCAGGATTTAAGGTACTTTGTTCAGTGGGCCTAACTAAGTTCTTGTAGTTATGGGGGTCTGAACTTTTGACATTGTCTTGGGCTGACGCGACCAGATATCCACAGTTGGTGCTATTTTCACTAAAATCTTTAAACTTGCATATCTCCACTTCTACTTATTGGATTTTTGTTGTTTTGGTCTTGTTTTATTTATTGAAAAATGCACCATTTTTCTAATGTGTTGTGGGATTCTTCTGTAGTGTGTTTTCACTGTATTACTGTTTGAAGTGTTGCACAAATACTTTGTACATTGCCTCCAGGTTAAGCCTGCCTTTCTGTGCCAAGTTACTATAGGGTTGAGCACAAGATAATTTGGGGCTTGCTTGTGACTTTACCCTGACAAGGATTGTTATTGCTGCTTGAGTCGGGTTTCACCCCCCCTCAACCAGTAACCTAATTTCTTATTCTTCTCAAAGTCCATCTTTGTAGCATCCAGGTCCATCTTCAGCTGCCTTGCTTTGCACATGGCCTTCATCTCCATCATTAGCCAGGGTAGCCAGAATGACTTCCATGTTCCCTTATTCCTGAGGTGCAAAAATTGAAATAAGAAATGATTAAAAAAATAATAAAAATACCACAATCAAAGACCTGATGCCAATTATAAATCATAAATCAATTTTTGCTGTCAATTAAATGTAGGGTTTTTTAATTTTAACTTTTAAAACTGAGTGGGACTGCTAAATACAAGTTGTGGATCCTAGCGCTGAACAACAGTGTGACACATGCACTTAAAATAGAGAAAACAGGATGCCAAGACAATTCTTGTGTATCATGGGTCTGGTTGCTAAAGGACCCTGCTTTTGTCCAACCAGACTTCTATTTCTGGGTTAGTTGTGGGTATAGTGTCTGCTACAAACTTGATTTTAGAGTTAGATCTGGGAAGACACTAGTGATTTCCCTGTAAATGCCCACACACACCTCAACCCTCACTGTGATCAAATACTTTCCCCTTCTTGAAAATGCCCTGAGACATGAAATGTTGGGCCTCTTTGCAGTAAGGCAAACAGGAACTACTACAGAAGTAAGTAGGTCAGCGCCTAGGAACCTTTAACCATTGGTTAGGGAAAACTAGGGTTATCTAGGCAATTCAAGAGGAGGAAGGTGTTCCTGAACAGGATCATCCGAGGGATTACCAAGGTTGGTCTAGTCCCTCTGTCATCATCTGGTCGGAGAGAGTCAGAAACTGAAAAAATAGACATTTCTGATTGCCTCGATGTCGATCTTCTTGACGTCGAGTGTCTCGACGGCGATCTTGATGTCAATATCCTGGAAGCTGATCTTCTCTAAATCGAACAGTGCTGTGTCAGTGTCGAATGCTCTGCTGTAGACAATAACCCCATTGACAACTGTGGCGCCGGAACAGGCAACAACGTCGAAGGTAAAGTTAGTGGTACCTGCGGAGGCGTTGGCGGTGCTGATGTCATGCTCCTCGATGGTGAGCAAGTCGGTGTTGAGGGCTGTCTCAATGTCGACAGGTGTCTTGAATAGTGAAAATGCCCAGAATGATGGTGATGACGGTGTTTTTTACGTTTTCGCTCCCTGAATTTCTGCTATGGGAGTCTTTAGAGTGAGAGGTTCTTGTTGCCGAAGAAGGAGCCCCTTCTCTGTGTTTTTTTCTTTTCTTCCTCTTGACGTAGGTTCTCTAGTTTTTCTCTCAAGTGTATGCCCTCTCGATCTTTCAGAGCTCTCTTAGATATTTTTTGGCAAAAATCACAGTCCTTAACTGAGTGAGAGGCAGGCAGACAGACCACACACACTGAATGTGGGTCTGAAGATGCCTTTTTTTGTCCACATGCAGAGCACTTCAGAAAGTGTGAATGCATTCTGAAGAAAAAATAACCACAGTTGGGTGAAAAATTGTGAAAATGTAATAAAATCACAAAGATGTCGAATGAGGTAAGAAATTTTAATTTTCAGACTTAAATGTTAAAAAATAAACTGGATAAAGTAACCCAGATTCTGTCCCTGAGATCCTCTCAGCATGAGCCAGAAAAAAGAACTGAGGCTATGAGGTAAACTGCTAGTCGTTGCATGCTGGGAAGGGAAGCTTCTGGCTCCTTAAAGTAACAGTGTATTTTTTTTTACTCTCAGTGAACTCTTGACCTTCCAGGCCCCTTTTTTTTACTTCATTTTCTGTCTCTGCAGGTTCTCAAAGGAAATGTTTCTAGTTGCCTTGTAGTCAGGTGCTGCAATGTGGTCTTTTTACATAGCGTAATACTTTTTAAGACATAAAATATCAGTCAAAAAGCTGGCCTGTCATGCCTTATTGGAGATAACTCTACAATATGAGAACTGAGGTATTTCCTCCCACTGAAAATAATTTTCTCATGATTTGAAGTTAAAGTGTTCCGGGATCCCAGCAGATGTATGAGAATATTCTGTGTTTATGACTTCAGTGAGGATACCTACGATGCATAAAATAGAAATACAAGTAAGTAACTTTTCCTTCCTTACCTTAGAGTATCCACAGGCGTCAGACCGGTTCCGGAAGCTTTTCAAGCAGCACTCCTGCACACAGGTAGGTGGCATTGTTTGCCTCCACGTTGGTGTTATCCGTGTCGAAAGTGACATGCGTGGTACCTATATGTGTGCTACCTCGGCACGCTGACGTCAGTTCTTTCCGTGGCAGATAGTGCTGATCCAGTCTCAGCTACTCCTCAGTCACTTTTTGACTGGGCTTTTTTGATATTTTGTTGAACTTTTTTTCCGAACTTTCTCCTGGTGGTGAGGTTATGTCACCCAAGAAACCGGCTGGTTTCAAACCATGTGGGGCCTGTCACAGGCAACTGTCGGTGACAGACTCCCATTTGATGTGTTTCGGTTGCTTGGAGCCGGACCACGACTCCAAGACCTGCGAGCACTGCCATGCCACGCATCCCATGATGCTGAAGGAGTGCTCCCTCAATCTCCTTGATGCCCGACGTTGGTCAACTTTGCAATGCTTATGGTCCCGATCGCTCAGAAGGTCCCAGGACTGTTCATGGAGCACTTCCCAAAGGTCATCGTTGTACTTGGTATCATCGTGAAAGTTTGGTAAGTCCAACAAGCAAAAGAAGTCCAAGAAGACGAAGAGGTCTTCAACTTTGCCATGTCCATCAAAGTCTTCCGGCGAGATGCAGGAGCGTCGCACCTCCTGGCCCCGCGAGTCGGCAGAACATGAACCTGGGTCTGCCCGAGCTTCCCTGATTTTGTCAGAGCCAGAGCACCCATGACCAGCTGAAAGTGTTCTATGAGGCCATAAGGCTCATATTTAGGTGGCCCGTCTCCTCTGGAACGTCTTCGGGCACCACGGGTGCAAGAGGGGCCCCTACTGGATCCACGCCGGACGGTGCACCCTTAGCGCCAGTCAGGCCCTATGGATCCCTTGTTGGATCCGAAGTGGAGCTGCCGGCAAGACCGAAAGCTTCTGTGGTGCCCACTCCAGTGCCAATACCCCCAGCGCAGCCGACGTCCCTAGGCGGCGCCACCCCCATCGTTATTTCTGACTCCGACACGGAGGCGGATAGGTTTTGTGTAACGCTGACTCCGGTGCTGACCGGGTCCTTGTTTTCCAGGGCATAGCCAGTGCCTTATTTGTTTCATAGGCCTGGAGAGGGAGACGAATGAGGAACTGGATAGCTGGTACGAGGAACTGGCGGAGGCCACTGGGTTAGGCACCTCACCTGACACTGGGCTCTCGTCTCTCCTCCTACTTTGGCTACAGAGAAGGGTTCCTCTTTTGCAGTGGTGGTGTGCAGGGCAGCTGAGGTCTTGGACTTTCAGCTACCCACAGTGGCGGTCAAGATGAACATCTTGACGAAGGTGCTTCAGCCGGGAGTTGCCCCTTCCAAACCCTTACTCCCCTATAATGAAGCTCTTACCAATGTCTTACTTAGTGCCAGGTCCAAGCCCTTCACAGGGGTTCTTGTCCATAGAACGATTGCCTGCCACCATCGCCCTGCTCCTGGGGACCCCAGGTTCCTTACCCAGACCCCACCCTGGAGAGCTTGGTGGTCCAAGCCTCCATGTCCAGAATTAATCCCATTAGGGAAGGGATAGGGAATCTAAGAGGCGTGATAACTTTGGCAAGAGAATGTTCTTTTCCGCCAGCCTAGCACTGTGGTTGGTGAACACTGTGTGCATATTGGGCTGTTATTCCCATACAAGTGCTGCCTATGGTCTCGGAGGAGCACTGAGCCATACTCACCCAGGCTATTGCTAATGGGCGAGCTGCAGCTACGTTCACTATTAGGTGTGGGCTCGACATGACCGACTTGCTGGGCAGAGCAATTTGATCATTGGTGGCCTTGCGGCGCCACAGATGGCTGAGAATGACTGGTTTTCAGGGGATGACCAGGCTTTCTACATGGACATGCCCTTTGATGGCTCCCGCCTTTTTGGAGAGACGGTGGATTCATTGCTGGAGCACTTTAAGGACAGCAGGGCTACGGCCAGGTCCTTGGGCTTGTCTTCGGCCCCTCCTCACCCCCAGTCCACTTTCTGTCCCTTTTGTAGCCTCCAACCATATCCAGACCCTCCCAGCCACCACAGCCCACAGACTTCCCAGCCTTTTCGTGGCCGAGGATGTGAGTCCCACAAACCACGTGGGACAGGTAGCCAGCGGTGGGCCAGTCCACCCCTCCCCAGCAGCTGCTGCCTCCAAGCCTCTTTATTTTGCCCTCCGACCATCATGTGCACACAGTGGGAGGCAGGATACAACATCATTTGCCCCACTGGCGGTCAGTGACATCAGACCACTAGTCAGTGACATCAGACCGCCAGGTTCTAAAGAGGCTACTCTCTCCCCTTTATGATTACCCTGCAACCCACTTATGATAGGCTGATGGAAGACCATCTCTCCTTGCACCCGTCAAGAAGTGCATGCTCTCTTGGCCAAGGGTGCTGTAGAGAAGGTGCCTGCATCAGAAGTAGGTTGTGTTTGTTATTCCCACTACTTTCTTGTGCCAAAGAAGGATGGAGGACTCAGTCCTTTCCTAGACTTGCACCTTCTCAGCCTCCTCTTGAAAAAGAAGTACAAAATGCTCAAGCTTGCCCAAGTTCTGTATGCCCTGGACCCAGGAGACTGGATGGTGGTGTTGGACTTGCAGAATGCATATTTCCACATCCCCGTCCTGCCTGCCCACAGATGTTACCTGTGGTTCACGGTGGGCCAAGTGTACTTTCAGTTTATGATGCTCCTTTTTGGCTTTACCAGCACACCTCGAGTGTTCACAAAAGTGATGGTGGTGGTTGCAGCTCATCTGCAAAGGTCGGCGGTTCCAGTCTTCTATCTCGACAATTTGCTGTTGAAGGCCGGCTTGCCCCAGGCAGTTGTCTTGCACCTTCAGACCACTGCAAACCTCCTGTACTCACTGGGGTTCACTATCAATGTGCCAAAGTCATTACAAACTCCCTCTCAAATGCTCCCTTTCATCTGAGCCATTCTGGATACAGTGCAGTTTCGGGCCTATCCTCCAGAGTGGCAAGTCCAAGATATTCAGGGTATGATTCTGATGTTTCAACCTCTATTCTGGATTACTGTGAGACTTACTCTGATGCTGTTGAGTCACATAGCCTCCTGCATCCTGCTGGTTGCTTATGCCCGTTGGCAAATGCAGGCTGTGCATTCAAGCCTGAACTCCCAGTGGGTGCAGCATCCGGGGAATCTCTCTAACATGATCCAGATCTCGGATGGAAATTGAAAAGATCTGCACTGGTGGCTAATGAACCGCGAGTGGATCAGTGGCAGACCCCTCTCCCTTCCCCATCCAGTGCTGACTGTCGTGACAGATGCATCACTCCTGGCTGAGGCAGCCATCTAGGAGAGGTGGAGATCAGAGGACTCTAGTCTCCGATGGAGTACGAGCTCCATATCAACCTGTTAGAGCTCTGGGCTATTTGCTTGCTGTTGAAAGCCTTTCTTCCTTCGATCAAGGAAAGGCTGGTGCACAGGGCCTGACTAGCCGTAGCGGGCACCTGGCGTTTCCCCGGTGTGCCGAAAGGGTGGGGCCATTTCTTGAGTGGTGGGGGCCATTTTTGTTACTGAGGGGCCTGTTTTGCAGCAGTGCTACAATATCGGCCCCCTGTAACAATAGCAGCAGCAGTGCTTCTCACTAGCACCCTCCGTCTCCTCCTCCTGGGGCGGGTGCAACTGAGTTGCCAGAGCTGGTTTGTGTTCCAAGTCCAGCCCTGCTGGTGCAGGTGTTCACGGACAACACCACTGCCATGTGGTGCTGCAACAAACAAGGTGGTTGGGGTCGTGGGCGCTTTGTCAAGAGGGCCTGCGTCTATGGACATGGCTGCAATGTCAGGGCATTTCCCTGGTGGTTCAACACCTGGCAGGCTCTCTGAACGCCAGAGCGGAAAAACTCAGCCAAATATGCCTAGCGGATCACGAATGGCATCTCCATCCAGAGATGGATTCAAGGTACCATTCAGCAGTGGGAGAGCCTTTGTTAGATCTGTTCACTGCCGAGAACGCGCAATGTCAGCAGTTTTGCTTCCAGGGGCAGGGCAAATCTATACTTAGAAAAGAGTCCCCCAGCAACCTATCTGTTCATTCAACACATCATCAATCACTCACTCTAATATATAGGCGGCCAGTGCAGCAAACTTTGATCCACCTATTTATAGGTTTTCCTTTATTATTTGCTCATCCTGATATATCTATTTATCAAATGTATTGAAAATTCATACAACACATTGTTTATCAAATGGTCATTACAACACTACGCATGAAATATAAAGCATATATTTTTAAATTTTTTATATATATACTTCAACGAGTTTCATGACAACAAGTTAGAAGGTCTGAAATACTTTGTGATAGATCAAGTTCCACAAAGATTGAGAGTGGGAAACAGAGAGAAATGTCTAAGACAGCTCGAATCAAGGTACATTCTCAGGTTCAACAGCAAGATTCCTTATGGGCACAACAGTGAGGAAGATTTGCATGTACATTTGTAAATAGAAGAGCTTGTAGGGATTGTTTTGAATAACTGTTGAAGATGCATTATAGAATCAATCAAAAAACTGTCCGAAAAACTGTTGCGGATGTAAATAGAAAGAGGGACCATTCAATAAGAGGTGTTTTAGCAATAACTATTTGAGGCTCAGAGAATGTAAATTCATATATAACGTTTCCCTTAAATAACCAATTAATTGGAGTTATAAACTGTTAATTAATTTTTGAGCTACTCCATTAGAGATTTTATTGAATTGGTCGCACAGGGTTTTTTTGCACAAGCACTTTAGTTTGATTAGGATGTGAACAGCCTTGATATTTGTTGAGGGAGCGAAGGCACTGGCCTATGGAATAGAGGAAGAGTGAAGTATTGGTCATTTTTCAGATGCATTAGCAGAAACAGTCCAATGGAACAAATTGGTTTTCAAGAACCTGAATTTTAAGAAATATGCGTCATTTGCACAAGGCACATTTCACTTTATTAATTGAGCGACATTGCACACTGGTTTACTAGAAGTATCAAGCTAACCCGATAAAATGGGTTATTAGGAATGAGAGACCAATAGGGCACTCGCCCAGTATCCAAATGAATGAATTTCTTAAATGAGTTTCTTAAATGGTTTTACAATGGTTTTTTAAAAATTGTATAAACTTGCGATATTGCCGCTGAGTTTTGTAATTTTTACAATTCAGTGAGAAAATTGGTATGCTCATTTGTACATTGTAATGATAATTTGTTTGTAAAGATAGTATGCAAATGTCGCTTTAGTTGATATATTGTTGCACTGTCACTTTAATATTGTATTTAAAACTTTATTGATAATGATGCACTGTCACTTTAAGATTTGCACTGAGATAAAAAGAGAAAAAAATGGCGGCGACCTCAGGTTTGAGAAAGACGGCTGGTGCCGTCGAAACGCATTACCTGAAAGTATGTGGGTGAAATAATAAACACTTCAAACAAGCGACCCGAGCGTGTTGGAGTCTGCTTCAAATTGTGCGAGCAGGCGTTGGGACAAATATATATATATATATATATATATATATATATATATATATATATATATATATATATATCTATAGATATATATTATCTACTGGCGGTCGCCAGTAGATAGTTATAGTTAGGACCTATTTTCCATAGGAAATCCGCGACATTCTATTTGAAATAACTCTTGCGTCGGTTGACGAATCTTCGCGAAATTTTCAAACTTTATGGCCCGCTCCAGTCCGCTCCTACCCTGAAAGTCTCAGGGTGATTCGTCAAGCGGGGGCCGAGAAAAAGGGGGTCCCAAAACTTGTTTTCCCCATTCATTTTCCCATAGGAAACTTTAGACACGGCTACAGCCCGAACTGCTGAACGGAATTACACCAAATTTGGCAAAGAGGTAGTTCTTGGTTCAGAAAGAACCCTTTTTGTTAAATGGTGTAAATCCGTTCAGTAGTTGCGGAGAAATTAAAAAAATAAGAGTCAAAAAATCAATTTCCCATAGGAAACTTTAGACACGGCTACAGCCCGAACTGCTGAACGGAATTACACCAAATTTGGCAAAGAGGTAGTTCTTGGTTCAGAAAGAACCCTTTTTGTTAAATGGTGTAAATCCGTTCAGTAGTTACTGAGAAAATCAAAAGTAAAAGTACATATATATCTATGGCCGCGTCGGATTCGCGCACCCTCCCGATCACGAGCTGTCTGCTAATTGGCTGTCAACACTCCAAACCAGGAAGTGTTGGCAGCCATCTTGTTCCTCGGTAGAACCGAGGAACAAGAAAGCAGTAAAAAGTGCGCAAAACGCACAAAGGGGGCAGGGTAGAAACACCCTGACCCCCTAGGTCTGCTCAGGGGGTCCCACAAGGACCCCCTGGGCAGAAAAAAGCATTTAAAAAAAAAAAAAATCGGCAGGATGCGCTCAGGGAGCGCGAATCCTGCCGAAAAAAAAAAAAATCGAAGGGCGGTCTCCCGCGCTTTGATTGTATTTTGCCCCCGGGTGGCCCAAGTCCCGGGGGCATGGTGGGGGGGTTAAATTTATGTATGGGGGGCCTCAAAGGGCCCCCCAAGCCCCGGGGACCGCCACCCCCCGGGGCTTTCTTTTTAAAATGGTGCGGGAGGGCTCTGAGCCCTCCCGCAGCCCGAGGACCACCACCTCCCCGGGGCTTCTATTTTTTTACTTTTTCCTGTGTGGGGGGCTCGAGCCCCCACACGCCCCGAGACCGCCACCTCCCCGGGGCACTAACAAATTAAAATGGGGTCCGTTTTGGACCCCCGAAGCCCGGGGACCACCACCTCCCCGGGGCTTTGCTGATGTGGGGAGGGGGCCGCGCGGCCCCCTCCTGGAGCCTGTGGTGGCCCTGGGGACCGCCACCCCCAGGAGCCGGCTCCTGCAGTGTCCCGGGGTGCCTACCCCCGGGACACTGCTGTTTGCAATGACAGGACGGGAGCCTCGCGGCTCCGTCCTGTCATTGCAAACTGCTTTGGATATTGGAAGAGAGAGCAGGAAACCTGCTCTCGCTTCCAATATCCAAAGACAATTGAGTTTCCACACGGGGAGCAGCATGTTAGCTGCTCCCCGTGTGGAAAAGCAATGCCGGCTCCCTTAGGACACGGGGAGCCAGCGGGACTGTGGGGGGTTTGGGGACCCCCCCACAGTCCCCAAACTGAGGCCAGGCCCCGGGGGATGGGGTCCCCGGGGCCATAAGTGGCCCGGGAGGGGGGCCACGCGGCCCCCCTCCCCAGAAATTATTAAAAAAATAAATAAAAAGGCCTGCCCCGGGGGATGGGGTCCCCGGGGCAAAAGGAGGCCAGGGGAGGGGGGCCACGCAGGCCCCCTCCTTAAAAAGGAATGTTAAAGTGTGGCCATGCCCCGGGGGATGGGGTCCCCGGGGCAGTTTTCGGCCAGGGGAGGGGGGCCACGCGGCCCCCTTCCAGTTTAATTTTAATAAAAAAAAAAAAGGGGGTAAGGCCCTGGGGGATGGGGTCCCCAGGGCCCAAAAATAAGAAAAAGGAAGGGGGGCCACACAGCCCCCCTTCAGGGAAAAAAAAAAAAAAAACGATCGGGCCGCAGGCCCCGCCCCCTTCCTTCACCACTCTGCAAACGCGCCCCCTGGCGCGTTTGCAGATGGGGAAGTAATTCCCCTTGAATACTGGGGGTCCCTGGGGGCCAACTAGCCCACCAGGAACCTCCAGTATGCGCCAGGGGGCTGCGTTGCAGAGAGGTGTACAGAGGCCACGCCCCTTTATACACCTCTCTGCAACGCAGCTCTGTGGCGCTTTTGGAGGTACATGGTGGGCTAGTTGGCCCCCAGGAACCCTCAGGATTCAAGGGGACTTAATCCCCCAACTTAAAACGCGCCACGGGGCGCGTTTGCACAGTGGTGAAGGGAGGGGCGGGGCTTCAGGTGACATGTGTGCAAACAGGCCCCGTGGCGCGTTTTAAGATGGGGAATTAAATCCCCTTCAATCCTGAGGGTCCCTGGGGGCCAACTAGCCCAACAGGTACATCCAGAAAGCGCCACAGAGCTGCGTTGCAGAGAGGTGTAAAAGGGGTGTGGCCTCTCTACACGTCTCTGCAACGCAGCCCCTGGCGCATACTGGAGGTTCCTGGTGGGCTAGTTGGCCCCTAGGGACCCTCATGATTCAAGGGGACTTAATCCCCCAACTTAAAACGCGCCACGGGGCGCGTTTGCACAGATGTCACCTCAGGCCCCGCCCCTACCTTCACCATTGTGCAAATATTCCTCTAAAATCTGCCGAACTACGAATTCGGATTTACTCACCTGTTATCAGGAGAGACCTCAGTGCTGCATCTTTCAGCCCAGTACTAATCCTGAAAAGTAATTTTAACCGTACTTACCAGTAACTTGAATTTCCTTCCATAGGCTAACATTGACTGGTTTCACTTGGAAATTCTTCTAAGTGTGGAGTTTTGGAACTTTAAAATATTCCTGTAAAATCAGCCGAAATACGAATTCCGATTTACTCACCTGTTATCAGGAGAGACCTCAGTGCTGCATCTTTCAGCCCAGTACTGATCCTCAAAAGTAATTTTAACCGTACTTACCAGTAACTTGAATTTCCTTCCATAGGATATCATTGTCTGCTTTTGCTGAAAAAGTTTCTAAGTGTTGATTTTTGAAACATACAAATATTCCTCTAAAATCAGCCGAAATACAAATTCTGATTTACTCACCTGTTATCAGGAGAGACCTCAGTGCTGTATCTTTCAGCCCAGTACTGGTCCTGAAAAGTAATTTTAACCGTACTTACCAGTAACTTGAATTTCCTTCCATAGGCTAACATTGACTGGTTTCACTTGGAAATTCTTCTAAGTGTGGAGTTTTGGAACTTTAAAATATTCCTCTAAAATCAGCCGAAATACGAATTCCGATTTACTCACCTGTTATCAGGAGAGACCTCAGTGCTGCATCTTTTAGCCCAGCACTGACCCTGAAAAGTAATTTTAACCGTACTTACCAGTAACTTATATTTTCTTCCATAGGAATCCATTGTCTGGTTTTCAGCTGAAAAGTTTCAAAGTGTCGATTTTCACAAACTACAAATATTCCTTAAAAATCGCCTGTATGACTTAAACGCATTCTTTCAACTGTTTACAGGAGATGCACCAGTGCTGGATCCAGGATCCAACACTGAGTAAGAAAAAGTAACGATAACAGTTTTTACCTGCTAAGTGAATTTCCTTCCATAGGATAACATTGGTGATTCTATGAGAAAAAGTTTCTAAGTGTCAACTTTTAAAATACAATAATATTCCTTAAAAATCACTACTGTAACCAAAACGCTTTTACTCAACTGTTTACAGGAGATGTCCCAGGACTGAATCTAGGATCCAGTCCTGTGGTTAGAAAAAGTAATCCATAAAGTAACTAATTGCATTTAACTAGAAATTCACATTGAGCTGAATGTTGCATTGTGTTTGAAAATGTGTTGCCCATTGCAACAACTGTAACTACTGTACTTAAAAGTCTATTGCCTATGTGCAAAGTATTTAAACTAAAGTAATTCATTCTGAGAAAGTATTTTTTGTAATGTATAATGTAATTACAATGTAATTTAAAAAATAAAATATGTAAAAAAAAATGTTTCTAAAAATGTAGTAAATCAGTATGAAAAAAATAAATATAACAATTAATACATTTAAAAATTGTCAGTTACAAAACCTTTGAAATTCACTGAAAAAACCGTAGGTTTCAGACATGTTATAGTTAGGAATTAGCATTTAAAAAACCTTTGAAATTCACTGAAAAAACCATAGGTTTCAGACACGTTATAGTTAGAAATTAGCATTTAAAAAACCTTTGAAATTCACTGAAAAAACCATAGGTTTCAGGCACGTTATAGTTAGAAATTTGCATTTAAAAAACCTTAGAAATTCACTGAAAAAACCATAAGGTTTTAGGGACAGTTATAGTTAGTTGGACATTGCACTCGTACAAAACCCGTGAAATTCCCCCGTTATAGTTAGTTCAGGTAACTATAACTCGCGCCCCGCAATGCACTGCTGATGACGTCACATATTACATCACTCATGACATGGTCAGTGACATCACTGATGACATCACTGATGACATCTCAAATGACATCACTGATGACATCACTGATGACATCATCCATGTGAGAATTTAATGCATCTTCTCACACCCTAATATAAGTTTTGAAACACCCACTCTAAATTACAGACTGCCATTCTCAAAACCATACACACTCCAATACCAATAAGTACATACCCACTCACTGATTCTTAGGTCTACACACACACATCTACTCACTCACCCGTACAGTCACTCATACTTACAGTCACTCAGTACAGGACTATCATATGCACTCATACACCTATATAAACACTCACACAACGCAACTCATCCATAGAGGTATTCACACACCTAGTCAGTCATGCAAATAATTAATCACACTCCAATTTACTCACCTATACAGTTATACACACCAGCTCACTTACTCATAAAAATACTAGCACATTCTTACGCTCCTATGCAATCACTGATGCAAGCACACACTCATCCATATAGCCACTCTCACAATCACACACTCTCACTTATAGCCATTTATATACTCCAACACACATATATACTGCCTTTCACATATGTAGTTACTCACACATGTACCACTGAGATATACATTCAATCACTAACACACCCATACACACACTCACCCACCCATACAGTCCATCACAGACGCACTCTTGAAACCATGCACCCAGTGAATCACCCACTCACACATCTATGCACAGAGTCACACACACCCCACCCACCACAAACACTGAGGCACCCATACAGATACTCAGAGAACCAATCCATAACCCATATAGACACTCATTTAGCTAGTCAGAAACCCATGCAGTTGCTTACACAACAACAGACAGACGGATACAGACATTCACACAGTTTAGTCACTCACCCATGCATCCAGTAAGATACGTTTAATCACTCACTTATAGACTCAGTCACGCACCTACTAAATCATCCATTCAGGCGCTTCTACACCCAGTCATTCTTCAATACGCCTTTCCCTAAATATATTAAACATATTTAAACTTTACAGAAACACACAGTCACTGGATGATGTCATCAGTGATGTCATCAGTGATGTCATTTGAGATGTCATCAGTGATGTCATCAGTGATGTCACTGACCATGTCATGAGTGATGTAATATGTGACGTCATCAGCAGTGCATTGCGGGGGCGCGAGTTATAGTTACCTGAACTAACTATAACGGGGGAATTTCACGGGTTTTGTACGAGTGCAATGTCCAACTAACTATAACTGTCCCTAAAACCTTATGGTTTTTTCAGTGAATTTCTAAGGTTTTTTAAATGCAAATTTCTAACTATAACGTGCCTGAAACCTATGGTTTTTTCAGTGAATATAGATATATATATATATAAAACACTTCAATTAGGTCAAACTAGGTGAGAAGTGTACTGTTAGTCTTTACTTAAAAATAACTCCTACCATATCCCTTCTTGCACAACTTTTTCAACCAACCAACTTTTGTTCCATCATTCACACACATGCCTCAGTGTCACACTCATTCAAAACAGAAATGAATAGCAATTTAAAAAAAGGACTTCTAATCATCATAGATGATCAGTCGGTGTTCATGGACCCGGGCTGGGAAGCTCGGGTGCAGAGTGTTTTGGTCGACTGGCCCTCGTGTATCGTAGGCAGTCTTGGTTCTCGGTCTGGACCTGCAAATGGGGACAAAACAGGACAGCTGGACCACTCTCGGTGCTGGCCTCTGTGGACCTGACATCCCTCATTAGCTGGTCAATCTTTGGATTGTTGGAGTCTGGATTGGACTCTAAACAAGTATTGGTCACAGCAAGGTATCCGGTACCCCTGGTATTTGTGCAGGGAAGCTCGTAGGGGTCCTGGCATCTCCAAAGTTGGTAAAGAGATGGATCTGACCTCTTTGAATATGCTGGCCTCCTCCTGGGTGGCTACTGTGTCAATGGACCCGATGGTTAGCGGCGTCTTGGAACCGGATGTCGCAGTTGGTGCCTGCAGGATGCAAAGAAGTGGCTCCTCCACTTCTAGCAAGATGCTGGCTGGTTTTCGAAGTACTGGCAACCCTCCAAGGCTTTTGGAGGATGCACAGCTGCAGGACGAGTTGGGACTTTGACATTTTCGAATCTGGAGTGGGCAGGAAGGGTTTGGCGTCACAAGTCTACAGCAGTCTTCAGTTCTTGCGTTGTTCAGCTCTTCAGTGTCCTCTTCTTCTGTAGTCAGGTGAATCCAAAGTTCTGGTATCAGGGGGCCACCTAAATGCTCAATTTAGGGGCATTAGCGGAGTGTAGAGTAGTAGTCAATGGGCTACTTACCATTGGGGCCACAGCGCCCCCTATATGACCATTTTATGTGGGAAGTGGGCATTACTCTGTCCCAGAGTTCCTAATTCTGCCAGCACCAAGATGGCAGAATTTTCTTAGAGTGGAGCACAACAGGCAGCTCACCTTGGGGGGGTGTCTGACCTGGATGTGCTCCACAACTCCTTGCATAACTTATTTCCTGTAACCACAATTCTTGAGAAAGAAGGGACAAGGAGCTAATTGGAAATAGGTCCTGTACCAAAGCTCCTAAAAATAATGTCAAATGCTCAAATTGGTACCAGTTCCTAAGAAAAAAATGGGGGGCCAGCTGCCTATTATGGTAGCGAGTCGGGGTAGAGTGTCTCCAAAGACAAGGAATGAGTGTGTCAGAGTGGGGAGTGATACTCCTATGTGTGTTGTGCCCTCACACACCCTTGCGAGTGTAAAGCATCATCATTGGGCACTGCTCCTCGTGGGGGTGGCGCTGCAGTCCCACACGGGCCCTTCAAGAGGGCACTTTAGTGGAGATCTTTTTAGGAGTTGCCGCAGTTGTGCAAGTGGGTGTGTGGGCCAAGGGGTGAGTGAAAGTGAAGATAAAATAACCCGTTGGTGCCCTAATGAATTTATTTACGGGTCCTCAGGGTTAAGCTAAAATCAGAACGGGGATGGAGAAGCATTTATTGCTAGTAGAGAGGGGAGAGAAAAAAATAGACTCCCACTTCTCTCAACCCGTGTAGAAGTGCTATCGTGATGTTAAAAGTGAGAGGTCGACATGTTTCGCGCTAGTAGTGGGTCCCTAACGGATCCCGGAGCGTTTCATCAGGACCATGAGTGGTGATAGGAGAAGGCAGGAATCAGGGAAAAGACACCATATATTCCTACCATACCTTCATTTGAGGAAGAGTAGAATATGTGAGAGGCACGTCTTGTCCGTGTGCTCTGGTTCAAACCTAATGGAGACAAGAGGGAGAGAAGAAGAAAAAAACTAGAAAAGGTCATGGAGTTGGAAAGGGGTACCATGGGCTGCAGACAGTACTACATCCTATTTTGTAAAAAAACAGCACCATGCACACATGTGACTAAGGATTAAAAGGGGGTAAATGTCGTGACAACGGTAAAAGAGAAAAGTTATTGTATATTTGCTCAGTAAAATTGCAGACTAGAACAAAAGGTCATACTTGCAATAAACCATAACATAGATAGCCATTAAAGACCGTAGGTCATACCGCTGACCTGAAATGACTAATGACAAGATGTTGAGCTCTGTGTCAGGGGTGGGTAGTTAAGTCAAAGAAAATGAAAAAAGGTTTTCGCGCTGACTCAGTGCTTTATATTCAAAAGCCGTGATGGACGCTGTAAAGCAACATAAGTGTAACTCAGCAGTAGGACGAAATACAACGCATAATGGGACGGTCAGCATAAGCGAGGCAAGGTAAGTTCACCGCATACTGTAGTAAACCATAAAAGTAAAATCATACCCTTCCCGAGGTGGAATAGGGCTTCTTCGGCGGGTGGCGGTCTAATGAAGGGGGAAGCTACGAAGAAAGGGGGACAAGCAAACAGAGACGCTGTTACATGTCTCTCGACATAGCATAAGGTGCTTATCTCGGGTTACCTTAAAATCCTTACGTGGCCAGCGGTGTAGAAAACTTACTTATCACCCTGCAACCAAGTCCTGGAGACCTAACTGCCTGCCCAGTCCGCCGGTAATGTGATGCAGGAAGTCTATGTGGATATAGTCGGCAGAATCAACATATCGCCCGTCATAGTGAGTGCGACCTCGACGTGCGCGAAAAATGGGCTGGTGGAGCACGTAAAGGAAGCGGCCATCTTGGACAGGTCTCATGTGTCCTATACGCAAAGCACCATAATTGCTACGTATGGTAATGGGTGATCAAATAGAATATCATATCTGATGTATAAAAATTAGTGTGTAGTAATAGGTAGGTGTGCAACAGGGAGATAGTGATTTAAATATACATGCATCTGAGATGAGTCAGATAGCAGTAGATCCAGCCGGTAGCAGCCATGTAAATGAAAATACAAATAAAAATACCCCGTCATGTGATGGTATCGTGTGTTTCAGAAACCTATACATGACCACTGATGGAAAGCCATGGTATTACTAATAAAGTATAGAAAAAATGAATTAAATAGTAATGATCACAGAAGTTGAAACCAACATATGTAAGGCAAATAGGGAAGGTGGTACCCAGTTGTATTAACTAAGACTGCAAGCCAACTATGTGGGGATGGCGCTAGTATACATGGCTAGTACCCATCACTGTATGGTTCATGTTAGTAAAGGTAGCCAATGTTATACGAGCTGAGCGAGTTGGTAGTGCACAGATGGTTCATGTTTAATAGTGGTGGACAATATTATACATGCTGAGCGAGTTGGTGGTGCTCAGATGGTTTGCAAGTGAGACGAGACCAACAAAGGTAATGATGTGAGAGCTGGTAGTGCCAAAGTATGATCATCAGAAATGGTAGCCATGTGTATAGATATTACATGTGAAAAAAGTTCAGGGTACTAATTCAACCCAAGGTATGTCGTCGTTCAACCCTTCAACATTGCTTTTGAGTCTGAACACCCATCGTTGTTCTTGTCTAAACAGTGCAGGTGCTGTCCAGTGAGGGTTGGACTCAATCACGGTCCACTGTAGACTGTCAGGGGAGTGATTGTTCTCTAGAAAGTGTCTCTGTAGTCTGGTGTTTGTTTTTTTACACCGGATTGTGCTCTTATGTTCTCCGATCCGCACTTTTATTGGTCTAGCTGTCATGCCTATGTACTTGGAGCCACATGGGCATGTGATCATGTAGACACAGTTCTTCGAGTTACAGTTAGTATGGCGTCTTTGTTGCCAGGGTCTTGTAAGCCCCAAGTTTAACTCTTTGGACGGTCTGGTTTGTGGGCAAACTGCGCATGAGCCACATGGGTAGTGGCCCACTATAGGGGGCAGTGTCCAGAGTGTGGGTTGTGGTCGGATGATATTCTTAGGGCGAGTGTGCACAAGAATGTCCTTCAAGTTCTGTGTCCGTTTAAAAGCGAATAGTGGTGTAGGACCCGGGTTGAAAGAGCCTGTCTCCAGAATTTTCCAGTGTTTCTTAACAATCTTCTGGATTCTGTTGGAATTAGGGGTAAACGAGGTTACGCAGGTTAGGGTGTCAATCTTAGTTTTGTTCCTGGTTTCTAAGAGGGATTCTCTTGGGTTATTCTTGGCTCTTTTCCATGCGTGTTTGATGATTTTTATAGGGTATTGCCTAGCTGTCAAGTTCTTAGCAAGAGTGATTGCTTGGTTCTCAAACTCAGTAAGTGTGTTACAATTTCTACGGAGGCGTAAGAACTGGCCTACAGATAGGTTGTCCCTTAATGCCTTCGGATGGTGGCTATGGTACATGAGGAGACTGTTCCTGTCTGTGGGCTTTTTGTAGTTAGTTGTCATAAGGGTACCATCATGTAGAGAGATCAAAAGATCTAAGAATGGAAGGGAATCCCGAGACAAAGTGCCCGTGAATTTCAGGAATGGGTCAATGGTGTTGATCCAATCGAAAAAGGAGCGACATTCTTCTTCGTCCCCTTTCCAAAAGATGATGATATCGTCGATATAGCGTCGCCATAGTAGGATGTTGGTCTCAAATGGGTTGGTCGGATGTTGGATATGTTCTGATTCAAAATTAGCCATATAGAGACATGCCAGACTCGGCGCAAAGGTGCTTCCCATGCTGGTGCCCTGAACTTGATGGTATAGTTTTTTGTCAAAGGCAAAAAAGTTCTCTTTAAGGGCAATGGTAGCACAGTCACAGATGAAGGAGACCGGTGTCACATAAGGCCATGGGTCGATGTTAAGGAGGGCCTTCTCAAGGACTGCTATGGTAGCGTCCTGGGGAATATTTGTATAAAGTGCTTCCACATCTAGAGTGACAAGGAGATTGATAGATTCAGGTTCCACAAAGTGTTGTATAAGGTTTAGGACCTCAGTGGTATCTCTCAAGTATGTAGGAGTTTTGATGATCACAGGGCGTAGAAAAAAGTCACAAAATTTACTCAGGGGTTCTAACAAAGAATCAATGCCGGACACAAAGGGGCGCCCGGGAGGAGGATCAACCCCCTTATGAATCTTGGGGAGGCAGTAGAAATAAGGAATGCGGGCTTCATTGTTGATAAGGAATGTTGCTTCATCTCGTGAAATCCAGCATTCTGTTTCGGCTTCAAAGATAAGGCTCTGTATCTTAATGGATAGCCGTGAGGTGGGGTCCTCTTCAATGGGTTGGTAGTACCTGGTATCAGAAAGTTGACGAAGGCATTCTGCATCATATACGTTCTTATCTTGTATTACAGTCGCACCGCCTTTATCAGCGGGTTTGAGGATGATCGTTGTGTCTTCCGCGATGTCCTTCAATAGACGTTTTTCTTCTTTGGTGAGATTGTCAAAGGGTCGTTCGGTGGTGATGTGGCTCACGTCCTTCAGGATGGCTTGCTCAAACGTCAACACTTCGTGAGGCGTCATTGCGGCGGTGGGAGTAAATCGGGATTTAGTTTTTAAACCAGTACCCACAGTGGGGACCTCTGGCTTGTCCTGGAAAAATGCTTTTAAGCGCACTTTTCTGAAAAACTGGTGAAGTTCTTGATGTAATCTGAAGTCATCTTCCTTGGGCGTGGGAACAAAACCAAGGCCCTTCTCCAAGAGCGTGAGTTCCCCCGACGTCAAGAGTCTGGAGGAAAGATTGACCACTAGGTTCTCGCTGTATGGCTCCTCAAGACTCTCTGTTCCTGATCTTGCCAGTGGACAGTCTTGGATCCTCCTCTTCTTTTGCCTCTTCCTCTGCCCCTCCCTCTGTTGTAAAAAGGGGGGTTTTGGAATTGTTGGTATTGTTGCATATGAGGATTCTGTCCAAGTGGGCCATTCCACAGAGGTTGTGGTCCCATCCATGGAGCCTGGTATATAGGTGGTTGGAACGGGTGGGCAGGAAAGCCTTGAAACAAGGATGGTGGTGGTTGATGTCTATATCCACCCCTAGATCTATATTGTCTGTTCTCATAGCTGGACTCACTGCTGGTAGAATCAGATCTATTGGAGTGACTGCTACTTGCATCATACGATGCGCTCTCGCTATTATGAAAGACGTAATCATCCTTCGTATAGGGGTAGATCTTTTCTTTGTCAAAGCGTTTGACATCCTTCTGCAGTTGGGTAATTTTTTGCTTCGTAAGGTATTCTTTGTGGTCGTTCATTTCTTGGTTGATTTCTGTTAGGCGTGACTTAAAGGCCGTGGTGGATATTCCAGCTTTTAGTTTGTTCTCAGATAATGTGATCTGGATCAGTAGTTCATCCGACAATCTTTTGGCCGTGTTGATAATCAACACTAGCCAATCGCGTGTACACTTCCAAGAAATCCGCGACCATTCTCGGCGAAAGATCAGGTCCTCTAGGAATATTCTCGGGGCCAGTGTAATCAGGAGACCATTGGGGCGATATTAGCCCTGAGGTATTCAGTCATAATGGTGCCGTGTAATGCCGTCTTTATCTGCAACTTCCTGAGTGTCTGCAAAGACTTCCAGTCGTCATGTTTACTGCCGGTGGCAGAACTACCGTCTTCTGCTAATAGTGAGGGTGCCCTAAGGATCTCAGCCACTGTCTCATCATCGAAACTGAGGCCTGGATTATCCATAATAGAGGTGAGTAATGACCCAGGGGTTGAGGCCACGTGATCTCAAAAGGAGGGAGGGGGGGCTTGACAGCTAGGCAATACCCTATAAAAATCATCAAACACGCATGGAAAAGAGCCAAGAATAACCCAAGAGAATCCCTCTTAGAAACCAGGAACAAAACTAAGATTGACACCCTAACCTGCGTAACCTCGTTTACCCCTAATTCCAACAGAATCCAGAAGATTGTTAAGAAACACTGGAAAATTCTGGAGACAGGCTCTTTCAACCCGGGTCCTAAACCACTATTCGCTTTTAAACGGACACAGAACTTGAAGGACATTCTTGTGCACACTCGCCCTAAGAATATCATCGGACCACAACCCACACTCTGGACACTGCCCCCTACACGCCGACGACACCCAGCTGATCCTCTCCCTCACCAACGACCCCACCACCGCCAGAGCCAACCTACACGACGGGATGAGAGACGTCGCCGACTGGATGAGGAACAGCCGCCTTAAACTGAACTCAGACAAGACGGAAGTCCTCATCCTGGGCTCATCACCCTCCGCCTGGGACGACTCCTGGTGGCCCCCAGCCCTGGGCACCGCGCCCAAGCCAACGGACCACGCACGCAACCTGGGCTTCATCCTGGACTCCTCCCTGTCGATGACCAGACAAGTCAACGCCGTCTCATCTTCATGCTTCAACACCCTGCGCATGCTCCGCAAGATCTTCAGATGGATCCCCACTGAAACCAGGAAGACCGTCACCCAGGCACTCGTCACCAGCCGACTGGACTATGGGAACACCCTCTACGCCGGAACCACAGCCAAACTTCAAAAGAGACTCCAGCGCATCCAGAACGCCTCCGCACGACTCATCCTGGACATCCCCCGACACAGCCACATCACCGTGCACCTGAAAGACCTGCACTGGCTCCCCGTCAGCAAGAGAATCACGTTCAGACTCCTCACCCACGCACACAAGGCCCTCCACGACCTGGGCCCAAAGTACCTCAACGACCGCATGACCTTCTACACGCCCACACGCCAGCTACGATCAACCAGCCACGCCCTCGCCACCGTACCACGCATCCGCAGAACCACCGCCGGAGGAAGATCCTTCTCCTACCTGGCAGCCAAGACCTGGAACTCCCTCCCCACTCACCTTCGGCGAACCCAGGACCATCTCTCCTTCAGGAAGCAGCTCAAGACCTGGCTGTTCGAGCAGTAACTTACCCCCTCCCCCAGCGCCTTGAGACCCTCCCGGGTGAGTAGCGCGCTCTATAAATGCCGTGATTGATTGATTGATTGATTGATATAGTGGGCCACTACCCATGTGGCTCATGCGCAGTTTGCCCACAAACCAGACCGTCCAAAGAGTTAAACTTGGGGCTTACAAGACCCTGGCAACAAAGACGCAATACTAACTGTAACTCGAAGAACTGTGTCTACATGATCACATGCCCATGTGGCTCCAAGTACATAGGCATGACAGCTAGACCAATAAAAGTACGGATCGGAGAACATAAGAGCACAATCCGGTGTAAAAAAACAAACACCAGACTACAGAGACACTTTCTAGAGAACAATCACTCCCCTGACAGTCTACAGTGGACCGTGATTGAGTCCAACCCTCACTGGACAGCACCTGCACTGTTTAGACAAGAACAACGATGGGTGTTCAGACTCAAAAGCAATGTTGAAGGGTTGAATGACGACATACCTTGGGTTGAACTAGTACCCTGAACTTTTTTCACATGTAATATCTATACACATGGCTACCATTTCTGATGATCATACTTTGGCACTACCAGCTCTCACATCATTACCTTTGTTGGTCTCGTCTACTTGCAAACCATCTGAGCACCACCAACTCGCTCAGCATGTATAATATTGTCCACCACTATTAAACATGAACCATCTGTGCACTACCAACTCGCTCAGCTCGTATAACATTGGCTACCTTTACTAACATGAACCATACAGTGATGGGTACTAGCCATGTATACCAGCGCCATCCCCACATAGTTGGCTTGCAGTCTTAGTTAATACAACTGGGTACCACCTTCCCTATTTGCCTTACATATGTTGGTTTCAACTTCTGTGATCATTACTATTTAATTCATTTTTTCAATACTTTATTAGTAATACCATAGCTTTCCATCAGTGGTCATGTATAGGTTTCTGAAACACACGATACCATCACATGACGGGGTATTTTTATTTGTATTTTCAATTACATGGCTGCTACCGGCTGGATCTACTGCTATCTGACTCATCTCAGATGCATGTATATTTAAATCACTATCTCCCTGTTGCACACCTACCTATTACTACACACTAATTTTTATACATCAGATATGATATTCTATTTGATCACCCATTACCATACGTTGCAATTATGGTGCTTTTGCGTATAGGACACATGAGACCTGTCCAAGATGGCCGCTTCCTTTACGTGCTCCACCAGCCCATTTTTCGCGCACGTCGAGGTCGCACTCACTATGACGGGCGATATGTTGATTCTGCCGACTATATCCACATAGACTTCCTGCATCACATTACCGGCGGACTGGGCAGGCAGTTAGATCTCCAGGACTTGGTTGCAGGGTGATAAGTAAGTTTTCTACACCGCTGGCCACGTAAGGATTTTAAGGTAACCCGAGACAAGCACCTTATGCTATGTCGAGAGACATGTAACAGCGTCTCTGTTTGCTTGTCCCCCTTTCTTCGTAGCTTCCCCCTTCATTAGACCGCCACCCGCCGAAGAAGCCCTATTCCACCTCGGGAAGGGTACGATTTTACTTTTTATGGTTTACTACAGTATGCGGTGAACTTACCATGCCTCGCTTATGCTGACCGTCCCATTATGCGTTGTATTTCGTCCTACTGCTGAGTTACACGTATGTTGCTTTACAGCGTCCATCACGGCTTTTTGAATATAAAGCACTGAGTCAGCGCGAAAACCTTTTTTCATTTTCTTTGACTTAACTACCCACCCCTGACACAGAGCTCAACATCTTGTCATTAGTCATTTCAGGTCAGCGGTATGACCTACGGTCTTTAATGGCTATCTATGTTATGGTTTATTGCAAGTATGACCTTTTGTTCTAGTCTGCAATTTTACTGAGCAAATATACGATAACTTTTCTCTTTTACCGTTGTCACGCCATTTACCCCCTTTTAATCCTTAATCACGTGTGTGCATGGTGCTGTTTTTTTACAAAATAGGATGTAGTACTGTCTGCAGCCCATGGTACCCCTTTCCAACTCCATGACCTTTTCTAGTTTTTTTCTTCTTCTCTCCCTCTTGTCTCCATTAGGTTTGAACCAGAGCACACGGACAAGACGTGCCTCTCACATATTCTACTCTTCCTCAAATGAAGGTATGGTAGGAATATAGGGTGTCTTTTCCCTGATTCCTGCCTTCTCCTATCACCACTCATGGTCCTGATGAAACGCTCCGGGATCCGTTAGGGACCCACTACTAGCGCGAAACATGTCGACCTCTCACTTTTAACATCACGATAACACTTCTACACGGGTTGAGAGAAGTGGGAGTCTATTTTTTCTCTCCCTCTCTACTAGCAATAAATGCTTCTCCATCCCCGTTCTGATTTTAGCTTAACCCTGAGGACCCGTAAATAAATTCATTAGGGCACCAACGGGTTATTTTATCTTCACTTTCACTCACCCCTTGGCCCACACACCCACTTGCACAACTGCGGCAACTCCTAAAAGATCTCCACTAAAGTGCCCTCTTGAAGGGCCCGTGAGGGACTGCAGCGCCACCCCCACGAGGAGCAGTGCCCAATGATGATGCTTTACACTCGCAAGGGTGTGTGAGGGCACAACACACATAGGAGTATCACTCCCCACTCTGACACACTCATTCCTTGTCTTTGGAGACACTCTACCCCGACTCGCTACCATTATAGGCAGCTGGCCCCCCATTTTTTTCTTAGGAACTGGTACCAATTTGAGCATTTGACATTTTTAGGAGCTTTGGTACAGGACCTATTTCCAATTAGCTCCTTGTCCCTTCTTTCTCAAGAATTGTGGTTACAGTATAGTACGTCGGCTAGCCGTGGGACACTTTTTTCTATTCTCTAACCTGCTCCCTCCTTGCCCCCCTCCTCCTTTTGAGATCACGTGGCCTCAACCCCTGGGTCATTACTCACCTCTATTATGGATAATCCAGGCCTCAGTTTCGATGATGAGACAGTGGCTGAGATCCTTAGGGCACCCTCACTATTAGCAGAAGACGGTAGTTCTGCCACCGGCAGTAAACATGACAACTGGAAGTCTTTGCAGACACTCAGGAAGTTGCAGATAAAGACGGCATTACACGGCACCATTATGACTGAATACCTCAGGGCTAATATCGCCCCCAATGGTCTCCTGATTACACTGGCCCCGAGAATATTCCTAGAGGACCTGATCTTTCGCCGAGAATGGTCGCGGATTTCTTGGAAGTGTACACGCGATTGGCTAGTGTTGATTATCAACACGGCCAAAAGATTGTCGGATGAACTACTGATCCAGATCACATTATCTGAGAACAAACTAAAAGCTGGAATATCCATCACGGCCTTTAAGTCACGCCTAACAGAAATCAACCAAGAAATGAACGACCACAAAGAATACCTTACGAAGCAAAAGATTACACAACTGCAGAAGGATGTCAAACGCTTTGACAAAGAAAAGATCTACCCCTATACGAAGGATGATTACGTCTTTCATAATAGCGAGAGCGCATCGTATGATGCAAGTAGCAGTCACTCCAATAGATCTGATTCTACCAGCAGTGAGTCCAGCTATGAGAACAGACAATATAGATCTAGGGGTGGATATAGACATCAACCACCACCATCCTTGTTTCAAGGCTTTCCTGCCCACCCGTTCCAACCACCTATATACCAGGCTCCATGGATGGGACCACAACCTCTGTGGAATGGCCCACTTGGACAGAATCCTCATATGCAACAATACCAACAATTCCAAAACCCCCTTTTACAACAGAGGGAGGGGCAGAGGAAGAGGCAAAAGAAGAGGAGGATCCAAGACTGTCCACTGGCAAGATCAGGAACAGAGAGTCTTGAGGAGCCATACAGCGAGAACCTAGTGGTCAATCTTTCCTCCAGACTCTTGACGTCGGGGAACTCACGCTCTTGGAGAAGGGCCTTGGTTTTGTTCCCACGCCCAAGGAAGATGACTTCAGATTACATCAAGAACTTCACCAGTTTTTCAGAAAAGTGCGCTTAAAAGCATTTTTCCAGGACAAGCCAGAGGTCCCCACTGTGGGTACTGGTTTAAAAACTAAATCCCGATTTACTCCCACCGCCGCAATGACGCCTCACGAAGTGTTGACGTTTGAGCAAGCCATCCTGAAGGACGTGAGCCACATCACCACCGAACGACCCTTTGACAATCTCACCAAAGAAGAAAAACGTCTATTGAAGGACATCGCAGAAGACACAACGATCATCCTCAAACCCGCTGATAAAGGCGGTGCGACTGTAATACAAGATAAGAACGTATATGATGCAGAATGCCTTCGTCAACTTTCTGATACCAGGTACTACCAACCCATTGAAGAGGACCCCACCTCACGGCTATCCATTAAGATACAGAGCCTTATCTTTGAAGCCGAAACAGAATGCTGGATTTCACGAGATGAAGCAACATTCCTTATCAACAATGAAGCCCGCATTCCTTATTTCTACTGCCTCCCCAAGATTCATAAGGGGGTTAATCCTCCTCCCGGGCGCCCCTTTGTGTCCGGCATTGATTCTTTGTTAGAACCCCTGAGTAAATTTTGTGACTTTTTTCTACGCCCTGTGATCATCAAAACTCCTACATACTTGAGAGATACCACTGAGGTCCTAAACCTTATACAGCACTTTGTGGAACCTGAATCTATCAATCTCCTTGTCACTCTAGATGTGGAAGCACTTTATACAAATATTCCCCAGGACGCTACCATAGCAGTCCTTGAGAAGGCCCTCCTTAACATCGACCCATGGCCTTATGTGACACCGGTCTCCTTCATCTGTGACTGTGCTACCATTGCCCTTAAAGAGAACTTTTTTGCCTTTGACAAAAAACTATACCATCAAGTTCAGGGCACCAGCATGGGAAGCACCTTTGCGCCGAGTCTGGCGTGTCTCTATATGGCTAATTTTGAATCAGAACATATCCAACATCCGACCAACCCATTTGAGACCAACATCCTACTATGGCGATGCTATATCGACGATATCATCATCTTTTGGAAAGGGGACGAAGAAGAATGTTGCTCCTTTTTCGATTGGATCAACACCATTGACCCATTCCTGAAATTCACGGGCACTTTGTCTCGGGATTCCATTCCATTCTTAGATCTTTTGATCTCTCTACATGATGGTACCCTTATGACAACTAACTACAAAAAGCCCACAGACAGGAACAGTCTCCTCATGTACCATAGCCACCATCCAAAGGCATTAAGGGACAACCTACCTGTAGGCCAGTTCTTACGCCTCCGTAGAAATTGTAACACACTTACTGAGTTTGAGAACCAAGCAATCACTCTTACTAAGAACTTGACAGCTAGGCAATACCCTATAAAAATCATCAAACACGCATGGAAAAGAGCCAAGAATAACCCAAGAGAATCCCTCTTAGAAACCAGGAACAAAACTAAGATTGACACCCTAACCTGCGTAACCTCGTTTACCCCTAATTCCAACAGAATCCAGAAGATTGTTAAGAAACACTGGAAAATTCTGGAGACAGGCTCTTTCAACCCGGGTCCTACACCACTATTCGCTTTTAAACGGACTCAGAACTTGAAGGACATTCTTGTGCACACTCGCCCTAAGAATATCATCCGACCACAACCCACACTCTGGACACTGCCCCCTATAGTGGGCCACTACCCATGTGGCTCATGCGCAGTTTGCCCACAAACCAGACCGTCCAAAGAGTTAAACTTGGGGCTTACAAGACCCTGGCAACAAAGATGCCATACTAACTGTAACTCGAAGAACTGTGTCTACATGATCACATGCCCATGTGGCTCCAAGTACATAGGCATGACAGCTAGACCAATAAAAGTACGGATCGGAGAACATAAGAGCACAATCCGGTGTAAAAAAACAAACACCAGACTACAGAGACACTTTCTAGAGAACAATCACTCCCCTGACAGTCTACAGTGGACCGTGATTGAGTCCAACCCTCACTGGACAGCACCTGCACTGTTTAGACAAGAACAACGATGGGTGTTCAGACTCAAAAGCAATGTTGGAGGGTTGAACGACGACATACCTTGGGTTGAATTAGTACCCTGAACTTTTTTCACATGTAATATCTATACACATGGCTACCATTTCTGATGATCATACTTTGGCACTACCAGCTCTCACATCATTACCTTTGTTGGTCTCGTCTACTTGCAAACCATCTGAGCACCACCAACTCGCTCAGCATGTATAATATTGTCCACCACTATTAAACATGAACCATCTGTGCACTACCAACTCGCTCAGCTCGTATAACATTGGCTACCTTTACTAACATGAACCATACAGTGATGGGTACTAGCCATGTATACCAGCGCCATCCCCACATAGTTGGCTTGCAGTCTTAGTTAATACAACTGGGTACCACCTTCCCTATTTGCCTTACATATGTTGGTTTCAACTTCTGTGATCATTACTATTTAATTCATTTTTTCAATA
Source organism: Calotriton arnoldi (assembly GCA_963921515.1). Classification (NCBI taxonomy): domain Eukaryota; kingdom Metazoa; phylum Chordata; class Amphibia; order Caudata; family Salamandridae; genus Calotriton; species Calotriton arnoldi. Next base: position 5,488,054 of record CAWUFW010000061.1, read on the forward strand.
CTTTATTAGTAATACCATAGCTTTCCATCAGTGGTCATGTATAGGTTTCTGAAACACACGATACTATCACATGACGGGGTATTTTTATTTGTATTTTCATTTACATGGCTGCTACCAGCTGGATCTACTGCTATCTGACTCATCTCAGATGCATGTATATTTAAATCACTATCTCCCTGTTGCACACCTACCTATTACTACACACTAATTTTTATACATCAGATATGATATTCTATTTGATCACCCATTACCATACGTAGCAATTATGGTGCTTTTGCGTATAGGACACATGAGACCTGTCCAAGATGGCCGCTTCCTTTACGTGCTCCACCAGCCCATTTTTCGCGCACGTCGAGGTCGCACTCACTATGACGGGCGATATGTTGATTCTGCCGACTATATCCACATAGACTTCCTGCATCACATTACCGGCAGACTGGGCAGGCAGTTAGGTCTCCAGGACTTGGTTGCAGGGTGATAAGTAAGTTTTCTACACCGCTGGCCACGTAAGGATTTTAAGGTAACCCGAGACAAGCACCTTATGCTATGTCGAGAGACATGTAACAGCGTCTCTGTTTGCTTGTCCCCCTTTCTTCGTAGCTTCCCCCTTCATTAGACCGCCACCCGCCGAAGAAGCCCTATTCCACCTCGGGAAGGGTACGATTTTACTTTTTATGGTTTACTACAGTATGCGGTGAACTTACCTTGCCTCGCTTATGCTGACCGTCCCATTATGCGTTGTATTTCGTCCTACTGCTGAGTTACACGTATGTTGCTTTACAGCGTCCATCACGGCTTTTTGAATATAAAGCACTGAGTCAGCGCGAAAACCTTTTTTCATTTTCTTTGACTTAACTACCCACCCCTGACACAGAGCTCAACATCTTGTCATTAGTCATTTCAGGTCAGCGGTATGACCTATGGTCTTTAATGGCTATCTATGTTATGGTTTATTGCAAGTATGACCTTTTGTTCTAGTCTGCAATTTTACTGAGCAAATATACGATAACTTTTCTCTTTTACCGTTGTCACGCCATTTACCCCCTTTTAATCCTTAGTCACGTGTGTGCATGGTGCTGTTTTTTTACAAAATAGGATGTAGTACAGTCTGCAGCCCATGGTACCCCTTTCCAACTCCATGACCTTTTCTAGTTTTTTTCTTCTTCTCTCCCTCTTGTCTCCATTAGGTTTGAACCAGAGCACACGGACAAGACGTGCCTCTCACATATTCTACTCTTCCTCAAATGAAGGTATGGTAGGAATATAGGTGTCTTTTCCCTGATTCCTGCCTTCTCCTATCACCACTCATGGTCCTGATGAAACGCTCCGGGATCCGTTAGGGACCCACTACTAGCGCGAAACATGTCGACCTCTCACTTTTAACATCACGATAACACTTCTACACGGGTTGAGAGAAGTGGGAGTCTATTTTTTTCTCTCCCCTCTATACTAGCAATAAATGCTTCTCCATCCCCGTTCTGATTTTAGCTTAACCCTGAGGACCCGTAAATAAATTCATTATGGCACCAACGGGTTATTTTATCTTCACTTTCACTCACCCCTTGGCCCACACACCCACTTGCACAACTGCGGCAACTCCTAAAAAGATCTCCACTAAAGTGCCCTCTTGAAGGGCCCGTGAGGGACTGCAGCGCCACCCCCACGAGGAGCAGTGCCCAATGATGATGCTTTACACTCGCAAGGGTGTGTGAGGGCACAACACACATAGGAGTATCACTCCCCACTCTGACACACTCATTCCTTGTCTTTGGAGACACTCTACCCCGACTCGCTACCATAATAGGCAGCTGGCCCCCATTTTTTTCTTAGGAACTGGTACCAATTTGAGCATATAACTTATTTCCTGCCTGTCCTGGTGCCAAATGGGCCTCAGGGCAGGGGGTGGCATCTACCAGGTCTGGGAGAAGCCGAGGTCGCAAATCAAAGGCAGCAGAGGCTTTGAAGCCTCTGGCCTTGGTATGCTGATTTACTAGCCATCCTGCAGAATGGGGTGTAAACAAAGGCATTTGACACAGTGTATCACCTTACACTGTAAGGATTCGCAAGGGCGGTGATGGAGGGAAAGCCCTGAATTGGGTTGGCTCCTTCCTGAGGGATAGATCCCTCCAGGCTTTTGATTAGACTTGTTAATCAACTATTCTACCAGTTACATGTGGAATTCCGCAAGGGTACTCTCTTAGTCCTATGTTGTTTAAGGTGTACTTGCAACCCTTGACGGATATCATAACTCCCTTTGGGATCTCTATCATCTCTTACGCAGCTGATACCCAGCTGTTTTTTTCACTTGCCCCAGACATGGACCCTTTATTGACCACCTTGGGACCCTGTCTGGAGCAGGTTGCCAGGTGAATGCACAATTCCTGCCTTAAGTTGAATGGAGCTAAGACAAATCTATGATCCTTTGTAGTAATTCCCATCCCCAATGGGCCCTTGACTGGCCAGTTCGCCTTGGTCCTCCTCCTGCTACTAAACCAGCTATAAAAAGTCTGGGGGTGTGGCTGGAAAAAACTGACCATGGAAACCTAGGCTACCAAATTGTCTCTCACTTGTTTTGGAATCATATGCATGTTGTGCAAGGTCTTGCCACTGCGCCCTCAGCCCTTGAGGAGGATGATAGTCCAGGCTTTGATTCTTTCACGCCTGAACTCCGGCAACTCGCTCAATCTAGGTGCTACTAAGGCTGTTGTTCGTAAACTCCAAGTTGTGCAAAATGCTGCTGCACAATTGCTGTTAGGAACACATAGGTATGAATCAGCCAGACAGGGTCTGATTGACCTCCAGTAGCTGCCTGTTACCCAAAGGATCAAAGTTAAATCCTTATTCATGATGCACAGATCGTTTTCATGCGAGCGGTCCCCCATCTCTCGCCAACTGATGACACCCTGCTCCCGCAAAAGGCTTCTTAGATCCACCAACTCTCATTTAGCCACCGTCCACACTGTCAGAAGAGCTAAAAGTGGTGGACGGTCTTATGGCTTTAACGCAGCCAAGCTGTGTAATTCCCTCCCTCTGGCCATTAGGTCAATGAATAACTAGTTGAGTTTCCAAAAAACCCTCAACGCATGCGTCTTTCTTAACTGTTCTTTTTGGTGTTGGTTCTGATCTTGGTGTATTGGTTCTCTTTGGCCGCCAGTGCTAGGATGCCTTCTGTTCACCATGCGCTTTATACATCCCCTAGTATAGCACAGCATTGTTACTGACCTCTGAGAGTGGGGCTCTCACCTCCTAGGGGCCAGAAGAGTGTCTGTGGTGGCAGGCTGGACTGTATCAGTCAGCCAGCACACTAGAGGACTAGTAGGGTTCAGGGGGTACCTCTAAGGTACCCTCTGGGTGCATGTATTAATAAATCCATCACTGGAATCAGTGTAGGTTTATTAATATGAGGTGTTTGATACCAAGCACCTTTGGTTTCAGTGAAACCAGTGGCCAGTACATATACTCAAGATGGCTTCCCTGGTCACTTGTAATGTCCAAGAATTGACCTAGACATCACAGGGGAATATCTGCTCATGCAGATATGTCCACACATGTAATATAATGCGTCTTGCTGTAGGGCTGTAAGGCCTGTTGTAGGGCTGACTTACATATATTGCATGCTGTGTCAGCAGGCATGGCACACAGGATGAGTGCCATGTTGTGTTTTCACTTTTGTCTGCACCATTTCACGAGGTCTGCAATGGCAGTCTGCATGAGTGTGGTGAGGAGTCCCATATGGTGGCACAATACATGCTGCAGTCCATAGGGACCCTCTTTTGTACTTGTGCCCTAGGTACCAAGGGTGCCATTACTAGGGACCTACAGGAGTGCTAAAGGTGTTGCCAATTGGGGAAAAATTGTACAGTTTTAGGGAAAGAGATCTGGCACTGGGACCTGGATAACAAGAACCCAGTGCACTTTTGTCAAAATTGCATCTGATACCAGGCAAAAAGTGGGGAGGGCGGGTCAAAAAAGGGCACTTTCCTACAATGATCAAAAAGCTTTTCACAATTCTGAAGTAATTAGAACATGTTCTCTTGAGTTGGTTAATGCCTCTTATTTACAGTGACAAGAAAGCCTAATATGTGAAAGTTGTTATCCAAACAATAAGTTGTGCACTCTATGAGGAAGGAGATGCTTAAAGAGAGAAAAAGGTATATACAAGCAACACTATACTCCAAGTTGTGAGGTGTGCAACCAATGAGTGAGGCTGTGATACAAACCCAGACCTATTTGCTTTGCCAAAGCCTGTTCACACTGGGACTTGGAAACTTCTTTGAACTTCCCTACTTCCAGGCCAAAAAGAGCCAATTAACTTGGCGTATCTGACCCGTGGTCCATCACGGTCCCCTCATATTGTGTGTGGGTCCCAGTCTACGGCTATCATTGATGAAGTTGGCGCTTTTTACTTCTTGGCACTACTTTCTCTTAATTATATAAAAATGACATATCTCCGCTTCCCCTTATTAGATTTTTGTTGTTAGTCTGGCTGAAGAAGGGTGACATACCCTGAAACCGGTCCCAGGATGCTTGTTTCCGGTCCATGGAGGACCTGGCCTGGCAGTTCGGTCTGGACTGTTCCCATGGGGCACAGGGTCAAGACTGATTTGCATATGGCTGGGTCCAAACTGGGGTGGCGTAGTGGGCAAAAGAACGATGGATTTAACCCAGATCTTTTGACTGGGGGAGAATGTTTGCATTGTCAGCATTCCGTCCATCATTTGTTTGCTGTATCTGACCCGGGGTCCATCACGGTCCCCTCATATCGTGTGTTGGTCCCAGTCTACGGCTATCATTGACGAAGTTGGCGCTTTTTACTTCTTGGCACTACTTTCTCTTAATTATATAAAAATTACATATCTCCGCTTCCCCTTATTAGATATTTGTTGTTTTGGTGTAATATTGCTTATTATATTGTTCTCTATTTTCATAAATTGGGGGTGGGATTTTATTGTGCTATGTTTTTGATTTTTTAACAGTTTTGGTACTTCTATATGTTTTACATATTTCCTCCAAGATAAGCCTGTCAGCTCTGTACCATATTCACCAGGGACTAAGCTCAGTTTTAAATTATTGAAACCTTTGAATGGACCAAATAAGATGCTGACTTTATTACTTGTGGTTGAAACCAATCTACTCCACTTAATAAACCACTTTCTCAGTCATTTTGTCCACCACAGGTGGACTGTAACAAGATGCTGAGGCTTCCCTAGGGAGGTCACACCCAAGGTGGGCAAGAAAACTAGGTTGGTGCCCCTCTGACCTTTTTGCCTTGCTGAAAACAAGTTCAGCTGACATTGTGGTGAAGGTTTCCAGGCTTGTGGAGTCCTGCCTGGCTATAGCTACCAGCTTTGCCCTGCTGGATTATTTTGACTTCTAAACAAGTGAGTAAGCCCAAAGGTAAAACCTTGGACCAGGATTAGGTGGCACATCTATCCAACCTGTAAAGCAACCTTGGTGGCTATGAAATCCAGGTTTGTCCGACATGTAGCTTTTGGTGCCAAAACCAACAGCTTCAGGACTATGACATATCCGACTTCAAAGGACCCTCTCCAGCCACGCCTTGTCCCAGAAGATTTTGACTTCTATTTCAGAGACTAAGACGGTGCTTGGTGTATCCATCATCTGCTCCATCGTGGTCAGCCTGAAATCCTACCTAAATCCCAATCAAGTGAGAACAGTGACTTTTGATTGACACTTATCTTTTTCTTGGGACTTTTTGCCTTAAAACCTTTTACTTTCAGAACTCCAGTTCCCCTTATCCAATTTTGATGATCTTAGGGTATTTTCCTCATTATATTTGAATCCCCTTTTCTGAACTGGTTTGAGAATGAAAAATTTCCTAGCTTTTGTAACAGTAAGTTTCAATTTTATTATGGACTTGGAGGCGAGGATTATGCATACTCTCTTCGCTTTATTTTTCACAGCGGCCATTTTAAAGTACATCACAAAACTACTATTCCCATGAACCCTTGGGAATAGGATAAAATGATCATAACAGTGTGAACCAATAGTTAACCAAGTCCAAGGCACAGCCAATCAGGACTCCACATGCTGCCATATACACCATCAACATAGTCTCACAGTCCTCTTTTGTTGTGTGAGCCAAGCCGACCATCCGGAATTAAGCATCCTGTCTGGCAGAATCCGAGCCTGGGAAAAAGGTCACCACTGATGTAAAAGCATCACTAGAGTCAATTAAACAGTACATGGTACAAAGAGCAAGTAGGACCAAGGTTCAAACATAAAATCAGAAAACATTTCATCTCCGAGGAAAAACCTAGGTACTTACTAGTAACAAGGAGGTAGTCGGATTGAAAAAAAAACCAGGGTGGGATAATCCTCACTTCCGAGTCCTTAATAGAATGGAAACTTTCCGTTACAAAAGCTGGTAAATTTTTCATTCTGTGTCAGGACCGAAGGTGAGGATTATGCATGTTCAAAGTTCACCACCAACTCAGCCATATCAGGAACAGGCTTGAAATAAAACCTTCTGAAGGTGTAGTCTGATGACTAGTCTGCCGCATTCATGATGTCCTCCAAACTTGCGCCCAGACTGAACGCTTTAGAAGCCATTGCTCCACTGGCAGAATGAGCCCCAAACATCTTCAAATCAATGCCTGCCTCCTGCATCACCCACCTCAGCCAACGGGCTATAGTAGGGAAGGAAACCACCTTGTGGGGCTTATGGAGCGCTATGAGGAGTTGATGCTCACCTGGGGGCCGGAACTCTTCCGACATCTCTTCGTATGCCTTGAGGCACTGCACCATGTACAACTTCGGAGCGTCTGGGAAAGCCGAGTAAGAGACCACTCTGGTGTGGCATTTAGTACGTCTGCTGACTGTGAAGGAAACCCCAGAGGGGGGAAAAGTTCTGCCCATAATGTCCAAGGCCCTTACATCGGATAGCCATCTGCATGAAACCAGACAGAAAAGCATCGCTAGTTTTCACCGATAGCTCCTTCCTGGATAAGAATTTGTTCAGTTGCCAGGACAGAAACAGAATGAGAACACAGTTAACATCCCAGAGGGCAGAATATCGAGGTTCGGGTGGAAGAGACAACCTAATGCCTCTGAAAACACAGCACACAAAAGGATGTACCCCGACTGGGGAGCCATCGGTCGGGACACGGCCCACAGAGATGGCTGAACAAGTGGTATTAATAGAGCTATAGGCTAAACCCTGAGAAGCCAAGAAAGCCAAGAAATTCAACACCTTGACTACGTCAGCCCCCACGGGATCGCAACCCCGTCACACACACCAACCAGTCCATCATGTCCAGGCTAACCTGTAGAGTTTGATTGTGCTCCCGGCCCATGCCTTTGAGAGGAGGTCCTCAGCCTCTTGCAAAAGGCCTTGGACTGACCATCTGCCCCTGAAATCCGCCAGGCCATCAAGGAAAGGAAGCCGCCCAGAACCAACGGATTCTGTGTCTGACCCGGGTTCAGAAGAAGAGACGGAAACAGGGGGAATAGGATTAGAAAATCCCAAGAAAGTTCCAGAAGAACCAGAAACCATTCTTGAGACCTCCATGTCGTGGTGACCATGACTACATACGCTCCCTGACGCCTTATTTGAGCTGAAGCCAGGGTGATCATCGTGAAGGGGGGAATTGCATAGCCCTTCTCCAGACTCCAATCCTGAAGGAACGCATCCGTGGCTAATGCCATCGGATCTGGCCTCCAACTGAAAAACCGAGCTAAATGATGGTCCAGTCGGGAGGCAGAAAGATTGATCGAAAATGGGCCCCAGGTCAGTAGAAAGGACGCAAAGATGTCTGGGTGCAGCCTCCAAAGGCTGGAATCTCAAAAATTGCGGGAATGCAAGTCTGCCACCTGATTCTGTTGCCCCGTTAAGTACTCGGCCGTAACCAAAATCGGGTGTTGGAGGAAGTATTGCCAAAAACTGGTCCCTAGATCCGACAGCTCCTTGGACTGAATGCCTCCCATGTGGTTGATATAGTGTACTGCCGATACATTGTCCATCTTGAGGAGGACACACAACTGATCTTGTCCCAGCAACGGACCGCAAAGGAGCCAGCTAGGAGCTCCAGATAATTGATATGTCTGATGGCCTATGGCCTAGGCGACTGCCTGGAGCACCCGCAGTGCGCTGAACTCCAACCGCCCGACCGAAGTGGAGGGATCCGAGCGTGGGGTCCCAGCGACGACTGTGGCCGTGTCGCTGCTCTCTGACCACCGACCCTCAAGCGGCCGAGGTCCTGGTGAGTCCTCCTTGTCGTGGATCACTCGCCGCCTGGCCACCTACGTTCACTGCCCACCAGTGGCTGGTTACGGACCCCGAGGTGAGACGCTGGGTAACAACCTGGTCCAAACCAGCAGCCCTGGTTCACCGACGCTGCCCGGCTGCCTCGACCACGCTGTGGAATCGTATCATCTTTCACATCCCGGGTACGACCGTGCTCCTCCCCCCAAGGGCTTCAACCGTGTCCCTGGCCCGCGGTCGCTGCCAGGCTGCCCCGACCCTGCGGTGGGGAAGCCTCGCATCTCTGACTTCCCTTAGTGGCCCTGCCCCGACCCCAGGTGCTTCTGCTGCAACTGCGTTGGCGCTGGATGGCGGCTGGGATTCCGCGATAGCCGCCTCCCGCTTTTTTCCCTGCTTTTACCCTATCATCCCAGGAGAAACCGAGCGCCTCACCACAGGAGCCCTCCACCGGAGGTTCTCCAGTCTCTGGTCTACCGACCACCACGGTGTATTCTCGACTGTTGAGCGACCCATCAAACTGCGGTCAACCAGGCAGTGCGAAGCCTGCGTTTTAATCCCGACGTAGATGCTGGCCCGAGGAACAGGGAGCTACCACATTACAAAGAAAGCCTTACTGAGGGCGATGCACCGTTATGGATATCGCGAACCGGCACTCGCTTAGAGGAGGCTCATGAGTGATATGACTCCTCCTACCCCCATCACTATGCACACAATTTGGCTATGAATTGTATCAAAGCGAGTGCGGCTCACAACAAACAGATGATGTACATATGAGCGCTCGCCGGCAGGCATTGTTACTCATTTTATTTTATTTTTACTAGTCCCTGCCTCCACTTCACTTACAAAATGGCAGCAAAATCTAAAAACATATAGAAAAGACCACTCAGAGAAGGATCCTAGAAAGACAGAGTCACTTGACTCATCCTTATTACTCACCAAAGAGTTAAGGTTGAATGGGCCAATCAAAACAACACAAATTTGAATCTGTAACAGGATTCCCCCATAACATCCCACTAATGGAAAGTGTTATAGGACTAAACTATATGAGCTGTATTCTACAGTAAATGGGGTGGCCATCTTGGACTGACCATCTCTCTATGGATGGATCCCTAAATGATTCAACGCCCCGACTTTTCACTCCACAAATACGCAGGTGAGAGTTTTTCTTCTTACCAAGAGCTACCTCAACCACACAGTTCGTGCTTTACGACCCCTATGCAGACATGAGCCAGAGATGCTCTACCCCATCTCCCTCCCTAACCCTTTGTCCAGATACCTAATCCCCCACACTCTTACACCTCCCCCTCACCCCACGCTCCTTCATTAATCTACACTAACTTTCAGCTCCTACACTGCTCACAGTATGCGACCATCTCAGAACGCCCTGTCACGCTGCAGGCCACACTCAAATCGCAATATTCATCCTGGCCTAATATAGACAAACACTACTGTCCAAATAAGCCTTGCCCTCTCTGCTAACTCACCACGAAGTACCACTGTCCGTACGCACATTCCCCCTCAACCTCCTCTTGGTGTCCTACACCCACTACTTGGGCTCCGACCACGGCACTCCACTATTACTGCTGCTACCCCTTGAATCACGCCATCACCACGGATAACGGGCTCCTCCGTAAACCTCCTGTCGCCTGTAGATTCATTTATTCAGGCAATACCAACGCCCACTTACACCACTTAGGACTCACTAGACTCCACCACCCTTCTGCTACCCTACTCCTGAGTCTCCTCAACGCAAGCCCTTCGACATCTTAATGAGCCCTCCTATGCACCGAGCAGTCCGGACGCCAGTCTTATGAGGCTAGGTCAGAATAGCTACACAATCAACTACCCACCGAACCTATCTAAAAATGCAGCCAAATCCCTTAAACACAGACTCCTTAAATCGAACCCAGAAACCCTAATCTCTGACCCTTATTACTGCCTCAAAAAGGAACTATCACAAATGACCTGATCTTCTACGCTAAAAGAAGGGCACAATGGAGAAATGCCTTCTACTCACTACTCAGTATCTCCTCCTCTAAGAAAGTACCTCATGGCCTAAAACTCTCTGTAGTCTCCTCACCCACATTCAAAGCGACGGCTACCATAACCATTTATAATAATGGGATTATCCTGATACAAGCCGCAAATCGTAACCTAGAAATCTTTGATGAATGTTTCGCCGCCATTAAGAACTCCCTTACCAACAGTGCCCCTCCCAAAACTCCAGTGAACTCTACTCCCTCACCCATTTCTCAGGACCATCATGAAGCCTACATTCTTACTCCCAAGCACCATACTACTCCACCTGAGACCTTGAACAACACTCTCTTGCTCAATGCCGACATAAACATTTCTCCCGCTAACAATGTCCCTCCCATACCATCTTGGGACTCTAGCCCCTCGCCCACACCTCCGGCCCCTCAAGGAATCCTCCTACATCTCCTAATGACTTCTCCTGCTTCCTTGAACAGCTCACACCCCACAAACTGAACCCCTCTGCCTCCCAAGCCTCCTAACCACTCCAAAACATCTAGCCCCCCTCCTCTCCCACCTGGCCAACACAGACAGTCCTCCCCTTCAGGGATCGTCCCTTCTCATTACCATCCTCGCATATTTTCCCCTACTACTACCACACACGGGTCTGACCCGTCTCCCGACCCCCCCACGCTCACTGACACTCAGCCTTATGCGGCCGCCAGACTAAAAGAAATCAACTGGGAGCTACAAAAACTCAAAAATGACATTCTAAAGCTCATAACCATCACCTCAGAGCTGGCCTCAGATTTATCGTCCAACAAGACCCCACGGTCCTGCCTGCAAATGCCCAACCATTACCCTAAGACACCCACTCCTCCTGTTAAGATGAGGAGGGACCCTAGGCACCCATCCCCCCTCCGGTCCTTGAACACTACTCCCTACCCGAACGCCACATCCAGACCCATTAGATTTAAGAACCACCTCTCTGGCCCGGACATCCTCTCCCATCTTCTAACTTACAACACCACTCAACCTGACATCCCAGTCAGAGCCGGACCTATTCAAGTTAGGCCGCTAGCCCCTTTTAAAGATCCTAGGCATTTGACAGTCACTCCGGAGACCATTCAAACCATTACTCTAAACCCGTACAGAACCCCTACTTATAACTCCAATATACTAAATACCGCGAACCTCATGCAAGTTCATATTGCACAGTCTACTCCCACTGACTCCAAAACTGACCTGAAATGCATCCTTCTCAACTGCAGATCCGCAGTAAAACATGCCGCGGATATCGCTGACCTCATCCTTGATCAGGAACTTGACCTCCTGATTCTCACTGAAACTTGGCTCAATGTCTCCTTGGGTCCGGTCCTGGACATCCTACTTCCTCCTACCCACAACATTATCAGACTGGATAGAGCTAAAAGTACGGGGGGAGGCGTAGCCTGTATTTACCATAACAGTCTCCCAGTGAAACAGTCTCTGTCCACTTCTCTCTCATCTTGCGAATACCTAAGCATCAACATCTTCAGCAAACAAAAACCCCTATGCAACCTCCACATCTTCTACCATCCACTAGGAGATAACCTCCTTCTGATTGAACAAATCATGGAAACCATCTCATCCAATCTAGGTCATCATTGACCCCAGATCTTCCTGGGAGACTTCAACCTTCATTGGAATGACCCGAATGACCTGGCTGTGAACAGCCTTAAAAAATTCCTACTTGACCTCAACCTGACTCAATTCTGCGACAGCCCAACACACAACTTGGGCTCGACCCTCGATCTAATCATCTCCAACCCTGACACCATTCGGATTGAATCGATAGCCCCATGTGTCTGGTCAGATCACCACTTTATCACCTTCCTCATACTTGAACGATGGAACACCCAAAGACTTCAACCCAAGAAATTGAAACACTGGAAAAGATCGATGCAAAACACAAACATGGACGCCCTCATATCATGCATATCTGTCCCTGTCTCCACCCACGCTCATGGCAGATGTCCATGAACTCACCGATCACTACAACAACTCCATGCTAAATGTTCTGGATGCAATTGCCCCCCTGCAACTAAAAAGAAAATCCAACAAAGACTCCAATCCTTGGTTCAATGACTGCCTAAACTCAGACAGGCGCAACTTAAGACTAGCGGAACGAGCTTGGAGATCCTCTCCATCTGCCGAACTCCTCAAACTTTTGAGAGTAAGAAGGAGTCTGTACAACAAACACATCAGAACTGCAAAAGTGACCGTCTTCAGAAGCCAACTAGACAAAGCCAGAAATCGCCCCAAAATGCTGTTTGAACTGATCAAACGGCAATCCAACAACACACCCACTCAATCGACAATCACCGCCAATCCCCAACCTAATTGCGAGGATTTTGCTGCCTTCTTCCTCGAAAAATCCAACAAAATTGAATCTGATCTAAAGTCTGCCTTGCTCAAACTATCATTCTCACCAGACTCCCACCTAACTCCCCAGTCCCCTCTCCCTACTTACCACTCTCCTAAAAACAATGCACATTGGAATCAATTTTCTACCTTAATGACACTTCCATTCTCAACATTCTCTCTACCCTGAAACCCACCATCACTTCAACGACCCCCTTCCCTCATATTTCTTCAAAGAAATGATAAGGCCTCTAGTTCCGCTGGACCAAGATCGTTAATGCCTCCCTACTTCAAGGTGAGATCCCTGACTGCCTAAAGTCCGGGCTAGTTCTCCCCATTCTCAAAAAACCCACGGCGGACCCTGAGGATCTGAATAACTTCCGACCAATCACTAACACCCCTACTCTGGCTAAGCTCATTGAGAAATGTGTACAGGTTCAACTATGTAACCACATTGAGGAATTCCAGCTACTAGATCAATTTCAATCGGGCTTCCGTCAAGGTCACAGCACCGAAACAGCCATCGCTCACACAGTTGATGACGCGCTTACCCTACTGGACCGGAATGAATCTTGCCTATTAATTAACCCTGGGCGTAGTTCACAGTGTTTTGCTACGCGGAACTCCGCGAAGTTACAAAAAAACTCTGCAAAGTTCCGCGAGTAGCGGAGTGCAGTGCGAACTGCAGTTTGTGCTGGTATTCCTGCCGCTCGGGTAGAAATTCTACCCGAGCGGCAGCTCGTGCTCGCGAACTTACCGTTCGCAATCGCGAGCGGGGAAAAAACTCCGCTGCACATCGCGAAGCGGAGTTTTCTGCACTCCGAGAGCTCTGCGAGTGCGAAGTGCAGAAAACTCCACAAACTCCGCGAACAGAGCGAAGTTCCCGCCCAGGCCTACTATTAATCCTACTCGACCCCTCTTCAGCCTTCGATACGGTCAGACATGACAACCTCCTGAGCCTTCTGGAACATAGGATGGGGTTCTCTGGCGCAGTTCTAAAATGGTTCGCCTCCTTTCTCCATGACAGAAGACAGAGAATTAAATCCAACCAATCCCTCTCCTATCCCAGTCCCTGCACCCTGGGGGTGCTCCAAGGCTCCTCGCTTTCACCCACACTTTTTAACCTATTTATTGAACCCCTCACCGAAATCCTCAAAGCATCTAACATCCAATACCACATGTATGCAGACGACACCCAGCTGTACAGGAAAATCTCCTCGCCTGACGACATCAAGTCACTCAACGGAACCTTACACAAAACTCTTAACTGGCTTACCCTCAACCATCTCAAACTAAACGCCCTCAAGACGGAATTCCTCCTTATTTCCCCGCCCAAGCAAGCACTCACCATTGAGGAATACATGAAAAATCTGTCTGCTCTCAACTGTACACCACATATCATTGACTCTACGAAATCCCTGGGTATAGTGTTGGATAGGAACCTGAGCATGCAGGATCACATTAGTGCTTCTACCAAAGGAGTGAACTTCAAACTGAGCATCCTAAGGAAACTAAAACCTTTCCTCCCCCCTGATGACCTCAAGTCAGCAGTACAAGCTTTAGTCATCTCGCGACTGGAATATGGCAGTGCAACACTCTGCGGTCTGCCTAAATACAGACTGGCCCCCCTCAGAGCCTCATTGAATGCTGCCGCCAGGCTCATCACAGGCCCCAAGAAGTACAATCACATCTCCCTGGATCTGAAAACTCTCAACTGGCTACCTTTCGAAGCAAGGATAACCTAAAACTTGCCTACATGACCCACAAAGCCCTTCACTTCAACACACCTCTCTACCTCGCAAAACAACTTGAGCTGTCAGGTGGTGCCCGTACCTCCAGGAGCACCAGCACCCTCCTACTTAAACCAAAGAAATTCAAAAAAACTAAAACCTACAACTGTTCCTTCTCAGGAATCACCCCAAGAATCTGGAACTCCCTGCCAACGGAAATGAGACCGATTCCATCAACAGTGTCCTTCAAAAAGGAAATGAAAGCGCTACTGATGAACACTTGCCTATCCTGAAGTCCATTGGGGGTCCTGAGTCACAGCATCTACTATCACGCTGATGACTCTCTTGCCTTCTCCTACTGACTATTTCTTTTTTGCCCACTATTAAGTCGTTATGTAACTATTGCTATTTTTCGATTACCATGTCGTCACGTAACTATTGTTATTTTGTCTATTGCTATGATTCTGCCATGATTGCCCCCCCTCAAATGTGTCACATCCCTCTGTAAAGCGCTCTGATACCCTCTAGGGTCATGTTCGCGCTATACAAAACTTTCCAAATAAATAAATAAAATAAAAAATAAAATATGCAGTTCTTGGGGAGACCAAACAACTCCTGAGGAGAATTCTCCACTCCTGGGGCCCCACCCCGATCTGCTGGAGTCTGATTCGATGACGATATCCAGGGAAGAGCCGAAGATCGCCCTCCCATTCCAAGCCTCCATGTGAACAAGCCATCAGCCTATTTTCTCTTTCACTTCCTGTGAGAGGGTTACATGCTGTGAGTACGTGAGACCCTTGCGCAAATGAGCTGCTTTTAAGCGTTAAAGGGCGCAATAATAAAGAGGGCCTAGGAAAATCGCCTGGATAGAAGAGGCGAGAAGAGACAACAGGCAGGCATTTTCCCTCAGAGAAACATGAATCCTTGCCAAGGGCATGCTCAACTTGTGTCGTATTTTGGAGACCTTGCGAGGGAGAAAATTCAAAGTGGCTTTGGTCGAATCTATTACAAACCCTAGAAACATAATTGATTGTGAGGGAATCAACAGCGATTTCTTATCGTTGATAAACCCCAGATCCTGCAGAAAGTTGACCGCCAATTGCAACTAGACAGCTGTTATGGGCACTGAGCTAGAACAAGCATGTCGTCCAGATAGACGATAAGGCGGACCCCTTGAGCCCAAAGGTACTCCACAGCCGGTTTGAGAACCTTCGTGAAGCACAAGGGGGCCAAAGAAAGCCCGAAAGGCAGGGTGGAAAATTCATATGTCTGGCCGCGCCAGATGAACTGAAGAACCCTTCTGTGTGGAGGAAAAATCGGATGGATAGATAGGTCGTCTTTTAAGTCCAGCCGAACCATCCAATCGGACGGTCGCAGGAGGTCTCGGAGAAGATGGATGTCCTCCATCTTGAAGTGGCGGTATACAAGTCACTCGCAGAGGTTTGTGACGGCTCGTTGCCGCCATCGGACTTGTCCACCAAAAAGATATTGCTGATGAATCCCCGTGGATGGGGAACCGAGAGACAAATCGCGCCCTTCTCTAGAACAGAAGAAATCTCTGTATCTATCAGCGCTGGATGATTCAAGGGTATCCAGGAGCTTGACCTGGCACGAATGCCAGGACCTATCAATCCCTTGTTAGGGTCTTTGATAAATTTGGGTAGGAAAGTGGCCCTGGTGGAGTCGAGCTCTGGGGTCCAGGAAACCTTCCCCTCAAGAGATGGGTGGGGACACTCTTTCTCCAAGGGCTTACGGATGTGCACTGATACACATGAGGCAAACTTGTCAGAGGGGGGCCACTCCGTTGACCTGGGGTGGATGATATCATCTGGGTCTAGTAGGTCCGACACGGGGGCAGAGGGGTCTGTGGGGGGTGGGAGGGAGGGAAGAAGGGAGCCACGGTCTTGACGCCCCTGGTTGTCGTCGGTATCCCAATGGGGATCATCCTGGTCCGGGGAGTTGGGGGGGACGGAGCTAGGTTGAAGGGATTTCCAGAAGGTGGATGCCGGAGGGTCCTGATTAAAGAAGGCATGTTTAAGACGCTCAAAGGCGGCATGATCTACCCCTTCTTGCCTTTGGCGCTTAGCTCAGGCTATGAACTGGAGGGATGAACTGGAGCCTGTGGGCCCACAGGGGGGATAGCCAAACTAGCTAACCTGGGGCATTCCCGACACCAGCTGCTGGGAGAACCTCTGCTTTATAGGGCCTATGGCCTCCTCTACTGGCCTCTATATAGATGTATCCACCGCCTCATAAAAATCGTCATCAAATGGCAGGGGATACCCCTGTGAATCATCAAAGGCCTCCATAGTACTGGCAAAAACAATGGGCGAACACAAGAATGAAAGCACCTCCCCCTAGATGAGGCCAGAACAATATTGAAATGCAGAAGGGTTAGGAGACAACCAAACAGATTTTGTGCGGGGCAGTGCCTCACTATATCGGGTCCAAGCCATGGGACACTCCCCCTGGTGCTGCAATTTATAAGGGAACAAAGCCTGGGAGGTGTGTCCCTAAACGTACACCACGTGTGTTAAAAAAAACGTCAAAACTCTCATGGACCTGTCAGCGCTGTGGTGAAGCGCTGGGCAGGCTGAGCTAGCACAGGGAATACTGCCCCCCTAAGGCATCGTGCGTGAACGTGCTGGAAGATACAGACCCCGATCCGGGGCATACAAGGCGCTTTTGGAAAAGAGACTCTTATCAGGCTACGGACCCCAGAATCTGGTGGGGCATAACTCTCTAGGCTTCAGAGGCTCCAAACGGGGGGCGCGATCTCCACCCATAACTGAGGGATAAAGATCGTGCGTCATGGATAGGAACGCGCCTGACAGGCACCACCTAGCGGGCGGAGGGCTGCACCAGAAACGGCTGCAAAGGAAGCACCGAGTGGTCCCGTGGCCCGTCGTAGCTAAAATAAAAAGCAAATGCCACGCAACGAAATACAGTCTAGCAAAGAGCCGACTAGGCACAAGAATTCAAATAGCAACCACAATGCTCAAGTGTCCAAATAACAAGAACCTAATATCAACAAGAGAGAGAGGGAAAATTATTTCAGGAACACTCTTGGTCCCCCAGCCTAGGTAATGAAAACAACAAAAGAGTGTACCTTCTCAGGAGAAGAGCAAGCATGAAGAATCTAACTTGATTCTCTAGAAAGCCCTCACTCACCAAACTGGTTGGTGACATGCTTCATCATCGGGCCCCACCAGGAGAGGCCAAGTGCCTCCCTGGTGTGCTTCAACGCCAGAATTACTGCGGAGCAGGTTATTTGTTTGAGTGACAAGTGAAGGTGAGAGTGTAGTGGTTAAAAATGCCTAGATTGTGTCCAAAAACGATTTATTTATTGGCCAATCTGACACACTTAAAAACGGGGTGTGGGATGTAGAAACTGGATAGATTGTTCAGCTATATCCCATTGTGCGAGGTCGCCATGTTTCAGCCTATATGATGCTATTTGCCAGGCATTCTTCAGGACCAAAGTGTGAACCTCGGCGGTATGGGCACGCTAAGGCCCACCCTAACCAGAGGTTATAAGTGTGAGAAATTAAAATCCTATTAGTAAGGTGTTCCTCTATTTAGAGAAACCGAATTGCACCTGTAACAGGAAGACGAACAAAAACAAATACACAAAGAGAAAACAAACAATGATTATTCAAGTTGCGCGTTTGTTATCAGAAAGTTCTCATGCTCTGGTGCTCTTCAAAGTGCACTATAACCGTAACTCTAAGAGCAAAGCTGTACTATGGTGAATAGTAACGTGCACTTCATTTCACATTATTGATAAAGTCAGCTTATATTATGAAGGTACCTTATGTAAAGCGCTATATCACCTGCACACCTACTCGGGCGTTAGCGGTATCTGTAATTCTGTGAAAAACGCTATTTGTATCTAAGGAACAAGCCGGTGCATCTTGGCGAGTGTGCAACACACAAAAACAAAATATCTCACATAAGGTGTAATGATTTATCACACCATGGGTCTCGGAAGGGGGGTGGTGGCAAGTTGGCACACCCTGTCAGTAGAAAGAAAGGGAAGGAAACAGGAAAATCAGTTCCGTTGCCCCGAGGCACCCAGGTTACTTAGCTCATGTAGATGCGAGGTATTCACTCACGCCGACAGCGCCAGGCACCCGCTCGATACCTGCTGCAACCCTTATTAACCGGACCCCGTGGATGGCTGATCCGGTCTTCCTTACGTTGTTATAAAGGAGTAAGCAAACCCGTGGGACGCCACCCGGGCGGGTCCGTAGGCGTGTCTAGGCGCGTCAATGCGTATGCGTGAGGAACGCTGTATCTAACTCAGCCACTCCTGGATCTTGTTTCTGGTCTCAGGATCTGCCCAGCCAACCGATGAGTTGAGCAGAACCCCGTCACAAGCAGATAGCTGTGAACAACTAGACCTCTAACTTCGGGTCTTGATCGAAAAACTTTATTGTTGTCACGGTGTCAATCCTGCCATAAAGGATTAACGTTGTGACTCCACTCGACGAAACAAATCCAAGTGGTAGTTCGTAAACATTAAGAAAGAGGCCGTTGTCAGTTAAAAACGATCCTCAGAGGAACAAAGCCGAGATCAGTTGAAAACGACTAAAATAGGGGTGGGGGGTTGGTGGTAGAGAAGACAAGCTGTCAGTGCAAAAGGGGACAGGTTAAAATGAATAGACCTGTCATAATTCCATCCACTCGTTATGAGGCAAAGAGGATAGTAGTCAGTATTCTTAAAGAAACAGGAAAAATTTGAGCATTGTGAGGTGTCAAAGGAACGGGAAACTAGCGGCGAAGTACAGTGCCCCAAGGAATATTGTCATTAAGTCCTTGTGTATGCGTGCCCAAGCGGTAGACCCACCTTTGTTCCTTTTCAAACAGGATCTGTTGTATGTTTTTCCCTGATCTAACCTGTTCGATGATCGTCCACCTCAAATCGTTCCTTGTGTGGTTAAGTTGAAGAAAGTGCTCACTTAATTTAGTCATGGCTCTTCTATATCTAATGTTACTTCTATGTTCACACAACCGTTGTTTGACCTTACGTGTAGTCATGCCCACATACCACAACCCGCAAGGACATGTGATCAAGTATGCCACATTTGCGGAGTTGCAGTTAGTGTGGGCCCGCTGTGTCCATGTTTTACCTGGCTCAAAATTAAGGACCTTAGTGTGTGTTGTCAAGTGGAAAATACTGCAATTAGCACAAGGAAAGTGACCCACTACTTTCGGTAAACCCCATGCGTCCGTTATAGATGGAGCGTCCATGGTTGGCCTATCTCTGGGACGTGTATGAACCAAAGTGTCTTTAAGGCTCCGTCCCTTTTTGAAGGAGAACAGGGGTTTTTGCCATGTCCTATTGTTGCTAGTTATTATCCTCCAGTGTTTGTTTATAGCTTTTTTAACACTGTTGGATGCACTACTGAAAGTTGTGACACAAGTGAGGGGGATTTCATTGGTCTCCCTAGGACTGTCTTCTAGCAAGGCCTCCCCTGGCTGATTCCGTGCTCTTTTGTAACTTTTATTCAGGACTCTATCTGGGTAGCCCCGATTTTTAAGTCTCGTGGTCAGGTCGGCCGATTGCTTGCGAAAATCCTCCAGATTGCTGCAATTCCTTCTTACTCGCAGGTACTGCCCATATGGCAGATTCTCCAGTTGGGGCCTTGGATGGGGCCGTTGGTTTGTAATGGGTTTTGGTGGTAAGGTGTTCATCTGTTTTAGAAATTACCACATCCAGGAAAACGACCTCCTGTTTGTTGCAGGTGTACGTGAATTTCAGATTCAGGTCGAGAGTATTGATCCAAAGAAAGAAGTCCTTGAGGGCGTCCTCTGGACCTTTCCATTTCATGAGGATATCGTCAATATACCTCTTCCAAAAAACTATGGAAGAGGTATATGGGTTGTCAGCAGCTAGAATAAATTTACGTTCAAAATCATGAACGTAAACCCCGCCACACTGGAGGCAAAGGTGCTGCCCATAGAGGTTCCAGTTGTTTGGTGGAACAGGTTGCCTTTGTATTCGAAGAAGTTCTGTTTGAGGGCCAATGTGGCGCACTCCAAGATGAACTCCTTAGGTGTCTGGTATTCCCAAATGATTCCGTCTAAAGCCTCACCCAGGACCCTGATGGTATCGTCCTGGGGGATACTTGTGTATAGGCTCTCTATATCGAGGGTCACAAGTATGGTAGAATCTCCATCAATCGTCACTTCCTGTAAAAGTTGTAGCAGGCTCTTAGTGTCCTTCAAATACGTAGGTGTCTGTTGAATTAAAGGTTTAAAAAAATAGTCACAAAATCGTGACAACGGCTCGAGTAAAGAGCCGATCCCCGACACAATGGGCCATCCAGGAGGGGGTGTTCTGTTTTTATGTGTTTTGGGTAACGTATAAAAGTAGGGTATTACGTTATCTCCCACCGTCAGGAAATCCGCCTCATGTTTAGTGATCTGGTCATTCTCTTCTGCCTCTCTAACCATGTTCTGAATCCGAGACTTTAATTCAGCTGAAGGGTCTGTAGTCAAAGGGGTGTAGTTTTTCCTGTCATCCAGGAGGCGTTGGCATTCTCTGTCGTAATCCACTGTGTTCTGGATAACTACGCCCCCACCCTTATCCGCTGGTTTTATGGTGATGGCAGTATTGGATTGTAAACCCTAAAGGGCCTGGAACTCGAGTGTACTTAGGTTTCTGAATGTATTGGGCTCTTCAAAAGCCTCTATTTCATGTGAAACAGCCTGCTCAAAAGCTGTAATTTCTGCTGGCACTGAGTATGGTGGAGGGGTGAAGGATGATTTTAACCTTAAACCGGTATCTCCTGAGTTTGTGTGTGGTTCAATCGGTTCTTTACCCTCAAAGTAGGCTTTCAGCTTGAGTTTTCTAAAAAAGTCAGCTAATTCGCAATGTAGCCGGAACTTGTCCAGTCGGTCAGTTGGCACAAAACCCAGGCCCTTTTCCAGGACTTGTTTTTCAACAGGAGACAGGGTTATATCAGAAAGATTGGTGATTAAACTCCCTGGGCACTCATGCCCGCTTGTTGAGCTTTGCTGCGTGTGTTGTTGCCCACCGGGTCCTCTTGCTCCCACCGAACCTGAATTGGCCCTCTCCTCTTGCCCCTTCCTCTCCTTACTAATAGGATTTTAATTTTTCACACTTATAACCACTGGTTAGGGTGGGCCTTAGCGTGCCCATACCGCCGAGGTTCACACTTTGGTCCTGAAGAATGCCTGGCAAATAGCATCATATAGGCTGAAACATGTCGACCTCGCACAATGGGATATAGCTGAACAATCAATCCAGTTTCTACATCCCACACCCCGTTTTTAAGTGTGTCAGATTGGCCAATAAATAAAAAGTTTTTGGACACAATCTAGGCATTTTTAACCACTACACTCTCACCTTCACTTGTCACTCAAACAAATAATCTGCTCCGCAGTAATTCTGGCGTTGAAGCACACCAGGGAGGCACTCGGCCTCTCTTGGTGGGGCCCGATGATGTAGCATGTCACCAACCAGGTTGGTGAGTGAGGGCTTTCTAGAGAATCAAGTTAGATTCTTCATGCCTGCTCTTCTCCTGAGAAGGTACACTCTTTTGTTGTTTTCATTACCTAAGCTGGGGGACCAAGAGTGTTCCTGAAATAATTTTCCCTTTCTCTCTTGTTGATATTAGGTACTTAGCAGCGCACAGCTGTGAGAGCCCTTAGGAGGTCTGATACTCTCAGACCACCACCCTGTTTTTCTTTTTTTCTTTTTCTTTATCTTACCTTTAGTGTCGCACACAAATACATCATGGAAAACCTGGGTCTCTCTTACCCAGACTCAGAGGTGGACGCCATCCTGGCGGGCCCCTCTCTGTTTGCAGATCCTGCAATTTCACAAGCAATTACACATACTAGTGAATGGGATAAGCTGTCGGAGCAAAAGCGGAATAGAATACGGACAATTCTACATGGAACCATCCTGACCGAATATCTTCGTACAAACACTGCACCAAGAGGCCTCTTGGTGACGAATGCACCACGAATATTTTTGAAAGAGGCCATCTTCAGGAAAGAATGGGCCATGATCGCGTGGCATTGCACACGCGACTGGCTATTGCTGATTATTAAAACAGCTGTGAGACTTTCAGAAGCACTAATGGTTGAGATCCAACAGACAGAAACCCATTTTAAAACAACACTAACAGGATTTAAGAAAAACTAGATGAGATCAATAAAGATATCACGGAATATAAGGACAGCCTGACTCAATCCAAAGTGGCCAAGTTTCAAAAAGACCTAAAAAAAAATGTCCTTTAACAAAGTCTACCCTTATGCTGACCCCACGTTTATACCACCTATCAAAAACAACATCAATTCAGACACTTCCGATGATAATGCCTCCACTAGCAGTGGGTCTAGCAGCGGGAGCTACAGACAGAGACAAAGGGGTGGAACTAGGGGCTCTCCTATGCATAATTATTCACAACCAATGTGGCCAACCTGTCCCACACCTGGGGGTGGGATGCTCCCCATGCATTTTCAACACCCCCAATTCCCAATGATGGGCTGGAATCCAGCCTACATGCATGCACCACAATTCCATCAAAATTCCTATCGGCCACCTTTTTTAGAGAGAGGCCGGAGAGAAAGGGGCAAGAGGAGAGGGCCATTCAGGTTTGGTGGGAGCAAGAGGACCCGGTGGGCAACAACACACACAGCAAAGCTCAACAAGCGGGCATGAGTGCCCAATCTTTCTGATATAACCCTGTCTCCTGTTGAAAAACAAGTCCTGGAAAAGGGCTTGGGTTTTGTGCCAACTGCCCGACTGGACAAGTTCCGGCTACATTGCGAATTAGCTGACTTTTTTAGAAAACTCAAGCTGAAAGCCTACTTTGAGGGTAAAGAACCGATTGAACCACACACAAACTCAGGAGATACCGGTTTAAGGTTAAAATCATCCTTCACCCCTCCACCATACTCAGTGCCAGCAGAAATTACAGCTTTTGAGCAGGCTGTTTCACACGAAATAGAGGCTTTTGAAGAGCCCAATACATTCAAAAACTTAAGTACACTCGAGTTCCAGGCCCTTCAGGGTTTACAATCCAATACTGCCATCACCATAAAACCAGCGGATAAGGGTGGGGGCGTAGTTATCCAGAACACAGTGGATTACGACAGAGAATGCCAACGCCTCCTGGATGACAGGAAAAACAACACCCCTTTGACTACAGACCCTTCAGCTGAATTAAAGTCTCGGATTCAGAACATGGTTAGAGAGGCAGAAGAGAATGACCAGATCACTAAACATGAGGTGGATTTCCTGACGGTGGGAGATAACGTAATACCCTACTTTTATACGTTACCCAAAACACATAAAAACAGAACACCCCCTCCTGGACGGCCCATTGTGTCGGGGATCGGCTCTTTACTCGAGCCGTTGTCACGATTTTGTGACTATTTTTTTAAACTTTTAATTCAACAGACACCTACGTATTTGAAGGACACTAAGAGCCTGCTACAACTTTTACAGGAAGTGACGATTGATGGAGATTCTAACAGACTTGTGACCCTCGATATAGAGAGCCTATACACAAGTATCCCCCAGGGCGATACCATCAGGGTCCTGGGTGAGGCTTTAGACGGAATCATTTGGGAGTACCAGACACCTAAGGAGTTCATCTTGGAGTGCGCCACATTGGCCCTCAAACAGAACTTCTTCGAACACAAAGGCAACCTGTTCCTCCAAACAACTGGAACCTCTATGGGCAGCACCTTTGCCCCCAGTGTGGCGGGGCTTTACGTTCATGATTTTCAACGTAAATTTATTCTAGCTGCTGACAACCCATATACCTCTTCCATAGTTTTTTGGAAGAGGTATATTGACAATATCCTAATGATATGGAAAGGTCCAGAGGACGCCCTCAAGGACTTCTTTCTTTGGATCAATACTCTCGACCTGAATCTGAAATTCACGTACACCTGCAACAAACAGGAGGTCGTTTTCCTGGATGTGGTAATTTCTAAAACAGATGAACACCTTACCACCAAAACCCATTACAAACCAACGGCGAAAAACAATCTACTTGAATTCTCAAGCTTCAATCCAAGGCCCCTACGGGAGAATCTGCCATATGGGCAGTACCTGCGAGTAAGAAGGAATTGCAGCAATCTGGAGGATTTTCGCAAGCAATCAGCCGACCTGACCATGAGACTTAAAAATCGGGGCTACCCAGATAGAGTCCTGAATAAAAGTTACAAAAGAGCACGGAATCAGCCAAGGGAGGCCTTGCTAGAAGACAGTCCTAGGGAGACCAATGAAATCCCCCTCACTTGTGTCACAACTTTCAGTAGTGCATCCAACAGTGTTAAAAAAGCTATAAACAAACACTGGAGGATAATAACTAGCAGCAATAGGACATGGCAAAAACCCCTGTTCTCCTTCAAAAAGGGACAGAGCCTTAAAGACACTTTGGTTCATACACGCCCAAGAGATAGGCCAACCATGGACGTTCCATCTATAACGGACGCATGGGGTTTGCCGAAAGTAGTGGGTCACTTTCCTTGTGCTAATTGCAGTATTTGCCACTTGACAACACACACTAAGGTCCTTAATCTTGAGCCAGGTAAAACATGGACACAGCGTGCCCAATCTAACTGCAACTGCGCAAATGTGGTATACTTGATCACATGTCCTTGCGGGTTGCGGTATGTGGGTATGACTACACGTAAGGTCAAACAACGGTTGTGTGAACATAGAAGTAACATTAGATGTAGAAGAGCCGCGACTAAATTAAGTGAGCACTTCCTTCAACTTAACCACACAACGAACGATTTGAGGTGGACGATCACCAAACAGGTTAGATCAGGGAAAAACATACAACAGATCCTGTTTGAAAAGGAACAAAGGTGGGTCTACCGCTTGGGCACGCATACACAAGGACTTAATGACAATATTCCTTGGGGCACTGTACTTCGACGCTAGTTTCCCATTCCTTTGACACCTCACAAAGCTCAAATTTTTCCTGTTTCTTTAAGAATACTGACTACTACCCTCTTTGCCTCATAACGAGTGGATGGAATTATGACAGGTCTATTCATTTTAACTTGTCCCCTTTTGCACTGACAGCTTGTCTTCTCTACCACCAACACCCCCCCCCCCCTATTTTAGTCATTTTCAACTGATCTCGGCTTTGTTCCTCTGAGGATCGTTTTTAACTGACAACGGCCTCTTTCTTAATGTTTACGAACTAACACTTGGATTTGTTTCGTCGAGTGGAGTCACAACGTTAATCCTTTATGGCAGGATTGACACCGTGACAACAATAAAGTTTTTCGATCAAGACCCGAAGTTAGCGGTCTAGTTGTTCACAGCTATCTGCTTGTGACGGGGTTCTGCTCAACTCATCGGTTGGCCGGGCAGATCCTGAGACCAGAAACAAGATCCAGGAGTGGCTGAGTTAGATACAGCGTTCCTCACGCATACGCATTGACGCGCCTACGGCCCCGCCCGGGTGGCATCCCACAGGTTTGCTTACTCCTTTATAACAACGTAAGGAAGACCGGATCAGCCATCCACGGGGTCCGGTTAATAAGGGTTGCAGCAGGTATCGAGCGGGTGCCTGGCGCTGACGGCGTGAGTGAATACCTTGCATCTACATGAGCTAAGTAACCTGGGTCCCTCGGGGCAACGGAACTGATTTCCCAGTTTCCTTCCCTTTCTTTCTACTTACAGGGTGTGCCAACTTGCCACCACCCCCCTTCCGAGACCCATGGTGTGATAAATCATTACACCTTATGTGAGATATTTTGTTTTTGTGTGTTGCTAACTCGCCAAGATACACCGGCTTGTTCCTTAAATACAGATAGCGTTTTTCACAGAATTACTGATACCGCTAACGCCCGAGTAGGCGTGCAGGTGATATAGCGCTTTACATAAGGTACCTTCATAATATAAGCTGGCTTTATCAATAATGTGAAATGAAGTGCACGTTACTATTCACCATAGTACACCTTTGCTCTTAGAGTTACGGTTATAGTGCACTTTGAAGAGCACCAGCGCATGAGAACTTTCTGATAACAAATGCGCAACTTGAATAATCATTGTTTGTTTTCTCTTTGTGTATTTGTTTTTGTTCGTCTTCCTGTTACAGGTGCAATTCGGTTTCTCTAAATAGAGGAACACCTTACTAATAGGATTTTAGTTTTTCACACTTATAACCTCTGGTTAGGGTGGGCCTTAGCGTGCCCATACCGCCGAGGTTCACACTTTGGTCCTGAAGAATGCCTGGCAAATAGCATCATATAGGCTGAAACATGTCAACCTCGCACAATGGGATATAGCTGAACAATCTATCCAGTTTCTACATCCCACACCCCGTTTTTAAGTGTGTCAGATTGGCCAATAAATAAATCGTTTTTGGACACAATCTAGGCATTTTTAACCACTACACTCTCACCTTCACTTGTCACTCAAACAAATAATCTGCTCCGCAGTAATTCTGGCGTTGAAGCACACCAGGGAGGCACTCGGCCTCTCCTGGTGGGGCCCGATGATGAAGCATGTCACCAACCAGTTTGGTGAGTGAGGGCTTTCTAGAGAATCAAGTTAGATTCTTCATGCCTGCTCTTCTCCTGAGAAGGTACACTCTTTTGTTGTTTTCATCAAATAACAAGAACCACATCAATTGGTAGAGTAAGCACAGAGGTTAGGAAAAAAAGGCACTTAGCTGGGCTGCAAGCAGCAAAGAAAGAGGACTGTGGGTTTATGTTGATGGTGTATATGGCAGCATGTGGAGTCCTGATTGATTTGGCTTTGGACTTGGTTACCCACTGGTTCATGCTGTTATGAGAATGTTTTCCTATTCCCAAGTTTTCATGGGAATAGTAGTTTTGTGATGTTCTTTAAAATGGCTGCTGTTAAAACTAAAGCGGAGAGAGTATGCATTATCCTCGCCTACGGTCCTGACATAGAATTTTATTGTGTTAAGTTCTTTTCTTTACAGTTGTTGATATTGCTTGAATTTAACACAGAGATCTGTGTGGACTTCCTCCTGCTTGTGCCAAAGCAAGCCAGTGTTGAGCAGAGATTCCCTCTCATTGTGTCCAGTTCTAGAGCCCACCTCTGGCCCATTCCTTAGATCACAAGGCTTACAGGTGGGAAGCTGTAATTTGAATGGCTTCATTTTTTGCCTCAGATCTTCACATTGGCAATAATAAACAGATTTGGATGCCGCTCCATTTTATCAGAATCACATCATGTAGCTGATTGTGCACGGGTACAGCTCAGGCAGCAGCAATGCAAGCACCCCTCTCTCACAGAACATTCCTGAAGATGGGATTGTAGGAGGGGATGAAAGAGTGTCTGGTCGGCTTGCTACCTCGGCACACATTAGGCACTCTGTAATGGAGGCACAGTATTGAGCATAAGCTGGGGATGGAGCAATATAACTCTGGGGTTGGGCTGGTATGTAGGGTGGCTACAGGAGATGATGTGTTTGTGACGCAGTTTCAGGTGGACAGCACTCTTTGGCGGATCGTACCTCAGAAGCCGCTAAGAGACAGAGGCCAGTAAGACAGGACCCTTTGGGTAGAGTCTACCCATCAGCATTGATTCCATTTGTGTGAGTCAGTCTGCCATTCCTCTGCCTCAGGCCTGGCATTGGTTCAGTGAGATAGGCAGAAACCCAATTAAAGGAATCTTTGGTAGAGGATTAGTGAGCTCCAATCAAATAATTTAACAGTCATCCCTGTGGTGTGCAATTTACACCTACATACTCAGTGGTCACTGAAATGCAAAAAGTATAACAAAATGCACAACTTTTAATGCATCTCATTCCAAGTTGGCGAAACAGTCTTTACTTAAAGAGAATCAGTGAGCCACAATTAGACAGAATGAATTTTTCACTGTCTTCTCAGGGCATTACAAGACCTACCATGTCAGAAAATGTATGCAGTAGATCTAGCTACTGCCTACTATGTAGTCAATTCATTGAATGTTTTAGTGTTTCATGGTGGCACGCAGGGTCTACCTAACCCAGATCACCACGGTGCAGAGGAAGAGCCCTTCAGCTCACCACACCTGATCCCTGTTGCTGACGCTATATAGCGCATTCAGTGTTCCTGCAGCGTGCAAGTGTTTATTGGCGGCACGCAGGGGTCTAGAAGTCCCGGATCACGGGGCAGAGAAGGAGCCCCACAACTTACCGCACCTGATCCCTGTTGCTGGCGCTATATAGAGCATTCAGTGTTCCCATGACGCAGGACGCGCCCAGGTGAAGCCCAGGCCAAGGGCAGGCCCGTCCACGCCTGGAGGAGGCTCTGTCTTTTGGCCCTAGGATAAAGGTACTCTCAGTCCTTCTACACCCAGTGGGGACAGATCTTGTGGCATGTCGAACCATGCTAACTGACACCAATCTTGGGTCCGAACCCGAAAGAGGCTGGGCCGGGCCTTTGTATTTGACTTTGCCATCTTTGGTGTCACCCAAAACGGCACTGTGCCCAAGGATTCAGATTGTCTCCCTATCACCATCGTGACCTCAAATTGTGCCAGCTTATGATGTCCCAGGAGCCTTATAGTAATAACTGCCTTGTGTTTCTTCTTTTTAGTGTGTCCTTTTTCCCATTTCTTTTTTTGTTGTTGCTTTTTCTGACCTCTGACCCATTCATGGGTTTTGTCCGCACTAACAATGTCCAAGAGAAAGTTAGATCGGAATAGGGAGGGGTCAGCTGCAAAAACAGATGGTACCCTGGACGGGTATATCGAAACTGCAGTGGGTGCACTAGATAAAGAAATTTTGCTTGCCATGAGACGGCTATCTCTGTCTTCTATGGCTCCTACAATAATTATGGCAAATGCAGGCAGTATCCCAACCGCTCCCCTCCCCTCTTCTGCTATTTGTGCTGTAGGGCCAGGAGTCGGAGGGTCTGGTGAAATTTGTGCCTTTTATGACAGCACGCAGTCCACAAAGCCTGCCACATTACCCCTCCCCAAACGGAAATGCGGGCCTCCCAAGCACATACTGCTAGTCCCATCTCATCTCCCAGCTCCCCCACTGCCGTAGTTTATTCCAATCTTAAAGAGGCCATTGAAAGTTGTTGGACCTGGCCCTTTTTGCAGGGTTATCCCCAAACTTTTTGCCTTCTTCATTCTATTTTTTCTGACCTGTTTGTGTTGGTTTTAGGACTCTGGGCACTTTACCACTGCTAACCAGTGCTAAAGTGCACAAACGCTCTATCTAAATTGTATTAGTGATTGGTTTATCTATGATTAGCATATTTAATTTAATAATAAGTCCCTGGTAAAGAGCACCAGGTGTGCCCAGTGCCTGTAAATCAAATGCTACTAGTGGGTCTGCTGCACTGATTGAGCCACCCACATGAGTAGTCCTGCAAACCTGTCTCCAACCTGTCACTGTAGTGACTGTGTGCACAGTTTTAAACTGCCATTTTGACCTGGCAAGTGCACCCACTTGCCAGGCCCAACCCTTCGTTTTTATTAGATGTAAGGCACCCCTTAAGGTAGGCACAAGCTAGCCCCAAGGGCAGGGTGCAGAGTATTTAAAAGATAGGACATGTGCTGTTGTGTTTTACCTGTCCTAAAAGTGAAATATTGCTAATTTCGTTTTCACTATTGCAAGGACTATCTCTCCCATAGGGTAACATAGGGATTACCTTGAAATATCTTTTAAGTGTAATTTCCCATTGGGAGCTGATAGAGATTTGGAGTTTGGGGTCTCTGAACTCACAATTTAAAAGTACCTGTTTTGGTGAAGTTGTTTTTTAAATTGTGTGTTTGAAAATGGCACTTTTAGAAAGTGGGAATTTTCTTGCTTAACCATTCTGTGCCTCTCCTATCTGTAGAATCCAAGACTGGGTTAGGATGACAGTTGGGCTCTTGTGCATTCACTATAGACACTCATGCAAAGGGAGCTGAGGTATGCCTTGCATATCTTGATTGACCATCACCAGGCTGATGTGCCTTCCTGAGCTAGAATGGTGGGAGGAGTTGTCACAGACACCTGAATAGGGCTGTGTCTGTCCTCATACAAAGCTGTCTCCACCCCCCTGTAGTGTGTCTGGAGCCAAGTCAGGGAAAGGCAGGGTTTTGTGCACTACAAAGACTTTCCTTTAAAGTTTGCCTACTTCAAAGGCAGAAAGGGGTACAAGTATTGGACCTCTTACGCTCTCAAATCAGAACACTTCTGGACTAAAGGATATTGCACCAGGAAGAAGAGCTGGATACTGTAGGAGGGACTGACACTCTGCTGGCTGCTTTGTTGTGCTAGCCTGCTGCTTGCTGCTTCTGTCCAGGGAGTGAAAGGACTGGACTTTGCTTTCTACATCCTGCTTCCAAGGTTCTCCAAGGGCTTGTGCGTGCTTCCCTCCTGTTAAGAAGTCTCAGGGCAATTGAAGACTTCACTTCCAGTGTCTGGGCTCTTCTGCTGAAAGTCCTGACTTGCCAAGTGGTTCTAAATCCAGTCCCTGGGCCCTTGGAAGTGGAATCTGCTGAACTGAAGGAGAAAATCCATGCATCGACTTTCAGCATCTATTTTTATTGACGCATCACTACAAACTTCGACACATTGCCGCTACCAGCACTGGAGCGTTGTTCGCGATTGATGCATCGACCACGGCTTTCACCGCAGGCCCCAGCTTTCCGTCGCAGCACGTCAGTAGAACCGCCACAGCTTGATTTTCGAGCACTGCATCACCAATGTCCGTGACACACAGCTCCAACTCCAACGCAGCGCCTGCTTCATTGCTGTGGAATTGACGCAGCGTGTCTGGATTTCGACGTATCGTCCCTGGGGGCCGATTTCTTCATTGACGTTGCCCAGCAGGAAGGAACTGAGGCCGCGTGTCCGGAGATCGACACATCACCTTTCAGTAAGGAACCGACGCATCACCTCCCCTGACAGTAAGGAACCGACGCGTCACCTCCCCTGTGCAGCAGTAAAGAACAGACGCATCAGCTCCCCTGGCAATAAGAACCCAATGCATCACCTCCCCCTTGGAGCAAGGAACCAATGCATCGCTTTGTTTTTCTGGTGCCTCATGTCTCCTGCACCTGCTTTCGTCTTTCATTTTGACGTATCCCAGGTACTTTGTGCTAAAAGGATGCATCCATTGATTTCTATGGACTAAACTTGCTTAACCTTTTTAACCCCTTTGCTGCGTTCGTCGGCCAACGGCCGTCGCGAGCACTACCTCGGTAGTGCTGCGCACGTCCGTTGGCCGAAGCGGTCCCGCCCACTCCTTTGAAGTGCCGCACCGGCGTGGAATGTTCGCCGCGGTAAAGGGGTTAAAGTGATATATTTACTTGTGTGTGTTTGATTTTTGTTGTTTTTGTCTTGTTTTATTCAGATAAATATTGGCTATTTTTCTAAACTGTACAAATGCTTTACACATTGCCTCTGAGATAAGCCTGACTGCTCGTGCCAAGCTACCAAGGGGGTGAGCAGGGGTTATCTTAGCTTTGTGACTCCCTTACCCTGGATAGAGTAAGGATCCCTACTTGAACAGGGTGCACACCACTGCCAACTAAAGACCCCATTTCTAACAGGAGTACCTTGACCCAGCTTAGTAAGGATGTGGCTGATCTTCTTGACTCTACGTTGGCAGGGCTGCATGATCATTTGCGGCGTATCAAGATGAAGCTCGAAGAATTGGAGGATGGTCATGGGACCAGTAGGTGATGATGATGAACAAGCTTTATTCGATTTTTGTCATAAAAGCATACAGTTAAAAGGACATTTCATAAAAAGAGGTTACATAAGATTAAATTTACAAAATGATTTACATTTTAAAAAGAATGCGTTTCGGTTTAGTCACAGTTATTTCAGATTTCATTCTAATATAGATTAAATAAAATACCATGTTCGAATTAAAATTATTTTTCTGCATTTCGCTATACCTTATAAAAAGAGTCATAGCTAATTTGTACTCTGTATGTCACAGCCTAAGTTCTTTTTCCTGGCATAAAACACTGCCCATAAGAAAGACGTCATTCTACAGCACATCTCCACAGATGATAATGATTGTAAATACAGATATGCAGGGCGACATTGAACAAAAGACATATGTTTAATAAGCGGTAGGACATACCTCTTTCTATGTTTTGTATAAAATTTACAAAATAGCACCACGTGCATTTTATTCTGGGGCATGTTGTCATTACAGGGACAATTAATCAAATTTGGAGACCAATCATTCATAGTGGGGAAAGTAATTAGTCTGTGAAATATATCTAGTCTTAGGCGAGTCAGAACGCACCTGTGGCGAGCATTTAAAACAAGTTTAAGGTATGGCTGGATAGTAAAAGTAGTTAAAATCAGTTGTCTTTTTAGGACACTGGGTTTAGAAAGTTCAATAGTCATTTTAAGAGCTTCCAGGTGTGCCATCGCTTCCTTCTTAAGCGATTTTCTACTGATAGTCCCCAATGTTTCCGGTTTCTCAAAATGCTCAGGGTGAGCCATGTCACCAAAGAACCTTTCAACATATACCAGCCATGGAATGCGTGAATAAAGTGATGATTTTAAACAGTCGCCAATTATTGCGTTGTTGAGGCCTGTATGGTCAGAAGTCCAGATTTTATGCCATAACAATATTGGTTCTATCTTAATCATATCTTCAACAAAGGGCATACCAAGTTCAGAGTGGGATACATATGCTGGGGT
Organism: Calotriton arnoldi; assembly: GCA_963921515.1. Lineage (NCBI taxonomy): Eukaryota > Metazoa > Chordata > Amphibia > Caudata > Salamandridae > Calotriton > Calotriton arnoldi. The sequence continues at coordinate 5,521,017 of CAWUFW010000061.1, forward strand.
GCTTTTAGGGATTGCTAGAAGGTATCTAATAAAGTCGTTTTCTACTCCTTGTACACCTCCGCACTTCTTATATCCCCATATGCCCGCCCCATATAATGCAATGCTAAGGCACTTTGCTTTATATATTTTCAGCATAGTATGAGGGGGGTTTGAGCCCAGTTGTATGGCAAAACGTCTGAGGGCCCAACATGCCTTACTGAATTGGTTGTGTCTATTTTCGATTGCATTGTTCCATGTACTGGCTTTGTCGAATAGGACCCCTAAGTAAGAAAAGGTGTCAGTGAACCCAATTTTTCCCCCTGTTATTACTATGTCCCTACATTTTGTGGTTTTCTTCCCACACTTCATAATGTAGGTTTTTGATTGGTTCACGTGGAGCCCCAAATCCTTCATATAATCAAAACCAGTCAACAGGGACTGTAAGGCCAATGGGGTGCGGGCCATTAGGACTGCGTCGTCAGCGTAGAGGAGGGCTGGGACAGGGCGTGTACCTATCTGTGGAAGATCTTTTGCAACTGCCACTAATGCTTCCCCCACACTGTTGATGTATAGTGTAAACAAGAAGGGGGCTAGGACGCAGCCCTGCCTAACACATCTCTCTACCCTGAATGGTTTTGTACATTCCCCTTTGGCACCAATCCTAACCTTGGCCCTGCACCCTGTGTATAGGTCTCTCAGGAAGCTAATGGTCGTGGTGTCTGCCACCATGTCTTTCAATTTTTACCACAATTTTTCATGCAACACACAATCGAAAGCTGATGAGCGATCTACAAAAGCTAAGTAAAGCATCCCCTTTCTCATCTTAACGTACTTCCCTATAAACAATAAACATATTTAAATTAAAACTCTGTTCAATTGTGCCTATCCTGCTACGGAAGCCATATTGGAGATCCGATAGTTTCTGATGTTCTTCTGCCCAGTTCTGTAGCCTTTCTAGGATTATGCGTCCTGCTATTTTGGCTAGATTGGCCTATAACACGCCGGATTTAGACGGTCTCCTTTTTTATAGATGGGAACAATAATTGACTCTCTCCATGATGGCAGGAGGCCTACAGTGCATATGGCCCTTAGTACTATAGTCAGTAGCGGTCCCCATAGAGTGGTGTTACTTTTATACAGATCTACGGGGATGGCGTCAGGACCAGGAGCTTTACTGCATTTACTTGATTATATCGCGTTGATGACCTCATCCAGTGAGAACAGGGAGATAGGGGCAGTTTGACAGGAGTTTGGATTATCATTATCAAGGTGACCTTGGGGCTGTGAGTTTGTCGGGGAGGGTAAAGAGTAGATGTTTGAGAAGTGTTTAATCCATTCATCTTCTAGGATTGCAAGTTCGATTTTGGGGGTCACGTCTGTACTCCACTGGGATGTAGGTGAATGCGGTTTGACTTTAGGGGGCTGGACGCCTAAGAATTAGTAAGGAGCCATGGCCCCAGCTAAGGGCAAAGGGAGAGGGCAATTAGATGATAGTGTGACTGCTGGAGCAATTGCCCCTCGTGTTGGGAATGACCACCGTACACCTGCATCTGTGATAGATGGCCCACATGCTGGTGGCCCTAATCCCCTAAGTATCCCTTGTCAACCCCCCCACCCAGGTGGACACCGCAGACACAAATGCTTCCCACTGTGATTTACTGCCTGCAGCATGTCTTTATGTCATTGTCCTGGCAGATGTCCTGGTGTTACGCCCCTAAGCCAATGAGTATGTTGTAGAACTAATTAGCAAGATTACTCATTGGGTCCATGGGAACATTAGGTGTAGCGGTAACATTTCCCAGAGGTTCTCATGGCAAGAAGAGTGGGATGGGTTGGGAAGATATATAAAGAATTTGATGGGTATTGATTTATTGTTTCATTTAGGAATCCTAGAGTTGCAGGTGACCTTATTTGGGCCTCTAGACAAGAGCACACCAACCCCAGTAAAGTCACGATTCTGCCCCTGGATTATTTATATAGAAATCTGGTTACGAGCCCTGCCAGGAGTGAGAGGCTTCCCCATCCAAGTCTGTGCAGTCACTTTTATTCAACATACCGGTTTGGTCCAAAACCGTTTCTCCTTTTTAGGTAATCTGTCAGAAAATGATTGACCGAGCACCTCGCATGAGGCTAAGATGTGGTTGGCTGAAGAAATCAGTAGGACAGAGACTCCACTAGGGCGCAGATCCAGCTCACCTCAAGAATTGTTTGATAATGGTAGCCAGGTAGTGGGCAATACCACACAACTTTCCTTGTTAAGTAATAAGTAATAAGGGAAATTTAGCGATGCCTTTTGAGCATGCTCATGTTATGTTATATGTTATGTTATAATACACTTATAACGCGCACAGATACTCAAGAGTGTCCCGGCGCGGGAAGTGACCATGGCCGTGTGAAGCAGGGATTTAAATGGGCAGATTAAAAAGAAGAGTTTTTAGTTGTTTTTTGAAGAGCCTAGGATCCTGGGTGTTCCGCAATTCCGCATGTGATTAAGACCCTTTTTTGGAACATTGGTGGGCTAGCTAGTAAAATTAGTTGCGTGGAGTAGGTCAATTTTATTAATAATTATGATATTATTTTCTTCCAGGAGACTTGGACGACTGAAATTCTTAGCCTAGATGGGTGCTGCCCCTATTCCATCCCTGAAAATCCATCACCTTCAGGCATAACTAGGGTATGTAACTCGCTATTAGGAAGGGGCACGATTACAGCGATTACAAATGGTATGTACCATTGTTTTGCGACCGCATTTGCGGTCGCAAAACACTTGCAGTTTATCACCTACTTCAAGTAGGTGGTAGGCCACTCGCAAACGGAAAGTGGTCCCCAGGGGACCCCTTCTCCTTTGTGAATGGGTGCGAAAATATTTTTAAAGAGCAGGCTGTGTCCCCAGGGACCACTGCCTGCCTTAAAAAAATTAAACGGGCTGCATTTAAAAAAAACTGCTTTATTAAAAGAGCAGTCACAGACATGGTGGTATGCTGACCCCAGGAGGCCACCATTCCTTGGAGTGCTAGCCATTCCTAATGGGGTCCCAAATAGCACCTGCCTCATGAATATTAATGAGGCAGGCAATTTGTGACCCCTTTAGGAATCGCTAACAGTGTCTGAGACATTGTTGTAAATTGCATTTTGCGAGTCGCAAAGCGGCGCAATATGCGACTCACAAAAGAGTCGTACATCTGCCCCATATGCTGTTTTTATTAATTTGTATAATGGGTTTTATGAATGTGATAGTTTAACTAATTTTAGCAAATTATATGATTTTATTGTTGACCTGGAAGTTAAACTTGCATATTTGTACAAAGGCTATGAAATTATTTTAGATGGGGATTTCAATGCTAAATTGGGGCCAACAGAGATGGAAAACGAGTGCAATATTAGTGTTAACACTGGCCCAGGACATGATTCCCTTCATAGGGACTGGAGAGGACAAATGCTTCTCCAACTGATTAAGTCATTTGATCTAGCCAACGTGAATGAGTCTGTGACTCTAACTATCTTGATCAACCCACATTTGAGAGGGGTGAGTATTCTACAATAATTAATTATATTTTTGTCACTCAAGATTTGTTGTCCAGGATATCTGGGTCAGCTATTGTCTCGAGTGCCTATAGTGTCCATAATCCCCTAATTATAGACCTACACTTACCAGGGAGGGAGGGGGTAGTCATGAGCTTGGTAACAGAATCATTGATAGTTAGGTCCCAGGGAATGCGCCTGGCCTGAAGAAATGTGGATATGAATACCTTTTTGGCCAAATTGTATTTGAACCATTTACCCCTTGTGTCCAGTTGTCTCACTGCTTCTGATGCACATAGCGAGAGAGCCAACCTATTTGTTCAACTGAACCTAGTGGTTAGTAGAACGCTTATAAAACCTAGCAGCCCAGGGTCCCTTGAGGCTAAGTGGTTTGATCAGCATTGTGGGAAGGCATCGATACTGCTACACAAGGCCCTTAAGGAGTTACCTAGGGACTTATGTAAAATGCAAAGATGCAGAGCGAAGTTTAAGGCCATATTACGGAACAGGAATAAGGAACTCCAAAACAAATCCTGGGGAAAGCTGGTTAGGGCATGTAGACTGAAGGACACTAGGGCTTTCTGGATGGAGGCAAATAAGATCAGATCTGTGTGTACCATCAGCCAGGAAGCCTGGTAGACCATTTTAAAGAAGTCTACATGTTCAGTGCCTCTAACCACTATGAAGAAGAGGAGGTGGCCTTCCCATTAGCCCTGGAATTTACACTTGATGACATTTTGGAGGCAATTAACAAGTGTCCATCCAACAAGGCCGGGGCCCGGACGGTGGCCCCATGGACCTGTATAAATGGTCACTGGATTTATGCCCCCCCTTATGTAATTGTTTTAATGCTGTCTGTAAAGTGGGTCTCCTACAGACATGGCACAGTGCCATAATTGTGCCAATTTTTAAGAAGAGAAACCTGCAGTCCCCTGGGTGTTATCAACCAATATCCCTGCTGGATTCAGCTATGAAGTTGGTGGGAAGAGCTGTTCTAGAACGCCTCCTAACCTGAGTAAAGGTGACGGACATGCTGTCGGAGGTGTAGTACGGGTTCCATGATGGGCTGGGCACGAAGGAGCAATGCCTAAATTTTCGTCTGTTGGTCAGTAAGTATACCGTTGCAAGGCAGGGCACCTTGTGTCTGGCCTTCATGGATCTTTCTGCGCCTTCAACAATGTGGTCAGTTTGAAATTATGGGAGATCTTATCTGGCCTAGGGGCGGACGACAACCTGGTGCAATTTTTGAGAGCTTTACACTACCCTCTGGCAGCATCAGTGAGGTTTGGCCCATCAGGCGAATGGACAGATAGCTTTAAGTCGGGGAGAGGGGTGCAGCAGGACTGCTTCTTGGCTCTCGTATTGTTCCTCATGTATATCAATGGCCTTGAAACAGCCCTTTCAAGTACAGTATCGAACGCCCCCTCAATTGGCAGGAAAAAGGTTCCAGTTTTATTATACACAGACAATAAAGTATTATTGTCCAGAACCCCTAATGGTCTTAATGTTTTATTACAAGAATTTGTATCTTTTTTGAGGACATTAGGGCTGGTTATAAACCAAACAAAGACTTTTATTGTGGTTTGCAAGCCTAGATACTACAAGATGCAGGGTATCTTTCTACAAGGTCATCCTGTTGCCCAGACCGAGGATTTTTCATATTTGGGAGAAGTTATGGATGCTAGGGGTAATTGGGAACCATGCATTGCCAAGGTGAGGCAGAAATTCTTAAGCTCGGTGGGCTACATTTTTTTAACTGGCTAAGCATATTGGGAAAAAACCTGCAGCCCCCCTCCTGGAAGTTTACAAGAGGAAGTGTCTCCCGGTCCTTACATATGGCTCAGGAATCTGGGGATACTCAAATACAAGCTCCCTCCAAGTGGAGCAAAATAGGGGGCTAAGGCGGCTCATGGGTGTTCCACCTGTCTACTGTACCTAATTCATACTCTAGGAGCTTGGGCTGGAGTATACTGAAGATACCATTAAGCTGACTCCCCTGTTTTTGTGGTGCTCAATCTGGGAAAATTCATGTGCTTTGTTGAATTGAGAGATTATTAATGACTGCTCTGCTTGTGAGAGAGGTATGAACATTATTTGGTTTGATATATCAAATCTAAATTGTCAAAGCTGGGTAGGCTGCCCCTTTTTACCAACCCATCCACTATAACAAAAACAGATATGGCTTGGGTTAAATCCACATTTATAGAAAGGTCAAGAGCCCTGAGGGAGGATCACAAATTCAACAAATGGTCTGTCAAACGGTATGCAGAGATACATACTTCTCCAACCCTGGAACCATATTTAGAATGAATTTATGGCTCATGGGATAGCCAACTGCTCACTAGGCTTAGGCTAGGATTTGTGAGGTGGCACCTTGGTTTCCCCCTTGGTCAGTTTGAGCCATCAAAAGTATTGATATGTCCCTGTGACGAATCCTGCCCTCAAAGCCTGTTGCATTTTACTTTCTCTTGTAAATTTTATATTGATTCTGCAAAAAGGTTTCTAATTTCGATTATAAGAAAGCGGGAAATTAGAACCTCTGGACTAGCATTGGTGTATCTGCAACAACTCAATTCCCCATCTAATTTTGTTAACATTTGTTAATTCGTAAAATGTGCATTTGGCAGAAGGAAATCATTGATGTTTTAACTGGAAGGTCTAATTCTTCGTTGGTCTGTAATATTTATTTTTGTATGACATATTGCGACAGAAGTGTGACCGATTGTGATTTTATATATGCTTTCTAGCTGCATGGTTATGTAAATAGGAAGGTAATATGCATTTTATTGAAACAGCTTTGTGACCATGGCACTGTTTTTTCCACTTATTTGTATTCACATGCTGTGTAAGACAATAGACAGTAGTAAGTGTGTATTTTATTGTTTTAGCCATGTAAATTAATTTAGGGCATTTTGAGGTATTGCAAGCTGCTGGTTTTGATCAAAATCGTATATTAACTTCTCTTTCTTAATTTTAATGTGACGGATTGTTGTGTTTTTTGAGTGTGCTTTTATGATCACGTTTGTGACCGAAATAAAGTGAATTGATTGACTGATTGAAGACACACATCTGTGGGGATTTCCTGCTGCCTGTGCCAAAGCAAGCCAATGTTGAGCAGAGATTCTCTCTCATTGTGTCCAGTTCTAGAGCCCACCTTTGGCCCATGCCTTAGATCAGAAGGCATGTGAATGGGAAGCTGTTATTCGAATGCCTCGATTTTCTGCCTCACAGCCACACACCGGCTTTAGTAAACTGATTTGGATGCCACTCCATCAGGGCCAGCTTTAGAGCTGGTGGCGCTATGTGCAGCAAGGTTTTTTGGCGTCCTCCCCATGACCTCCACCTTGGATTCCTTCACTACCATCTGGCAAAAGTGCTCCTCATCTCTCCATAGCCCCTCTCTCACATACATTTAATTTGTTTTGAAGCACTGGTATGGGCTGGTTTTACTAACCCACACAGCTATCCACAAAAAATACAGATCTGTTCTTTGCAGCAGGCATATTAACCCACTGCACTACTTTATGGCGAGTCATAACTGCCAGTAGACAAAACTCTGATCTCTCTCGAGCAGGAACATTAACCACAACAGTTATCTTGACATTTTTATTACTGCCTGAAAGCTGGACACACATAAAACTCTGCAGCAGGTGCCTTTCAATCGTAAGTTATTGCTCAACACAGCACCCCCCCACCCGAGTTTAGTGCCTCCCTCCAGGTCAACGCCCAGTGCAGCTGCACCAGTCGCACTGCCCTAAAGCCAGCCCTGCACTCCATTTTATCAGAATCCCATTATGTAGTTGATTGTTTTATGCAGGGGTACAGCTCAGGCAGCAGCAGTGCAAGCACCCCTCGCTCACAGAACATTCCTGAGGTGGGGATTGTAGGAGGGGATGAAGGACTGTCTGGTCCACATGCTACCTAGGCACACGTTGGGTACTCTGTAATGGAGGCACAGAATTGAGCATAAGATGGAGATGGAACAATAGAACTCTGGGGTTGGGCTGGTATATAGGGTGGGAACAGGAGATGATGTGTTTGTGACGCAGTCGGGTGTGATCCAGCGCAATATTAGCCAACAACATTCATACACCATATACTCACTTGGGCCCATACATTCACACTACACTAATACTTACGCTGGGTGTCAAATGTACTCTTTTATCAAAATCCCTGCTACCAATTACCTTCTGATTGAAGAGTAATAACTTACCAATGGATCCTTTGCTAATTGGGAAGTTTAAAATGAGTGACATTCATTATAGTACATAATCCTGAAATAACCACTGAGTCAGGAAGTTTTAAAATGTTTATCTAAAGTTTTGGCAGAGTAAAATACAGAAAACACGGTACTTGATTGAAAATACCCAAGAAAAAGCATAGAAATGATTTTGCTAATAAATGACGGTGTTTAAGGAAGAGGAGAAGATAGAAACAGCAGCGCAACTAAAGGTTGCAGTATATTTACCTAAAATGCGAGAACCAAGCCCCTTAGCCAAGGAGTTGGAAAAGATAGGACCCAGGAAGGATGAAGAGTAAAGACTTCTTCCAGGATCAGGACAGGACCGGTGACCTCTCTACAACGACGCCTGCGCCGTTCCCCTCTCTGATACTCGACTTCTCTCGATTCTCCCGTCTAATGGACTCCGCCGCCCCCTCCTCAGGACCTCTTCCGGACAGGAATTCAGTCAGCAACCGATCAGCTGGGCAGTCTGGAGCTCTTCTGTCAGCATCTCCGCTCTCCTGTGCTAACTAACTAGCTAATTCTATATCTATTATACCCTTCTACGCCCATATACCTCCCCTTAATGTTGCTAAAATATGGGACCACTACTTCTGATTGGACAGGGACAGGAGGTGGATTCTCGCACCATATCGTTTTGGCCTAAATTGTAAAGCCTATTGTCTTTACGTTCCCTCCCCTTCAAATTAATACATTCGCTTTATTTCCCACCCGTCTCATGACAAATGTTATATATTTTACAGGAGAAAAGTAACAAATTGTTCCGCCGGAAACATTGGGTACATCATCTTCGGCCAATAGGTCGTGGCCTTGGGAGACGTCCAAGTTGACTTCACTTGGCAGGCATACAGGACACATGTGCAGAACCCTCTGTCTCTCGAGTTTCAAGACACCAACCCAGGCCCAAGTTTACGATTTACTAAAAGTGCAAGAAGAAAATATTAAAATCACAAATAAAAAGTTTCACTGTATACCCACTTTCCCTAACTCTATTCCCATTTAATCATAATACTATCCTGCATTAGTAGCGTTAAGAAAACGACAATTTAATAATGACATAAGAGCAAGCTTAAGCATGTGAAAACATTTAGCGGCCATTTTAATACACACTGCGCAGAAGCAGAAGTTTCCCACCAAGCAAAGAAAGACGTCACACCATGTGATCAGGTTGTGACATGCGCAATAAAGTCCCGCGCTTTTAGCGGCCATCTTGGTTTATGGACAAGCGTTATTCATTAGTAAAACACATAGGCAAGCGTCTATCCCTTTCGTGTTTGTGAATGCAAGGATTAGTATTGACAGTACAAATTTTAATATATTAATACTATGAGGAAGATTGCATACAAGCAAGTTTCAATTTTGAAACCTTGCTCCATCAATCCCCTCTCTGATGGCGTTTCTGAGCCATCAAAATACTACCCTCAATCAGATGCCAACTTCTAGCAATTCGTTTCATTCTCAATTTTACTTTTTCTATTCTTACAGTCTCCTTTTAATTTCTTGTATAAATCACTTCTCCATTCTTCTAGTTCGATTTCATCTACATTTCTCTTCTTTCCTTTTCCTGTCACTTTATATGTCCCATTCTTTCTACAGCATTTGCACCATATTGTTATTGCTAAAATTATTATTGCTATCCCTGCTAAGGGTACTAATATTTGACCTATAAGTCCCTTCCCTATATTAGCAAACCAGGTTCCAATTGACGATATACTATTTGTCAATCTTTCCCATACACTATCAACTTCCAGTGGTTTAAGTTCTTTCTCAAGTTTAGTTATGTTCTGAATGTACGTTCCAATTTCTGCACTCTTATCAGGAATGTAAGTGCAACAATGTTTCGTCTTCAATAATTTACAGACTCCTCCCTCTTTTGCTAATAGAATGTCAAGAGCAAGTTGATTTTGCATCACCATAGATCTAATCGCAACCATCTCCGTATTAATCATTAGAAAACCTCCAGCAGTATCCGTTGATAAACGATCAACCACTGTAGACAATTTACATATTTTCCTTGAGTTCAGAATTATTCCCACTGAAGGTATCAATGCACCAAATATATCACCTACAATTTCTGAAAAACTAGCTCTTTTTCTACGTACTAACTCATTATTGTTTTCATTGCTTCCAGTGTTTCTTTTTACGTGGTATATCTTTGGAAAAACTATTCCAAAATAACAACTTCCATACCACCTTGCAGGAAGCCTAAAGTAAGCCTTATTCCCACATACATAATAGATTCCAGGAAAAACTGAATCTGTTCCTCCTTTAAGTCCCCAACCTCCAATAATTAAAAAATTGTGTTCACATTCACTGGTACCGATGAAAACATTGTTATAATCAGTCTTTAACCTATGAAGACAAATTTTCCCTTTCTTTAGGAAATCCAGAGCCATTGCAGCTTGAGCTTTACCAGGTGTATAACTCCCTTCCTTCTTCGCCCAAGGTGGCAACTGAGCCTTATGTTCTGAAGCTTTCTTTTGAAAATCACGTCTTCTATCTTCTACTAAATTCAAAAATATCTTTTCTTCTTCTAGTAAAGAACATGTTAGATTGTGTCTATGTGCATGTGTTATGTCTATCGATTTCATTGTTAAGAAAAACTCTCCCATAAACTGTGCGTCTTGACTAGTAAGCACTGGGTTCATACTCTTGCGAATCGGAACCTCAGAAAATATCACATCTAAGTTTGAATAATAATATTGTAGCCTACCTGTTCTATAAAATAAACTTGTTAATACACTACATGAGATGCCATATGTCAGTGGTAAATGATGGTATGTTAATCCTTCCGCTACTGATTCAGGTAACTTCATACAGACATAACAATTACTAACTTCCATTGTGTCTACATACTGAAATAATAACTTTGTGAAAACATTTAAACTAGTGTCGTTATCAGCTATTTCATGATGAATTTCTGCCTCATCTTCTGCCATTAATTCTACTCTATTGCCCTTCATGTTTGCTGTCCTTCCTTTAGTTTCATTATTTATTTTCTTATCTATTATCATAAGGTAAGGAATTGCTACAATCAGGACTAACCATACTATAAGCACCAATACTAGACTACATATGCAGATTGCACAGCATCTCCTACAACAATTTCGTTTTGGTCTCCCAGTAACTCTATCATCAGGCATTTTTCGACAAGGAAGATTGCTCTTCTTATCTCTTCTTCTTTTCTTTAGATGATTCTTTTGTTTAGTCAGGGTGGTCTTGTTTCTTCTTCGTATGTTAGTTCTGCACTTGTTCCTTCGCCACCACTGTCACTTGACTCTGAGCTTTCAAAATCTTCAAGAATGATATAAGTCCAGTCAGGACCCTTGAATTTGTTATTCACAAGTCTCATTCTTTTACTTTTTCTTTTTCCTGACTTTTTCTCTTGTTCAGTTTGACTTGTTACTTCAGGTACTTGTTCTGGATCTTCACTTCTGGTTGTTATGTGGTATTTTACTCTTTTGATGACACTTGGCCAATGATCTCCTTTTCTTGTTTTCTTTGTTGGCACTGTTTCTCTGTTTACGTCTTTAAAGATCTCGTTATTTTCACTGCTCAATACTGTTTTGTTTTCTTTGATTACTGTTTCTTTTGTTTGTTCTTTTTCAGGTCTGATTGGTTTCTTTTCAGTAGCTCCACAATGACTTTCAAGATGTTGGCTTTGTTCCTTTTTTATTTCTTTATGTTCATTTGTATTAACCCTTTTTTCTTTAGTGAATTCTTCTTGATCTAACTGCTTCTGATTAGGGCTTATTGCACTGTGAACTTCTGCAGCCTGACCTGATTCTTCTAAACCTGTCTTTCCCTGTGTAAAGTCAATTAAATCTTCACTGTTTTTAGTCCAATTTTCTTTCCCTATCTGATTTAGTTCCGGATCTTTTACTATCTTTTCTTCTTGATCCTGAACTTCTTCTTCTTCACTTATCTGATCTTCTTCAATTTCTTCCAATTTTTTTTAATTTCTCGTTCTGTAATATACTTCAGGAACTTCTACCACTGGTATCCAATCCTGACTTGTGCTCGGTTGTTCTCCGTCAGCTTCTCTCGAACCTCTAGCCTGAGATTCCTCAGCTGGGCAACCTTCAGCTTCTTCAGTGATTGGCGTTGTCTGTGTATTCTCTTCTTCATGTTCTGGTACTCTCTTTGTGTGGCTTACATGAATCCAATTAGGAAATCTTGCACACTTCACTGCTGTATTGGTGGTCAATATGACTTGACAAGGTCTGCTCCACCTGGGTGATAAACATGTTTCTCTGGTGTGATTCTTCACTACCACCCAATCACCAGGATTCAGATCATGTTCTAGTTCAGGCTGCCTGGAAACTGCGTCTTCTCCAACCTGATGAGAGACAGAACGCACTAGGTCAGCCAATCCTTTGCAATAATCCAAAACCATATCATCAGATATATTCACCAGTTTGTTTGTGGGAACATGTGTTTGTCTCATTGCTCTTCCCATCATTATTTCGTAGGGGCTCAATCCTGTCGTTCTGTCAGGTATACTTCTGAGTCCCATCAAGACAAGTGGCAATGCGTCTGGCCACTCTAATGATGTTGATGCACACATTTTTCCCAATCTTGACTTTATAGTGCCATTTAATTGTTCAACCACTCCAGAAGCCTCTGGGCGATAAGCACAGTGCAGTTTCTGTTTTATTTGAAATGCTTCACACATTAGTTTGATTACTTCACTATTAAAGTGTTTTCCTCTATCTGATTCCAAAGATACTGGGAAACCAAACCTAGGTATGAGCTCTCGTAACAACAGTTTTGCAACTGTAATACTGTCATTTCTCCTAGTAGGGTAAGCCTCCACCCACTTTGAAAACAGACACACTATGACTAGTACATATTTTAGTCCTCTGCATGGGGGTAACTGTATGAAGTCGAACTGGAGTCTTATAAATGGGCCCTCTGCCTTTCCAATCTTTCCAAACCCAATTATCGTTTTCCTGCCTTTATTATGCATTTGGCAAGTTAGACATCTCTGGCAAAGACTCTCTCCAACAGCCCTGAATTTGGGATTGTACCAATTTTGTCTGAACAGCCTAATCATTGCATCTCTCCCTATGTGTGAGTCTCCATGGTGCATTCTAGGCATTTGTGAGAGTAAACAGTCTGGCATGACTGGTCTGCCATCTGCACTGATCCACACTTCATCTTCTCCTCTTTGGGAGCAACCCACTTTGATCCACAAATTCTTCTCACTTTCATCAACCTCATCTTGCAATTTCTTCACTTCATTCCAAGTTTCAGGTGGCATATACATCATAAGTTGGCAGCTGATTCCCATTCTTTCCACCCTCTTATTGACTGACGTTCTGGTTTTGGCACAATGTTGAGCCACCAAGTCTGCATATCTATTGCCGACTACCACCCAGTCATCTCCTGACTGATATGCGGCACATTTCACCACAGCCAATTCTTTTGGTGATTGTATTGCTTCTAGCAATTTCCTTACAAATTGTCCATTTTTAATGGGGGATCCTGAAGAAGTCATGAAATCCCTCTGCATCCACAGTTGGCCAAAATCATGCACGACCCCGTAACCATATTGACTATCAGTAAATATGGTCACTCTCTGATTCCTCCCAATTTTGCAAGCTTTTATCAAAGCAATCAATTCAGCTACTTGTGCAGATTTGACTCCTGGTAAATAGGATGCTTCAACTATTCCAGTTAATTCACATACCACATAGGCAGCAGTTAGTTTACCATCTTCATGTCTTTGACATGAACCATCGACAAATAACTCCCTGTCTGGCTTTTTAAGAGGCTGTTCCTCTATGTCTGGGCGTCGTTTTGTACATAATTCTGTAATTTGTACACAATCATGTTCATCTTCTTCGTCATCTTTATTTGTTTCATGATATGGGTCTGGCAATAAAGTTGCTGGATTTATTATTGTACACCTTACCATGGTCACATTTTCGGCACCCATTATTATCCTTTCATATTTAGTCAGCCGACTAGGAGTAAGATGCTGAGTTCGGGTTCTTGTCAACAGAATGACAACTGCATGTGGAACATACACTTTTACACGATGTCCCATCACAATTGACTCGCTTTGTTCAATGCTCAAACACGTCGCTGCTACTGCTTTTAAGCATCCTGGCAACGCGGCTGCTACTGGGTCCAATGTAGCAGAAAAATATGCTATAGGACGTCTGTCTAGTCCATGTCTCTGAGTTAGGACAGAAAGTGCACAATTTTCTCTCTCTTGACAGAATAATGCGAATTCTCTTTTATAATCTTTTATAATCCGTTAAGAAAAAAACCGAATGGGGACCCTGGGGATCTGACCAATTATAGACCCATCTCTTTGCTACCAGCTCCGGCTAAGATGTTGGAAAAACTGGTGCAGAGGCAATTGTCTAGTTTTATCGAAAAGGAGGGCATTCTACACGATACCCAATCTGGCTTCAGGTCGGGATTTAGCACTGAGACGGCCCTCCTGGAGGTGGCGGAACTAGTTAGACAGGCTGCAGATTCAGGGGCCTCTGCGATGCTGGTGCTCCTGGATCTGTCGGCCGCTTCGACACCGTTGACCATACCTTGCTATTAGAGAGACTGTTGGATAGTGGTATTGGAGGTTCGGCCCTGGCCTGGTTGAAATCCTATTTGGAGAATCGCACTCAGAGGGTTGCGCTTCAACCTTTTTATCCAAGCCAAAACAGCTCTGGTGTGGAGTCCCTCAGGGGTCAGCACTCAGCCCTCTTTTGTTCAATGTGTACCTGGCTCCTCTGTTTACCCTGATAGCCAATTGGGGGATAAGAGCGATCTCCTACGCAGACGATACACAATTGGTTTTCTCCTTCAAAGAGCAGACCGTGGCTGCCTTTGAGAGTTTCAAGGGCTGCCTGAGAGACATAGCGTGGTGGATGAATAACAACAAACTCAGGCTGAATGCGGGAAAGACTGAGGTGTTGTTTTTCGGGAAAGAGCCACCCCCAGCTTCGGAGCTCTGGTGGCCTACCGAAATGGGTCCACCTCCCTCACCGGCAGATTGTATAAAAAATCTAGGTGTTAAGTGGGAGTCTGACCTCTCCTTCTCGGCTCAGATTCGTCAGGTGACGGCCACCTGTTTTTGCCAACTGAGGAATCTGAAGAAATTTTTGTATCTGCTTCCAGAGGAGTGTCGGAAAAACATAGTACATGCTGTGGTAACCTCCAGGCTAGACTATGCTAATGGCCTCTATCTGGGTCAGCCAGAGTATCTGATCAAACGCCTGCAGGTAGTGCAAAATGCGGCTGCGAGACTAATTAGGCGAGTGCCGTTTCGCGAGCATGTCTCTCCGCATTTAAAAGCATTACACTGGCTCCCAGTGAGGAAAAGAGTCAAATTCAAGGCTTTGACTTTGGCGTTCCGTGCTATGCATGGTAACTGCCCTATCTACTTGAAACACAGATTGCGTGGTTACCAACAATCCAGAACCTTGAGATCCAATTCCCAAAATCTACTATGTATTCCTCGTTTTAAAAAGGCACGGATGGGTGGTAGATCCTTTACGCTCGGGGCTGCTAAACTGTGGAACTCTCTGCCGAGCAATCTCCGCACTATTGATTCGGAGCCCCTTTTAGGAAAATGGTGAAAACTTGGCTTTTTAAGGAAGACTGAGGGACTATGACTTGGCCCTTGAGCGGTCCAGTGCTGTACTATTTTCCGCTTAGCACCGGGACACCTCTGTTTGAGGTAGCTGTCGCGCTTTACAAGTGTTTGTATTATTATTATTATTATAATCAGGCATGCCTAAGGCAGGTGCTGAACAAAGTGCGTTTCTCAATTTTATAAAAGCTTCTACACTTTCATCCTCCCATTCAACAGGGTCCTTTGCTTTCTTTTTCGTCATGTTAATTAAGGGTTTAGCCAACATGGAAAAATTTGGTATCCATTGTCGACAGTATCCTACTATTCCTAGGAACATTCTCACTTGTCTTTGAGTTACAGGCATTTGCATTCTCTTTATTAATTCTACTCTTTCAGAGGTTACTCTTCTTTTTCCTCTCTCAATTTGGTGTCCCAGATATTTAACAGCTGTCCTGCAAAACTGTAACTTTTAAGGTGAGACTTTATGCCCTTCCTCAGCCAAAAGATTTAATAAAGCTATGGAATCAACAACACAGTCTTCTCTGGTGGTTGAAGCTACTAACAAGTCGTCAATTTATTGAACTAAAACTGAGCTTCCTGGCATCACTAGTTTTTCAAG
Organism: Calotriton arnoldi; assembly: GCA_963921515.1. Classification (NCBI taxonomy): domain Eukaryota; kingdom Metazoa; phylum Chordata; class Amphibia; order Caudata; family Salamandridae; genus Calotriton; species Calotriton arnoldi. Next base: position 5,536,968 of record CAWUFW010000061.1, read on the forward strand.
GCACTTTTTCAGTATCTGATTGAAAATTGAAGGACTTTCTGTGTACCCCTGAGGAACTCTGTTCCACACATAGACTTTGTTCTCAAATTTAAATGAGAAAAGATACTGGCTGTCTGGATGCAATGGTATTGAAAAGAATGCTTGACACAAATCAATTACTGTGAACCATCCTGCATTCCAAGGGATCTGGTATAGAATTACTGCAGGATTTGGTACTATGGGACAACATGGTTCTACAATTTTATTTATTTTCCTCAGGTCCTGAACAATCCTATATTTTCCACTAGGTTTCTTTAGTCCCATGATTGGTGAATTACATTGGCTACTCATTACTTCTTTTAGGATGTTTTGTTTTACCATTCGATTGATTTCTTCAATGACTCCTGCTTTTACTTCTGCACTCATTTTGTATTGTTTAGTATTTGGGAAAATCGCACCTTCTTTTACTGTAATTTGAACTGGATCTATTTTTGCCATAAGTCCTACTTCTTTTCCGGTGAAATCCCATACTATTGTGTTTACTGTACCTTTTAATTCTTCTGGCAACTCATCTTTTGTTATCAACGAAAACATTTAATCTATTTCTGTACCTTGTTTTGCAACCATAATTTTATATACATGGTCCTCATCTGGTTTCTGAACTGCCACACCATCCGGGGTGCAGAAAATTCTACAGTTCATTTTGCACAATAAATCCCTACCTAATAAATTTACTGGGCTAGAATCGCACACTACAAATTGGTGCATTTCTCTGAAGTTTCCTATTTTGACTTCCATTGGTTCTGTAAGAGGTGTTCTAATTCTTTGATTAGCTACCCCTACTACTTGGATATCTTCACCAGAGAGAGGAAGGTCTGGGATGTCTGCTGATCTCACAGTAGACCTGGTAGCACCAGTGTCCAAAAGGAAAGAAATAACATAACATTTCACATTTCCTTCAACATATGGACCAGACTGATCTACCTGTAAGGATGCGCCAAGTATGCACTCCTTCTTCCCCTCTCCTAGGCACCGTCATGAGTCGAATTTACAATAATTGTCCTGCAAAAGAAATTGTGATGTCATATAATCATTCTTACCACTCCCTCCTGGGTATCCAATGTCTGTACCATGTTTTGCTCTGCTTACATTACCCTGAACAGGTGGAGGTGGTAATTGACTCAGGTGATTTACACCCTGTTGTGAGTCATTCTGCGTCTGTGGATTTAATTTTTGATTTGGGCCATTATTATTCCGAATCTTTTTACATTCATCCTTCCAATGCCCCAATTTTCCGCATCCATGACAAGGAAATTTCTTTTTAGCTTCTTCTCTACTCATTCGTCCTCTAAATTTTCCACCATTTCCCGTATCACCACTCGCTCCAGAATCTTTTCCTGGATTTTCACTCGTATTTTCCAAATTAATTCCCTGCTTCTCTGCCATTTTCACCTGAGCCCACATCACTTTTTCCTGCAATTTCTTGTGTCTATCCTCAATATTGTCTCCACAATATTTTCCATACTTCAGAATCTCATCTATGGGCTTTCCCTGCCAACACAGCATATGTTGTTTAATCATCTGGCAAATCTCTGGCTTCAGACCGTAAACAAATCGATACACAAACTGACTCATGTTTTTGTCTCCAATGTCCTCGAATCCACTATACTGTTTAAATACTTGCAATAAACGCTCATAATAGGAATGTACTGTTTCACTGGCTTCTTGGGTTGTTCGATCTATTTTCACCCAATCTGTTTCTTTCGGGGGTATTTTCCCTTTCAGGTATGTTATCACCTGTTGATACTGTTTCATCACATCATTTGATGGGGCACCTGTTTTCGGATCTCATGGATATTCATCACTAGGCCAATCGACTGTGATCTTACAATCTGTCCATAAATCGGCAGGTACCACTATGTCAAACAAACCATCTAAATCCTTCAACAATACCTTTAACACTTTCACAAACCTTTCAACCTGCTTGTACCATTCAATTGGTTTTTCTCTCAGCTTTGGAAAATCATTCGTAAATGATAAAATATCCTGTCTGCTCCATGGGACATGTACATATCCTCCTCCCGCAACTTCTCGCATTGGATACATCTGGTCTGCTTTTCCTGCTTCCTTCATCACATATTCTGATGCTGTTCTACTTGTTCGTGCTTCTTCCTTTTTCTTGGCCCACCTAGATCTCCATTTATCTAGATCTCCCCATTTTTGTAAAACTAACATTAATTCTCTTATTTGTAGTCTTCTTCCAGATGCATTCATATTTTCTAAATCTTTGTCTGCAAATTCTGCTCTATAGGGTTTCTGTAATACTTTTGATCTCCCTATTTCGATTCCCATCTGTAATGCTAAGTTGGACAATTGTTCATGGAATATCTTTACATTTCTAGTGATACTCCTGCACAAGAATAATAATTCTTCTTCATCATAGGTATTCAAGCGTTCTACTCCTACATTTCCTGTTATTATTTCTTCTAATTCAACTTTCAATTTATGGATATCCAGTACTTTTGGAGGTGTGCACTGTTTAACTGACCCTTGTACCCATCTTTCTAGATCTTCAGGTGTTACTATGGTAGCACTTTTTGCTCCTGATGAAGTTACTAAACTTATATCTTTTGAACCTCCAGGCACATCTTTTCTTGGAGTACTATTTACAGAACCTCGAATAGGCAAATCCATAAGTGATATTGTGGATTCACAGACACTAAATTGATCCTCAATTATAACTGGAGCTTCAGGTCTGGGATTACTCACAGGAGTAGGTGCAAGTATGGGTTGAGGACAATTTCCCTACTACTGGACCAATTGTTACTGGTATGGTCAAAGAATCAGGATGTACTTTTATCTGAGTTATTTTCTGTGTTAATTCTGTTCTGGTCTTTTCTAGGGCTTCTTTTTCTTTGTCATGAAGTATTCTAGTCGGGGTGAACTCATGCATTACCTTTGGTACTATGGGAGTTTGTGGTGGTGCACTAGGAGGGCATCCACTTGTCCCTTCCTGATATGGTGGGGGATTTCTTAACATTTCTTCCATAAATTCGTCTTCTGAATCCTCATTTCTCATTAAATGTTTTGTCTTTTCCGTACATTTCCCTCCTGATTTCTCTCCTTCTGTGAATAATGGATACAGTCCCTCTGTAATCATTGTCCTTCTCCATTCTTTCATCTGACCCTCTCTCGACTCACGTAAATATCTGGGGTAAAATCCTCGATAACTCCTATTACTTCTAGATCTATCCCGCTCAAATGCCTCGGTTTCCCATTCTTCTAGATCTTCGTACTGGGTTAATCTAGGTCTGGGTTCTAAGTCATTCATCCTCAATCTCAAGTTCTGAAGAATTCGCCCATTGAACGTGCCATTCTGGGGAAATGCTAATACTCCATCATTTTTGGTGTATTCTATCCAATTTTCCATCCATACACAGGTATGATAACCTCTCTCCATCATCATAAATGATGCTGGCGTTTTTGCTGGTGGAATAATAATTCCTTCTCTAGTTTTGATTGGTTTGTCCTTTTTAAAATAATGAATCTTAATCTTTTGTAAGAATGACATTTTTCTCTTTTCTCCGTACATTCTATCTAATCTTCGGTGTACAAAATTATATTCTGCAAAACCTAGGAATCTCCTATCCGGACGAGTTCCTGTTAAAGTCGGATTACGTTTTAACATGTAATCCTTATCCACTAAGAATTTTGCTTCTATATTTTCGACCAATCAAATGTCTGCTATCTTTTATTTCCAGACCAATCCTTGCGCGGCCTTTTTGGTGACATTTCTCTGTCAACCCCTCCTTTACAATCTGCTCTTTTCTGTCCTTGCTGGTTTAACCAACCCCAGCGTCAGTACTACTCCTGACTACTGACCCCTCCTTTACAAGTGTCTCTCCACACCCGCTGTATCAACCTACCACAGCGCGGCGTTTTGTGACGTCAGTTCCCTCTCCGGCAACTGACCCTCCCTTTACAAAAATTTACGCAAACTTATTTTCTCTATAAATCTTAATTAAATTTCAGTAACAACATAAAACATTCGCTATCGTGCCAGTTTCTCTAAAATAGAAAAGATAGTTTCTCTCACACTTAGTAAAACCTTTCCGTTTACTAAACATATACTACGAGTAAAACACTTCCGTCTACACTTCACACAAGCTCCAGAAGTACCTGTTACTTCTCCAATGTTACCCTTACTAGGTGATATAACATCAAATTTTTATCAGCGTACCCTTTTGCTATTACTCACACGCATAGAGTCCCTAACGAGTACTTGAAGTCCTGCTTAACTTCTCAGTACTATTTCTGCCTGACAGATAACCTCACTGCAGTATGGCTTCCACTTGCCACCCACTATTCTTTTTACCTACCCCGGGGTATTCTGGACAACATATAACAAAAACTCAAAATTTAAGCGGATGTTAGTTCATAAAAATACAAATAATTCTCATTACCCAATTAACAAAGAGTAACAACAACCGTCCTCTGCTTACCAGAAAACTGATCCAGCGCAATATTAGCCAACAACATTCATACACCATATACTCACTTGGGCCCATACATTCACACTACACTAATACTTACGCTGGGTGTCAATTGTACTCTTTTATCAAAATCCCTGCTACCAATTACCTTCTGATTGAAGAGTAATAACTTACCAATGGATCCTTTGCTAATTGGGAAGTTTAAAAAGTGTCATTCATTATAGTACATAATCCTGAAATAACCACTGAGTCAGGAAGTTTTAAAATGTTTATCTAAAGTTTGGCAGAGTAAAATACAGAAAACACGGTACATGATTGAAACTACCCAAGAAAAAGCATAGAAATGATTTTGCTAATAAATGACGGTGTTTAAGGAAGAGGAGAAGATAGAAACAGCAGCGTAACTAAAGGTTGCAGTATAATTACCTAAAATGCGAGAACCAAGCCCCTTAGCCAAGGAGTTGGAAAAGATAGGACCCAGGAAGGATGAAGAGTAAAGACTTCTTCCAGGATCAGGACAGGACCGGTGACCTCTCTACAACGACGCCTGCGCCGTTCCCCTCTCTGATACTCGACTTCTCTCGATTCTCCCGTCTAATGGACTCCGCCGCCCCCTCCTCAGGACCTCTTCCGGACAGGAATTCAGTCAGCAACCGATCAGCTGGGCAGTCTGGAGCTCTTCTGTCAGCATCTCCGCTCTCCTGTACTAACTAACTAGCTAATTCTATATCTATTATACCCTTCTACGCCTATATACCTCCCCTTAATGTTGCTAAAATATGGGACCACTACTTCTGATTGGACAGGGACAGGGGTGGATTCTCGCACCATATCGTTTTGGCCTAAATTGTAAAGCCTATTGTCTTTACGTTCCCTCCCCTTCAAATTAATACATTCGCTTTATTTCCCACCCGTCTCATGACAAATGTTATATATTTTACATGAGAAAAGTAACAAATTGTTCCGCCGGAAACATTGGGTACATCATCTTCGGCCAATAGGTCGTGGCCTTGGGAGACGTCCAAGTTGACTTCACTTGGCAGGCATACAGGACACATGCGCAGAACCCTCTGTCTCTCGAGTTTCAAGACACCAACCCAGGCCCAAGTTTACGATTTACTAAAAGTGCAAGAAGAAAATATTAAAATCACAAATAAAAAGTTTCACTGTATACCCACTTTCCCTAACTCTATTCCCATTTAATCATAATACTATCCTGCATTAGTAGCGTTAAGAAAACGACAATTTAATAATGACATAAGAGCAAGCTTAAGCATGTGAAAACATTTAGCGGCCATTTTAATACACACTGCGCAGAAGCAGAAGTTTCCCACCAAGCAAAGAAAGACGTCACACCATGTGATCAGGTTGTGACATGCGCAATAAAGTCCCGCGCTTTTAGCGGCCATCTTGGTTTATGGACAAGCGTTATTCATTAGTAAAACACATAGGCAAGCGTCTATCCCTTTCGTGTTTGTGAATGCAAGGATTAGTATTGACAGTACAAATTTTAATATATTAATACTATGAGGAAGATTGCATACAAGCAAGTTTCAATTTTGAAACCTTGCTCCATCAGGTGGACAGCACTCTTTGGCGGATCATACCTCAGAAGCTGCTGAGGGGCAGTGGCCAGTAAGACAGGACCCTTTGGGTAGAGTCTACCCATCAGCATTGATTCCATTCGTGAGAGTCAGTCTGCCATTCCTCTGCCTCAGGCCTGGCATTGGTTCAGTGAGATAGGCAGACACCCAATGAAAAGATAGCATCTCTGTGAAAGGATTCTTTGGTAGGGGATTAGTGAGCTCCAATCAAAGAAGAATTTAACAGTCATCCCTGTGGTGTGTAACTTCCACCCACATGCTCAGTGGTCACAGAAATGCAGGAAGTATTACAAAATGCAGACTGTTATGGCTATTATTATCTGAGTGAGAACCAACAAACGCATCTCATTCCAAGTTGGCGAAGCTGTCTTTACTTAAAGAGGAACAGTGAGCCACAATTCGACAGAATTAATTTTTCACTGTCTATTCAGAGCAATACAAGTCCTACCGTGTCAGCAATTCATTGAAATATACCACGCAAATAGCTTCCCCTAGAATAAACCATAATAATGGGACTGAGTGAGTTACTCACCTTTGACTGGGACAGCTCTATATGCTAGGAGCAGAAGCGTTATGTACACAAAGAAAGGGGACATTATAAAAGTGAGAGATTTGAGATAAAAGTAAGATGAAATGACAATCTAGCTATGTTGTTTTTGGAAATCCAGTAACAACATACACATAATAATTTAACTGTTTCTGGAAATGTTGACACAAGCTCGGGGACAATTATGCCACGAATGTCTATTTTATATTTTCCCGATGCTCTATAATTCACACCTGTATACAAAGTGGGCACACGCTATCACTTTACGACCTATTAGGTTCACAGTTTAAATGCGTGTACTCTTAGTTAAATTGCTTAACTAATGCAATTTGGGAAATAGGGTAAATATATTGCATATTGCACCGCATCAAATGCCAAGGTGGGCTCGGTCTAAAGCAGTAACGTATTTAATTTAATGAGGAACATATGTGCCCTTCACCAAAGTATCAAGCATACAACTGTTAAAATGTGTTCAAGTGAAAAAAAAACATTCATAACTTGTTTAATGGCTAGGACTGTTCATCACCTGTAAAAGTCATGGACAGACTTGCAAGGAAGGCGATAACTACATTTATGCGATGAAAGCAGTCATTTGTTTTGCAGGTTAATGTGTTTTACGTTGATCCACCTGTTTTCTGACTTCTTGAATATTTTTTCTATATAAACACAGCCCTATAACTGAAACAAGCAAGCCCTGTTGAGCCCCCCCAGCCCCCGCACTTGTTTTGCTGGCTGCAATAGGAGGGTTTAGAGACCAGATGCACTGAACTCTGCAACAGACAGCCCCAGCACCATCTGTGCAGTGCGGAGGGTGTCGAAGAAAGGCTGTTTGTGTAACTCGTGGGAAACGTAGTGGCTGGCCTGCCAGTGTGCCACATGAATTGAACTAATTGAAGATTATACTCGGGCGCTTGCCGTAGCTCAGCGAAAAGATAATCCTTCATCAACTGCAGTCGTGGTCAGTAATTGGAGCTTATTACAAGGAGGAGTTCCCCTGCAGCGCTGCAGAAACTGAGAGGCCTGGATGTTTAATTACTCAGTTCTCAATAGAGCCGGGGTCTAGGATAGGGAAAGGCAAGGCAAGGGAGGGGCTTGGAGAAAGGAGGAGGAAACAGCGCTGCTGGCTCGGGCTGGCCAGGCTAGACGGCCTTTGTCTCAGAAAACAACATTCGAGAATGCATAATGACCTGTGCTTGTTTGTAATTAACCTTCGAGTATAACGGCGCATGGTTGTTTGTGCTCTTAAATGCATTTGTGCGGATTCTTTTTTCTCACGCCTAGCGCAGGTGTGAACCCTATGGTGAGATTATGAATAAAACGGCCTGCATATAAAATGTTCTTATTGTAGCCAGATTCCCATAATGTCTAGGGGGTGTTTAACGTGAAAGATCCCGTGTCAGCACTAGTGTTACAATGATGTGCCTCCTTGGCAGCAAGGCGCCCCTCTCCTTTGTAGACTTAACACATTACAGCCCAATGCAGGCCTTGATTTCTAGTGGCAGCGTGAAGAAATCTGTGCCGATATTGCAACTATGATTCTAACTATTGATCTAGAGAAGAGCACGTATATTCATTCCTATGTCAGGAGTGGGCAGCCTAGCGAGGGTTGGATTTGAAATGAGAAAATGAAACTTACAAGTACTAGTAGGTTTTAGGGTGACCAACTGGCAGGGTGCAAATTCAGGACGGTAAGTGTAAAAATTCAGGACAGAGGGTCAAAATTCAGGACAAATATTCTGGACAGAAAGTCAAAATTCAGGACAAAACTTCTGGACAAAAGGTAAGTTTTACAGACACATCAGAGGAAGTTGCGCGATAGTATAAAAGTATGTAAATAGACAACCACTTAAGTACACGTCAAAATAGGTTTATATTAGGTTGAGACAATTGTGCCCTTCACGTTTTTTTGGTACGCGTGCAGCTTTGAGCAACTGTGCAGGTCTTTTTGTGGTATTTCATATGATAATAATCTATTTATATGGTTACTGCACTGGGTTGTCCAGTCTGATATTTTGTTTACAACTCATGGTCCTGAGCAGGCATGTTTGGTGAGAGAAGTGGTCAGGAAGATCTGTTAGGATAGACTTTGTTACTTGCATCTCGTATCTGAGTGCCATTGTGAGAAGTAAGTGTAAGACAGACAATACAATTACAATCAAGACCATAAATCAATACAATAAATCAGAATTAGAAAATGCTCAGATGTTATTTAATCACACCGAACATAAGATAGTGTCTAGGCAGGTTGGCGGCTTTGCGGGTCGCTCTCCCTTTTTCCGTCCGCTGTGATGTAAAATAGTTGTAGCGTTTCCTTGGTTTTAAAAGATATCTAACTTCCCCAACTTTACAGACTATAGAAGGTATTCATCTTAACGTGATGCTTATAAGATGATCTTGACATCGTGCATTTTTAGTTCTGAGAGGCACGATGTTATTTAAATTTAAAGGTTATTCTTATGCTGGGAAACATTACGCACATGCGGTGTAACCTCTGGGGGAACCGCGTTACTCGCGTGAACTTCTCATGAGTTTTCTATTTTAATATATTTCTCTCTCCCGCCCTTTTTTGAGTTCGAAGATGCTTATGGCATTTAGTTCTTGATAACTTGTGACTCTAGATGCTTATTTAATTTTGGTCCTAGTATCCACTGAAGTCTCCTCGTTTGTTGTTTTTACTTTAGACTTTTGATTCAATCGTTGGCAGTATTGTGGATGGTTTCCACTACTTGATCGATGGTTTACCACGGTTTTCACACTGCCAAGGAATATTAATTCTGGATATTTTCCTACTTTCTGAGTAAGTTGTCTCCTTTATTGAGTATAGGTATGACCCTCGATTTCTTTTGGGGTCTCTACTGACAGACACCTTATCCTTACAGGTGTTTTTGACTCTCTCCCTCTTGAACTTTGGAGCTATTGAGCCCTACTGCCCTAGACGATTTTCAGCGCCTATGAGGTTTTTCTTTCTATTAAAACACGGTAACTATAGTATCCATATTTATTCATTCCCTGGTCCTTATTAGGTTTTTGGACCTGACATTTTGCCCTTTATTTATTCTTTAGGTGCCCTTTCCCCTCCTTCACCTTACACCTGTCCTGAGGAAGACCCCGCCAGTAAGGTTTTGAAGAACACTTACACACATTCAGGGGTCGAAACGTCGACACACTATCGATGCCAGTCTCGCCAACAGTGCATGCCTGCACTGTGACTTTCTGTATTACATGGCTATGTAATTTATTGTAATTTATTTCCTGATGGACTATGTTTTGAATGTGTGGCATGGAATAGTATGCCAAACAATTTGTTTGTGATATTCACCAGCAGTGTTTTTTCACCCCCTTCACTACCTCACTTTAGTCACTGCCCTTCCCCTCTCCTATCCTTTCAGGCACATTAATGATGGTTTTTAATGTATTCTTACAACAATTTGCATCTGAGCATTTTCTAATTCTGATTTATTGTATTGATTTATGGTTTTGATTGTAATTGTATTGTCTGTCTTACACTTTATGGATGTAATATTATTGGGACCACTACGTTCTATATCGCTTTACACCCAGGTCCCAGTGATTTTGGGTATACCCCTATCTTTAACGATTGTGAGAAGTAAAGCGGCACGCATAGGTGAAGTAAAGGGAGGATTGCTGTGATGAACCCACTATAGGAAACGCATTATGGGTGTTTCAGCAAGTGGAACTTAAAATATGGAATCTGACTTTGCTTATGGGGGCTTCGCAGAGAGTTGCACAAGCTGATGAAAGTCACAAAGGTGCTTTTCCCTGCAGCTTTCTTAAAGAATGCACTGTCGATAGACTATTACATAGTTTATTTTTGACGCCTTGCCTATTGCTACAAACACAATATACATCTCAAGCACAGCTCATGGCACTATAAAGCTCTCCCTAAAACCTTACACCTAAAACAAAACATGCAAACATTTACAATTACTAGTGTAACATTCAAGTAGCAGTTCGGTGTCACTCAAACTGTCATATGCATGATGTATAGATCCAACACATAAGCACACAGCAAATACTGAATAGTAACACAAAGGCAAGGGAGTAGCCAGAAAATGTAAATATCTCCCACTTTGAACTAAAGCTCTTATGGCACCAAGAAAGCAAAGTAAGTAATCACAACCCTCCCCAGAAGAGCTCTCTTGTCCAAGGATCTAGCCATTCATCCTTCCATCAAACCCCTGATATCCACCATTTTAAATTTACATTCTCTCATCTATTAATTCTTTCATCCGTCATTCAGTCTTTCACCATTCATTCTGTCCTTCCTTCTGTGTGCCCATCCCTATCCAAACCTTTTCAACCATTTGCAAACCTATCCATCATCTATCCTGCCATCTATCATTTTACTCATCCATCCCTTCATCCACCCTTTCACTCATCCATCCATCATCCATCCATCCACCCTTTCACCCAATCCATCCTTTCACTCTTCCATCCACTATTCCACCCATCCATCCACTCATCCATCCAACCATTTACCCTTTCACCCAAGCCATCCTTTCACTCATCCATCCACTCTTCCACCCATCCATCCATTCACTCATCCATCCAACCATTTACCCTTTCACCCATCCAGCCATCCTTTCACTTACTCATCCATCGACCCAGTCACCTGTCCACCCATTCACCCTTTCAATCATCCATCCATCCATCTTTTCTTCCAGCTCTCCACCCTCCCTTTCACTCATGTATGCATTCTTTCACCCATCCATCTTTTTTCTTTTCACTCATCCATGCACCCATTCTCCCATCCATTCTGCCAATCATTCATCCATGCTTTCACTCATCCATATATCCTCCCTTTCTCTCTCCATTCCCCTTTCACTTAGCCACCCATCCTTCCATCCACCCTTCCCCCATTCACCCACCCACCCAGTTGCAGACAGAAGAGGCCCATCAATAACTTCACCCTCGCTGTAGTTCCTAAATCAAGGGGTGGGGTGGGGAGGGTTCACTATGCCCCTGCACATAGGCAATCTGAAAACTTGGAAGTCATGAGTCATGCATGATGCACAGTGCCAGGACGTGGGGTGACTGTGACATGGTGTTGTTTCCAGGGCTTTAAGTGGGATGAAAAAACTGGGGGTCACTCCAAGGGGCGTGTCTGATGTAATTAAGGGTGTGGCTTAAAACACCTAAGCTAAAAATATGTGATGAGCATAATGTGCCGCCCGACTGGAATTTTGCTGTTTCTATCATTGCATCCAGTAACATTAGACCTACAACAAGCCATGACTATTGGCTTTGTCAATGGATGTTAGTTACATAAAATAAATAAAAAAGCAGCAACTATGGCTTTGTTGTATATAATATTAAAAATGCTTCAGCTCTGAAATGATGAGACTGTGTAAGAACTTCTTTTTAACTTTGTACATTTATTTTGTACATTTCTTCCATCTAACCCTAACAGAATGCCCTGCCCTAGACCACGGCAGGAGGAGGCCCACCACATGATGTAACACCCCAAACTGGCCCTTTGTCATTCTGTATGTGGCAATCAGCGCAGACAGAATGACAATGGTCAGGGTGGGACTGCTCTCTTGTGCTCTGACGATGAGTGTGAGGTGACCCCATCAGGGAGCTGAGGCTTCTTGCAGGGAACAGCTCTGCTCCCTGCAAGGCCCAAAATTACGGACAAAAGGCTTCCGTAAAAGGGATCCTCACGGACAACAGACGTGAGGTTCAAATTACGGACGGTCCGTGAAATTTACGGACGGTTGGTCACCCTAGTAGGTTTGCTAGATATGATCAGTGTGGCACACTTAGCAACCTTACCTGCCGTCGGAGCAGTTTGCACCAATCTTAGAGACAGTATAGTGAGCGTGACAAAATTGGTACAGATTGTTCAAATGGCTAAAAAGTTACGAAAGGGGTCCCGAACTCCTCACTTTTGCAAATAACGTGGTTAACTGCCCATAACACCGAAAGTGCTGAATACAACTACACCACATTTTAATGGTACTACCAGCTTTCCATTATTTAGTGCCTTTTCTTGGTTTGGTCAGTTTTCGTCACCCCGTTTTACAGCCGTCACAAGGGTTACTTTCCAGGGTGCATACCCCAGCTGTGTGTATATCTGTTCGCAGATAAGTAGAATAAACTAACAGTTTCGACCTGGGCAAGGCCGAGCCCGGGCAGGTCCAAATGTTAACTGCCCCATCTCAGCAGACACACATTACTGCAGGTAACTCTACACCTATAACTCAATGACGAGAAATGAGACAAGAAGTGCATGGAGGCGGTCTACGCACTGGCAGGTCCAAATGTTAAGCCTCTCGTGCCAATACAGACATTTCGAAATACACATAAATCACTGAAAACGAACTTTAGTTAAAACATACCAAAAAGATCAAATGTGAACTCTCTTATCTCAATCCACACAACCCACACATCCCACAATACAATGGGTGACCTTCCATAAATAACTCATTAATTGTGAGCAATATTTAGAACATATTCACAAGGCCAATGTTGTAAAAGACTGAGGGCCTCATTACAAGTCTGGCAGTCCACGGACCGTCAGACTCACGGGGGGCGCATCGGTGACGGTCTTCCAACTGCCCTATTACGACTAGGGCGGTCGGGCCACCGTGTGACCGCTGCAACCGCCATGGATCAGAGATCCCTGGTGGTGGCGCGGCAGTCTTGAGGACGCAATATGCTTGGCAGGACCGCCGCAGTTCCGCCAAGCATATTACAAGTTTCCTCTCTGAAAACCGTGGCGTAGAGGAAACAAAGGGTAGGGCCCCCTGTTGCCTCAAGGTCATGGGGTGCATGCAGGGGGGCACATGCTGTGCCCTCCTGTGTGCATGCACTCCAGTGCTTGCCTGGCATGTCATTTTATTTTAATCTATAATGCGCACAAATCGCCCTGGGAGGGGTATCTTGGCCCAACCAAGAGACAAACGCAACAGCAGCAGCTAAATCAGAACAAAGTAGTCTTAAATGCTTTCCTGAAGAGAAAGTGACCTGAACAAGTTAGAATATGATGTGGCTATTTGTTCCAGTAATAAGGAGCCAAGAAAGAAAAAGACCTGCCATCTGAACTGGGCTTTTTGACTCGAGGAGCAATTAACAGTGCTTTATCACTAGATCTAAGGAATCTTGGAGGGCAATAGTGCCTAAGCTTTGAAGCTAGGTAACAAGGGTCTTTTCTAGTCAGGGCTCTATGAGTAAGGCAACACATTTTAAAAATGATTCTCTTCTGAACCGGAAGCCAGTGTAAGGTAAGCAGGAGGGGAGTGAATGCAGCCCCTGATGGCGAATTGCAAATCAGGTGGTCTGCGGTGTTCTGCACCACTTTTAATTTTGATAACAACGTGTCATTTGCCAAAGTCTGCAGTACGCTACCATAATCCAAACAGCTAATTACAAGAGCCTGAACCACCGTTTTCCTAGCTGTGAGTGCGAGGAAAGGAAAGGCTCTTCTCAGTAAGTGCATGATTTAGAAACAGGATGTGAGAAGTTGGCCTGGTATATGCTGTCCACTAATTATAGTGGGCACCTTGCACCAGTCCAAACAACCCCTTATTGGAGATAGGTTAAAGACAACCTTATTGAAAGCTATCCTAGTGGTAGCTATGGAGAGCAGCCTTCAGGCTAAGTCTTGAAGGAATGTAAAGCAGCTTGTTTTACCAGTCTATAATCTCTTGAGTGACCAAATGAAAGAGCACCACACCAGGTATATATTCAAAATATATGTATTTATTGCTAAACACACCCCTCTAGTCTCTTTATGAGGCTAGAGTTCGAAGTACATAAGTTATAAGTTATTAAATCACAGTAATAGCACAAATACACGTTTGGGCCCTAGGGGCGTACCAACCCATATACCAATAAAGTGGTATGCGAACCACGACTGAACTAGACACTAGGCCTAGAGCCTCTAGAAGTGCTTGGACCACAAGGAACCACCCAAGGTAGTGAAACAGGGGACCTACGGGAGACGCGTGCAGTGTAAATACACAACCGCGATACGCCGTTGACTTCTATGGAGAAAGTCGGGATCGGGAAAACAGAGAAAAGGGACACTTAAAAGATGACTAGGACAAAACCCTTTGAGATCTAGGACTTTGAAGAGTCTCTACCCACGGGAGCACCGGAGTACTCGTGTGACCTCACCCAGGGAAGCCGGGTGCATAGGTGCCTTTCGGGGTTGGGTTTCGTCGTCGATTCGAATGGCGATCTGCTGCAAAGTGCTGCTGACGGCCAAGAGAAAAGTGTCCGGGTGGATCCAAGAGTGGATCGGAGTTCTGAAGAACCTGAAAGCAGAGGGGACAGAGTCTGGGTCACTAGCCAGTGACCAGGAAGGCGATGGACAGATGCCCACCGATGTCGAGTGCTTCAGGTGCGTTGACGGTCGTCTTGACTCTTCAGCCACGAGGTCCAGGAGGCGTTGTCGGCGACCAGGAGCAGGATTCGGGCTGGTACACGATGTCTGTCGAGTGCTGAGGTGTCGGCGACCGGATTGGACCCAACAAGCCTTGGCAATGGCAAGTCTCGGTGAAGATGTAGATCGTCGATGGTGCAGACCAGCAAGGTCTGTGGAACTCACCCAGCGAGGGTAAGTGAGGGCAGGCCTGGAGCAACCAGGATGCCAAGTAAGAAAAGGATTGGCCTTCGTTAAGGGCTACTAGCCAACGGGCTAGCGACCGCGAAGGAGCCTCGTGACGCCGCACGTGGATCTGGCTTACAGGACACTCGTGGAGTGGGGGCCAGTGATCTTCGGTGAAGGTGGTGCTGGAGGCTAGGGCTACTCGGAGCCCAAAGCACGACTTCTTGGGAGACCCAGAAGAGGATGCACTTGCAAATGTGCTCGGTGTCCAGGGGTCACGGTCTCAAGTCATCCACGATAGCCACGGGCCTCAGATTTGCTGGGGACTCAGGGTAGCCTCGGGGAAGTCTGAGAATCCACCTCTAGTGATGCGATGACTTCGGCGTCCGACGGGAGCTTCAGAAATGCGAACCGGACAGATGCTTCTTTGGTGCCTGCCAAGCAGGGGAGTCACTCCTTGACCCCAAGGGAGATTCTTCTGTCCTCTAATCGTGAGTAGAGCGTCGAAGGTCCAGGATTCAGTTACAGAGTTTCGTCCAGGGATAATCCAAAGTCCTAAGGACTGGGTTCCTACCTTTATTCTAAAGATAGGGGTTGGACTACTCTGTGGCCCCACCTATGGGTGGGTCAGGGCAGAGGGGTGGCTACACCCCTTTCCCTTTGTCCAGTTCGCGCCAAAGCAGGGGCTGCAAGCCCCTGATCCGGTTTGAACTGGGGTATGCACAGGGACACCAAATGTGCCCCCAGTGCAGGACTTCAAAGCACCCGAAAGTGCTCCCGCCCAACCCCAATACACATTATCCTGTCTGGGGAGGTGGTCACACCTCCCTGGGACAGGAAACCTATTGTCCAGGCCTCCCCTGCCGGAGTTTCGTCCAGCAGCAGGAGGCCAGACTCGTGTCTGTGGCAGCAGCATCCATTTTGTGATGCCAGGGCTCTGGAAAGAAGTTACCGGACTAGTCAGAGTTAACATGTCTTTCCCTCTAGAAGGGTGGAATGCTACCCCCGCCGCCAGGATTGGCGGGGGTAGTATTCCAAGATGTTTGACACCAAACACGACATGTTTAGGTGCAGCCATTCCAAAGTTAGCATTTTACCGCGAGGATATAATGCGCTTAAGAGTATATGGTCAGGCTGCACTACAAACAGCATCAGAGATGGTCTCCGAACGCTGCAGAGGGGCCCTGCTCATGCAGGGGCACCCTCTCACATAGGAACCATGCACTCTGCCTTTAGGATTGATAAGGCCTGCCTTAGGAGTGACTTATAGGTTTATATGTGTGTATGTATTTAGTGATATAAGTAACCTATATCCCAGTAAGGGGTGCATGCACCACCTTACCCAGGCTGCAGTAGCAGACCTGTGGTGTCAGTTTGGATGGCCTTCCAGGGGTGGCACAATACATGCTGCAGCCCCTGGTAGGCCTCTGAGGTACCTATGCCCTTGGTACATAGTATACCATATACTAGGGACTTATAAGGGCACTCCAGATTCCAATCAGAGATGTGCCTAAGGCACATGGAAACCTTTTACAGAGAAAGCAGATAGACTGGGGCCCTGAATAGCAGGATCCCAGTCCAACTAAGTCATAAACCAGCAAAACACCATAAAAAAAGTGGGGGCAACCATATAGTCAGATTCCACCTTCCTACATAACCCCCCCAAATGAAAGGAGATAAGGCTAACCTTGGCCAGTTGAGCCTTCATTGACTAAGTGGTCATATAAGGAAGCACCTGCACTAGCATGGTTGCCCCCTGTCTTATGGTCCACTAAGCAATCCCTCACCCTAAGGGTATGAGAGGGTCTCCACCATGGGGAATCACTACCTGTGGTGTGCTTAGGTAAAGTACAAGGCTGGTGAGGTGGCTGAGTAGGGAAGTGAGGCCCTAGGAATGTTGGCCTCAGCTTCCTCAGATCACTGGTCACCATGTATGCCTGTCTTTCCATGACTGAGTTGCACTTTGCTCTAAGGGTCAACCTTTGGCTGCCTACAGCTGGGGGTTGGGTCCCTTTGGATGGACTACTGGAGGGACAGGGCAGGTTTGGAACCTTCAGGTCCCAGGTTTGCCCTTGCCTACCAGAGTCCTTCTGGGGAGGTCCCTACATAAAGGCATGGGGGATCCCTCAGTGAGTAGAGGAGTTTTCACCTGGCTAGGGCTACTAGACTGGGTGCCCCTAATCTGCTGATGGGGGTTCCTCTGGACAGGGGGCCCTGGGGGTCCACTGACCTCCCTGACCTCTGCAGCCCTGGGCTGGCTGAGGCAGGGTAGAGAGGGGCAGGTTACCTGCTCCAGACTGGGTACCACCTTGGAAGGGTCCTCTGCCATCAGGGGTGTGGCCAGGCCAGGCCTGACTACCTCTGGGGCAGTTCCTTCACTAGGGGTAGGGTCAGTTCCCTGAGGAGGCTGACCCTTACCTACTGTCTGGAGGGAAGAAGACTTTTCTTCAACCCTTGTGCTCTCTTTTGGGGGAGAGTGGGCCATTCTTTCAGGCTCCATCTCTCCAAATTCTTGGGCTGGGGCTGTGGCCATCACAGCCCCACTAACCTTGCAGGGACGCCCAACATCCTAAGATGGGTTTGGTGTTCAACTTCAGCCCAGGCTGAAATTTCCAAATCATTGCCCATCAGGCAATCTACAGGTAGGGTTGGGGACACTGCCACTCTTTTGGGCCTGTGACCCCCTCCCAGCTGAGATTGACTATGGCCATGGGGTGATCTGTTCTGACACCATCAATGTTGGTCACCTGGTATTTAAACTCAGGTAAAAGCTGGTGAGGGGGACTAGTTTCCTTGCCACCATGGTGACACTAGCCCCTGTGTCCCTAAATGCCACAGCTTTCTGACCATTAATTATTGGCTCCAATCTGTACCTGCCCAATGCTATGGGACCCATGGTAAAGGTGGCAAATCCTATACCACCATCAGAGTCAGAGGAGTCTGTTGAGGGGTCCCTGTCTAAACTAGGGCCCACCTCTGTTCCTCTTGCAAAAGCACCCAACTTTTTGGGTGCACTACTCCCAACTGGAGGATTACTACTGGTAGTACCAGGAGGGGTGGTAGTAGTTGTGGGAGGAACATTTTCTTTATTGCCAATCCTGGGGCAACTGGGATCAGTTTTCCAGTGCCCAGGCTTTTTACAGACATGGCAATAGGGTTTCTTTTCAGGAGAGGAAGGAGTTTGGGACCCACCCCCAGAAGAGGAATTTTGGGGCCCTGTAGGGGACTTATCCTTAGATTTATCCCCACCTTTCTCTTGGGACTTAGTAGAATCTTTCTTCTGGTCACCACCCTGATTTCTAGTTTTTACTCTGGTTCTGACCCATTTGTCTGCCTTCTTTCCCAATTCTTGGGGAGAGGTCAGATCAGAGTCCACCAGATACTGGTGCAAAAGCTGGTTTTGACAATTATTAAGGATCTGCTCCCTCATAATCAAATTGTACAATCCTAAAAAGTCATGCACTTTGTTGCCATGTATCCAACCTTCCAGAGCCTTTGTAGCACAATCTACAAAATCAACCCAGTCTTGAGTCTGAGCTTTTTGGGTGTCTCTGAACTTCAACCTATACTGTTCAGTGGTTAGGCCAAACCCATCAATAAGAGCACTCTTCAAGACCTTGTAATTATCAGCATCCTCCTCTCTAACAGTGAGGAGCTTATCTCTACCTTTGTCAGCAAAGGAGAGCCACAAGATTGCTGCCCACTGCTCCTGAGGGACCTTCTGTACTTTACAGGCCCTCTCCAGTGCAGTTATCCATTTGTGGATGTCATCCCCACTCTGGTAGGGAGGGACAATCTTGTTTAGGTTTCTATGGTCATAAGACCTCTCCCTATCTCTAGGGATATTGCTGCCACCATGGGACTCTAGTCCCAACTTTCTTCTCTCTCTAAGGAGATCTAGGGATTCCCTATCTAAAGCCAATTGCTTTTTCTGATTTCCAGCTGAGTTTCCTCATACTGGACCAGTCTGGTTCTCCTCTCATGAGAGGATTCCCTCCTGTGAGAGGAGACAGAGAACCCTATAGAGGTGCCAGAGTGGTTAGACTCCTGAGAAGGAGATCTAGACTTCCTGGGCACACTCTTAATCCTTCCTGGGGGACAAAGAGGGTGTCATCTTGATCATCCTCATCATCATCCACAGGAGGGATTGGGTTTTCCAGGTCAGGGTCATTGTCACCCTCCTGGCCAGTTTCAGAGGGGGCTGGGGTATTGGTACCCCTGGCCTCGTCCTCTTCTTCTGCCCCACCCTCAGCTCCTACCCCTTCAGTCCCTACAGGCTTACTAAGGTCATAAGCCACCAACAACTCCTTGAGGTGTTGGGTGGTGGGGCTTTGGCCTGTCCTTATTTTTCTCAAGTTACATAAAGCTCTCAATTCCAAGAATGGGAGTGTATCATACTTGGAGGGTGGAAGCTCAATGGCTTCCTGCAAGGATTCTTTGGATCCTGCCCTTAAAGACATTACTAGTGTGGTGTGGTGTATGCACTACCTACTCTAGTGTGGCCTACTAAACTCTCTTGAGTTGTAGAAAGGGTTGTGCTATCCCTTAACACACAACTCTAAGTTCAGTAGAACTTACTGTATTCTAAGCTTAAATTATATGTACCTTAGGTACCTTTAGTGGTTTTCAGTTGATCAATTCAATTGAGATTATCTGGTAAAACAATAGCAAGCTGGAATCCCACACGCTGCACACCAATGTGAGAAGTTGGCCTGGTATATGCTGTCCACTAATTATAGTGGGCACCTTGCACCAGTCCAAACAACCCCTTATTGGAGATAGGTTAAAGACAACCTTATTGAAAGCTATCCTAGTGGTAGCTATGGAGAGCAGCCTTCAGGCTAAGTCTTGAAGGAATGTAAAGCAGCTTGTTTTACCAGTCTATAATCTCTTGAGAGACCAAATGAAAGAGCACCACACCAGGTATATATTCAAAATATATGTATTTATTGCTAAACACACCCCTCTAGTCTCTTTATGAGGCTAGAGTTCGAAGTACATAAGTTATAAGTTATTAAATCACAGTAATAGCACAAATACACGTTTGGGCCCTAGGGCGTACCAAACCATATACCAATAAAGTGGTATGCGAACCACAACTGAACTAGACACTAGGCCTAGAGCCTCTAGAAGTGCTTGGACCACAAGGAACCACCCAAGGTAGTGACACAGGGGACCTACGGGAGACGCGTGCAGTGTAAATACACAACCGCGATACGCCGTTGACTTCTATGGAGAAAGTCGGGATCGGGAAAACAGAGAAAAGGGACACTTAAAAGATGACTAGGACAAAACCCTTTGAGATCTAGGACTTTGAAGAGTCTCTACCCACGGGAGCACCGGAGTACTCGTGTTACCTCACCCAGGGAAGCCGGGTACATAGGTGCCTTTTGGGGTCGGGTTTCGTCGTCGATTCGAATGGCGATCTGCTGCAAAGTGCTGCTGACGGCCAAGAGAAAAGTGTCCGGGTGGATCCAAGAGTGGATCGGAGTTCTGAAGAATCTGAAAGCAGAGGGGACAGAGTCTGGGTCACTAGCCAGTGACCAGGAAGGCGATGGACAGATGCCCACCGATGTCGAGTGCTTCAGGTGCGTTGACGGTCGTCTTGACTCTTCAGCCACGAGGTCCAGGAGGCGTTGTCGGCGACCAGGAGCAGGATTCGGGCTGGTTCACGATGTCTGTCGAGTGCTGAGGTGTCGGCGACCGGATTGGACCCAACAAGCCTTGGCAACGGCAAGTCTCGGTGAAGATGTAGATCGTCGATGGTGCAGACCAGCAAGGTCTGTGGAACTCACCCAGCGAAGGTAAGTGAGGGCAGGCCTGGAGCAACCAGGATGCCAAGTAAGAAAAGGATTGGCCTTTGTTAAGGGCTACTAGCCAACGGGCTAGCGACCGCGAAGGAGCCTTGTGACGCCGCACGTGGATCTGGCTTACAGGACACTCGTGGAGTGGGGGCCAGTGATCTTCGGTGCAGGTGGTGCTGGAGGCTAGGGCTACTCGGAGCCCAAAGCAAGACTTCTTGGGAGACCCAGAAGAGGATGCACTTGCAAATGTGCTTGGTGTCCAGGGGTCACGGTCTCAAGTCACTCACGATAGCCACGGGCCTCAGCTTTGCTGGGGACTCAGGGTAGCCTCGGGGAAGTCTGAGAATCCACCTCTGGTGATGCGATGACTTCGGCGTCCGACGGGAGCTTCAGAAATGCGAACCGGACAGATTCTTCTTTGGTGCCTGCCAAGCAGGGGAGTCACTCCTTGACCCCAAGGGAGATTCTTCTGTCCTCTAATCGTGAGTAGAGCGTCGAAGGTCCAGGATTCAGTTACAGAGTTTCGTCCAGGGATAATCCAAAGTCCTAAGGACTGGGTTCCTACCTTTATTCTAAAGATAGGGGTTGGACTACTCTGTGGCCCCACCTATGGGTGGGTCAGGGCAGAGGGGTGGCTACACCCCTTTCCCTTTGTCCAGTTCGCGCCAAAGCAGGGGCTGCAAGCCCCTGATCCGGTTTGAACTGGGGTAGGCACAGGGACACCAAATGTGCCCCCAGTGCAGGACTTCAAAGCACCCGAAAGTGCTCCCGCCCAGCCCCAATACACATTATCCTGTCTGGGGAGGTGGTCACACCTCCCTGCGAAAGGAAACCTATTGTCCAGGCCTCCCCTGCCGGAGTTTCGTCCAGCAGCAGGAGGCCAGACTCGTGTCTGTGGCAGCAGCATCCATTTTGTGATGCCAGGGCTCTGGAAAGAAGTTACCGGACTAGTCAGAGTTAACATGTCTTTCCCTCTAGAAGGGTGGAATGCTACCCCCGCCGCCAGGATTGGCGGGGGGTAGTATTCCAAGATGTTTGACACTAAACACGACATGTTTAGGTGCAGCCATTCCAAAGTTAGCATTTTACCGCGAGGATATAATGCGCTTAAGAGTATATGGTCAGGCTGCACTACAAACAGCATCAGAGATGGTCTCCGAACGCTGCAGAGGGGCCCTGCTCATGCAGGGGCACCCTCTCACATAGGAACCATGCACTCTGCCTTTAGGATTGATAAGGCCTGCCTTAGGAGTGACTTATAGGTTTATATGTGTGTATGTATTTAGTGATATAGGTAACCTATATCCCAGTAAGGGGTGCATGCACCACCTTACCCAGGCTGCAGTAGCAGACCTGTGGTGTCAGTTTGGATGGCCTTCCAGGGGTGGCACAATACATGCTGCAGCCCCTGGTAGGCCTCTGAGGTACCTATGCCCTTGGTACATAGTATACCATATACTAGGGACTTAAAAGGGCACTCCAGATTCCAATCAGAGATGTGCCTAAGGCACATGGAAACCTTTTTACAGAGAAAGCAGATAGACTGGGGCCCTGAATAGCAGGATCCCAGTCCAACTAAGTCATAAACCAGCAAACACCATAAAAAAAGTGGGGGCAACCATATAGTCAGATTCCACCTTCCTACACAGGAGCCTGAGGTGGACATCACCTGGTCTTTCATGGTAAGAGGTTGGTCAGGACGGACTCCCAAGTTATTAACCACCCATTTGAGTGTGGGAGCAATGCCAAGTTCTGTGGGCCACCAATCAGCAGCCCACAGTTGTTGGGCCTTGACAAACAGCATAATCTCTGTTTTTCCAGCATTCAGCTGGAGACAGTTCTCTGTCATCCAGGCAGCAATTGCTGTCATCCCAGCTAAGAAGCTTTCTTTTGCTTTGGTCAAATATTCATCACAGGAGAGATTATAAGCTGTGTGTCGTCCTCATACGATATTATTTCAAAGCCAAAGGCTCTTACAGTCTTGGCGAGGGGTGCAACATATATGTTGAAAAGCAAGAGGCTAAGACAAAAACCTTGGAGCACCCCCTTGTCCAGCATCATAATGCGAGACTTAAAGGAACCCAAAATAATAGTTTGGGTTCTGTTGGACAGAAAACCGTCAAGCCAATTTAGCGCTGTTCCATGAGTGCCAATCTCCTGTAACCTACAGAGTAACATGGGATGAGACACCGTATTGAACGCTGCAGACAAGTCAAGCCGCACTAGCATAGATGGTATATTAACGTCTAAGGAACCTCTAGTGTGGTCAATGACCGCTACCAATGCTTTCTCGGTGCTATGTAAAGCAGTAGTGGCTGCTACCGGACGAGGGTGGTGGGAGGGGAGGAATCTAATTTTTAAAAAAAGGACTTACCTTTAATGGCCTGCCGGCCACCGTTCCTACATCCTCTGTCCTCTTCATCTTCCTCTCCCGGCTGGCAGCAGGAACCATCCGGGCACACAGGCTTCCCTGAGCCAATCACAACGCTGCAATGCAGCGTTGTGATTGGTCTGAGCACTGTGGATCGGCGCCCAGACTGGAACAGGGAGCCTGTGCATGTTCCTCACCAGGCTGTGTACTGCAGCCTTGTAGGAACATGCAAAGTGTGCATGAACTGTTTGGTCGGCCCAAGAGGGCCGGCCAAACAGTACATGCGCACTTAGGGAGTTCACAGCACTCCTCCCCTGCTTTGGTCAGCCCCGCCCCGCCCCACCACTGACTGCAATAGGGAAAATAAAATGATAATAACGATAAGTTATTATCATTTAATTTTTCCCTTTGAGAAGTGGGGCGACTCTCCTCCGCCTTAGCGGAGGAGCCGCCACTGATGGAAAGTTCTGAAACCTGATTGAGATGGATCCAAGATGTTATTAACTTCAAGGTACTCGGAAAGTTGTTTGTTTATTAATCATTCCAGAAGCTTACCCAGTTGAGGAAGCAGCGATATTGGGCCATAGTTGTAAAGGTTGGAATGTGCTAGATTAGCTTTTTTTTGGATCGACCTGACCTGGGCTGCTTTCCAAGTAGGTGGGATTTTTCCAGTATTAACAGGTAGATTTAATAAAGACTAAATGGCAGGGGCCAACTGATTGGAGGGAGCAGCCAAAACCTTGGAAGGATGAATATCTAAAGGATATCCTGATTTTGCTGAAGCATGAACCAACTGAATTTCCTTCAAAGAAAACTCCTTAAACTTTCCAAAGTTTGGTCCACCACTGGAGGGGGGGGAGGGGTAAGAAAACAATTTGTCTCCTTAGGGTGGGTTGGGAAGTACTGATAGATATTGTTCACTTTTTCTTCAAAATGATTGGCCAACGAATCACAAACAACCTATGACGCCTGAATGTCTTGAGAGCATGCTCTAGGATTTACAAAATCATTTAGAACTTTAAATAAAGATTTAGACGAGTTTTTGGCTTGGGAAATTTGATCAGAGATATATGTTTTCCGAGTAGACTTTATGATGTGGTGGTACCGAGCTCTATACGCCTCCCTATCACAGGCCTTATTTGTGCGTCGCCACTGTTTTTATAATTTTTTACATGACGCTTTCTCAGTTTTAAGGGCTAGCGTATACCCTGGCGCATGGGTTCCATGTGTGGAATTAGGACACCGTTGGAGAGGAGTAATCTTATCAAAAGCTGTGTTTAAAGCATTGTGATATTCTAAGAGTGCTTGCTCCACATCTGGACTGCAGCAGTCCATGCTGTGCAGGTACTAATTTTGATCTTCCCATTGCAGTGCCTATTTCATAGGCACTGCTGTGGGAACGTCAAAAAACCACCCGCCAGACAGGAGAAAACTCCTAATCTGGTGGGCGGTTCAACCACGGGTTTGCCGGTGCAGGAGCGGAGCAGTGCCGCACCACCAAACACGTAATGAGGCCCTAAGCCTTGAGAGCCCAAACCTTAGCCCTCCTATCTCAACATGCGCACCCTGCAATACAAGTGGTGACAACACATAATTCACTGATTGCAAACTTTATCTGCTATACACCCACATGTGATGTGTGGGAAAAAACCCCACAGTGGCAGACTCAATTGGTAACTTAACTTCCCCATCTTAACAAACTCACAGTGCACAATCCAATACACATTATTTATTGATCACAAACATAATCAAGAATATACTGACTAGGTCAGAGTGATTTCATTGGTGGGCCCAAATGTTAGACCACCGCCCCTATATAAACACACATCCCTAGATACAATTAGTGATAGTGCACACATATTTGAATTAATGTAAAACGTACCTAGCGCACACCTTGGCCGGACCGAATGTTAACCTACACATCCCAAGGCATACATCAAACACTATAATGGGTGACCCGGTACACATAAGTAAATGATTGAGAACTGTAGGAAATTGGGTTACTGGTTGAGGGGGGTGAAACCCTACTCAGGCAGCAACCACCTTTCTTTTCAGGGTGAAATACAAGTAAAGCCCAAATTAACCTGTGCTTAACCCGCTGGTAGCTTTGCACAAAAGCAATCAGGCTTAACTTAGAGGCAATGTGAGAGGATGTGGCCTAACGGCAGAGCAGTCGACCTCAGAGCTGGGGAACCGGGTTCGAGTTTCGGCTGGGATGCTCAACATCCTGTGATTCTGGGCAAATCACTTATTCTCCCCGCGCCTAACAAAATAAAAAATTAATGTGTCCGTCTGTAATGAAACTGGTGCTCATGTAAAGCGCTCTGATACCTACTTGTCTAGTTCGTGCTATATAAAACTCCCCAAAAAATAAATAAATGTGTAAAGTATTTATGCAGCACTTAGAATGGAATAAAGTAAAACCACAACACCAGAAATATCCCACATCAATTTAGAAAAATAGAGTTTAATTTAATAAGTTATTTGACACAAATACAACAAAAATCCAATCAGTAGAACTGAAGATATGCAATTTTGACAGGTTTGAATAAAAATAGTGCTGAAAAGCACAAAGTGCCAACTGAGGTTATCTGACCGCGTCGGACCAAGACAAAGTAACAAGTTCAGGCCGACCTTGATGGAGCGCAGCTCGGATACAGGAACCAAGTTAGGCCAGCCCGCTGATCAAAGTACCTTAAATCCTGGTTGCAGAACTTTGTGAGATACTGCAGCATCGAGGATGCTTCATGCAGAGGAGGTTCTGAGGAGCTGTGTTGCTGTGATGCGAGGTCCTGCGTCAAGGATGGGTCACGCAGCAGCAGCTCAGATGAGTGACGGGGCTGTGATGTGAGGTCCTGCGTCAAGAATGCATCACACAGTGGTGGTTCCAGGGGACTGCAGGGCTGTGCTGCGAGGTCCTGTGCCGAGGATGTGTCACTCAGCGGTGGTTTTGAAGAGTTTGCAGAGTCCTGCATCTTCTAGGATGCATCACACAGTGGGTTCTGATGTAAGGCACTGTGTCACGATACGTTGGTTTTGCTGGACCATAGTTCGGCAAGAAGAACACCTTCAGGCCAACTTTCAAGGGTCCAGGACTGGGGTGGCATCACTTGGGGGAGTATAATTCACAGCAGGGCGGGACTAGGTGCAGGGTTCAAGGTGCTTGGAGCCTTTTCTGTCCCTGAGGCTCTGATCAGGAGGCCAGCCAACTAGGCCTTGGAGTCACTCTGGTGGTCCTGAGGTCAAGATGCAGGTCCAGTCCTCAGTCAGGCAGTAGGGCAGCAGAGTACCAGGCCAGCAGAGTAGCAGTCTTTCTTGCAGTAGAGCAGCACAGCAGTCCTTCATCTGAGTCATCCACAGGTCCAGATGTGTACTGAAGAGTTGAGTCTGAGGGTCCACTACTTAAACCTGGTGCCCACTTTGAAGTGGGAGAAGATTCTAGAGACCTTCCCCTAGAGAGGTGTCAGGAACTTCTTGCCTCCCTGCCCTGGCCGCAGCTTGTCTGAGGGCAAAAAAGATGTGTATGAGTGTGCTGAGCAAGAGCCTTTGTGATGTTCAAGTGTGGTAGGTGACAGCTCAGCTCCCTATCAAATCAGAAATGGCCCAGTTTGCCAACACCTTTTCCCCCTTTGTTACACTGTCTGGGAACAATACCCAAAGACCAACTGCCAGCTACAGCTAGTCATGTGACCCAGGATACAGGCTGCAGGCACAAAATGTTTGGGACAAGAATATGCCAGTTTTCTAAAAGTGGAATTTTCATAATTGTGACTTAAAATCCAACGTAACCATTAAAGAGGATTTAAAGTTACAATTCTTTAGAGATCAAACTCAACATTCCTACCTGCTCTCAATTGAAAGTTATCACTTATGAAATGTAATGAGGTAGCTCAATGTTATTCTATGGAAGAGGCAGGCCATACAGTAGTGAAGGGGTTTTCACTACCAGGACATGTAAAAGTTAAAAGTACATGTCCATCTTTTTAAATACACTGCACCCTGCTCTATGGGCTTGTTACTTGGATATGAATTTACCTTGAAAAAATGAAAAGACAAGAGGCATTTGGCAAAACAAGAACACGTTGGTTTAATTAAACCCTGCACCAGGGAGAGCAACAACAGAGACGTGTCTGAAGACTGTCTCGATGTACGGAGGTTTTGGTCGGCATTATAAACAGTTCTTGAAGTACAATAAACCGATTACCTATTCTTATAGAGCACGTAAATCCGGGACTAGTCATGAACCATAGATTTAACTATCTGATCTGGAGGCACAGGTGGCTCTCGACTTTGTCGAGACCTAATGTGGGTCACTGTGTATGTGTCCAGATGTACGGCGTGGGGAGCGCGTGATCTCTGCATGTAGTGTGCATGCTGTGTTCTGATTGGCTGAGTGTTTCTAACTGCATGTGGCATTTGACTTTGTGGTATTTTGGGAAGGCGCGCCCCTTTGGCCAAACATGTTTTATTGGGGCCAATCCCCTCGGACCGGGTGAAAATTCTTATCTGTGGGACCGATCTGGGTTTTGCCTGTTTGCACGTTTGTCTACAGGCTAAGTGTAACCCCACCAGTGACCTATCAAACGGTAGGCTTTGGTTTTGGTCACAGGGCATGTCTGACCATATATCGGTGACTGAGGGGTTGGTGAGGAGGTCATCTCGGGTGGATTAAACAACAATAATATGAGTTCATCATTACGTGTACATATAACACGGTCATTGATATAGCACTAACCGCTTATTATGCATACATTTGTCATGGTGTACATCGAAATCGTATTTGTAGGAATTGACATTGTTATGCGTACATATATTATGGCGTACACTGACATCGCATCCACCGGATTTGACATTGTTATGTGTACATATATTATGGCATACATTGACATTGCATACACCGCTATTAACAGGCTATTTATGGCCTATGCTAGGGGTGACTTATATGTATTATAAAGGAAGGTTTAGGCCTGGCAAAAAAGTTTCTTTTGCCAAGTCAAAATGGCAGATTAAAGCTGCACACACAGGCTGCAATGGCAGGTCTGAGACATGTTCAAAGGGCTACTTAAGTGGGTGGCACAATCAGTGCTGCAGGTCCACTAGTAGCATTTAATTTACAGAACCTGCGTCCATGTAATACCACTTTACTAAGGACTTACAAGTAAATTAAAGGTGCCAATTGGATGTAAGGGAATTTTACTATCTTTAAAGGAGAGAGTACAAGCACTTTAGCACTAGTTCGCAGTGGTGGTAAAGTGTGCAAAGTCCTAAAAGCCAACAAAAATGGGTGCAGAAAGAAGGATGAGGAGGGCAAAAAGTTTGGGGATGATCCTGTAGAGAGTGCCAGTCCAACAAGAACATTATCCAAAATATACTTTGTAAGAAATTGGGTTACTGGTTGAGGGAGGCAAACCCTTACTCAAGCAGAAACCACAATCCTTGTCAGGGTATAGTCACCAGCAAACCTCACATTAACCTGTGCTCAACCATCTGGCACCTTGGCACAGTGCAGTCAGGCTTAACTTAGAGGCAATGTGTAAAGTAGTTATGCAGCACTTCAAACAGTAATAAATTGGAAACACAACACAAGAATAAATCCCACACCAATTTAGAAACATAGAGTGGATTGTAATACATAAATCAAGACCAAAACAACAAAAATCCAATTAGTAGAACTGCAGATATGCAATTTTAAAGATTTAAATGAAAATTGTGCCAAAAAGCACAAAGCGCTATCTGTGGCTATCCAGTCGTGCTAGACCGGGACAAAGTCACAAGTTTAGGCGGACCGAGATGAAGCGCAGGCCGGCTACAGACACCCAGTAGGGGCGCGCTGGACTGAGGATTAGTATAATTTACTATTCCAACTCCAGCGTGTGCAACAGTAGGGAAGGTGTTGGAATAGTAAATTATACTATTCCTTAGTTTAGCGCGCCCCCTACAGCAAGTCGTACAAACGACTTGCGATGTAATGGCTTGCGTTGTAACAACGCGGTCGTTATAACGACCGCGTTGTAATCGCATGCGTTGTAGCGCATGCGATGTAAAAGCAATTTCCTGCTGGGAAACAGCAATGCAAAGTCCTGCATCGAGATACATCGCGCAGTGGCTGGTTCTGAGGAAGCTGCAGGGCTTGCGATGTGGAGTCTGTGTCCTCATCGAGAATGCTGTCAACGAGGGGCTTGCACTGTGAAGGCCTGCGTCAAGAATGCATCACACATTTGTGGTTGCTGGGAGGCTGTGGGCGGCGATACGAAGTCCTTGCGTTGGGGAAATCCACACAGCAGAGGTGATGCGTTGGTACTGCTCGGGGTTGCTCCACGCAGCAGAGGAGATGCATTGGTTCTGCTCAAACCACAGATGGACTGGCAGAGCACCTTCAGGCCCACTTCAAAGGGTCCAGGACTATGGTGGTACCACTTGGCAAGGTAGGACTCACGGATTGCAGAGTCCAGGTGCTGAGTTCAAGGTTGTTGAAGCCTTGTGTCCCTGAGGTTCAAGTCATTAGGCCAGCCATTTAGCCCTTGGAGTCACTGGGGGTCCTGAGTTAAACAGATGCAGGCCCAGTCCTCCTCACCTAAGCAAGAGGGCAACAGGCAGCGGGTAGGGACAGCAAAGCAGAAGTCCTTCAGAGCAGCAGTCCAGCAGAGTGGCAGTCCTTTCAACAGCACAGCAGTCCTTCTTCCTGGCAGGGTCCACAGGTCCAAAATTGTACTGAAGAGTTGGGTAGGGGTCCAATATTTATACCTGGTGCCCACTTTGAAGTAGAGGTAGCTTCCTCCCATGAAGTGTTAGGCGTCCCCTTCCTCCCTGCCCCACTGGTCACAAAAGTCCAGTGTCAAACTCTTTGCTTAGGCAGAACCTTTGTGATGTGCAAGTGTGGTAGGTGACAGCTCCTCCCCCTTTGGTAACTCAGAGTGGCCCATCCTGCCAATGCCTATCTTCCCCTTGTCTCACTGTCTGGGAGCAATACACAAAGACCAACTGTCAGCTGTTCCTAGTCATGTGACCCAGGAACAGGTTGCAGGCACCAAATAGTTAGGACAAGAAAATGGCAACTTTCTAAAAGTGCCATTTTCAGAATTTGTGAATAAAAATCCGATATTACCATTAAAGAGGGCTTTTAATTACAATTCTTTAGACAGCAAACTCGACCTGTCTAAGTGCTCCCAATTGGAAGTTATCACTTATTAAATGTAATAAGGTAACCCATTGTTATCCTATAGGAGAGGTAGGCCTGCAGTAATGAAAAATGAATGTAAGAGTTTTTCACTACCAGGACATGTAATACTTAAAAAACATGTCTTATTTTTAAAATACACTGCACCCTGCCTCAGGGCTGTTCAGGGCCTATGTCAGAGTCCGTTGGTTCCTCAGGAGCAGTCTCGTCAAGAAGCCAACCTTCTGGCAGCTCTGACTCAGTGTATTGTAGTACAGAGGTTCAGAGTGGCCAGGTGAGGGGAAGGGAATTGGAGAGGGTACAGCGGGGAGGGAGATCTAGAACAGACAAGTACAAGTCGTCAATACATGGTTCCTTATCACCACACATGGAACACTAACATACATTCAAAGGCTATAGTCTGCTGTTTTATCTGTGGAAGAAAATGCGATGCTTCCATGATCAACAATCACCTTTATTGTCAGATAGTGTACATGAGCAATTCACATTTGTATATGCTGTGCGCAACAATGATATCTTTGAAGCTTGCCATGTTAACTCTTGCACTTATGTTCAAATGTGACTATTCACTGTGCTTTGATTATGTCGTGCTCAAACCCAGGATGTCTGTTAAATGAGCACCATTACTCTGCTGTCGGATTTAGGCAGTAACAAGAGCCAAGACTTCGATTTCAGCTTCCAAAAAGAACGTAGAAAAAACTGCCTTCCTACCTGAAGGCAGCGTGCTTTGCCTAGTGCAGCCTACCGCGTTCTCGGGAACCGCTCCAGGAGCGGCCAGGACTGAACGGCTTCTATCTCCTTCAATCCTCAATAACCCGCATGCAGCGTTTGGGCGTGGCTGCTTTTATAGTGGCTGGGAACAAGATGGCTGCTGTGATGTGGAAAATCCTGTGAGGCTGCGAGCAACTAGAACTAAGAAAGGACACATGTTAGTCCCAATGTAAACAACAAAAACAAAAGTAATCATACCGCGCATGGCGCAATTCACTAAAGTTTTGTACAGCCTGTTACCATCACAAGCTTCTTATTACCTGCCATACTTCTGTACCCAGTAAGACATACACTTGTGTTTAATAAGTTATGCAGTTCATTTTATGCACTTGTTAGCTACACAAGCTGCTATGTTAATGCTACATTGCCAGCCATACCTGTCTCATCAGCTCTTGCTTACTTGTCCATACATGCAACCATCTATGACAGTGTTGTGATTATTATGCATAAAGTCCGAGCATCTCCCATGGCCACCATATGTGCATGTCAGGTGGGGTACACACTCATGGACCATAAAAGTGGGAGTCTTGGCAGCCTCCCCGAGGGGTAACTTATAAGTATTAAAAAGCAGGCCTGGGCGGAACTCGCAGAGTTTCACTCAGCAGGAATTCCTCAGAGTTACAGAAAAACCCTGTGAGAGTCCATAGAATTCTGCCAATGGGCAGGAAAATGCTCGTCCTGCCATTTGCGTCACTTTTTCCATGCCAGTAACGCTTTCCGCGCTGAAAAATCAGCACGCATGGCACCACGCGGTGCACAAGGGCGAAGCCATTTTTTTTGCTTGCTCCTGTTCTCCCTGCTGGCTGCCTGCTCCACTCCTAAATTAATCCACCTCAATCCACCCCATCTGATCCCCCAGTTCCCAATCCCAACTTTTGTTTACTTGTTAGTATTATTGTCTGACTTTCCCCGTGTGTAGTATACATTTCTCTCTTTGTTTTTGTGACTTTTTTGTACTTTGTTTTTACATTTACTTTCCTGCCTGTCCTCCTTTTCCTTCCCATTTGAGTCCGACTCCCTCGCTTGACTCCAATCCTCCTTCCCCATCTTAGCAGACGCAGGCATCACCACCTGCACCCCCTGTTGGCAACGCAGGCCGGCAGGTATGCGGCCAACTCCATCTTCACCAAGTCAAAAGTGGGCGCACTCATTTTCTGGGTGCAGCACCACCACCCCAGCATGCTGGCTGCAGGCCCAGTAAGGGGAGATGCCCTCCAGGGGCGTCGGGTGCTCTGGGGGCAAGTGAAGTGATGTATGCGCCACAACACCAGCATCGCATGCACCCAACAGCACCTGATGCACCGCTGGGCAGATATCCTGGACACGGAACAGATCTTGCTCAACCTAATAGGTGTTCAGGTTGCAGGGCTCGGTGAGTAATATTTTTGCCCTCTAAAAATTCCAATATTTTGTTTTCATGCAGCATGATCACAGATAAGGTAAGTATAAGTAATGGTTTTATCTATCTATCTATCTATCTATCTATCTATCTATCTATCTATCTATCTATCTATCTATCTATCTATATATATATATATATGGTTTTTTTTCCCCCTTAAAAAACAAAGGTTACAGGGACGTTATAGTAAGGAAATGGAATATAAAAAAACGTAGAAATTTACTGAAAAAAACAAAGTTTACAGAGACGTTATATTTAGGCTCAGGTTTCACTCGTACAAAACCAGGGTAATTCAGCTGTTATAGTTAGCTGAGCTAACTACAACTCATGCCCCCGCAATGCACTGATCTCACATAGTACATCACTCATGACATGGTCAGTGACATCACTCATGACATCTCAAATGACATCACTGATGACATCACTAATGACATCTTCCAGTGACTGTGAGTGTTTTGAAAAAGGGTATCAGTGTTAAATATATATACCAAGGTGTGTTGGTAAACCAGTGGGTGTATGAGTGTCTGTATGGATGATCACTGACTGTATAAGTGAGTGATTAGGTGTCTCAGTGAATGTATGGTTGAGTGACTGGTTGTGTGAATGTCTGTTTCAGTCAGTCAGTTGGTGTCAAAGTGACTGTATGGGTGTGTGAGTGGGTACGTGAGTAACTGTATGGGTGAATGATTGGTTGTCTGAGTACCTGTATGAGTGTCTGATTGTCTGTGGGTGGGTGAGGGTGTGTGTAACTGTGAGGATGAGTGAGTCAGTGCTGTATGGGTGAGTGAGTGAATGTGAGTGGCTGTATGGGTGAGTGTGTGCTTGTGTCAGTAACTGTATAGGTGAGTGAGTACATGTTAGTATCTGTATGAGCAAGTGGGTGTGTGATTGACTATGAAATTCAGTGAAAAGGGGCATGGCCTTCGAAGACCTCTTAGCAATCCTGCTGTGTGCGACCTACTGGAGGTAACAAGAGGGGCAGTTGGCTCTCAAAGACGTCCTTGGGGGGCCAACTACCTCTCCTGTTACCTCCAGTAGGTCGCACACAGCAGGATTGCTGAGAGGTTGTCAGAGGCCACGCCCCCCTTCTCCACCACTCTGCAAACGTACCTCCTGGCGCGCGACTAGTAGAAGGATGAAGTCCCCTTGACTACTGAGGGTCCTTGGGGGCCAACTGCCCTTCCTGTTACCTCCAGTAAGTCCCACCCAGTGGGTTTGCTGAGAGCTTTTCGGTGGCCACACCCTCTTTCTCCACCAGTCTGCAAACGCGCCTCTTGGAATCTACCACCCTGTGCTGCCTGCTTTTCTGTCATGCTGAAGAAAAGCTGTCTGATTGAGAATTAAGGGGCTGTGAGGAGTTTTCGTTTGTAAAATATATATATATATATATATATATATATATATATATATATATATATATATATATATATATATATATATGTATATATGTATTTATATATATCTATATCACAGCAATCCCGGTAGGCGTTTTAGAGCCTGTCCAAGCGAGCGGTCCGAGCACGGGATACCGGAAACCCCACAAATACATCAAATTCTTCTTTGCTTGTCGCAAGAAAAGCTCGGACGACTCAAGTATGCTCAATAAAGTTTTTTAATGGCTCCAAAACAAACAACGCGTTTCAGCTTATGCCTTGCTCACGTTTAACGTCAGCACTTACACTTTTCATTATAAACAGTGTTTAAAGAAAATAAACAAAGGACTTCACCCAAATGCAGTATATACAAACGTGGAAACTGTGGCAGCCATTTTGACAAAGTAAAAGATAGATGCAATTCATATTACTAGCAGTTCATAATTAAATATCCCACATAAGTGTTAGCATGTAAAATTCAAATGAATGCAAATACTGAAGGTAATTCATGAATCTTGCTAAAATAAAAACATATTTCATGATATCAAATTTTATATCAAAATATGGCTAATATAGTGATCATGGCTATCGCAATTTTATTGTATCGAATAACCTCCATCATTGATCACACTATTTATAAAGACTAATATATGAACATTCCTGCCCAAGTGGGCTAGTTCAGTGATGATAACTATCGCAAGATAATAACCAACATAGTTAATCATAGCATCCCATTATTTGCGAGAACCAATCTGTGTACAATCCTGCCCATGTGGGCATGTGATCCAAAATTTAAGCCCGTAGATTCTCTATACATGCTGAACCAGTATATTGCTGACGTGTCACAGTAAAGAAAAAAGTGCCCAACCTACAAGAAACAAAAAAGTGAAAATTTAAAACTATGTTAAAATCATTGTTAATCAAAGAATCAGATCAATAACAACTAGTTAGCTAATTATACAAATGAACAGCCAACTCTTCACTTGAATTTAAACTAACCGGGGCCATCGTGTCAAGGTCAATGATGTATCTCGATTCCATTTTCCTGAGAGAGAGCTCACGATTCCCACCTCTAACACTGTTAAACACTGTGTCAATAACAACTATTTTTAGTAGTTTCTCATCTTGAGAGTGGAGATCAAAAAAATGACGTGCTACAGGGTACTGCTTATTATTATGGCGTATTGCACAAACATGTTCCAATACTCTTTTTCTCGCACAATGCTGCCTATATAGATCTTACTACAGGGACAGATTAGAGCATAAACACAGTACATAGGGTTACATGGTAGCGATTTTTTAATCACAAACTCTCTCTTAGAGTTCGGAAGACTGAGTTTAGTACAGTCCACACTATGACTGCACGCCTTGCAATTCCTGCAACATCGGAACCCTGGGCGACCACCACTCTTAACCTCTGTATCCGTTGTCACTAGGCTACAGCTCAATTCATTGCGAAGAGAGCGACATCTTTTGAATGTAATCTGTGGATTATCTTTAAGATTTTTCTTCAAACTCTCATCTGTCAGTAAGACATGCCAGTGTTTGTCTAGAATCTGCCGCACCTCATGTGCTTGATTAGAGAAGGTAGTAATGAATCTCAAATTCTCTGAATCCTCCTCATTCCTAACTGGATGCAAAAGCTCATTTCTAGTAACCAGATCAACCCTATCGCTTGCTTCAGCTATGGTTTTCTGATTATAGCCTCGTTCTTTAAAGCGATTACACATAATCTTCTTTTCATTCTCATAGTTGAGTTCCGTACTGCAATTGCGTTTTGCACGCAATAGCTCTCCATAGGGGATACTGAAAATGAGACTACGGGGATGAGAACTAGTGGCACTGAGTAAACTGTTCCCTGCAGTAGTTTTTCTGAACAGTCTAGTTTGTAACTTGTGATCTTCTATCTCAATCTACACATCCAAAAACTCAATAAAAGTTTTACTGATGTGCTCAGTTAATATAAGATTATACATATTAGCATTGAGTTTCCTGACAAAATTTCTGGCAGACTCCTCATCCCCATTCCAAATGAAAAAAATATCATCGATGTATCGCAGCCACAGGACACAGTTCTCAAATTCCATCAATGTCTCGGACACCTGCTCCTCCCACCAGCCCATGAATAAATTAGCATAGCTGGGGGCGAAGCAGGTGCCCATGGCCGTGCCCTGTGACTGCCGAAAGATGACATCATCGAAGATAAAACAATTGTTAGTTAAGCAAAATTAAATCATTTGTAAAATCATTTCTGAATAAAGAAACAAAGAGATCGAACGAGTTTTAAGAAAATGTCTTATGGCCTTCAGGCCTAACTGATGTACAATGCTCGTGTACAAGATACTTACATCAAGGGTGACCATGGTGTAAGTATCTTCCCAATAAATCCCATCAATGAAGTTTATTGTGAACTCTGCAGAAACAGACGCATCTTGGCAGTCGCCTTTCTCAATGTCACCAGGTTGCGCCAGGCACATTGGTGCGAGAATAATGTTTCAACAGGAATGTAAACAGAGGACACCACACCAAGGTGGCGATGTTTTGTACCATGGTATGTGTTCATAAGTCCTTTATTTATGTTTATGTCGTTTTCATGATAAGTATTGTCCTCTTCCGGCGCGCCTGATGACATTGAGAAAGGCGACTGCCAAAACGCGTCTGTTTCTTCAGAGTTCACAATAAACTTCAAGAACTCACCCCGCGAGTGCCTTCCCTTGTTTGATGTGACGGGGTAACAGAGCTGTTTTATATATATATATATATATATATATATATATATATATATATATATATATATATATATATATCATAAAAAAGTTGTCCAAAGGCGAAGACGCACACAATGACAAGCAGATCCAGCCTTCTCAGCGGAATCCTTTATTCGGCAACCAGCATTCGTTTCTGAATATATCCTTGTTTCACCCTACGCGTTTCAGAGCTCCCTGCTCCTTGTTCACGGGTCAGCTCACTTTGGGCAGATGCGTGGGAGTCAGTCCTTTGATTAGCCATTTAACGCCCTCTAGTGGGCTTCTTAGTTCATCCGCTTTCTGGGACTTGTAGTCCCTCCGCTAAAATATTACCCTCCAATGGGTTCTGCCTCAAAAGCATGTATTTTCAAAGCCCTCCATAGAGCCTTCAGTTGCGTAGCTGGTTAATTAATGCACTCACTTGTCATCCTGTTATAGTGGTTTCAGTGTATCCGAAAACAACAGTCCACCTATAATCTCATCGCGGTGCTGTCTTCCCGACCTGAACGGGCCGGAATATATCATAAAAAAGTTGTCCAAAGGCGCACACAATGACAAGCAGATCCAGCCTTCTCAGTGGAATCCTGTTTTCACATAACAGCTCTGTTACCTCGGCAGTCGCCTTTCTCAAAGCCATCAGGTTGCGCCAGGCACATTGGTGCGAGAATAATGTTTCATCAGGAATGTAAACAGAGGACACCACACCAAGATGGCGATGTTTTGTACCATGGTATGCGTTCATAAGTCCTTTATTTATGTTTATGTTGTTTTCATGATAAGTATTGTCCGCTTCCGGCGCGCCTGATGACATTGAGAAAGGCGACTGCCGAAACGCGTCTGTTTCTTCAGAGTTCACAATAAACTTCAAGAACTCACCCCGCGAGTGCCATCCCTTGTTTGATGTGACGGGGTAACAGAGCTGTTTTATATATATATATATATACATATATATATATATATATATATATATATATATATATATATATATATATATATGCACCAGTTTCCCCACAAGATCCGGTCGCGTCCACCTCACAGGGCTGGTGTGGCGTCATGGGTGCGGGCCCAGTGTCAAAATGAGCTGCGGAGCGCCCCACAACTTTGAAGGAGGCACAAAGCCACACACAGTGTCCACAATCAATAAAGTTTATTGGTTGTGGACACTGTGTGTGGCTTTGTGCCTCCTTCAAACTTGTGGGGCGCACCGCAGCTCATATATATATTTGTATATATATATATATTTTTTTTTTTCCACCAAAAGAAATTCATACTCCGCACTCCAGTAGTTTGAATTTGTGTCAATGTATTTATTTTATCACACCATCACCAACGCTTTTCGACCACCAAGGTCTTGATCACGGTTGAGTGAGTCCCTTCTTCATTTCCGTATTTATACACAGATACCCATTAAGCCCACAATGAAGCATTCAGGGATATGTAGTTTTTAAGGAAATGCATTTGATTAAAAACCACATTCATTCATAAAGTGCACATGTATATCATGATATTTTCTTTTCTATTATATGGGTCTAGTTGGGTGTGGAATTACTTCTTTTCATTGCCGTTGGAATTTTCTACAGAGACTCATTTGTCCTGAGTTGTTTGTTTTACTGGCAATCATTATGGACTAAGTGCCACAAAAA
Organism: Calotriton arnoldi; assembly: GCA_963921515.1. Lineage (NCBI taxonomy): Eukaryota > Metazoa > Chordata > Amphibia > Caudata > Salamandridae > Calotriton > Calotriton arnoldi. The sequence continues at coordinate 5,575,451 of CAWUFW010000061.1, forward strand.
TAACACATTATGTTGTTATTTAGATTGAAAAAGTGTTGTGTTTTCTCCTATCTCTATGTGTATCATATCATCATTCTGTTCAGAGTTGGACTTAGTGTTCCCATCACATCCGCATTGTAAGGCTAAGTGCCCCCTTTAAAAAAAATGTGTTTCCATCTACACATCCCTGGTGCGGTTTTTGGTAGGATTTTGATATTATACTTGGCCATAGTTTCTAACTCGTTTATCTGTTCCCGCATTGCTGGGCTCAGTGCCCTTTAGTGTCATCTATGACACTTTGGATATTGCAACAGCTTTTCCATTATTCATTCACCATCAATTGATCATGGGTATAATTCCTAGTTTCTCAGGTTTATTCCACACCCACTAGCTACCTCTATTTCTCTGAAGTCTCTACTTTTTTTATTATAAAAATAAAAAAGTTTATATATTAATAAACTGTCCATCAATATCAACGTGTTCAGTTTAAAGATGAAGGTGCAGTTCTTCATCCCCGTTTCGTTCTGAATCTTATATCAATTGGGATTCTAGACGTCTCAATTTCAATGTTCTAACACAGCCTCTCTTTTTAATGGGTACCATGGCTATCCCACAATATTTCATTTGTTGCCAACTGTACCCTTGGTGCGTTTCCATGTGTTTTGTCATGGCATAGTTCATATCTTTGTTTTGTACAGCTCGAATATGCTCCAATATTCTCTTCCTCAATGAGCATATAGTGCTGCCTATGTATTTCAATCCACACTGACATTCAATCATATAGACCACATAATTGGTTTAACATGTGATCTTTTCGTCAATGGTAAATATTTTTCCCTTAAAGTCGCAGATCTCTTGAGTGTTTCTGCCTATGCGACATGCCTTGCATTTTTCACATTTCCTATACGCCTTTTGATGTTTTACGAACCATGATTCCGCTTTGGTTTTTCCAAAATGACTTTGAACTAATTTATCTTGCAACGAGGGGTCTTTCACCTAGTTTCTTCCCAATATCTGGATCCTGTTTTAGTATATCCCAATACTTTTTCATGATATGCATGATTTGATGGTTCTCCTTACTGTAACTAAGTACCGTTCTTATTTTTGCTCATCTTTTCCAGATGGGTTGTCTATTTTTGGTTTTTCCAGTGTTTGTGCTCTGGAGATGCATTCTGTTAATTTCTTTCCTTCTTGTATATCCGATGCCTTATATCCTCTTTGTAAAAATTCCATTCTGTTTCTTTCATTTTCACTTCCAGTTCTTTCTCATCGGAGCAATTTAGTTTCATTCTGAGGAATTCTCTGTATGGAAAACTCCTCTTGAACGACTTGGGATGGAAGCTAGAGCCATGAAATATATCATTAGTTGCCGTCGGTTTCCGATATACGGTGGTTTTAATCTGATTTTCTTCAATGTAAATTTTCACATCCAAAAACTGTACTGTAGTTGTGCTTGTGTTATATGTGAAAGCTATCCCTAGTTCACTCTGGTTCAATTTATTGAGGTATTCAATGAATTGCTCATTTGTGCCATTCGAAATTACAAAGAGGTCATCTATGAATCTTAGCCATAGCGTGATTTTATCTGTGTAATGTTCATTCCCTTCCCTCCAAGCCACAATTTTCTCCCACCAACCCATGGTGAGATTTGCATAGCTTGGAGAGAAAAAAACTCCCATAGCTGTCCCACAGATCTGAGAATACATCTGACAGTCAAATAAGTAGGCCTGGGTAGTAAATTCCGCTCTGCTCGCGGAATTTGCGGAATTTTGGTATTCCCCGATCCGCGGCGTAGCGGAATTTTTTCCTTGTTCGCGCTTTCAAAATGCGTGATTGCGCGCGCGGAAGCGACTTACCGGGATTCCTGCGCTCGCCAACGAGTTTTCCTATCCGTTCGCATGCGCCACGAGATTTTGTAGCCGGCCGCGCGATCCCGCGAGAGTGTGCGATCGCGAACACGTCATTCGGACGCGCCATCGGACATCCGTGAACAGGAACCACGCATCGTGAGTGGGCGGGACAAGTGAAACAAGATGGCCGCGCCAATTGGCAACCGCATGGGCAAGTTCGCAAGATATTTCCCCCCCGAGCATGCAAACAGCGTCCCAGAACAGGAAAAACGCATCGCGAACGGGCGGAACAAGCAATTCCGGGTGCTCGCGGAATTCTGCGTAGCTCGCGGAGATTTTTTACTGTTTCGCAGAATTTTGCGTAACGCGACTACGCAAATTCCGCCCACCCCTACAAATAAGAAGATGTTATTCCGAAGGCATATCTCTATCATTTTGATCAACATCGGTGAGTGTTTGAAATTCTTGACATTTCTCTGGGACAAGAAGTATTTCACTGCTCTTAACCCTACTTCATGGCTGATGGAAGTATAGAGTGACACTACATCGATTGTAACCAAGAGAAACCCATCATGCCATCCTGTGTCTGCAAGGATTCGCAAAAAATCCCAGTGTCTTTTATATATGAACTTAATGATGTTACTAGAGGGGCTAGGAAATAATCTACATAGGTGGCCACGTTTTTCTATAGAACCCCACAGCTGGATATTATTGGTCTTCCTGGGGGGTTTTTAACTGTTTTGTAAATTTTCGGGAGGAAGTATATTGTTGGAATAATTGAACTTTCATTTTTTAGAAACTTCGCTTCGTCTTCATTCAATAAGCCCTCCTCCTGCCAATTTCTAATTTTATCATTCAATGTCGTTGTAAGCTCATTTATTGGATTGTATCTTAGTTTATTATAATTACTCGCCACATTTAGTTATCTTAAATCCCCTTTCATATATTGTAGTTTATCCATCACTACAACATTTCCCCTTTGTCAGCAGGTTTTATTTCAAACTCTTCATTGTTCATCAGATCTTGTAGTGCGTTCCATTCTGCATGTGTTAGATTTTTTTTTCTCTGGATGTTGTTTGTCAGTTTTTCTAGATCCGATATGACAAAGTCATGATATATGTCAATCCTATTTCCTGGATTTAACATAGGACAGAACTTAGACTTTGTTTTAAATTTTGTATGCTTATGGTCCATCATATTTATTTTGAGTTCCTTTATTATTTTTGACTCTGACATCTCATCATCCTCTAGTTCAAACATTAGATCATAACATTTTTCAAATCCAGTATTTGTTCAATTGACAAGGCAGTATCAGGGGTAACATCCTCTGTGTACGTGATTTGTTGCCTCTCTCTCCCTGTGAAAAATTTCCAATTACCATTTTGACAGGCTTTGCATTTTGTACATTTCTTGAATCCCCTACTCTTTGCTAACCAATGTGTATTGTCTGACACTTCTAGACTAGTGTTGAGCAATATGTCCTTTATCGATGTTACTCCTCTGTAAGTCACTGGTATTCTTTTCGCTACTTTTTTGCCATTTATTGGATCATTCTTGACTAATTGTCAGTGCTTGGCCATGATCCTTCTGATTTGCTGCCACTCAGTACTATACTCTGTAATAAATCTTTTCTCTTCCTGGGCATTGACTTTCTTCCTTTTCTTTGTACTGCCAAAGATCATATCTTCTCTTTTCATTGTGTATGTTCCTTGTTTTGCTGCCTCTAGCGTTTGCTCTGGATACCCTCTCTCCTTGAATCTAATAACTAGATCCTTTTGTGCCCGTAATGCCACTTCATTTCACTGCACTTTCTTTTTAATCTTACGTTTTCCCTAAAAGGGATACTTCTTCTGAGATTAATAGGGTGGAAACTGTTGCCATGTAAAACTGTGTTTCCCGCAGTGGGCTTCCTAAATATTCTGGAATGCAGTTTGTTTTCTTTTATGTACATGGTGAGGTCTAGAAAGTTAACCTCTGTTGTTCTAATGGTGCTAGTGAGTTTGATGTTCACACCCTTACTGTTTAATGCCCTAGAAAAATTAGCTGCATTTTCTACTACCTCATTCCTTATTACAAACAAATCATCTATAAAACGCTGCCGTAACACAATGTTGTGATACCACACATGTTCAAATTTTTGGTGGAGCACCTGCTCCTCCCACCAGCCCATATGCAAGTTAGCATAACCTGGGGCGAAGCAGATGCCCATCACTGTCCCAGTGATCTGTTGGAATATTTCCATATCAAATAGAAAAAAGTTATTACTAGGACACCATTTTGTCATCTCTAGTAACATTTGTGTGTGTTTCAGCAAACATATTGGTCGTGCGTCCAAGAAGTGTCTTATATCTCTTTTTCCATCTTCATGGTGTATGCTTGTGTAAGGCGATGTTACGTCTAGTGTCATCAGTACATAGTCTTTCTCCCATTTGATGTCATAAATTCTCTTCAGGAAGTCTCCCAGGTCCTTCACGTATGATGGCAGTGTTTTTACATACTCTTGTAAAAAGTGGTCTACAAATCTCGAGGTATTCTCAAACAATCCATCTATGGCTGATATTATAACATGGCGAGGTGGTGAACTCTCATTCTTTTGAACCTTTGGAATGAGGTAAAAAGCCAGAGTCTTTGGGTGGTCTTTCTGAAGGAAAAAGTATTCTTCTTGACTCTGTAAACCTTGATCTTTCCAAGTATATAACTGTTTGTTGTACTCAGTTCTAACCTCTTGCATATTTGCATTTGTGGTTCTCTTGTAACAATCAATATCATTTAGTTGTTTATACGCCTCTTCTTTGTACATCTTTAGGGGTCAAAGTAATGTGTTACCCCCTTTGTCAGCTCTTCTAACCACTATATCTTGTCTACTCTTTATCTTCGTCAATAGATTGTCAAATTTCAATTGTATTTGTCCATAAGTCATGCATTTCTTGTGTCAAATATCACAATACAGTGTTTTCATTTCTTGCGTTGCAAGCTCTACCTAAATGTGAATACCATCACTCGGTAGAAATGGATAAACTGTAGATGTTGGTTTGAAGTTTATTGGGGCTTCCCCATATACAGCCAATCCTAAAGATTATATCAGTTCATCCTCTGTAAAGGTTTCCGTTATCCCAAAACTTTAATTCTCCAGCTCTTTCAGTTCTTTAATGTGCTAAAAATCTGAGATCATCGAGATTTTGGTTGTTCCTGGTTCACCTATCAGGCTTCTCTCTTGATATCTGTCTGGTTTTTGGCACTAGAATTTTAGTAAGTTTAAAGTTTTGATGAATTTGTATATATCCACACTCATTTGGCTGTAGTTCATTGATTTATTTCTGGGCAGAATGAGAGCCCAAGCGCTAAGATTTGTTCTTCCACTTTGCTAAGATTAATGTCTGATAAATTAATAATAGCTTTCTTGTTTTCTACTTCTTGAGTGTCCACTTCCGCTTGGTGGAAGGCTCTGTTGTATTTTTTGTAGAACCTTCTCCTTCACCTACTACTCCCTCCTTTTGGATTTCTTTTTTGTTCTCCTCTCAGTCTCAGATTCCATCTCCTGTCCAGCCATTAAAAATTCAATTCTGATGGAATTTCCGAACTTAGGGGTTTCTCTCCTCTTGTAGCCCCTTGCTCTAGATCCATTTATACTTCTGAGCTTAGCTCAGAACTTGTATCAGGTATAACTCTTTCTTGTAGGGTTGTCTGATAGTCTCTACCTTCATATAGGTTCTAAACTTTTTGTAAAAGTGTAGATTTGAGCACATTCATAGTCTTTCTTTTCCCTACTGAATTTCACCACATTGAAATTTTTGATTGTTTCTTCCTGTTTTAGCAGTTTCTCTTTCATTTCACTCATCTGCTGTTGATAAACTCTTGATCGTCTTCTTTCTTGAGTTCTTCTGAAATATGTTCAATCTCTGTTAGGAGCCTTTCTCTATCTATTTCGGTGTACTTTATCAAGATTTACTTAGGTCTAATAGATACAGTCTCGACACCTCCCCATACACGTCAAGGATGGAGACAAGGCGACCGATCTGCGATGCTGAAGGAACCTATTTATGTTGCCCGAGGATGCCTCAAGAAACATCAGAAGATATGGGAAGATGGTGGGTGTACTACGAACTGGGCACCACAAACATATGCACTCAAAGGGCTGGGGCGGGAGAGGGCAAATTAAGTGAGTTGCAGCTACTGGGACCACTTGAATGGGGCGGAGTTGTCAGTCATTGCTCTGTGTCTTATCAAAACTAATAAAATGTTGTTATAAAAATTATATTTTGTTTTTCCAGAAGGTGAACACATAGCTGTGTTAATATTTCTTCGTGTCCACCTTAGGCGAGGATAAAAACACACTTGCTCGGTTCCAGGATACCTTTCCAGATTGTATTGGCCTTAACAATTGCTAATAATGTGATAATTTTCACAACAAATGATACCCTTATATTATATATGCACACAACTACTATGAATGAAGGCAAAGATTTACAAAGATTTCAGCAAACGCAGAGCTGCTATTGTTTTTGTTGCACTGTGTTGGTAAAGTGGGAGAGAGCAGAAATCCATCTTCATTTTAAAATCGTTAGTACACATTTACTAAGATTTTTCATTGGGATTGCATCATTTTGTTGTCACAGACCCATCACAATATCCATTTTGGAATTTACTAAGCCATGGCAAGTCAATTTGTGTGGCTTTGCGTGACTAAGTAAATATATATTAACTCATTGCAGCGCATTGTCAGTAAGCGGTACATGGGTAGAGCTTGTGCGTTACAGTAATCCATCCAGATGTTTTTAAACCAACCCATATTTTTAAAGCCTTGTGATCACAGGTTTGTGCAAAATCGTTGTGCCTACCACAGGCTGGTATACCAAGGAAAATTATATGTATCCTATTTCTTTCCTCTTTGCATGTTAGCTGCATTTCGCAGGACACATGCAAAGAGGAATAAGCTTTAAGAGACTTAAAGAGGAAGAAGCCTGTACAAAAACTATTCTGACCACAATGCCGTGGCACAAGAGTACCTGCTTTGGGGCTAGGCAGTCAAAACTGAGAGCAGAACGGCCTCCTAGCTTGTAAAATATGTCACAGTTCTGCTCTATCTCTTTCACACAACATAGCACAACGACTCCACTTGCTGGGTTGCGTTGTGTGCCATCTTATTAAATCTGCCACATTGTGAAGTTCTCTCTCAGAGTGGTGCTCCTTGTGTAGCCTTATGCCAACGTCGAAATACTTGAGCCATGTTGCAAGGGTGCCTCATTTAAAATGTGGCTAGCTCTTGGGCATTATTATGTACTTTCCAAGAAAAACGTAATTAAAATAAGGCTTATTCTTATTTCTATGTATGCAGTACATGTGCAAAGATGGTAAACCAGCCTCAATAATATTGCAGAAAACCATCTTTTCAAACTTTAAAATATGCCCCGGGATGTCCATACACCAACCATGGCTGTACTCCCTGAGGCAAGATGAAGCAGTGCAATCATAAGTACTGTGCTGTCTTTATATCATTTTTCCAAGCCAAGCAATACCATGCTAAATTGCATTTGTGAGGCTTGATAAATTCTCAAAGTGTTTTTGCTAGGGGGATGTGGTAATTAAATTACGAAATATAATGATTTTTTTAAAGAGTGGCCAAGGGTGGTAGTGTTGTGCTTAGCCATTACAAAGTCCAAGGGTGCTTATCAGTCAAATCAATGTGACATGTTTTATTAATGTTCCTAAACAAAGAACTATCTAACTGTGAGGCAACACAGGCAAATAAATTTGTGTAATGTACAGAGTAGCATCATTATTGTTTATATCCTCCGTTTACCTCAGAAAACTTGTTTTTTAATAAATCAGAAAATTAATATGTTAAAAGGATGAACACAACACACACAACACACATTAATTAAAGTTATCTTGTTTATAACACATGCTTAAGGGCCTTATTATGACTTTAACGGTCCTCCTGCAGGCCCCTGCGCCAGCGCCCTGTGGGAGGACCACCAAAGCTGTGCCCACACTGCCCGCTGGATTACAATTGTAATCTGTGGGGGGGCGGAGGCAAGGCGGTGCTGCAACGGCATCGGTCTGTAAGGCTCATTGGAGAGCCTTACATGCAGACTGCCGCAGTGACAGTGCTGTCTGCAAATTTCTGCATGGTGCATGCCGCACCGTACAGGAACTGCGGTGCATAAATGCAGGGGGGCACAACATGTTCCCCCCTGATTGCACCCCCGGGCCCTGGAGCGTTAGGGGGCCGTTAGGGTCCCCTTTGTTGCCTCTCCGCCACCTTTTTCATGGCGGTTGCACCGTCCTGAAAAGGGAGGAAGTAAGCAAACTCAAAATAAACTCAGCTGTGCTGGCAGTGGCACCGCCAGCATATTTTTCTCAGGGAAAGACTGGTGGCCCAGCACTGCCGGGATCAAGGATATATATATATATATATATATATATATATATATATATATATATATATATATATATATATCCACACACACACATACATGTGTATATATATATATACATAAGGGCTATCAAAAACAACGATCAGTCATATGCAGTGGCCCGCCATTTTAATGAAGCTCATGGGGGCAACCCTAAGGATTTAAAATACTTCCTCATAGATTCAATTCCATCGAATAAAAGGGGTGGTGATCGGGGAAAAAGCACTTCGTAAACTTGAAATGCTATATATTTTAAATCTTGACACCAAACATCCAAAAGATTTGAATGCCACAGAGGAGTTACACGCGAGCTTACTCAGTTAAAAACAAGAATCAATCAGGGCACTTTGAGGGAACTAGTTAAAACAGTGACTCATTTCTTCCATGAACAAATTCCCTTTTTCAAGGAGATTTATAGTTTTATTTAACCGCCAACCCCATCCCTATTTTAACACACTTAGCTTGATAAGTTTGCACATATGGTTTTAATTAATTAGCACAAAACACTTTTGTACACGCATTTGCACATAGGAGCACTTAATTATAAACAGGGACGTCCATCATATTCTAATACACTCGATAGAATGTTTGACAATAATGTAAAAGGTATTTGTACCTAGATTGAAAAATGGTATATGGCAATGTTTTCTTGATTTAAGGTTTCAATGGCAATGAAACAGATGATTTTTAAATGCGATATCTTTTTTTTGGTATTGGCACCGTAATTTTATAAAAAGCAATTCAGTATGCGAATATATGCAGTTAATTATTTATTTATTTATTGATATTTATATATTTAACAGAGTTATATATGTATTTATTTAATTTAAACACACAACGCAACTGAAACGTTTACAAACTTGCAATTACTCAAAATGCATACCATTCAATTTGAAACTACTCAGGCATTATTACTATTTTCATGTCTATGATCAACCCTGTTGTTATAATGCACTGGTCACTTTAATTAAATCACGCGGCAAAAAGTTTGAAAAAACGGTATTTAAATAACTGGTCTAGCTAAATGCTCGTCATGTGATCAAGTCCCCTATGAGGGACGAAACGCGTCATGGCGACTTCGATCTGTGGCGAGCAGTAATAAAATAGCAAGGGAACGAATTTCTGTGGTCAGTGCTCTTTCTTTCGCGTGGAGGAGAAAGCGAAATGAGAAGGAGTGTACCTGGATATATACATATATATATATACATACATTACCTACTGGCAGTCGCCAGTAGGTAGTTATAGTTAGGACCTAGTTTCCATAGGAAAAGCGTTTTTTGATTTGCCAATATCTTTGGCACCGTTCGATGAATCTTCGCGAAGTTTTCAAAACTAATGGGGTGCTCCGTTCAGCTACTGTCTTGAAAGTTTCGGGGTGATTCGTCAAGCGGGGGCCGAGAAAAAGGGGGGGAAACAGAATTACACCAAATTTGGCAAAAAGGTAGGTCTTGGTCCAGAAAGCGTGCTTTTTTTAAACTGTGTAAATCCATTCAGTAGTTGCTGAGAAATTCAAAAGATAAAAATATCGATATCTGAGCACCGAGGAGGATTCACGAACCCTCCCGAGCACGAGCTTCATTCTGATTGGCTGTCAACACTCTAAACCAGGAAGTGTTGGCAGCCATCTTGTGACTCGGTAAAACCGAGTCACAAGAAATCAATTAAAAAAAGGATAACAAAAAAGAAAAGGGGGCAGGGTAGAAACACCCTGAGCCCCTAGGCCTGCTGATGGGGTCCCACAAGGACCCACAGGGCAAAAAAAAAGCATTTAAAAAAAAAAATATTGGGCGAGTTCGCACTGGGTGTGCGAATCTGGCCGAAAGTTTTTTTAAAAAACGAAGCGCGGACTCCCGCGCTTCATTTTCTATAAGCCCCCGGGTGGGCCAGGTCCCGGGGGCAATGTCCAATTATGTAGCGGGGGCCTGCGGGGGCCCCTGCAGCCCCAGGGACCGCCACCTCCCTGGCTTTTTAAAAAAAAATGTGTGGGGGGGCTCCTCCCCCCCATGCTACCCCAGGGACTGCCACCTCCCCAGGGCATTTACATTTTAGGGCGGGGGGCCTGCGGGACCCCACAAGCCCCGAGGACTGCTACCTCCCCGCGGCTTTAAATTATTTTGGGTGGGGGGCCTCCTGGGCCCCCAACCCCCAGGGACCACCACCTCCCTGGGGCTACATGATTTAAATGCTGGGGGGCAAGCGGCCCCCCGCAGCCCTGGGGACCGCCACCTCCCTGGGGCAATTTCCAAAACCAAAGTGTGGGGGGGGGCTCCAGCCCCCCCACACTGCCCTGGGGACCACCACCTCCCGGGGCATTGAATAAGTAAATACGGGGGTCCGTAGCAGACCCCTGGCCCCGGGGCTTCAAACTTGCTGAGAGGGGGGCCATGCGGCCCCCCTCCTGGAGCCCTTGATGGCCCTGGGGACCACCACCCCCCAGGGCCGTCTCCTGCAATGTCCTGGGGTGCCCACCCCCGGGACATTGCCGTTTGCTATGGCAGGGCGGGAGCACGGCTCCCGCCCTGCCATAGCAAACACTGCTTTGCTTCTTGGAAGCGAGAGCAGGAAACCTGCTCTCGCTTCAAAGAAGCAAAGCAGAATTGCTTTTGGACAAGGGGAGCTGCATGTTAGCATCTCCCCTTGCCCAAAAGCAATGCCGGCTCCCGCAGGAGGTGGGGAGCCAGCAGGGACCGTGGGGGCATTGGGGCTCCCCCCACGGTCCCCAACACTGAGGCCAGGCCCCGGGGGATGGGGTCCCTGGGGCCAGAAGTGGACCAGTGGAGGTCCCGAAAAAAGAAATTTGAAAAGCATCAGCCATGCCCCGGGGGATGGGGTCCCCGGGGCAAAAATGGCCTCAGTAGGGGGGCCTTGCGGCCCCCCTCCCAGGAAAAATAAAAAAATTAAATTAATAAAACAAGGCCAGGCCCCAGGGGATGGGGTCCCCGGGGCCAGAAGTGGCCCAGGGGAGGGGGGCCATGCGGCCCTCTCCCGGGAAAAATATATTTTTTTAATAAAAATGAGGCCAGGCCCTGGGGGATGGGGTTCCCGGGGCCAATAGTGGCCCAGGGAAGGGAGGCCACGCGGCCCCCTTCCTGTTTTTTTTCCTGTTAAATAAAAAATGCTCAGGCCTTGGGGGATGGGGTCCCCAGGGCCAATAGTGGCCCAGGGAAGGGAGGCCACGCAGCCCCCTTCCTGTTTTTTTTTTTTTAAATGAAAAATGCTCAGGCCCTGGGTTATGGGGTCCCCAGGGCCCAAAAAAATACTAAAAGAAGAGGGGCCACACAGCCCCCCTTCTAAAAATATTTAAAAAAAATAAAAGCCGGCATCTCGCCGGAGGCCCCGCCCCCTCCCTGCACCACTCTGCAAACTCGCCCCCTGGCACGTTCTAAGTTGGGGGATTAAGTCCCCTTGAATCCTCAGGGTCCCTGGGGGCCAACTAGCCCACCAGGTACCTCCAGTAAGCCCCACATAGTGGGATTGCTGAGAGGTGGTCCGAGGCCATGCCCCTTTTTACACCACTCTGCAAACACGCCTCTTGGCGCGCTGCTGGTGGGGCGATGAGGTCCTCTTGTGTCCTGAGGAGCTCAGGAAACAAGTGGACTTCATCCCCCGTGTAGAGTGGATGTACATTGTGTGTAGTGGAATTATGTGGTATGTTGTGCAGTGAAATTATCTGAATAGAAAATATGTGGTATATAGTGTATAGGAATTCTGTGGAGTGGGATTATGTGTTTTGGAGAGTAATTATGTGGTATTGTAGTCTGTGTTGTGGAGTGGTAACCTCAGGTTTAGTATTCCTCGTTTCCATAGAAGCTAAACTATAAACTCAATGAGACACAAAAAAAGAAGGAACCACTGAGGAGGACTTCGGGACCTAGTCGGAGGTATGAGCAGGGCCACTGGAATTATGTGACTGTTCGGCTTTTCATATAATTAAACATTTTCTGCATTTGCCAAATATTCCATCATCTGCTGCCTAATCTGCATATTTGAACAAAAAAAGGCCTTGTTTCTAGCTCAAACGGCTTAAATGTTCCCAAAAATGCAGCGTCACGTGTTACAGCGTGGTGGAAGGCCCTTTGCAAAGCTGGAATGGTCACGTGTTACTTATTGCTAAATGTGGGTGTTAAATTGGTACTAATGGTGCACAAACCTCTCTTCTTTCTGTGCCTGTCTTTCCTCTTTCTGCATTTCTCTTGCTTCTTTCTGCACCTTTCTTCCTCTTTCTGCACCTCACTGTCTTCTTTCTGCACTTCACTTGCCTCTGTCTGCACTTCTCTTGCCCCGTTCTGCACCTCACTTGCCTCTTTCAGCACCTCTGTTACTTTTTTCTGCAGATCTCTTGCCTCTTTCTCCACCTCTCTTGCCTCTTTCTGCACCTCTCTTGCCTCTTTCTGCACCCCACTTGCCTCTTTCTGCACTTTTCTTGCTTCTTTCTACACCTCTCTTGCCTCTTTCTGCTCCTCTCTTGCCTCTTTGTGCATTTCTCTTGCCTGTTTCTGCACTTCCCTTGCCTCTTTCTGTACCTCTCTTACCTCTTTCTTCACCTCACTTGCCTCTTTCTGCACCTCACTCTCTTCCTTCTGCACCTCTCTTGCCTCTTTCTGCACTTCTCTTGCCTCTTTATGCACTTCTCAAGCCTCTTTCTGTACCTCTCTTGCCTCTTTCTGCACCTCAAGTGCCTCTTTCTGCACTTCTCTTACCTCTTTCTACACTTATCTTGCCTCTTTCTATACCTCTCTTGCCTCTTTCTGCACCTCTCTTGCCTCTTTCTGCACCTCACTTGCTTCTTTCTGCATCTCTCTTGCCTCTTTCTGCAACTCTGTTGCTTCTTTCTGCACTTCTCTTCTTTCTGCACCCCTCTTGCCTCTTTCTGTACCCCTCTTGCCTCTTTGTGTACCTCTCCTACCTCTTTCTGCACCCCCGTTGCCTCTTTCTGCACCTCTGTTGCTTCTTTCTGCACTTCTCTTCCTTCTTTCTGCACCCCTCTTGCCTCTTTCTGTACCCCTCTTGCCTCTTTGTGTACCTCTCCTACCTCTTTCTGCACCCCTGTTGCCTCTTTCTGCACCTCTGTTGGTTCTTTCTGCACCTCTTTTGCAAATTTCTGTATCCCTCTTGCCTCTTTCTGCACCCCTGTTCCCTCTTTCTGCACCTTTCCTGCCTGTTTCTGCACCTCTCTGGCATCTTTCTGGACCTCTGTTGCTTCTTTCTGCACTTCTCTTGCCTCTTTCTGCACCCCTCTTGCCTCCTCTTTCAGCACCTCTGTTGCTTCTTTCAGCACTTCTCTTGCTTCTTTCTGCACTTCTCTTGCCTCTTTCTGCACCCCTCTTGCCTCTTTCAGCACCTCTGTTGCTTCTTTCAGCACTTCTCTTGCTTCTTTCTGCACCCCTCTTGCCTCTTTCTGTACCTCTCCTTCCTCTTTCTGCACCTCTCTTGCCTTTTTATGCTGTTCTATTGCCTCTTTATGCACCTCTTTTGCTTCTTTCTGCACTTCTCTTGCCTCTTTCTGTACCTCTCTTGCCTCTTTCTGTACCTCTCTTGCCTCTTTCTGCACCTCTGTTGGTTCATTCTGCACTTCTCTTGCTTCTTTCTACACCTCTGTTGCATATTTATGCATCCCTCTTGCCTCTTTCAGCAACCCTCTTCTGTCTTTCTGCACCTCTCGTGCCTATGTCTGCACACCTGTTCCCTCTTTCTGCACCCCTGTTTCTGCAACTCTCTTGTCTCTTTCTGCAGTTATTTTGCCTCCTTCTGCACATCTGTTGGTTCTTTTTGTACTTCTCTTGCCTCTTTCTGCACCCCTCTATCCTCTTTCTGCACCCCTGTTGCTTCTTTCTGCACTTCTCTTGCTTCTTTCTGTACCTCTCTTGCTTCTTTCTGCACCTATCTTGCCTCTTTTTGCACCCCTCCTTCCTCTTTCTGCACCTATCTTGCCTTTTTCTGTACCTCTGTTGCTGCTTTCTGCACTTCTTTTGCCTCTTTCTGCACCTCTCTTGCTTCTTTCTGCACCCCTGTTGTCTCTTTCTGCTCTCGTCTTCCCTCTTTCTGCACCTCTCTTGCTTCTTTCTGCACTTCTCTTGGTTCTTTCTGTACCTCTGTTGCCTCTTTCTGCACCTCACTTGCTTCTTTCTGCACCCCTCTTGCCTCTCTCTGCACCCCTCTTTTCTCTTTCTGCACCTCTCTTGCCTCTTTCTGCACCCCTGTGCCCTCTTTATGCACCTTTCCTGCCTGTTTCTGCACCTCTCTTGCCACTTTCTGTACCTCTGTTGGTTCTTTCTGCATCTCTCTTGCTCTTTCTGCAACCTTTGCGCCTCTTTCAGCACCTCTGTTTCTTCTTTCTGCACTTCTCTTCCTTCTTTCCGCACCCCTCCTGCCTCTTTCTGTACCTCTCTTGCCTCTTTGTGCACCTCTCCTACCTCTTTCTGCACCCCTCTTGCCTCTTTTTGCACCTCTGTTGGTTCATTCTGCACTGCTCTTGCTTCTTTCTGCACCTCACTTGCCTCTTTCTGCACTTCTTTGCTTCTTTCTACACCTCTGTTGCTTCTTTCAGCAATTCTCTTGCCTCTTTCTGCACTTCTTTTGCTTGTTTCTGCACCTCTCTTGCATCTTTCTGCACCTTTGTTGCCTCTTTGTGCACTTCACTTGCTTCTTTCTGCACCTCTCTTGCCTCTTTCGGCACCTCTCTTGCTTCTTTCTGCACTTCTCTAGCCTCTTTCTGCACCTCTGACTTAGAGGTAGTTTTAATCCCCCTGCCCTATTATGTACTAGGGCCTTACAGGGGAGGTCATGCCAATCACAGGGGTACCCCAACCCATAGTGTACCCTAGTGTATGTAGGTGTTTTCACTGTATTCTAAGTGTCTTTCAGCATAGCACTGGCCTGGTTAGTCAGAGTCAGTTACCACCAGTACCAGTCAGGAAAAAGTTGGGGGCACAGGATAACTTTGCAACAAGGTCTCTTTCTGCACCTCTCTCTGTTGGTTCTTTCTGCATATCTCTTGCTTCTTTCTGCACCTTTCTTCGTCTTTCTGAACTTCTGTTGCCTCTTTCGGCATTTCTCTTGCTTCTTTCTGCGCCTTTCTTTCTCTTTCTGCACATGTCCTACCTCTGTAGGCATAGTTAGAAATTAGCATTTAAAAAACCTTTGAAATTCACTGAAAAAACCATAGGTTTCAGGGACGTTAGAATTTAGCATTTAAAAAACCTTTGAAATTCACTGAAAAAACCATAGGTTTCAGGGACATTATAGTTAGAAATTAGCATTTAAAAAACCTTAGAAATTCACTGAAAAAACCACAGGTTTCAGGGACATTATAGTTAGTTGGACTATAGTTAGTTGGACATTTCACTCGGAAAAAACCAGAGAAATGTGGCCGTTATAGTTAGTAGAGCTAACTATAACTCACGCCCCGCAATGCACTGCTGATGATGTCACATATTACATCATTCATGACATGGTCAGTGACATCACTGATGACATCTCGTTGGCGTTTGTGACTCTGATATTGGATTAAAATCATATTTGCAACTAATACTGGAGTGCCGACGTTTCTTGTTATCGTGCAGGAAGCACTTTGGCATAATTGACAGCAGCGCGCGGCGAAGCGCTGCAGACTCGGCACCACTTGCGGTCTGGCTGCCTGAAGGAAACACGCCGAAACCAGGAAAAAAAAAAAATATATATATTTTTTTTAAATATTTTATATATACATCTTTCCACAAAAGCCACTTGATTCCTGTTGAACACTTTGCAGGACGTGCGCCTCCTTCGTAATAAGTGGCCATCACGTAAAATTATTAAAAATTATTTTTTTAAACTGGTGCTCACAGGTACGTGCCTTATCGTGTTAGAAAAGCAGCTGGACGAGGGATGCAAATCGATATTGCTGAGCCTGCGAATGTTGAAGTGGCTAAAGGAGAACTGTAATCACACAGTATGACAGTGTGTCAAAGAGTCGTGCCATATATGAGATCCATTATGGTTTAAACATCACTAAATAATGCAAAGGGGCACGCGTAATGCCATTAATAAAATTAACATATATAAAATTCAACACACTGTGATGGCGGATGTTAATGTTACCAACTTGAATAACGTCACTCCACTTTCTCTTGCTAGGAGACAGCAACCAATGGGAATGAGAACAGATTCAATTAAAAAGGCTTGCAACTGATACCAATCTTGTTAACCAGTATTGAGCAAGGCAATGTCGCTGAAACGCGTCTACTTGGTTATAATAAAGAAATTTGGAACCCGCAGAGTGCTCCTATGTCCTTGGTGGATGTTTGTTGAAAAATAATTTTACGTGATGGCCACTAATCACGAAGGAGGCACCCGTCCTGCAAAGTGTTCAACAGGAATCGAGTGGCTTTTGTGGAACGATTACTTTGAGAACTGTTAGAACCGCTACCAACTAAATGAAGGGCATGCCTGCTGACACAAGGTTGGAACATTACTAAATGTTTAGTGTGGGTTACTAAAACTGGCGCTCACAGGTAAGTGCCTTATCGTGTTAGAAAAGCAGCTGGACGAGGGATGCAAATCGATATTGCTGAGCCTGCGAATGTTGAAGTGGCTAAAGGAGAACTATAATTGCACAATATGACAGTGTGTCAAAGAGTCGTGCCATATATGAGATCCATTATGATTTAAACATCACTAAATAATGCAAAGGGACACGCATAATGCCATTAATAAAATGAATGTTAATGTTACCAACTTGAATAACGTCACTCCACTTTCTCTTGCTAGGAGACATCAACCAATGGGAATGAGAATAAGGGTGGGTGAAGATGACGAAGTACCACTACGCGGAATTCTGCGGAGTTGAACAAAAACTCTGTGAAACTCCGCACCGTAACTCCGTTTCATCTCAACCCAATTAATAAAACAGAAACCTCACGTACCTTTGGTAAAACAAGTAACTCTATCTTTACATGCTAAAATGCATATAGTCATCTCACAAAAGTGAAAATAAAAATATAGCAAGCAGTGAGAGAGGTGATGATTTTGGGGTCCTCCCTATCCTAGGGAGAGAACCAAGCAGATGCCTTGAACACAAAGAGCACATCATGCTGAACGATTCGGTGGTGGTCCCATCCTCCTAGGACCACCCGTAGCACAGTTATGGCCAAAAATACAATCCCAACCAAAGGCCCTGCAAAGCATTATGGGACGAGAATCTAGAGTGCAGTGAATATTATAGTATCCAATATCAAAACATTCCTCAAGAGGCAGCGGCTCTCCCGGCTCAGCTGAGAGCTAATACTATAATATTCACTGCACTCTAGAATCTTGCCCCATAATGCTTTGCTGGGCCTTTGGTTGGCATTGTATTTTTGCCCATAACTTTGCTTGGGGTGGTCCTAGGAGGATGGGACCACCACCGAATCGTTCAGCATGATGTCCTCTTTGCTTTCAAGGCATCTGCTTGGTCCTCCCCTTAGGTTAGGGGGGACCCCAAAATCATCACCTCTCTCATTGCCTGATATTTTTCATAGCTCACTTTTGTGAATTGTTATATGCTTTTTTTTTTAGCATGTAAAGGTAAAGTTGTTTTATCAAAGGGTTGTGGGTGCAGTAGCTAACTCCGCTACGTGGCGGAGTCGAAGTTTTTGCATGAATTCCGTGTTTTCAATGTAATGCGTAGTTAGCAAATCTCCGCAACCTCGGCTAGCGGAGCGGAGTTCATTGCCCACGGTTAAATGAGAACAGATTCAATTAAAAAGGCTCGCAACTGATACCAATCTTGTTAACCAGTATTGAGAAAGGCAATGTCGCTGAAACGCATCTAAGTGGTTATAATAAAGAAATTTGGAACCTGCAGAGTGCTCCTATGTTCCTGGTGGATGTTTGTTGAAAAAAAAAAAAAAATACATATATATATATAATATATTATTTACATATTATATACATATATATATATATATATATGGGACACTCGTTCCTGGATTCCGCCCTTACAAATCACTAGTCGATCCAACACATGCAACACAGGAAGACGGCACGCAAGAAGGTATGGAAATTCCAGTCGCAATCTTTATTCATTTTTTGTCATTTTTTCTTTCCAAAGTGTATGTGCACCAGAGAAACAGACCTAGGCGTTTTGGCCGCAGCCTTCAACTGGGTCACTGAGTTGGTACACAGAGTGTCACATTTAAAAGGCAACAGCCCCTTCCCCCCCACCTGATTAAAAACAATTTTACTTTTTAAAGGGATTATATCACATAATTCTCTCTTGTTTCTAACTAATCAGCATTCTTATTAACAAGTCAAAATACATTTTCTCATCATGTTTTTGCTATCATTGTAAAGTACATTGTTTCATTGAAAAACATTAACCCCTTCGATGCTCATGACGAGCTCAGCTCGTCATGCTGCGCGGTTGGCGTGTGCGCATGACGAGCTGAGCTCGTCACGACCACACCCGCGATCGGAATGTCCAGCACCTGGGCCGAATTCCGATCACGGCGAAGCGGTTAATATTTCAAACATCCTATTTTTCAGTGGATTGTAAAGTACATATATATTTTCACTGAAAAAACCAAAGGTTACAGTCAGGGATGTTATAGTTAGGAAATGGAATTTAAAAACCTTACAAATACACTGAAAAAACTAAAGGTTACAGAGACGTTAAAGTTAGGCTCACATTTCACTCGTACACAGCCAGTGAAATTCTGCAGTTATAGTTACCTGAGCTAACTATAACCTTTCAATGCACTGCTTATGACCTCATAAATTACATCACTCATGACATGGTCAGTGGCATCACTGATGACATCTCAAATGACATCACTGATGACATCCTCCAGTGAGTGTGCATGTTTTATAAAGGTTTATGAGTGTTAAACATATATACCAAGGTACTACAAAACTTAAAATAGTATACTTTATGTACTACTAATGAGTAATACTATTCCTAACATATATTATGTGAGTGACTGTGTGACTGTGTGTATTCGTGTGTGAGTGGGTATCGGAGTGCCGGTATGGGTGTATGAGTGGCTGTATGGGAGTATAAATAGGTATATGAGTAGCCGTGTGGGTGAGTGAGTGACTATGTTGGTGAGTGAGTGCGGTGTGTCAGTGGCTGTATGGGTGAGTGAGTGGCTGTATGGGTGGGTGAGAGGGTGTGTAAGTGACTGTATGGGTGAGTTAGCAAGTGTCAGAATGGCTGTTTTTTGTGAGTGACTGGCTGTGTAAGTGGCTGTATGGGTGAGTCAGTGGCTGTTTGGTTAAGTGAGTTGGTGTGTGAGTGGCTGTATTGTAAAGTAAATGTCTATGTAAATGGATGTATGGGTGAGTGAGTGGATGTGTGAGTGCTTGTATGGATGTGTGAATGGATAGGTAAGTGGTTGTGTGAGTGAGTGTGTGAATGCTTGTATGGGTGAGTGAGTGGCTGTGTTGAGAGGCTGTATGGGTGAGTGAAAGGGTTTGTGACTGGATGTATAGGTGAATACTTTGGTGTGTGAGTAGCTGTTTGGGTGAGTGTGTGACTGAGTGGCTATATGGGTGAGTGAGTGGTTGAGTGAATGCCTGTATAAGTGAGTGAGTGGGTCTCTGAGTGGCTCTATGGTTGAGTGGTTGGGCGAGTACTTGTATAGGCCTGTGAATGGGTATGTGAATGGTTGTGTGGGTGTGTGAATGGGTATATGAGAAGTTGTATAGAGGTGTGAGTGTGTGTGTGAGTGTTTCTGTGGATAATATCATCAGTGATGTCATTGAAGATGTCATCAATGATGTCATCAGTGATGTCACTGACCATGTCATGAGTGATGTAATATATGAGGTCATAAGCAGTGCATTGTGGGGGCATATATTATAGTTACCTCAGGCAACTATAACTGCTGGATTTTAGTGGTTTTGTACAAGTGAAATGTGAGCCTAACTATAAAGTTTTTGTAACCTTTGTTTTTTTAGTGAAGTTCTATGGGTTTTTATATTCTATTTCCTAACTATAACGTCCCTGTAACCTTTGTTTTTTTCAGTGAATTTCTAAGGTTTTTTAAATTCTATTTCCTAACTATAATGTCCCTGTAAAATTTTGTTTTTTCATTGAATTTCAAAGTTTTTTTTACGTTTTATTTCCTAACTGTAAGTTGTTGAGGCTTAATTTCTGGGAAAGTATGAATCCTGCTCTGAGTATTTATCCAAGAGGAGGACACTGTTTTGTGCAACAGCACTACCCAACTGAAGTACTTTCTACTGGCTAATTAGTTAGTGCTACGCTGTTGGGTAAATGCATAGTGCATCTCCAACTCTACAGCGGTGTAAAGCACGCTGAGGAAGTGTCTCCAGTGACTTAGGGTGTCTGTAACTTTGCCAATGTGATTGTTGCTCGAGTGTCTTCAACACATACGTTTACAAGGTGAAACTGCAAAGAAAACACACTTGGATGATTTGTACTTTACAGAAGTAAGTGATTCTTAGCTTGGTGGAGATGCAATCGTATTCCTAGACATCAAGACCCCATCTCCAAAATCAGTGGGTAACACGATCAGGGGCCTTTTAGTAAGCTGTCCATCATCCTGGGAAAAGGGCAGGAAGACGTTGCATACCGCTAATGTATATGGGGCGGGACCAAATGGGTGGGGTTCTAGGCAAGTTTACATAATTCTACTTTTTAAAAGTTTAAAACACAGTCTCTAGTCTGCAGATGGCAAGAAAAAATCCCCTCATCACAGACAATACGTGCCCTCGAGAAAAGTAGGGATGCAAACACTTCCATCACGGATTACAGATAACGTTTTGGTGGAAATGAAGAGAAAACACACTTGCTTTGCCTTGGCCGTGCGTACAATGTTAGGATGATTAGTATTTTACAGAAGTGGAGCCTCAACATGGGCACCTGCTTTGTTTATATCTGTAAGTGCTTTCCATTGAGGGTTCATTTGTGTGAAATGAGCATTGTGCCAGAATGAATCCTGCCCTGCGTATTTATCCAAGAAGATACCACCATTTTGTGCAACACCCGTACCCAACTGGAGTACTTTCTACTGGCTAATTAGTAAGTGCTACCCCGTTGGGTAAATATATAGTGCATCTCCTAAACTACAGCTGTGTAAAAGACGCAGAGGAAATGTTTCCATTGACCTTGAGAGTCTGTAGCTTTGCCAATGTGATTGTTCATCAAGCGTCTTCACCAGATAACGTTATAAGGTGGAACTGCAGAGAAAACACACTTGGATGATTTGTACTTTACAGAAGTAAGGGCCAGATGTACGACGTAAAATTGCATGCGCAAACGGGTTTGCGACCCGTTTGAGCATGCAATTTTAGTCTGGGCCATGTACTTACACTATTTTGCGACTCGCAAATAATTTGCGAGTCGCAAAATAGTGTATTGCGACTCGCTATTAGGATGGGGCGTTCCCTTCCTAATAGCGGCCGCAGAGCCATGTATGAATGTTTTGCAACCGCAATTGCGGTCGCAAAACACTTGCAAATTACCGCCCTCTTCAAGAGGGGGGTAATGAAGTCGCAAATGGGAAGGGGTCTAATAGATCAGTTGGCGATTCCTCAGGACCTAGTGACTAAATGAAAACTATCTACAGTGTGTGGTGTGGTTCTACATACCACTTCTTCTCTCGGTAGGACGTTGCCCCGGAGAAAAGCAGCCAACCTCTTAAGGATTC
Organism: Calotriton arnoldi; assembly: GCA_963921515.1. Lineage (NCBI taxonomy): Eukaryota > Metazoa > Chordata > Amphibia > Caudata > Salamandridae > Calotriton > Calotriton arnoldi. The sequence continues at coordinate 5,597,327 of CAWUFW010000061.1, forward strand.
AAGTGCTGCTTCATCAGACCGCAGCGGAGTATATGGACACTCAACGTAATCAGCATTCCTTCCTGATGCAGCGGAGTGGGTAGGTGAGCCGGACTGCTCTGAGCGGGAGCAGCGACACTACGTTGAGTGTCCATATACTCCGCTGCGGTCTGATGAAGCAGCACTTGAATCCTTAAGAGGTTGGCTGCTTTTCTCCGGGGCAACGTCCTACCGAGAGAAGAAGTGGTATGTAGAACCACACCACACACTGTAGATAGTTTTCATTTAGTCACTAGGTCCTGAGGAATCGCCAACTGATCTATTAGAGACATTTTATAGGCAAGAAACGCGTTGACCACTAAGGGGTAGAGCGTAATTTTTGTCAGATTAAAACAAAATAGTCGCCCTCCTTCTTCTTTTTACTTTTTAATCAGGTTGTGACCTCTCCAGAATAAAAATAATTATAGAGGATTCCCTTACCTGTTTTAACCCACACACGACATCTACATCTTACCAGGCCCCTCACACCCACGTCACCTATACGGCAAGGAACAAAAGATCTCCGATAAAGAGCCCCTTTATGGGTGCCCGTCGAGCATTGCAGCGCAGGCTAGACGAGGAGCAGACCCATATGATGAAGCATGACACCTAGCTTGCTGGGTGTGTGAGGGTCCTAGTTCCGAAAGGAGGTTTTCCCCACCTCCCCACCACTCTGAGTACTAACCAGGTGGCCAACTTGCCACCCAGGAACACCGTACCTCTTTTGTCTTCTATAATCATGCCTCCCCAGCCCTGTCTCCAACTCCCTATGCTCCTTCCGCAAACGCTGGAGCCTTTCAATCTCAGCAGGCCGCTCAAGCACTTCAGTCTCGAGGGGGTACATCTCCGGTTCAAGGGTCAGCAATTCCATATTCAGTACCCAGCAGACTCCCCATGTAGCTGCCATACAGTGACCCACCATAACCACCTTGTGAGCATCCCACTCTATTGCTCTGGAGGTAGTGGTGTCTTTATTGATGTCATAGTATTGAGTGATGTGTGTCGATAGTGCGTCCCTGAAGGGCAGGGGCGGCTCCTCCATGTGGGCGGAGGAGCGTTGCCCCACTGCTTTCTCACAGTGCGAGAAGCAGAAACATAAATTGGTATTATAAATACCATTTTATGTTTCTGCTTGTCACACTGCGAGAAAGCAGAAGGGTTTGGTTGGGGGCGGGTTGGTTTGGACCTGCTCGAGGGCAGGGGAGGAGTGGCTAGTCCAATGCTGTTTGGTTTGGCCCTCTGGAGCCGCCCAAACCAGTCATGCGCACTCTCCCTTTTCTCCATGTAGGCTGCATGTAGCCTACATGGAGAAAATGGCCTCCCCATAGATGCCTGTGTGGTCGGCGTCCCAACCAATCACAAAGCTGCCATTGCAGCGTTGTGATTGGCTTAGGGGAGGGGAGGAAGGTGGCCTGCTTCCTGTTCCGCGGTACCCGGCCAGGAGCTGAAACGGCGCAGGACCCGGGAAGGTACGTTTTTTTTTTTTTGTAAATTAAACTCCCCACGCGCGTGAACCCCCGCGTGACCCCTCCACCCGCAACCCCACCCGCGAGTCATGCCGGCCGCGACGGCTGAAGGGGGGATCTAGTAGTGCATCAGTCTGGAGCCTACTGGTCGGTATGTTAGGTGCGGCCTCCCCCAGCTTAGTGTCAGTTGCAAGGGACAGTGGTCTGACAGGGTACACACCAGATATTCCTTTTGGACGATCTGCGCGCCAAACATTCACTGCACAGGAAAAGGTCTGACCTGGTGTGTACGCCATGAACCGGGGAGTAGAATGAGAATTCACTATAATACAGATGTCCCAGGCACCACACATCATAAATGCACCAAAGAGTCATCTAGTATTGGAGGTATTGTGATGTTCGAATGCATGGGGCATTATGTAGTGGGGGGATAGATTGGTCTCGGGTCACATCTGGGACACAAGTGAAGTCCCCGTCCCATATGCCAGGTGTATTTAAGTTCCGGAAAAGTTCAGGTGTAAGAATGTCGAAGAAGGTCATCGGGTTAGTGCTGGGTGTGTAGAGGCCCACAAGCGTGAGCGGTGTCCCATTTAAATGGCCCTCAACAATCACATAGTGGCCTTCCTCATCAACTTTATGTGCATTTACTACATAGGGGGTCCCCGGGGCAATCCAGATCCGCACCCCTTATGCATTGGCCAACGATGAGGGGCCGTCTACCAGTCCCCTCCATTTCGAAGAAGGCCATCTGGTTAGTGTTGGGTGCGTAGAGGCCCACAAGCGTGAGCGACGTCCCATTTAAATGGCCCTCAACAATCACATAGTGGCCTTCCTCATCAACTTTATGTGCATCTACTAAATAGGGGGTCCCCGGGGCAATCCAGATCAGCCCCCTTTGTGCATTGGCCAATGACGAGGTGCCGTCTCCCTGTCCCCTCCATTTCGCTTGAAATTTATGTACCTCCTCCTGTGTTAATGTGTCTCTTACAAAAGAGCAATGTGCATGTGGCAGAGCTTAAGGGAAGCAGGCACCCAATAACATTTCGTGTGGCTGGCCATGCCCCTCACGTTTCACGTCATCAGGTCGTATCGTGGGATCAGGATGTCTACAGCTGTGGCCATTGGTTCTGATGGTGAATCATAATGCATGGCAAGCTACGAGTCCAACCCTACCAGGACTGCAATGTGAGAGCTCACCAGCGCTGTCCAACTCCCATTAAGTGCCCCTACCATAGCTCCATAATGTGTACATGAGACTCCACATAGTCAACAAGAAAGTAAGAAAACATAAACAACCCCTCCAGTCCCTGGCTATAAGGTCTATGTGCCCCCAACCCAAACTTCTCAACCAGCAACCACTAACAAAAGATGTAAATACGAATACAAACAGGTCCTGTTTGGATACCATGTGGGTCGTGGCATGTCAATAATGAGAGCCCTCCTGCGAGCGGGCCCGCCGTGGATGACGATGCATCCAGTACTCACCCATAAAAGTCTCTTGCTGATCTCAGCGTGTGCCGTCCCAACAAGCCACATCAGCAGGTGCTAAGTAACATATACTCCCAAACTCTCAAAGAAGATAATCCGTCAGTCTTGGCGTCAATTCTGGTCCTCAGGGTGTGTCCCCTGTCAAGGCCCTAGATTCTCCGGTTTCTGAGCCAGTGCGACCGCAGTCTCTCATAATGGTTCCTACCATGGTGCAGTGCCTCCTCCTATGCTTGTTCCCTGGTCACCTGGTCTTGGGTGGGGCGATTCCTGATTTCTCTTCGCTTCATGCCCCAGGGCCTAGGTGTCAGCCACTCAGCAGTCATTTGGTCATCAAAGGGGTGTTCGTCAATCCATTAGCATGGAGCCAGGTCCATACATCATCAGAGAATGAGAAAAAGTGAGAAGTCTCACTGTCTGTTACTTTAAGCTTCACAGGATAGAGAAAAGCGTATTTCAGTTGTAGCTCCCGGAGGCGTTGTTTGACTACAGTATAGGAATTACGACGACAGTGTGCTTCCATGGTGAAGTCCGGGTAATCAGTGATAACACCCCCTTCAAACCGCCATGGGCCCTTTGCTGGAGTATTAAGTCTCTGTCCCTGTAGTTCAAGAGGCGAGTAATTACCGGTAGTGGAGGGGCCACCGGGGGTGGCGGTCTGCCCAGTATGCGGTGTGCCCGCTGCACGAAGAAGAACTTGGGAACTTTGCCCTCCAGCACCATAGACAACAACCAAGTTTCACGAAAGAGATCCATGCTCGGGCCCTCAAACTGTTCAGAGAACCCCAGGAAGTGAATGCTGTTATGTCTTAAGTGGCCTTCCGCACCTTCCACCCTATGGTGGAGAGAGGCCATCTCTTTCTTCATGTCTTTCAATTGAGTTTGGAAATCCGGTACCATGGGGCGCATGGAAGTCAGGGAGGACTCCACCTGTTCTGTCAGCTTCCGATGGTCCACCCAAAGGAGGGTAACTTCCAGGGAGACAGTGTCAATTTTAGTATTAAATCGGTTTTTATTAGCATATCACTTAATGTGAAAATACAATACAGTATCGCCTACAACCCAGCGGGCCGGCAGAGACATAGTCAGAGACGAGTCAAATGCAAAAGCATTGAAATTATTAATACATCAAGCTGCAGTTCCACTAGTCGTTACTAGATGTCCCTCACGAGTCAAATGCAAAAGCATTGAAACCCTTTCATGAAGCTTTTGCATTTGACTCGTGAGGGACATCTAGTAACGACTAGTGGAACTGCAGCTCTTTGTAGAATTATTTTGATATTGGATACTATAATATTCACTGCCCACTGCTAATCTCGTCCCATAATGCTTTGCAGGGCCTTTGGTTGGGATTGTATTTTTGCCAATAACTGTGCTTGGGGTGGTCCTAAGAGGATGGGACCACCACTGAATCGTTCAAAAGATGTGCTTTTTGTTTTCAAGGCATCTGCTTGGTTCTCTCCCTAGGTTAGGGAGGATCCCAAAATCATCACCTCTCTCACTGCTTGTTAATTTATCGTTTTCACTTTTGTGAAATGACTATGCATTTTTAGCATATAAAGACAGAGATATTTATTTTATCTTAACTTGCACTGTGCAAGATGCCTTTGGCAATTATTGTACAGTGCAGTCAAGCACACAGCTACGCACTACGCAATTTGCTTAGCTACGTGTAGTTTAAAATGTACTTCACATAGCTACGTGAAGTGCTACTACGCAAACTACGCCCAGGCTTACTTTTAAGCATTGTTTTGGTACAGAAAGGGGCACCTTGCTGCACCAAAACTATGCTTACCACAGGTAGACACACTTTCACTATGATGTTAGGGTGCCTAAATTGGCACCATAAAGTGGACCAGCGCAGGGGGGGACACCACAATGCGTATCATTGGATATGCAGGAATGTTGTCCTCTCTGATGTTCAGACAACACAGCACAGCAGCTTTACTTGGTTCACTGCATTGGATGATTTCTTTTTAAATGTGGCAGTTTGATTATAGCAATCTTAACATTTACAAAATAAATAACATGAGGAAAAACATTTCAATGATGCTCAGCGGTGTTTGTACTCTCGACTCTGGCAATTGAGGGCCTGATTCCGATGCGGTTAGGAAAGCATTCCCACCTAGGGCCCGATTCCGATGCGGTTAGGAAGGCCTCCTAATGGCATTTGCTCCTTCCCAATCGGATCGGGAACGTGTCTTCCCAACCGAGGGCCAGATTACGATGCGGTTAGGAACATAGGCTTCCCATAGAAGTCAATGGGAGTCCAACCAAATCGTATCTGGAAGCATCCGGATGCATCATACTCGGTCGGTAGGACTCTCCCGATCCGAGTCGGTCGGAAACCATTTCCAAACCGATTTGATCGGGAAGATTTCCTAACCGCATCAGAATCGGGCCCTCAGTCTGTTGAAATGAGTGCCTCAAATCCTCCTGGAACTCTGGTCCTCCTATGGTCTTTGAAGCCTTCAGGTTCCTGGCCAGTTTCTCCTTAGTTTTGCGCTTATAATCATTCCAGTGGCAGCTCCTCTGCTATGGCGGAGGAGCCTCGCCCCACTGCTTTCTCGCAGTGCGAGAAGCAGAAACATAAAATGGTAATAACTTTTAGTTATTGCCATTTTATGTTTCCTTTGCGGGCGGGCGGGCGGGGCTGCTTTGCTAACAGGGCAGGATGGGAGTGGTTTGCCCACTCCTGAGTGCACAATGACTGTTTGGTCTGCCCTCTCGGGCCCCTTCTCCATGCAGGCTGCATTGCAGCCTGCATGGAGAACATGCCCACCCCTCCAGCCCCTGGCTGAGCGCCGTGTCACGGCGCTCAGACCAATCACAACGCTGCATTGCGGTGTTGTGATTGGCTTAGGAGAGGGAGCCTTGCAGCCTGCTTCCTGTTCCTGTCCGAGTCGGAGGCAGGAGAGTAGGTGCAGAGAAGACGCAGGTCCTGGCCTCAAGGTAAGTTTTTTTTATATTATGACCCCCCCGTGTGACCCCACTCACAGCGCGACCCCCCCATCCCTCCAACGCCCACCCCTCCACCCGTGAGCCATGCCGGCCGCAACTGAATCATTCCATCTTTTCATGCATTTCACTACAATCCTTCGTATTAGTGCTGCAGCATTAATTTTGTCCAGAATTTCTTACCACAAAGCATCCTTAGATAAGGGTCCTTAGGAGATGACAAAGAAAAGTGTTTATTGCCTTGTCATATCTGAAATCAAAATATGGTTTTCCTCTTCTGAAAAGTTGAGTTTCCGTTTTCAGCTACACTCCAGGACAGAACCTCCATCCTTCCTCATAACCTCCTGGCTGGTACCTTGCTCCTGATATTCCATATTAATATACACCAAAGATGAAGGATCAAGGCATCCACGTCCTGCACCCGTCATCACAAAGTAAAAACAGCAGATTATGGATCCTAATGGTGCAACAAACCCGAAGTGCGACCCTTCTACACTTCTGAGAGGAAATTACTTTCCAAAATGAACATACAGAAGAGTGATTCAGCACTCAATTTCAAAGTTAGTTAAGTACATAATGAGACTTTAGTCTATTGTACACAATTTGTAATTACAAACAACTTCATTTTTTAGTCTCAATAAACAAATGAGAGTAATTTCTTCTTCCAGTAAATGTTTATTCATATTTTTTTCTTAAAATCACATTAGTCGTGCAGTAGCCAACGCATTTCTTCGGCCAAGGACTTCTTCAGGGCTCAGTACACATATTGTCATCATTTCAACTTCTTGGTTCCATGAATAGTGAGTTTAAATGATGTGTACAAAAAGTTTAGAGTGCAATTGCTCTGGTGGAGTATCAGTGTGGCGTCCGGTTCAGTAGAAAGACCTATTTCCACACTGATACTCCACCAGAGCAATTGCACTCTAAACTTTTTGTATACATCAGACTGAGTCTTGGGGGCGGGGCCATCGTGGGCCAGTCACCAGGAGGTGTGGTAGGTGCACTGCTATCACTGCAAATGTTGGTTTGGCCGGCCGTCTCAGGACGGCCAAACTGACATCCGCACTGAGCTGTCTCCAAACCAGCTGTGTTGCCGGGCTGGAGACAGCAAAGCACAGGCTCCCTGGGAGCGCACATCGAGGGCGCTCAGGCTAATCCTGACGCTGCTCTCATGCATGAGAGCAGCCTCAGGACTGGCCGTAGAGGAGACTGGGAGTCGGTATTGCAGTGAGGAGCAGAAGAGCAGCAATGGGGTGGGCAGCAGAGCAGGTAAGTTCTGTTTTTTGTTTTTGTATTGTGTCGTCTGACTCCCTACCTCCCACTCTGCACCACTCTGCCCTAATACCGGCCGCTACTGGTAAACGAGAGACTGAAACGCTCAGGTATGTCGTTCTCTCCATGCCTGCAGCTCTTACTGTTCGCAGAGATTTTCCTCGCAAATCGTTGAACGATCTGAAAGTCTGAACTTGCAGGCAGGCCATTATAGAGCAGCCAAACCTGACAAACATTTAGCTGAATTTTAAGTTCGTTAAAAACAATGCTTGAAAATGTGTTGTTTTTTTAGCTGAAGCATAAGACAGTTCCCTAATGCATGATGCAACTCTTGCTTGATTCATACAACTCTGTTTTGTGACATGCAAGGAGTTGCACTACAACAACTTTGCATTATTACTAAGGGTGGGTGGAGTTGGCAGAATGCCACTATGCGGAGTTCCAGGGAGCTGCCTAAAAACTCCACAGAACTCCGCTCCAGAAATCTGCACAAACGCACTTACCTGGTCTGGCATCTCCTCTCTCCGCCATGCCCGGGCTGCCCTCCTCCTCGCCGTAGTCTCCTCCTCGCCACGGCCGTCCTCGCTGGTCGCAAACCCCTATGTTGTACGTCTTGCGAGGACTGCGCATGCACGCAGGAGGAGGAGACCACGGCGAGGAGGAGGGCAGCCTGGGCATGGCATAGACGCCAGACCAGGTAAGTGCTGCTTTGCTAGTCCTGACTTGGGCGTGGGCGGCAGGGGCAAACTCCACTACGCCGCGGAGTTGGAGTTTTTGCCCAAACTCCGCGTTCGCAGCGGAGCGCGAAGTTGGCAAAACTCCGTAAACTCAGCTGGCGGAGTGGAGTTCGCCACCCACCACTAATTATTACTGCATCATGTCATATTGTGCTTGCATCATGGTGCACCTGTCATAGGGTTTCTGCACATACACAGAGCTATGCACAGGATAATAGGACCCCGGAATACAGTGGTTTGCCTACCATATACCGTAGCACCCAAAACCCCAACCCAACTAGCTTAGCATCCCATTAGCACCAAAGCACCAATGATTGGACAACCCAGAACACGGTATCCCTATCTCAGGACTCGCAGAAACAAGAACACTCTTTCGTCACTCACTCGTACTTGCCCACAAGGTGCGTATGAAGAGACACTGGGTAGATTAAAATGTTTATTTCAACTTACGTGCTCTAAGGTACAGTACACGTGTCAGTACTAATAGCATAATGCATATGAATAATATAAGCAGCATGGTTACAATTCCATAGAATACAAACGGGGAAAGCATCTCATAACTCAGTGGATAAATGTATAAATCACATTACCACCCTCCCCGTGCAGTAAGATAGTTTATTATAAAAATAGAAGACCTCTGGGCTTTGACTAGCGAACCCTCATACCTCGGTCTCTAGATGCAGAACTACATCAGCAGACGATCACAGCTCTTCTCCCTGGAAAGGATTCCTCCAAGTATCTTCAGCGCCAGTCAAACTGCAGTATTAAAGGCACACTAAAATTCTTCATGGCATTTGCGCCTAATGTTATGTCTGGGTGCGCGAGACTGGCCATATCAGTAAGAACCGAAATACATTGTTATGCGACCTTGTACATGGCGTGCAGTCTGAGCCCAAATCGAACAAGAGAAAAGGTGAAAAACAGAAAATGCAGAGAGCACAAAATAACTTGGCAAGAGCAAAGGGCGAGGGAGCCCTGGCTCAGCGTAACGTGCGCAAAGAAAAGCAGCATGGCAGCCAGGCCTAGGCCAACATAACAAAGCAGGCAACAAACCACAAGACACCCTCCCCTGGACAGTCCATCGGCCAAGACAGAGTTCCACAAGACTGAGCAAAATCTGATAGGGTGAAGGCAGAAACCATACGAGGTATGGTAAGTGAACCAAAGAGGAATACAAATCCAGTAGAGCACAGGGAGCACTCAAACGGCGAAGGACATGTCAATCCATAAAAGTGTAAGTGCAGAAAAACGCAACACCCTCCAAGAGGACATCGTTGGAATTGTCAAAAAACATAGATGCCATCCAATTCATGAGATCAAAAGAGCAGGAATGCTCCTCAACTGAGAGAGCATCCAAGAGCAATGCGGGACAGCTTGCGTGATAATCGAAATAGCTTTGTTGTAGGAGATCCCGGGCAGCCGCCCAGATATCCCATTGCGCCAAAATCCCCAGTGCAGCCGCACGCGCCATACAGCCGGCAACGGAACAGTCCTGCTCATGGGCCTCTAAGGGACCCATCAACTGAACAAAATCCGGAACAGACAATGACGAATTGGAGAGGCAATAATCCAAGGTCCAGGTGAAAGGACAGCGGATGCAAGTCATTACAGGTTGCACGCAAGTGAAATACGCAAAGCGAAAAGAAAGAGTATATGACACACTTAGTGTCGCCAAAGGTAAGACACCAAAACCAGCCAAAAGGCGCTCACGGAGCAGCTGGAGGCGTTCTGGATCGAGTAGGTCCCATCGGGGAGCAGCCATTGCGTAGAAAACAAATCAATAGCAGGACACCAGCCGCCAAAGCGATAATCAACGGGAAACCGCCAAAGACGCTGGAAAAAATAGAATGAATGAACGCCGGGATGACACCAAAAATAGTTTGGAAGGATGACACCAAGCCAGACCCCACGACCTTAAAAAATGTACCAGACCCTCAGTGTTAGACGCATTAAAAATACGATGAATTAACTCCCCAAAATGTTGGGGGAGATTAGTGTTCAAAAGGGCCTGTATTTCACTGTGGGTACTCGCCACCTGGAGAATGAATGTCTCCCGGGCGGACGTGAGCATAACCTTCTCATTCAATAATAGTGCCTTTATTCTGCTCAGCTTATTGAAGTCTGCCTCCATGGTAGGGATGGAAGGCCAAATAGAGATATCAACTTTGCCATGAGGGGGAGGAAAAAGCACATTCTTGCAGCAGACAACCCTGTGCGAAACTGTTACAATGTAAGGAATGCCAGCCTGTAGGCCGCAACAGTTTTCGTTATTCAAAAGTAAATACCTACCATTGGAAAGTAGAGTGAAAGTAGGAGAAATAACAGGAGCAGGAATACCTTGCAGCACACAAGCAAGATTAGGAGCGGAAACGCTACATGAGCCATGCAATTTAATGTGTTTACAAATAAGCGAATGACCCATAGTCGAGTCGCAGGACTCCCCGTGAGAAAGACTTCCTTGCCGTCCCGAAGGCATTTATACATGAAAGGCAAGGACCAGAGTTCATGCAGGAAAGCACTGCCCAAGGGCTGGTAACGGCCCACAGGATAATGTTTCATGCACGAGTCAAATTCAAATAAGGAAAAAGGTAAAGCGATAACCCCATGAACTAGCCACACAGCAGAATCTAGTTCCGCAACAGAGAATGGTAAAGGATCCACCTTCTCGATATGTAACAGAGTGTAAGTTGCATCTTTCATAGACATAAATTGCTGTTTGTCAGTTAAATTAAAAGGCAGAAAAAAGGCAGAGGTGTTCAGAAAATGCCAAGGAACTTTACCCAACTTGAGTGTTTGCAAAGTCCACGCAAACTGCATAACTGAGCGCAATTGATTCTGACCATGATATAACACAGAAACATCATCTTGTACAATATCAACAACAGAGGACACAATATTCTCTAAAGTGTAAATTCGTGAAGACAGGGTATTAATACTATTGTCAACAACAGCAAGCACCTTTTCCAAATTTGCTTGATCTATTTCCCGAAGACGGGAAGCAGCTTCAATTTGTGACAGCTTCCAGAGTTCATTATACGTTTCATAAATGAATCTCTTAGGTCGGGGACCACGAGGTCCCAAAACAAAGTCGGACAGATCAATATTGCCTGAAAGGAGGGACAAATGTTGTTTAACAGAATCAAGGGACGAATGTTGCAGCCATTGTTTGCATAATTTACCAACAGAATATGTAGTGACAGTACGGGAATTAGTAAATCTCTGATCAGGCTTATCCTGTGTGTAGCCAGTGCCTGAGCCGTGAAAACGCATTTGGCACGCATTAGATGATACAGGCCATACCAACCAGGGTGACTGATCCAGCTCAGAAACATTAAATGAATTATTCTGTAACAGAGCCTGCAGGGTCGTCAGGGACAGGTTAAAACGTGTGCTATCATTGGGAAAACTCGACAGGGATGGAATTGAGGGCGAGTTTAATTGTTTAGTGGTAGCCAAGCCCCAACACGTAGTCTGATAGATGGAATCATTTAGGAACATAATTTGGGTAGGGATGAGGCAAGCACGGTGCAATGCCTCGGTTCCTTGTACCTGCCATGGCTTGGAGCCCCAAATAGATTTCAAATCTACAGTGTCCTCCCAGTACTCATAACCACCCACAGCTAAGGCACTCAAAAAGGAACCAGAATAAAGCAATTTGGTGTGTGTTAACATTATTTTCTGAGTTGGTGTGGTATTAAGTCTGAAATAATAGGATGCAGGGTTTGACCGATTAAAATCAGTAAAATAGGTAAACTTATTTCGAAGAGTTTGTGAGCTACCTGGCAAGGGGTTTGGACAATGTTCCCATTGGGTGTAGTTAACAAAACTACGCAGAGCACTTGGCTTATGGAGAAAATGATTACCCCAATGTTGGTAACAATACAAATCGGCATAATTCGCAGAGTTCATATATAAATCTTCAGCATTAAAAGATGCATAATATTTTAAATCGGCAAACAATGCTTCAACGGCATGCACATCCCAATCATCAGAATGAATGTTATTTTTTACTACATCACCCATTGAAACACCAAGGACATTAGGTACATTAATAATTTCTGTCGGACCATGGATTTGATAGTTCACTGCATCCCATACGATGCCATCAGCAACCGGAAAAGCTGAAATGTTCACAAATGTGTGGTCACGCTTCATGATGTGAGACGAGGAATGAGGAGCCAAAGTTCCAGAAACATAGTCCACAGCAGAGCGTTCAGGTAAATAGTGACCATTGATTAGTAGAAAAAATACTGTAACAAAGCCAATGGACATGAACAAAAAAATCAAGAAAAGTACCAACCAGATGTATGTCCAGGGTGGAATCAAGAAATTGTCTCTAAACCAGGATACAAAAATACTGAACTTGGATGGGACTTTTGAAGAGGTGGAATCCGAATCAAAGGAATAACGAGTCGGGCTCAGTGGCATTGTTGGTTGATGTGCCACCGATTCAGATGCAGGATAGGTATACTCGTCCTCGTCGACGTTGGTGGAGAGTTGGGGGTCAATTATAGTTTCAGGCAAATCAACCATCTCAATTACAGCATCAGTGACCGTTCGTGCTGATGGTCCACGAACATATGTCCGATAAATGGCAGGACAAGAGACCGCTGGTGTGACACTATTCAGGATCGGCCAGACGCTGTAGCTTGACATTTTCCACTGAGATGTATCTGTTCTACTTGCGACCAGGAAGCGGTGGTAAAATGACTGTACGTGTTCCCTTCAAGCCCAGAACTGGAACCGGTGCACGAAAAGAGGGGCCGAATTCTTTTTGTTTTCAACCTTCTCTCGAACCAGTTCTCCAACCTTTGGAAGCCAGCCGGCTACCGGAATCTGCAACGCAGGGTCTGTGGCTGAAGGTAAATGTGCAGTTGCAAGTTTGTCTCGGGCTTCTTGTAAGTCCTGTAACATAGCAGAATGGTTATCTACATCAAACTTGGCGGATTGCGCCGCGATGTCTGGACCCTCAAGGTCAGGCACAAACATTCTTATGCCAAAGAGCATTTCGTATGGGGTCCGCCCACCCAGAGGTCTTCTAGGGAGATTATTAAGTGCACGCTGAACGGTATACAAGTGGGCCAGCCAGTTCCTGCCAGTACCTATAACTCTAGCTGTTAAGGATTGCTTTAAGTCACGGTTCATTCGTTCAACGATAGAGTTGCCCTCAGGCCTATACGGAGACGAAAATTTCACCCGCACCCCAAGCGAAGCCATTGCATCCTTGTAAGCCCTAGAGGCAAACGCCGGACCTTGGTCCGAATGGAAGGTGCCGCATGCGAAAATTCCCACAAAGACACGCAAATCCCTGATTACATTTCGAGCGTCAGCACTACGTTGTGGCCAGACCCAGAGGAACCGTGTGCACGAGTCCACTGCAACTAAGATGTATTTATAGGCAGTGTCTGATGAGAATGGACCGCAGTGATCCAAGTAAACACACCCAAAGGGTCTGTTAGCAATGCAGAGCGAGGTCTGTGGTGGACGTGTTACCGTGGAAGGCTTAATCTGTTGACAAACGTCGCAAGAAAGCACAAAAGCACGGGTGTCTTTATACAACCCACGCCACCAATAACGCTGCTGCAAGATGGAAACCGTAGCTGACACACCAGCATGGGCAGAAGCCATGCCCTCGAGTGCAGCAGATATCAAGGCACTCCTGCGGTCCGCGTTGGGGATCAGCCGATCTCCAACGTCAGGTATTGTTACGTAAGGAACCTGTTCGGGACTTAACTTGTAAGAATACTTGGAAGGAAAACCTGTAGGGTAATTATCACCTTCCTTGGTTGCAGCAATAGCTGCTAGAATAACAGAGTCAATTTTAGACATGGACCTGGTAACCGCTGCTACTGAACACGTGACTACTGCTGAACGGGCAGCTTCATCTGCCAGATCGTTACCAATAGCGTGTGCGCCCACCCGCTGATGGCCTAAGGTGTGAACCACCTGTGTGAGGGGCAGACGTTGTTGCAATTCTGCCACTCGAACCCAAAGCATTTTATGCTTAATTGTGCTCCCTTTTGCGTCCTTGTAGTCATTTTTCGACCAGAAAAACAGATTGTCATTGTAAGATTGCACACAGTAGAAAGAATCACATACAATAAGAGTGGTCTCATCCTGAGAAGCGAACTCAAGCGCAAGTAGCAATGCATGCAGCTCGGCCAATTGTGCGGTACTATCTCCAAGTGTGCGAGTGTGCACTACAGAGGATTCGAACTTTCCATCTACAAAGGAACCCGCAACAATAGCACATGCAGCTGAATAAGCATGCTTGGACCCAGTGGCCGGTTGCGCCGAACCATCGGTGTAGATCACACATTTGTAATCCTCAAGCGGCAGTAAAAACAAAGGAGGAGGATGAACGAATTCATACTGCAAAAACTCCTGAGTCTGAAGAGAAGAATCAAAAACAAAAGTGACATCCGAAGACGTCAAGGATGTAGCCCATTGTATCCAACGGGGATGCATTGCTTTTGAGTTCGGTACACTTGCCTTTGTTACTGCCTTTAGGGCAGGACAGGGTGTCACCACCAGCATACGCTTTCCCTGTGCCAGTGCGCGTTCTTTCAGAATCGCCATTTGCACTGCAGTTAGAACTTTTTCGACAGAGGTAAAGCGCAATTCAGCGGAAGTGTACAAATGCGACTTGTATGCGATTGGTACTGTATCACCTTCATTAAAGGTTAAGTACGTGAAACCCACCGCCCCTGGAATTATTCTAATCACCAGGTTTGTGTGGTTATCACGAGTCAAAAGATATTTAGACTCCAAAAGGTCTGTCTGCAAAGACTGCAGAATTGAGGTATGCTCAGGCAGCCAGCAAGACCTTGAATAAGTAGGTTGTATCAGAGCATACAAAGGCTTGATACGCTGGGCATATTCGGGAATGTAAGTACGCCCGAAATTCAGGAAACCCAGCAAAGACTGAAGTTTCTTCAGAGTATTTGGGGGCACAAATGTGCACATTTCTCCAAGAAATGGGGTGCTAAGCCCTTACCTTCATTATTGAGCTCATAGCCCAAAAACAGAACGGTAAATTCAGCAATGTGTGATTTAGCAAAGTTAAATTTGTAACCCTGTTCCGCAAATTCAAGAATAATGCGGTCCACACGGGACAGATGCGGAAATAATTCGTCGTCTGTCAGATAAATGTCATCAACGTACGAACATGCATCTTGGTCGATGTCGTCTAACAAAGAGACAACACGGGCGGCGAATACACCCGGACTATTCTTGTAGCCCATGGGTAAACGCCGGAACTGGAATAATTTACCACCGGATGTGAATGCGGTCCATTGGCCACTCTCCGGGGCTAGGTTGTGCGTGTAGAAACCGTTTGAAAGGTCAAGTGTCGTTTTGTATTTTTTACGAACAAGACTGTCTACAAGCGCAGAACTGTGTGTATTCTGCACCGCAAAGTTCCGACAATGAGAATTTAAATGCCGGTAATCCAAAACTAAGCGGTACGATCCATCGGGTTTAGAAACCACGAAAAGGGGATTATTCATAGGTGATACGCATGGTTCAATTACTCCCTGATATTCCAACTGTGTCAGAATTTCGGAGACGGGGCCTTTTGCCTGCCGTTTGATGGGATATTGGGGTTGTGGCTGCGGTAGTGACCGCAAAGGTATTGCATGGGGAGGTGATTCTACATCTCATCCCACATGGTTGCGGTATAACGCTGGAGCCAGGTACACAGCCCACTCAGCTGCAAGTGCTTCAGCTTTGTCTTTTGGGACATGCCGTGAAAAGCTTGGAAGGATTACCTCCTCTCCTTTATGTGCAGCGAGAACGAATGGGGGTGGCCAATCCACCTCTGCTAACAAAATGTCATATGAAGAGGTTAGATTTTCCCAAAAAATCCCTTTTATTTCACGCGGTATATCACCTTCGATTTGGATGACTATGTTGTAAAGTCTGTCAGGGGGTGCCACTCTGGTGTCAGCTGTCTCTACAGTAACGAATGTTTCAGTTGCTGTCGCCTCCATATGAGGACGTAGCGCCTCCCGCACTATGGTAACTTCCGCGGCGCTGTCTAGGAGGGTCACTGCCCACGTCCAATTCAGGAGTCTCGTTCTCACGGTCTGTGGCATATTTCGCTGTTACAGCGGCAACTTTTTTCTTCTGAAATTGCGGTCGAGAATGGTGAAAGTCTTCTGCTTTCCCTCTGACTTGTTGTCGAGGTTGGTCTCGCTCCTGGGGAGCCTCTCGGCCCCTTCCTCTATCTTGCCGTTCTCCTCCACCAGCCTGTGACGACGTCTGGGCCTGTGAAGAACGAGGAGAACGCGTATCAGAGCTTTGAAACCTATCTGGTGATTTCATTCTCGACCTATCACGTAAATCATAAGTACGTTCAGAAGAAACCGAAACTGGGGAAGCGCCTCTCGACCCCGGCTTCTTTTGTTGCTTACCCTGTTTTTTCTGTCTCCAATTCTTTTTAGTGAAGACTGGTCTCATCTTTCTCAGATGTATTTTTAGTTTGTGTAACTTGTGTTTACGATTGGGTTTGCGCTTTTACAAAAGGCTTGTTGCCTAGGCTATTTCTTCCAATTGTTTTGTAAGCCTGGGCAATAATTTTCGGTAATTCGCGGGGCCTGTCCAACTCTGGGACCAAAGCCAAAGCATTCGCTACTTGAAAGTTCATTGCATCGCCCTTGACATTTCCAAGGATCAGTTCAGCTACTACATCAAACACTCCCACTAGTCTCATCCCTAATTCCACAGCCGCTTCAGGGCCGTGTTCATCCTGTACTTTTTAATTACAGAGGGTAGAACCGTCATGGAAGGCGTACCAAAACATTTTGAATATACTGCTGCGAATACCTTACCCCAGTTTTCACATGCTGTCAACTCGGGATTAAGTCTTTTGGCAAACTTATCATAAGGATGCGGTGTTTGTCCACTGGGGATGTATGTGGAAACACTGCTTCTATCTGATCGAACTTTTCGGCAAGCCAGTAAGGATAATCGTCCTTATTTTGTGGACGTTTGCCCATCACAGAATTTACCATGACAGGACTTATGGTCACTCCAGCTGCAACAGCTGGTTGGCCAGCGACTACAGGAGCAGCTCCATGGAGGCTACCTGTAACGTATGTCACTAAGGCTCGATGCACTCGCACCAGTTCGGTATGCATAGTGCGCAGATCCGCAATCGGTAATGCTAGATAATTTGGATGCGGGGTATACCCGGCCAATACAGGCCAAGTGGCCCCCCCAATGGATAAGGGGCCTAAACGAACTGCGGTAGTTGGTTGTGGGAGGGCGCCATTAAACCAAACACGGTGCTGCCAAGCCGTGAGAGGCACTTCAAGATTAGTATAGGGTCGATAGACAGCAGGAATAGCGGTGGGTTTATATTCATGAAACAGTTTATCACCTGCATCCACCGCCGCAAAAGTGATCCAAGTGTAAAACACTTCAAAGTGATAAGCCGGATCGGCTTGAACCACAAAGACCAACTCGACCCCAGTATCGGGCACTCCGTACACACCTAAGTGTTCTCGGAGTGGTCCTCGGCTATGTGCAGCTATCGCCACACCAGCCATGACTAAACAGTTATATTCGACAACCTAACAGGGAGCACAAAATGGGTTAGTTAAAAACCTTTTTAATAACTTCAAGCTTGAAAGAACCTATAAAACGTTCAATATAGGAGGTATCACCGTCACTTACGCCTCCGGAAGCGTACGTGAGGGTATTGTGGACAAGCACAAGTACTACTCAAGCGTCTCGCAGATAAGCAGCCCCACGTTGGCCGCGCCATGTCATAGGGTTTCTGCACATACACAGAGCTATGCACAGGATAATAGGACCCCGGAATACAGTGGTTTGCCTACCATATACCGTAGCACCCAAAACCCCAACCCAACTAGCTTAGCATCCCATTAGCACCAAAGCACCAATGATTGGACAACCCAGAACACGGTATCCCTATCTCAGGACTCGCAGAAACAAGAACACTCTTTCGTCACTCACTCGTACTTGCCCACAAGGTGCGTATGAAGAGACACTGGGTAGATTAAAATGTTTATTTCAACTTACGTGCTCTAAGGTACAGTACACGTGTCAGTACTAATAGCATAATGCATATGAATAATATAAGCAGCATGGTTACAATTCCATAGAATACAAACGGGGAAAGCATCTCATAACTCAGTGGATAAATGTATAAATCACATTACCACCCTCCCCGTGCAGTAAGATAGTTTATTATAAAAATAGAAGACCTCTGGGCTTTGACTAGCGAACCCTCATACCTCGGTCTCTAGATGCAGAACTACATCAGCAGACGATCACAGCTCTTCTCCCTGGAAAGGATTCCTCCAAGTATCTTAAGCGCCAGTCAAACTGCAGTATTAAAGGCACACAAAATTCTTCATGGCATTTGCGCCTAATGTTATGTCTGGGTGCGCGAGACTGGCCATATCAGTAAGAACCGAAATACATTGTTATGCGACCTTGTACATGGCGTGCAGTCTGAGCCCAAATCGAACAAGAGAAAAGGTGAAAAACAGAAAATGCAGAGAGCACAAAATAACTTGGCAAGAGCAAAG
Source organism: Calotriton arnoldi (assembly GCA_963921515.1). Lineage (NCBI taxonomy): Eukaryota > Metazoa > Chordata > Amphibia > Caudata > Salamandridae > Calotriton > Calotriton arnoldi. Next base: position 5,615,822 of record CAWUFW010000061.1, read on the forward strand.
GGCGAGGGAGCCCTGGCTCAGCGTAACGTGCGCAAAGAAAAGCAGCATGGCAGCCAGGCCTAGGCCAACATAACAAAGCAGGCAACAAACCACAAGACACCCTCCCCTGGACAGTCCATCGGCCAAGACAGAGTTCCACAAGACTGAGCAAAATCTGATAGGGTGAAGGCAGAAACCATACGAGGTATGGTAAGTGAACCAAAGAGGAATACAAATCCAGTAGAGCACAGGGAGCGCTCAAACGGCGAAGGACATGTCAATCCATAAAAGTGTAAGTGCAGAAAACGCAACACCCTCCAAGAGGACATCGTTGGAATTGTCAAAAAACATAGATGCCATCCAATTCATGAGATCAAAAGAGCAGGAATGCTCCTCAACTGAGAGAGCATCCAAGAGCAATGCGGGACAGCTTGCGTGATAATCGAAATAGCTTTGTTGTAGGAGATCCCGGGCAGCCGCCCAGATATCCCATTGCGCCAAAATCCCCAGTGCAGCCGCACGCGCCATACAGCCGGCAACGGAACAGTCCTGCTCATGGGCCTCTAAGGGACCCATCAACTGAACAAAATCCGGAACAGACAATGACGAATTGGAGAGGCAATAATCCAAGGTCCAGGTGAAAGGACAGCGGCCAACATAACAAAGCAGGCAACAAACCACAAGACACACCATTTAGTAAATATTTCACACCCATGAGGCAAAAAAGCTGCGAAAAGCAGTGGAACTTTTTCCGACGCAACACTATGCAACGCAGAGTTCTGTGCCTTTTAGCAAATACGGACCTGCATAATTGCTTTGTTATTTAACATGGTAAATAATAATGATCTCCTGGGAATCTTTATTTTTTTGAATTTGATAACAAATGACAAGTGCAAATTTTGCCCTGAAAATGGAGCACATCATGCAGATTTTGGAGTTTATTGCCTGTGCCTTATTTGTAAAAAATATAAGTGCCAGGGCCCTCAACAGGAGGCAATTGCAGCTTGCGACACCTATTGCCCTTGCCAGCACTGTCAATGACAGTACCAACATAGCTACTACCAGTTACACTGCTTCAGGTGTGACAATTTAGACTATTCCATGCCCCCAGTGCTATAAGAATGGCTTGGGCGGCAGGTATTAGTGATTTTTATGTTATATTGAACTAATAAACAACTGTTCTTGTCCTGATCTCTAAATGAGATATACAGCGCCACCATGTGGCAGCCTGTCAAAAGTCCTGGTGCTGACAATTAAATACAGGTGCCAAGCACAGAAAACCACCGGCTCAAATTAAGCACTGTTTACTGCACCAAATTCACATCTAGGTATTTACCGGACATTTTCCCCAAAGTAAATTGCAGCAGGTTTGGACTGCCAAAGTTTACCTGGGGAAAACTGCAGGCGTACACTGTTTGCAGCAGGACTCACAATTCCAAATATGGTAAATATATATTTATTGTGTGATTACTTAAAATCATTACAATATATTAAAAAGACATGAAAAGAAGAGTAAAAAAGAATAAATTGTGAAACGTCGAATTAAAAATAGTTACATATATACTGCATTGGTAACTAGTTTGAATTCATGCATATTTAAATAAGAAACTTATAACATTGATTATTCAGCGATGGGTCTTTTAATGAATCAACAGTATGTCCTGCAGGTGTGATTTCAATAGTAGTATTGAAATCACATTGCATTGCTAGGAGTTCGCATTAATCCTTGGATGCGGGATTGATGGTGAGTCACATTTCTCAGCTGCTTCCTACCATGAGTGCTGCACATTTTCTCTCGAATATTAAGAGAAATTTAACAAACTTAAAATACAACTAAATATCTGTCAGGTTTGGCTGCTCTATAATGGCCTGCCTGCAAGTTCAGACCTTCAGATCGTTCAACGATTTGCGGGGAAAATCTCTGCGAACAGTAAGAGCTGCAGGCATAGAGAGAACGACATACCTGAGCGTTTCAGTCTCTCGTTTACCAGTAGCGGCCGGTATTAGGGCAGAGTGGCGCCGTGTGGGAGGTAGGGAGTCAGACGACACAATACAAAAACAAAAAACAGAACTTACCTGCTCTGCTGCCCGCCCCATCGCTGCTCTTCTGCTCCTCACTGCAATACCGACTCCCAGTCTCCTCTACGGCCAGTCCTGAGGCTGCTCTCATGCATGAGAGCAGCGTCAGGATTAGCCTGAGCGTCCTCGATGTGCGCTCCCAGGGAGACTGGAAGCCTGTGCTTTGCTGTCTCCAGCCCGCAACACAGCTGGTTTGGAGACAGCTCAGTGCGTATGTCAGTTTGGCCGTCTCAGGACGGCCGGCCAAACCAACATGCGCAGTGATAGCAGTGCACCTACCACACCTCCTGGTGACTGCCCCGCGAAGGCCCCGCCCCCAAGACTCAGTCTGGCCTGGAAAAAATAAAACGAGAATAAACCTGTTTTATTATCATTTTATTTTTCAAGTTTTGGAGGCTGCTATCAAGGGGTGCGACACTCCTCCGCTCTATCGGAGGAACCGTTGCTGTCTTTTACAGAACCTGCATTCATTATCTATCAGTTCTCTGCCATTTCGGGGTGTGATCCAAGGTTGGTAGCGCTCCTAGATGATATCCAGTAACCTTGCTCTTAGTGAACTTGGAGAATGAAGTCTTTAAATATGGTTGGCTTGACCGTTATGAATAAGAGTTGATTACCAAGCAGGCGTGGGTGTGCTGCACCAGTTCATTTTTATCCTCAAACCTCCTTAAACACGGAACACTCTTGCTACTAGTTTTCAGGTCGAGCCCTGAGCCAGCGCGCAAGCGCTGCTCTGGGGTTGATCTGGGATAGTTCAGTATGGGAGAGAAGCCCCGCCCACTACCCCGCCCATATTTTTCATTGGATTTTGTGTTTGTTCTTCTAAATGCTGTCTTCTTATTGATTATGAGGCTTGTTAGTCCCTCCTTAGTATGACCATGTCGTCAACTGTACCCTCCCATGGCTACTGGCCCCTTTACTTCGAGTGTTACTCCATACCGTACGTGTTATTTAGAGTGTGAGCACTATCTTTTTACATGCCTTCTCCGCCCTCCAACCCCCCCCACCCGGCACTCCCGTTGTCCGTGATGCAATGCAATAGGTCTCGTGTAAATGCGAGTCCTATTGCATTGCAAATGCTTGTTTTAAAATGTCACTCTCCGTTTCAGACAAGCCGCCTTTGTGGCGTGCAGACTACAGTAGCCCGGCATCAGATAGAATTCTTGCTTTGTGGTTTTTATCTCGTGAAACTGTGGGTTTGCAAAACTCATAGGGCCAAATTATCAAGAACGGCGATAACATTATCGCCGCTTTAGCGGCAGGAAACTGCCGCTAAAGCGGCGATAAGGAGCTTGATAATATGCCTTATAGAATTCAATAGAAGCCCAGGTTTGTTGTCCTTCACACCAGAACCTGGGCTTATATTGGAATTCTATATGGCATATTATCAAGCCCCTTATCGCCGCTTTAGCAGCAGTTTCCTGCCGCTAAAGTGGCAATAATGTTATCGCCGTTCTTGATAATATGGCCCATAGTGCCTTAAAAACACCCACTAAAGACGTCTACGCACTATCAGATGGTGGATTCAGCCGCCTTCCCCTTTTCATCCTTCAGAGGTTGAACCGGGTAATACGAACAACCCACAGTGCAGCAACCCAAATCAGCTAAATATTTTGTATCAAAAGAAACCACTAAACGTGCCCTAAAATTGAATGGGTTTGTGGGGTCCTGTTTCTGTTGCGTGCGTTCTTGTGTGTTGTTCGTGTCCTCAACGTGTCGTCGTATGTGTAAGGAATACAAAATTGGAAAAATGTAGAAAATAAATTGTGCGTCTGACGAGCAATGTAACCGTAAAGGTGTAGTTGAATAGAACACGCCTCACAGAGCTCCTACAAAAACCCTATATAGCCTAGATAGCGCCCATTCGTTTACGAAGAAATGGGTTTCTCGGGTAAAAAGCACTGCTAAAGGGCTGTGGAGGAAGGGCTGCATCACGGGGCAATATGTCTTTTCTACTCCGCAGTATTCAGCCCATTAGTATGTGGAGACCAAGGGGCATATTAGCAAGAAATGGCGATAACTATCGCTAACCTAGGTTAGCGCTAGTTTTTCTATTGCCGTCGATCCCTGCAAGTTATCGCCCTGTTAGCGATGTATTAGCAACGTTTCGCTAACAGGCGATAGCTGCAGGGATCAGCGGCGAAAACCGTTGCTAACATTAACGCGACGGCGTTAATGAAACCGGCGATAGCGGGTGGAATCCAGCGATATGCCCTTAGCGATAACAAAAGGCACGCTAACCTGCAATTTTTGACTTAGCCCATCTGTCCACCTCCAACATAAAAGATGCACCAAAAAAAAGGAATAATGCAGATATGAGCAGCCAGGGCATAGTGCAGCACACATCAACAACCCCCTCAAGCCACCCAACATCCTGGTTGACCAGGGTGAGATCCTGGTCCCCACGCAGGACCTGCGTCTGGTTCCTGGATCCCTCGCTGGACCTGCTTCTGGTTCCTGGACCCCTCGCTGGAGCTGCGTCTGGTTCCTGGATCCCTCGCTGGACCTGCGTCTGGTTCCTGGATCCCTCGCTGGACCTGCGTCTGGTTCCTGGATCCCTCGCTGGACCTGCATCTGGTTCCTGGATCCCTCGCTGGAGCTGCGTCTGGTTCCTGGATCCCTCGCTGGACCTGCGTCTGGTTCCTGGATCCCTCGCTGGAGCTGCGTCTGGTTCCTGGATCCCTCGCTGGACCTGTGTATGGTTCCTGGATCCCTCGCTGGAGTTGCGTCTGGTTCCTGGATCCCTCGCTGGACCTGCGTCTGGTTCCTGGATCCCTCGCTGGACCTGCGTCTGGTTACTGGATCCCTCGCTGGACCTGTGTCTGGTTACTGGATCCCTCGCTGGAGCTGCGTCTGGTTCCTGGATCCCTCGCTGGACCTGCGTCTGGTTCCTGGATCCCTCGCTGGACCTGCGTCTGGTTACTGGATCCCTCGCTGGACCTGCGTCTGGTTCCTGGATCACTTGCTGGACCTGGGTCTGGTTCCTGGATCCCTCGCTGGAGCTGCGTCTGTGGCCTGGAGTGGGATGTGGAGTAGATGTGGAGTCGATGAGTCGTGGCGGGAGACATTGATGTGCGAGAAGCCCGCCTTGCGCACCTTGGTGCAGTCAATGGTAGAGGTGATCCTGTGCACCAACGTAGTGATGTTCGCTTTGCATACTATGATCCACCACTACACCGGGGTGCACGGAGGGGATTACCAATGGTGGGTGCCGTCTCCCTGCATCACAGGACGGATGATGTTGGGCTGGCCGGACGCCCTGGAGGGTGAAGCCCCTCTGCAACACCGAACTTGTGTGGACTGAGCGCTGCAACTACATGCCTAAGGGAGCCCTGCTGCATCAACTGCCTCAGGCGGTCCACCAGCCGACTATGCGGTGACTGCTGTACCCAGCCCAGTGAAAGCACACCTGGCTCAGGCTCCTGCTGGCTGAGTCACAGATGTGGAGAGAGTGCAGTGGATTGCGCCACGGGGTCAATGTCCAGGTAAGGAGAAGGTGGGACGCGTAGCGCAGGAGGGCCGGGGGGAAGTCGCTCATACCTATCACATGTAGATGACGCACCCCCAGTGTCGGGTCTACCGCTATGTTGGAAGAGCGTTGCCCCACCACCTCAAGCAGTGCAGAAGAGGAACAATCATCACATGATGATAACTCAATCAATCAATCACTCAGGGGAATTGTAAGCGCGCCACACACCCATGAGGGTCGCAAGGCACTGAGGGGTGGGGGTCCGCAGATCTGTAAGCCAAAGAGCCAGGTCTTGAGGGTCTTCCTGAAGGTGTTCAGGGAGGGGGCACCTCTGATGTCTGCTGGTAGCTCGTTCCAGGTATTGGATGCAATGTGGGAGAAGGATCTCCCGCCTGCTCTGGCTCTGTGGATGCGCTGCGTTTCAGACAGTGCGAGGTTGGAAGATCGGATGTCTCATTTGTGTACGTGGAAGTTGATTCTGTTGTTGAGGTATTTGGTTACGTTGGTGTGTAGGCATACGTAGGCGTGAGTGATGATTTTGAAGGTGACTCTTATCACCACGGGGAGACACTGGATTCTACATAGGTGTTGGCTGATGTGTTAGTGCCGGGGGATGCCGAGGACGAGTCTGGCGGCGGTGTACTGCAATGTCGGTAGTTTGCGGAGTAGGGACTTGTAAATGGCGGCGTAGAGTGCGTTTCCAATGGCCAGTCTGCTGGTGATGAGTGCATGGGTGACTGTCTTCCTTGACTCTGGGGGTATCCATTTGAAGGTCTTGCGGAGGATGCAGAGGGTGTTGAAGCAGCTGGAGGTGACGGCGTAGACCTGTCTGTTCAGGGTGAGGGATGGGTCGAGTACGATGCCGAGGATACTGGCGTGGTCCGAGGGGGTAGGTGGGCTTTCTAGGGCAAAGGCCAACAGGTGTTGTCGAATGCTGAAGGTGTGGTTCCAAGGACAAGGACTCCTGTCTTCCCGGCGTTGAGCTCCAGGCAGCTGTTGGTCATCCAGACTGCGACGTCCTGCATTCCGTTCTGGAAGTTGAGTCTGGCGGTGGTGGTCTTTTTGGTGAGGGAGAGGATGAGCTGGGTGTCATCAGCATAGGATAAGATGTTGAGGCCGTGTTGTTGGACGTTGGCCTCGAGGGTGCCATTCAGATGTTGAAGACGGTCGGGCTCAGAGATGAGCCCTCTGGGACTCCGCAGGTGATTTACGTGGGATTGGAGAGGAAGGTTGGCAGTCTGATCCTTTGGCTTCTTCCGGGGAGGAATGATTGAATCCAGTCGAGGCCTGTTCCTTGTATGCCGGCGTCATGTAGTCTGGAGACTAGTGTGTGGTGGGAGACGGTGTTGAAGGCTGCTGAAAGGACGAGTATGATGAGTGCTGCAGAGTGGCCTTGGTCCAGGAGTGTGCGGATGTCGTCTGTGGCGGCCAGTAGGACGGCCTCGTTGCTGTGGTTGGTTTGCAATCCGGATTGGGACGGGTCGAGGATGGCGTTGTCATCATGAATCGTGTCACTTCCCTGTTGACTGTCTACTCTGCAACTTTGCAACTTTGGCTGCGAAGGGAAGGAGCGAGATGGGCCGGTAGTTCTTGAGGTCGGTGGGGTGCAAGTCATTGGTTCAGTTTTTTGTCCTTTCAATTATTGACAGTGCATTTCATTTTTGTGAAATCTCTTGTTAATAAAATTTTATATACTGAATCATCACTCGCCCTCGTGCCAAATCCAACCAGTATGTGTGTGTGCTTGAGGGATAGATGGCTGTGCAGTAATCTTTGTCTTTTTTGTGTCTCTGCCAAGGTGTACATTTCATCTAAGAATAACCTACCAACTGTAGATTTTGTCGTAAACTAAACACCCATGGGAGTACATGGTGATGTCTCTCTTGTGGATCCCAACAAGTTATCTTACCCACAATGTCCTGCAAACCTCAAAATGTGACTGTGACATTTTCCTTGCATTATTGTGCTCAAATTTTCACGCTGCAGAAAGTAACACCAAATTTCCAACCCCCCAGCATTTCTCAAAGCATCCCAATAGAAATGGTACCTCACTTGCGTGGGTGGGTCAAGGACCCGTGACAGGCAAGGGCCCAAAATCTAGTGAGGCGACATCAAAATTACCTATCACAAACCAACCTGGTTTTGCAAGGGGGGCACCTGAGATTTTGGCCCCGGGATTGGCGGCCATCTTGGGAAAGTACCAAACCCAAACATTTCTGAAAGCTAGACACCCGGGGGAGTCCAATGAGGTATGGCTTGCGTGGATCCCCCAACGTTTTCCTACCCAGAATGCCATGCAAACCTCAAATTTAGCTGAAAAAACCACATTTTCCACATATTCTTGTGTGGAATCACCGTGCCGGCACAAATGTCCTACCCCACAGCGTTCCCCTGAGTCTCCTGAGTAAAATGATACCTCACTTGTGTGGGTGGGGCAAGGGCCTGTGACTGGGAAGAGTCCAAAACATAGGGAATAAGGGTATAGCACCGAGAATTCTAAGCGCTACATTTTTAAAAAAATACGTTTTTAGCCAATTCTGCATTGGACAGCCACACAAGTGAGGTATCATTATACTCGGGATACTAAGGAGAACGCTGTGGGGTAGGACATTTGTGCCGGCACGGTGATTCCACACAAAAATATGTGGAAAATGTGTTTTTTTCAGCTAAATTTGAGGTTTGCATGGCATTCTGGGTAGGAAACGTTGGGGATCCACCAAGCCATACCTCATTGGACTCCCCGGGTGTCTAGCTTTCAGAAATGTTTGGGTTTGGTACTTTCCCAAGATGGCCGCCAATCCCAGGGCCAAAATCTCAGGTGCCCCCCCCCAAAACCAGGTAGTTTTCTGATAGGTAATTTTGAAGTCTCCACAGTACGATTTGGGCCATTTCCTGTTGCAGCCACTATGCCTACCCACACAAGTGAGGTACCATTTTTATCGGGAGACCTGGGGGAACGCTGGGTGGGAGGAAATTTGTGGATCCACGCAGATTCCAGAACTTTCCCACACAGAAATTTGAGAAAAAAGTGATTTTTTCAGCGAAATTTGAGGTTTGCAGGGGATTCTGGATAGGAGAATGTTGGGGGACCCACGCAAGCCATACCTCGCTGGACTCCCCCGGGTGTCTAGTTTCCATAAATGTGTGGGTTTGGTAGGTTTCCCTAGATGGCCGCCGAGCCCCGGGCCAAAAACTCATGGGACCCCCCTTGAAAAACCAGGTTGGTTTGTGATAGGTAATTTTAATGTTGCCTCAATAGGTTTAGGGCCCTTGCCTGTCGCGGGTCCTTGACCCACCCACGCAAGTGAGGTACCATTTTTATCGGGAGACCAGGGGGAACGCTGGGTGGGAGGAAATTTGTGGATCCACGCAGATTCCAGAACTTTCCCACACAGAAATTTGAGAAAAAAGTGATTTTTTTCAGCGAAATTTGAGGTTTGCAGGGGATTCTGGGTAGGAGAATGTTGGGGGACCCACGCAAGCCATACCTCGCTGGACTCCCCCGGGTGTCTAGTTTCCAGAAATGTATGGGTTTGGTAGGTTTCCCTAGATGGCCGCCGAGCCCCGCGCCAAAAACTCATGGGACCCCCCTTGCAAAACCAGGTTGGTTTGTGATAGGTAATTTTGATGTTGCCTCAATAGGTTTAGGGCCCTTGCCTGTCGCGGGTCCTTGATCCACCCACACAAGTGAGGTACCATTTTTCTCAGAAGAGTTTGGGGAACGCGGGGTGGGTGGAAATTTGTGGATCCATGCTGATTCCAGAACTTTCCACCACAGAAATGTGAGGAAAATATGGTTTCTTTGACAATTTTTTAGGTTTGCAAGGGATTCTGGGTAACAGAACCTGGTGGGAGCCAGTAAAGTCACCCCATGCTGGATTTCCCTGGGTGTCTAGTTTTCAAAAATGTATAGGTTTGCTAGGTTTACCTAGGTGCCGGCAGAGCTAGGGTTCAAAAACTACAGCCAGGCACTTTGCCAAAAAAGGGTCATTTTTCACTGTGAAATTGTGGTGTCGCCACGTTGCGTTTCGCGCCGTTTCCTGTTGCGGGCACTAGGCCTTCCCATGCAAGTGAGGTACCATTTTTCTCAGAAGACTTTGGGGAACGCGGGGTGGGTGGAAATTTGTGGATCCACGCAGATTGCAGAACTTTCCACCACAGAAATGTGAGGAAAATGTGTTTTTTTTGACAATTCTTTAGATTTGCAAGGGATTCTGGGTAACAGAACCTGGTGGGAGCCAGTCAAGTCACCACATCCTGGATTCCCCTGGGAGTCTAGTTTTCAAAAATGTATAGGTTTGCTAGGCTTGCCTAGGTGCCGGCAGAGCTAGGGTTCAAAAACTACAGCTAGGCACTTTGCCAAAAAAAGGTCATTTTTCGCTGTGAAATTGTGGTGTGTCCACGTTGCGTTTTGCGCCGTTTCATGTCGCGGGCACTAGGCCTACCCACACAAGTCAGGTACCATTTTTTCTCGGAAGACTTTGGGGAACGCGGGGTGGGTGGAAATGTGTGGATCCACGCAGATTCCAGAACTTTCCACCACAGAAATGTGAGGAAAATGTGGTTTGTTTGACAATTTTTTAGGTTTCCAAGGGATTCTGGGTAACATAACCTGGTGGGAGCCAGTCAAGTCACCCCATCCTGGATTCCCCTGGGTGTCTAGTTTTCAAAAATGTATAGGTTTGCTAGGTTTGCCTAGGTGCCGGCAGAGCTAGGGTTCAAAAACTACAGCTAGGCACTTTGCCAAAAAAGGGTCAATTTTCACTGTGAAATTGTGGTGTGTCCACATTGTGTTTTGCGCCGTTTCATGTCGCGGGCACTAGGCCTACCCACGCAAGTGAGGTACCATTTTTCTCGGAAGACTTTGGGGAACACGGGGTGGGTGGAAATTTGTGGATCCACGCAGATTCCAGAACTTTCCACCACAGAAATGTGAGGAAAATGTGGTTTTTTTGACCATTTTTTAGGTTTGCAAGGGATTCTGGGTAACGGAACCTGGTGGGAGCCAGTCAAGTCACCCAATCCTGGATTCCCCTGGGTGTCTAGTTTTCAAAAATGTATAGGTTTGCTAGGTTTCCCTAGGCGCCGGCAGAGCTAGGGTTCAAAAACTACAGCTAGGCACTTTGCCAAAAAACGGTCATTTTTCACTGTGAAATTGTGGTGTGTCCACGTTGCGTTTTGCGCCGTTTCCTGTCGCGGGCACTAGGCCTACCCACGCAAGTGAGGTACCATTTTTCTCGGAAGACTTTGGGGAATGCGGGGTAGGTGGAAATTTGTGGATCCACGCAGATTCCAGAACATTCCACCACAGAAATATGAGGAAAATGTGTTTGTTTTGACATTTGTTTAGGTTTGCAAGGGATTCTGGGTAGCAGAACCTGGTGAGAGCCAGTCAAGTCACCCCATCCTGGATTCCCCTGGGTGTCTAGTTTTCCAAAATGTATAGGTTTGCTAGGTTTCCCTAGGTGCCGGCAGAGCTAGGGTTCAAAAACAACAGCTAGGCACTTTGCAAAAAAAGGGAAATTTTTCATTGTGAAAATGTGGTGTGTTCACATTGCGTTTTGAGCCGTTTCCTGTCGTGGGCACTATGCTAACACACACAACTGAGGTACCTTTTTTATCGGGAGACTTAGGGTAATACAGATTTGTAAAGCAACTGTTATTACCTATTGACTTTCAATGCATTTCTGCCTTCCAAATGAAAGACAATGTGTAAAAAATAAGTCATTTTGAAAAATGACCGATAATTCTCATGCTAGTATGAGTATTCCCAATTTCAGTAAATGTGCAAAAATCTACTGTTTCTAAACTCTATATTTTGTTCCCATTTCAGAAATACATAGGTGTCTTTTTTATACCGATTTTTCCATGTATACATTTTCCCAGAACAATTGCTATATACCCCGTACATAATAAAAAACCATTGCAAGTCGCTGCTCAGTTTTTGGCTCTGGGTTCGTCGGGTTCCTAGTGAACCTACAAGTCCTTTATATCCCCACAACCAGAAAGGTCCAGCGGATGTAACGGTATATTGCTTTCAAAGAGCTGTCATAATTAGAAGAAGTTACATGTGAAAACGTTGACACAAAAGGCTGTTTTTTTCAACTAATTTTCAATTATTCCTATATTTAACTGTTAGTTTCTATAAAGAAACCTTGAAGGATCTACACAAATGACCCCTTGCTGAATTCAGAATTTTATCTACTTTACTAAAATGTATAGCTTTCCAGGATCCATTATTGCTTTCATACCCATTTCTACCATTAACTGGAAGGAGGTTGAAAGCACAAAAAATAGCAAAAATAGGCTATGTCCCAGAAAAATGCCAAAACTGTGTAAAATATTTTGGTTTCCTGACAAAAGTCTGTAATTCCCTAAAAGCTGGGAAAATGGTGATTTCAGCCCCACAAACCCTTTTTTGATACCATTTGCAGGGGAAAACCCAGACGCTTTTATTTGCAGCACTTTTTTCCCATTTGTCCCCCAAAAACTAAATTTAGCTGTATTTTGGCTAATTTCTGGGTCCCCGCCAGGGGAATCCACTAACCCTGGGTACCTTTAGAATCCCTATGATGTTGGAAGAAAAGGACGCAAATTTGGCGTGGATACCTTATGTGGTCAAAAAGTTACAGGGGCCTAAGCGCGAACTACCCCAAATAGCCAAAAAAGGGCTTAGCACAGGGGGGGAAAAGGCCTAGCAGCGAAAGGGTTAAGTATGTTCTTCCTCACTTTCAGCGTACATTAGAATATCGTCTTGAAACACTGGATTTCCCACTTCACCATCAAAAATTACATCTGTCATTCATTGAAAAACACTTGCTGCGGATGACATGCCAAAGTGTATCCGCAAATGCATAAGCTCCAAAAAGAGTTACAAAAGTTGTTAAATGTGGCCAATCTCTGGTCAGTGGAATTTGATGATATGCTGAACGTAGATCAAAAGCAGAAAAGCCATCTACTATTTCCAATGTTGGCCAACATGTCATGAATCCGTGGTAGTGGGTGGCACTCCACTACAATGTTCCTGTTCAAAGCCCTGAGAACCACACACAGGAAAATCAATCCAAATTTTTTCCTTGCAATACTGCTGCCGAAACCCACTCTGATGACTCAACAGGTGCGATAATGTCCTGATCACACAATTTATCAAATACACATTTTAATTCATGGTTAATAGAAACAGAAACTGATCTAACTTTTTGAATAACCAGTACATCATCACACTTCAACTTTATTCTATGCTCAAATGCCTTTACTTGTCCACTATTGTCACTAAACACATCGTTATATTTCTCAAGCAAATTATTGACACTTTCATGAAACTAACCAGCATCCACACATATCACCTACAACCACAGGTTCACCCTACCCAGGTTTGGGCAAAATTCCAAGTCTCCCTTGGCAGCCCATAATATCTATCCTGTTGTCTGCCACATACATTGTTGTAAAGATTTGACAACTTTAAACTTTAAAATATCACAGAAATACCACTTCATGATGATATCATACTCACCAAAAACGTTTGAGTTCTTATCACACCGCGAGGACAGGGAAACTCAGGAAAGCCATTAACCAATGCGACACACCCTGTCCCACAAGATGGGGAAAACAGACAATAGTCGCGTTTTTTGTTTGAAACATAGAAGGCGCCCAAACTCGCACACCATTCGGATTCAGAGCAGGACCTGCCTTCTCAGACAAGCGGCTCCTTGGAGGCCACTCTACATGCCATGCAGCAAAGTCTGCAGTCAATTGACGGCAAGATAGACGCCCTAAACATCCACATGGACAACATGGCCTCCAAGCTGCAAAAAACAAGATACCAGGCTTACCACGGCGAAACAGCGCATCTCAGGAGCGGAAGATGACATACAAGGACTAACCAAACAGCAGCTAAATATGGACAAGATACTAGCCGTAATTCAAGCCAAAAATGAGGACTTGGAAGCGAGGTCACGCCGTAACAACTTGTGCATAATGGGTGTCCCAGAATCCACAAACACTGGTCACCTGGAAAACTATGTGGAAGAGATGCTAAGAAACATCTTTGGAAGTGAAGAACTATCAGCAGTACTCATAGTCGAACAGGCCCACAGATCCTTGCAGATAAGACCACCCCCTGGTGCTCCACCGCGCCCGATCATTGCTAAACTCTTAAACTATAGAGACCATGACATGGTGCTGCGCCTTTCATGAGAACACGGTACTATTAAATTTGATGGGAACAAGGTATCTTTCTACCCGGACATCACTGTCGCAGTACAGGCAGCACAGCACGAATTTGGACCTGCAAAAAAGAAACTGCAGTCACTGGGACTCAAATACGCCATGTTATATCCAGCCCGTCTGAGAGTGGAGACTCCCAAAGCAGCAATGGACTTTATCTAAAAAGTGGGACACCCTCGTGCCCGCTCCCTGAACAGCGCACCGGGCGAGATGGAGATCCGCCTTGAAGGACCTGGATAACATCACTGAACTGCCTACACAGAGATAAGTGCTATTGAGGGGGTGTAAATGGTACCTTAATATTGATTAATAATGATGCAGCGCCCAGGACGCCATATTGAGGGAGTACGTAAGCAGACACCGATAACGTACACTGGGTACAGATCTACCAATGAACTGCTAGACTGCCTTGTAAGACACAGCTGTATGGTTGGGGGAGGGTACTGCCCTTTCCTCATGGGCTGAAATAGTGATGGAGCTGGTCTGCATTATAGAATTCCCGCCCCCCTTCATATCATGGAAGGGTAAAGAGCTCTTGCGCCCCCTAATAAGGGTAAACCCGGCTATCATTGAATGTACGCTCTATGTTACGAGCCCATGTGGCTAAGTGATAATATGTCGTTCAATTGCAACTGTTATTTTGTTGGGCATGGCTTTGGCAAGTTCCACTGCCAAAGAGGGTGGGGGGAAGAGTTGTTATTGTTGACTTGTTCTGGAGACTCCGAATGTACACCTCTTACACCAACTCCCACTCTGGCACACCCCCAATGCGAGACCCCCCCACGCAACCATATAGCACACTGAAACCCATAAATGAACACTAGAATGAATACCCTGAACCTGATCACGTGGAATGTGCGTGGGTTAAACAACCCCAAAAACATTAGACAGGTGTTCACATATTTCGATAGGCACCAAGTAGACATCGCATTTATTCAAGGGACACATCTCACCTCGCAAGCCGCAACACATATAGGGACATGATGGGCACACACACAAATTGCCTTCCCGTACTCCACCTACTCCAGAGGCGTCCTTATCCTGGTCCGCAGAGGCACCCACTTCACCACGATACACTCCGAAACAGACAACCAGGGGAGATTCATTATATGGCAAGGGAACTGTAGGGGCACAAAGCTAACCCTAATAAATGTATATGGTCCTAATATAGACAACCCCAACCTCTTCACCGCGCTATACAGCCGAATCTACAAACTACAACCATCCACTATCATGTGGGGGGATTTAACTTCCCACTAGACCCGGCCATGGATAGGTCTGGAGCATAAACAGGACAGGTCAAACAAGCGAGTAAGGTATTCAAAGATGGGATGGCAGATTGGGAACTCAATGATATCTGGCGACTACGGAATCCCGGGAAAAAGGAGGGCACCTACATATCGACTGCACACAGTATGTGGTCAAGATTGGACTACTGGCTAGTAACTCGAGAACAACTGGACACACGATGTGAGACATTTGCCTAGAACGCTGTCGGACCACTCCCCAGTGTTTCTGACGCTGACCCTGCCAACTGACACCCTGACTGTTAGACCTGGCATCCTTGGCGTGGGTCTCCCTTCCATTTTTTCATAATGCCTCCACTGTTGTCCATATGTTTTTGCTGGACTAGATGCTCATGGGCACTTTGCCACTGCTAATCAGTGCCACAGTGCAAGTGCTCCCTATTGTAAATTGTGATGTGAATTAGTGACTCCATGTTTGGCTTATTTGAATTACTGTCAGACCCCAGTACAGTGCACTGAGTGTGCCCAGGGCTTGTAAATCAAATGCTGCTGGTGGGCTTGCAGCACTGGTTGTGCCACCCACAGAAGTAGCTTGTAAAGTGTGTCTCAGGCCTGCCATTGCAGAGCCTGTGTGCAGTCTGTGACTGCCATGTCGACTTGGTAAGTGCACCCACCTACCAGTCCCCAAACCTTCCATTTTCTTCATATCAGACACCCCTATGGTAGGCCTACGGGCAGGGTGCATTGTAAGGGTAAGGTGGGACATGCCTGGTGTGTGTGGCATGTCCTAATAGTGAATTACAGCCATTTTCGTTTTTCACTATTGCAAGGCTACCTGTTCCCCATAGGCCAGAATGGGCAGTTTGATTATAACATCTTATAATCCTAAACTGACTCAGGGAACTAGGTAGAAATTCGAGTTTAGTATGCCTGAACTCAGAATGATAAAATACATCTTTTAGTGAAGTTGGTTTTAACATTCTGTGTTTGAAAATACCACTTTTAGAAAGTGGGTATTTTCTTGCCTAACTATCCAGCCTGCCTCTGCCAGCTTGTGTATTGTGTGTCTGGTTTGTGCGTGACAGGGGCTGGGGGTGGCTACAGGAGACAGGGTGAGGCAGCACAGGGCTGAATAGAGAGATCTGCATCCAGAGTGGAGGGAGGAGTTGCATCTGGGTCTGAATAGGGCTGTGCCTGCCTTCCACAATGCTGGCTCCACCCCTGCCGGGCATCTGAGTACCCTGCCCCACATTCTGAAAGGAAAAGAAGGAGACATGTACACAGAGTGCTCCAAAGCTGCACAGAACTGGTTTAACCTAGGCAAAGGCCTCTCTGCCTCCAGAGAACAAAGAGAATCAGGGTATAAGAGGGGCACCCAGACCCCAGGAAAATTAGATCACTTTTGGGAACAAGAAGAAACCTTTGCTGAGGAGCGGAACCAGGAAGAAACTGAGGAGAGACTATCCCTAAGCCTGAAGTGCTGCTTGGGGTATTGGCCTGCAGTGGTTTGCCTGACTGCCAAAGAAAGGAGAAAGGAACTTTTGCTTTGCTGTGACTTTCATCAACTTGTGAAGGATCTCCAAGGGCTTGGAAGAGAGCTTGCCCCCTGATCGAAGTCCCAGGACCATTGGACTTCACCCCTTTGTGAATTGCTGCTGGAAACTCTGTTTCAGTGGCTATAGAGGTAGGGAGCTGTGACCGACTCTCCCGACCGGCTCGGTGTCCTGTTGGCACCGCATCGAGCAACGCCTGCATCTTGCAACGCACGGCCTTGGTCTCACCGACTCCGTCAACGAGCCGCTGCCTGCACCGTAACCTGTGAGCACCGCACCTTGCAACGCCTCGCTACACCGAATCCATCTGGTCCGACCGACACGGTCACTGTTGCTGAGTTCGAGTCCTGTGACCGCACCGGAGTTGGGCACCGCTCGCACGCTTCGCGACGCACCGCCCGACTCGCACCGCCGTCCGGACTGATCGACGCCAGCTCCTGAATCCGGCTCCGTCGCCGCACCGCAACCTGCCAGCACCGTATCGAAGCACCGTCTCACCCTGCAACGCACGGCCCTGGTCTCACCGACTCCGTCTCGACGACGTCAACGAGCCGCTGCCTGCACCGCCTCGAGGGACAACGCGTACTGCAACGCTTCCATTTTGCAACACAACCGCGACGAACAGCCATCCGGCTCGCACGCCCGTGCCTGCCGCTTCAAGTAAAAGGTACTGTGACCGAGTCCGCCTACCCTGTGTTGGCCCGTATCGACGCGGTCAGCTGGATTTGATAGACTCTGTTTGTTCTATACATCGCAGTAGCCGGAAAAGGCTACCGACTCGCACAGAACCTTGAATTAAGCCTTTTTGATCAGAACTAAGCATTCTTGACAGTATTGTGGATTATTTTTGTCGTTTATGGTCTTGTGATAAATCTATATAAAGTATACCTATTTTTATAAATATATAACCTGTGTGGTGTCCATTTGTAGTGCTGTCACTTGATTACTGTATGTGTTCACAAATGCTTTACACACTGCCTCTGAACTAAGCCTGTCTGCTCGTGCCAAGCTACCAAGAGGGTGAGCAGGGGTTATTTCGGGAGTGTACCTACTTTCCCTGACTAGACTCAAGGGTCCCTATTTGGACAAAGGTACCTACCTCTGCCAACTAGAGACCCCCAAATCTAAAATTGGTGGTCAGCGGTGAGGATTCTGGACTTGCATTTGTGACTCATGTACAGTAATTGGTGAACACTACTTATTGAGTGCAGACCAAAACGCAACCACATACTTTTTGATAGCATTTTTCTGGGATTTTCTATTTTTGCAACTGCCAAGTTTAATCACCATGGAGAAACCAGCATCAGTAGCCTCTGTTGAGTGTGATTGGGAAGAGGAGAGGCTAGAATGCTACACCCTCAAGCAGCTCAAGCATTTCTGCAAAAAGTTTAAAGTGTCCATGACCGGGCTCTCCAGGAAGGAGGACCTCCAAAAGGCGCTGAGGGCCTGGGTCGAATCAAGGAGTGCCCCTGTGGAGGGGGCTGAGAATGCAGAAGGGCAGCTGGAGGGCTATTGGGTTTAGGGGCTGGAAGACCACCTTCCCCAGTAGGTAGCAGTGTTTCTGCCAGAGGTCTGTCTCCAGAAGAGTTGGAGGACAGGAAAGAGAGTAGGATGCACGAAATGGAGCTGACCAAGCTCAAGCTGAATGGGCAGTTAGAATTTGAAATGCAAACTAGGAAATTAGCCCTAGAGGAAAAGAAAATGCAGTTTGAACATGAGAAAGTTTTGAGGGAGTTGGAATTGAAGGCCAAAAGTTTAGAGATTACTCCCTCTGGTGGCAGTGTACCGCCTGTGCCTGTTGAAGCTAGGGTGTATATTCCAAAAGATGTGGTTAAGGAATTTTTTTTAAATGATGACATTGGGCAGTGGTTCAAAGCCTATGAGGTAGCCATGTCTTCCCACCGGGTCCCTGAGAAGGATTGGGGTGTGGGGTTGTGGGGACGGTTCCTTAGTGAGGGGCGGGATACCTTGTTGGATTTGCCCTCTGAAGTCTATAATTCATACAGCCACATGAAAGATGCATTGATGACTAGATATGGTTTAACCCCTGAGCTTTATAGGCAGAGGTTCAGGAACTGTAAGAAGATTGAAGGCAGTACCTGGGTTGAATATGTGACCTTCTTTTGCAGAGCCTTGGATGGTTGGGTAAAGGGTAGCAGAGCGACTGATTTTCAGGCGCTCTTTGATTTGATTGCCTGGGAGCACTTGTCCAGTAATTGTTTTCCTGAGCTACGCCAGCACCTGATTGATAGTAAGCTGACTAACCCTAGGCAGCTTGCTGCCGCTGGGTGAGTACCCGGGTCCACAAGGGTCACGTGGGAGACTCCGCCAAGGGTGAGCAGGGTCCCCAGCAGAAGAGTGGGGGGGACAAGGGTAAACAGAGGGAGTTCCAGAAAGGGCCCCAAAGTAGACCCCAACGGAACCAAGGGAAAGGTTCCCAGCCTCCCCTGAGAAGAAGCCAGTGGCCCTGACAGGCCCCCTGTTCACCAGGGACCACTGGTGTGTTACAAGTGTGGCGCCCCTGGCCACAAGGCAAACGATCCTCGTTGCCCTTTGCATGGAAAACCAGCACCCACTGGTGCAGTCCCCGGCAGTTGGCTAGTGTAGCCCTGGGGGAGGAGTGGGGTGCCCAAGGTGGGGGGGATCCCACAGTGTATTCCCTTGTCTCATTAGGAGACTCTGAGATGGTCCCTAGGACCCAGCTGCCTGACAACACTAAGAAATACAGGCAGTGGGTGACCATCAATGGCCATAGGGTGGAGGCTCTGAGAGACACAGGAGCCAGTGTGACAGCTGTCAAGTGTCACCTGGTGTCTAAAGAGCAGGTTGTCCCTGATGCATTCTATCCGGTTGTTGCCGCTGACAACACAGAGAGTCACTGCAAGGTGGCTCAGGTTCCCTTTGAGTGGGGGGTCTCGGGTACTCTTCAAGTAGCTGTGAGGCCAGCCATGCCTGTTGACTGTTTGTTAGGGAAGGATTTGGAGAGCTCACCTTGGGCTAAGGTGGAGCGGAGTGCGCATTTAGAAATGTTGTGCTTGCCTGATTGGGCATGTGTGACCACCCGGTCAATGGCAGCTAAAGGTGTTCAAGAGGACCTGGAGCCTGAGAGGGAGGCCCAGGTGCCTGCCGGAGAGAGAGGAGGCAGGGGGCGTGGGAAACCGGCCCCCGAAGTTCCCACGGTCCAGGAGGAGGCAGACCCTGAGGGGGATGCCCTGGAGCCTACAGGGGAACAGGTAGCTGAACTTGGGGACCTACCTGAGCTGACCCATTGGCAGCAAGAAGGAGGACCCTCCAGGGAGGAGTTCTGCGAGGAGCAGAACACATGCCCTTCTCTCGTGGGTCTGAGGCAACAGGCCACAGACCAGGCAGCAGGTGATCAGTCTGGATCACATTGGATTTACTGGGAGAATGGTCTCCTGTATTCAGAGCCTAAGGTTGCTGAGCCTGGGTCAGCCCGTGTGCTGGTGGTACCCCAGCGCTTCAGAGCCTTCCTACTGGGGTTTGCTCATGATGTACCGTTAGCAGGACATCTGGGGCAGGACAAGACCTTTGAAAGGGTTGTCACCCATTTCTATTGGCCCCAGATGCTCAGGAGTGCCGCCACTCACTGCAGGACATGTTAGACTTGCCAGGCAAGTGGAAAGAGTGGGAGGAAGCACAAGGCTCCTCTCCAGCCATTCCCTGTGGTCAGCACCCCCTTTGAACGGGTGGGTATTGACATTGTGGGGCCACTGGACCCCAAGACAGCCATGGGCAACAGGTTTATCCTGGTCTTGGTGGACCATGCCACCCGGTACCCTGAGCCATCCCTCTGAGGACAGTGACAGCCCCCGTGGTGAGACGGGCACTGATGGGAATTTTCTCATGTGTAGGATTCCCTCAAGAGGTGGTGTCTGACAGAGGTACCAACTTCGTGTCCAAGTACATGAAGTCCCTGTGGCAGGAGTGCGGTGTAACTTACAAGTTCACCACTCCTTACCACCCTCAAGGAAATGGGCTGGTTGAGAGATTCAACCGGACCCTCAAGGGCATGATTATGGGTCTGGAAGAACCCATGAGGCGGACGTCCTCTTACCTTGCCTGTTGTTTGCATACCGGGAGGTGCCACAGAAGTCTCTAGGGTTCAGCCCCTTTGAGCTCCTCTATGGACACCCGGTGCGAGGACCTCTGAGTTTGGTCAAGGAAGGCTGGGAGCAATCTCCCAGGAAACCTCCCCAGGATGTATACAGTTACATGCTGGCCTTCAGGAACCAGACTAGGCGTTTCAGAGAGCTTGCTGAGGCAAATCTGGAAGCCAGCCAGGAGGAGATGAAGCGGTGGTACGACCAGAATGCCACTCTGGTCGAGCTTCAGCCTGGTCAGAAAGT
The DNA here is from genome assembly GCA_963921515.1 of Calotriton arnoldi. NCBI lineage: Eukaryota > Metazoa > Chordata > Amphibia > Caudata > Salamandridae > Calotriton > Calotriton arnoldi. The sequence goes on from CAWUFW010000061.1 coordinate 5,636,742, forward strand.
GTGGGTCATGGCCCCTGTGGAGCCTTGTGCGCTCCAGGACAGGTGGACCGGCCCTTTCACGGTGGTGGAGCGCAAGAGTCCAGTTACCTACTTGGTGGACTTGCAGTCTCCCAGGAACCCCTTGCGGGTCCTGCATGTGAACCGCCTAAAGCCCCACTTGGAGAGGTCCCAAGTGGGCATGCTCTTAGCTACAGATGATGGGATGGAGGAGGAGACAGAGCCTCTTCCTGACCTCCTGTCAGCCCGAGAGCAAGATGGATCAGTGGAGGGAGTAAACCTCTCTACCTCCCTCACACCTGAGCAGCAGGGAGACTGTCGCCAGCTGTTGGGACAGTTCCCTGACCTGTTCTCCCTGGTTCCCAGTGTCACTCATTGGTGCGTCCATGATGTGGACACTGGGGACAGTCTTCCTGTGAAGCACAAGGCTTACAGGGTGACTGACAGGGTCAGAGCCTGCATCCAGGAGGAGGTCTCCAAGATGTTTGCGCTAGGGGTAATTGAGTCCTCTAACAGCCCTTGGGCCAGCCCAGTGGTCTTGGTTCCAAAGGCTGCCACACCTGTTGCCACACCAGAACTCCGGTTCTGTGTGGACTACAGGGGACTCAATTCCGTCACCAGGACTGACGCCCACCCCATCCCCAGAGCTGATGAGCTCATAGATAGGTTAGGGGCTGCGCGGTACCTCAGCACGTTTGACTTAACATCTGGGTACTGGCAGATTGCCTTGACTGATGGGGCAAAGAGAGGTCAGCATTCTCCACACCAGATGGGCACTACCAGTTCCGGGTGATGCCCTTTGGGATGAAGAATGCCCCTGCCACCTTTCAGAGGTTGGTCAACCAGGTGTTGGTTGGACTGGAGGATTTCAGTGCCGCCTACCTGGATGACATCGCAGTGTTCAGTGCCAGTTGGGAAGAACATCTGCGCCACCTCTGGGAAGTGTTGATGGCGCTGCGGAGGGCAGGCCTCACAATCAAGGCAAGTAAGTGCCAGATTGGGCAGGGTTCTGTGGTGTACTTGGGACACCAGGTTGGGAGCGGCCAGGTGGCGCCCCTACAACCGAAAATTGATACCATTCTGGCTTGGGAGCCCCCAAGACCCAGACAGAGGTGAGAGCCTTCCTAGGACTCACCGGGTATTACAGGAGATTCGTCAAGGGGTATGGCAGCATTGTTGCCCCCTTGACAGAGCTGACTTCAAGAAGCAGCACAGGAAAGTGATTTGGACTGACGCCTGTCAAAAAGCTTTTGACACCTTGAAGACTGCCATGTGCACGGCGCCTGTGATCCAGGCACCCAACTTCTCCAATGAGTTCATTGTTCAGACGGACGCTTCAGAGCATGGTGTAGGGGCTGTTCTATCACAGATCAATGAGGAGGGCCTAGACCAACCTGTAGCCTTCATCAGTAGGAGGTTACTTCCCCGGGAACAGAGATGGAGTGCTATTGAGCGTGAGGCATTTGCTGTGGTCTGGGCACTGAAGAAGCTGAGACCATACCTGTTTGGGACTCACTTCCGGGTTCAGACAGACCACAGGCCCCTCAGATGGTTGATGCAGATGAGGGGTGAGAATCCAAAGCTGTTGAGGTGGTCCATTTCCCTACAGGGGATGGACTTTACGGTGGAACACCGCCCAGGTACAGTACACGCCAATGCTGATGGTCTGTCCAGATTTTTCCGCCTTAGTGATGAGAACTCCCTAGGGGTAGGATAGTTCTCCCCACATTTCAGCTGGAGGGGACACCTGTTAGACCTGGCATCCTTGGCGTGGGTCTCCCTTCCATTTTTTCATAATGCCTCCACTGTTGTCGATATGTTTTTGCTGGACTAGATGCTCATGGGCACTTTGCCACTGCTAATCAGTGCCAAAGTGCAAGTGCTCCCTATTGTAAATTGTGATGTGAATTAGTGACTCCATGTTTGGCTTATTTGAATTACTGTCAGACCCTAGTACAGTGCACTGAGTGTGCCCAGGGCTTGTAAATCAAATGCTGCTGGTGGGCTTGCAGCACTGGTTGTGCCACCCACAGAAGTAGCTTGTAAAGTGTGTCTCAGGCCTGCCATTGCAGAGCCTTTGTGCAGTCTGTGACTGCCATGTCGACTTGGTAAGTGCACCCACCTACCAGTCCCCAAACCTTCCCTTTTCTTCATATCAGACACCCCTATGGTAGGCCTACAGGCAGGGTGCATTGTAAGGATAAGGTGGGACATGCCTGGTGTGTGTGGCATGTCCTAATAGTGAATTACAGCCATTTTCGTTTTTCACTATTGCAAGGCTACCTGTTCCCCATAGGCCAGAATGGGCAGTTTGATTATAACATCTTATAATCCTAAACTGACTCAGGGAACTAGGAAGAAATTCGAGTTTAGTATGCCTGAACTCAGAATGATAAAATACATCTTTTAGTGAAGTTGGTTTTAACATTCTGTGTTTGAAAATACCACTTTTAGAAAGTGGGTATTTTCTTGCCTAACTATCCAGCCTGCCTCTGCCAGCTTGTGTATTGTGTGTCTGGTTTGTGCGTGACAGGGGCTGGCGGTGGCTACAGGAGACAGGGTGAGGCAGCACAGGGCTGAATAGAGAGATCTGCATCCAGAGTGGAGGGAGGAGTTGCATCTGGGTCTGAATAGGGCTGTGCCTGCCTTCCACAATGCTGGCTCCACCCCTGCCAGGCGTCTGAGTACCCTGCCCCACATTCTGAAAGGAAAAGAAGGAGACATGTACACAGAGTGCTCCAAAGCTGCACAGAACTGGTTTAACCTAGGCAAAGGCCTCTCTGCCTCCAGAGAACAAAGAGAATCAGGGTATAAGAGGGGCACCCAGACCCCAGGAAAATTAGATCACTTTTGGGAACAAGAAGAAACCTTTGCTGAGGAGCGGAACCAAGAAGAAACTGAGGAGAGACTATCCCTAAGCCTGAAGTGCTGCTTGGGGTATTGGCCTGCAGTGGTTTGCCTGACTGCCAAAGAAAGGAGAAAGGAACTTTTGCTTTGCTGTGACTTTCATCAACTTGTGAAGGATCTCCAAGGGCTTGGAAGAGAGCTTGCCCCCTGATCGAAGTCCCAGGACCATTGGACTTCACCCCTTTGTGAATTGCTGCTGGAAACTCTGTTTCAGTGGCTACAGAGGTAGGGAGCTGTGACCGACTCTCCCGACCGGCTCGGTGTCCTGTTCGCACCGCATCGAGCAACGCCTGCATATTGCAACGCACAGCCTTGGTCTCACCGACTCCGTCAACGAGCCGCTGCCTGCACCGTAACCTGTGAGCACCGCACCTTGCAACGCCTCGCTACACCGAATCCATCTGGTCCGACCGACACGGTCACTGTTGCTGAGTTCGAGTCCTGTGACCGCACCGGAGTTGGGCACCGCTCGCACGCTTCGCGACGCACCGCCCGACTCGCACCGCCGTCCGGACTGATCGACGCCAGCTCCTGAATCCGGCTCCGTCGCCGCACCGCACCGCAACCTGCCAGCACCGCAACGAAGCACCGTCTCGCCCTGCAACGCACGGCCCTGGTCTCACCGACTCCGTCTCGACGATGTCAACGAGCCGCTGCATGCACCGCCTCGAGGGACAACGCGTCCTGCAACGCTTCCATTTTGCAACACAACCGCGACGAACAGCCATCCGGCTCGCACGCCCGTGCCTGCCGCTTCAAGTAAAAGGTACTGTGACCGAGTCCGCCTACGCTGTGTTGGCCCGTATCGACGCGGTCAGCTGGATTTGATAGACTCTGTTTGTTCTTTACATCGCAGTGGCCGGAGAAGGCTACCGACTCGCACAGAACCTTGAATTAAGCCTTTTTGATCAGAACTAAGCATTCTTGACAGTATTGTGGATTATTTTTGTCGTTTATGGTCTTGTGATAAACCTATTTTTATAAATATATAACCTGTGTGGTGTCCATTTGTAGTGTTGTCACTTGATTACTGTATGTGTTCACAAATGCTTTACACACTGCCTCTGAACTAAGCCTGTCTGCTCGTGCCAAGCTACCAAGAGGGTGAGCAGGGGTTATTTCGGGAGTGTACCTACTTTCCCTGACTAGACTCAAGGGTCCCTATTTGGACAAAGGTACCTACCTCTGCCAACTAGAGACCCCCAAATCTAACACTGACCTTTCCAATTGAGGCTTCAAGCCTCAGCTCTAACATACGCAGTTTTCAGTAATGGGTTAAAGACATCTATCATACAATACTTTAATGAAAATAAGGGCTCGGTAGACACAGCAGGTGTACTATGGGAGGCCTTCAAAGCCATGATTCGTGGCACATGCATAGGACTCAATGCAGGGGTACTGAAATCCTTGCGTACTCTGGTGTCCCAGCTTGAAAACATCTTACAGACACTCGAGAGAACATATGAAACCGACCCTAAACCCCAAACACTAGCAGACATTAGAACACACCTTGATGAGTATACAGTGACTGCAGATCAAGAAATCTGCTTTTTATCCAAAAGGTGGGTGTCGAGAGCATAAGGGGAGGGGAGGCGGCCGGGACACAGCTTAGCCACCAAAATAAAAGGACCCCGAGACATACCTCAAGTGCTGACCCTAGACACGCAGGATGGGACATGACACCATGACTCCCAAGAAATCCTCAAATGCTTTGTGGATTTCTACGCTGAAGTCTATGGCGAACACCAATCTGCCTCACCGAACGAAACAAATGCGTACCTCAGTGACATAGCGCTAGCATGGCTGTCGCCGGGGCAGAGGAACTATTTGGTGCAGCCAATAACAGAAGAGGAGGTAGGTGACACAATTCGCTCCCTCACCTACGGGAAATCGCCGGGTAGCGATGGTATTCCAGGCGAGTTCTACAAAGCCTTCTCAGATCTACCAACACCTCACTTATTAGCCATGTATCACGAGGCGTATGACAAACAATCTTTTCCCCTCTCTCTATGCGAGGCACTACTAATAACACTGCTGAAACCTGGGAAATCACCTGAGCAGGTAGAATCGAACCGCCCATTTTCATTAATTAATATAGATGTAAAGATTTTAGCAAAAATTATTGCCTCGAGACTCCAACCACTAATGCAGGCCCTGGTATTACCAGATCAAGCAGGATTTATCCCCTCGAGGTCTACCACACACAACCTCTGTACGCTATTTGCTGTCATCCATCAACTAAACCCCTTGCTGGCTGCGGCGGCTGTCTTCTTATACGCCGCCAAGGCATTTGATTCCATACAGTGGCCTTACATGTTCACGGTCCTAGCCAGAATGGGAATGCCGCAGGCCTTCCTGAATGGGATCAGACTGCTGTACATGGACCCAGTCGCCCAGGTACAGGTGAACGGCGCAATATCAGAACCAGTAAGAATATGCTGGGGGACGAGACAGGGATGTCCGATGTCCCCCATTTTATTTGCCCTTGCACTAGAACCCCTGGCCTGCATTATATGACAAAAGCACACATCCGACAGCGCCCCCTCGCGATAATGACTTTACGCGGACGACATGGTGGTATAAGAGACCCGAGAACAAACCTAGAGCCCACGGTGAGGGAATATATTTAATTCGAATGGTATTCTGGATTAAAAATCAATTGGAATAAATCAATGGTGTTCCCATTAACACCGGCTACCACGCCACATACAACAGAATTCCCACTAGAATGGTGCACAGAGCCGCTTAAATACCTTGGCATCTGGATACATCGAGACCCAGAAGAGGTCAAACGCCAAAATTGAGGCCAAACTGCGAGATCAAATAACGCGCTGGATCAGGCTCCCCCTCCCACTCGCCGATAAATTGGCAATAATGAAGATGGTTGTTCTGCCTAAATTTTTATATCTGTTTGTAAACATCCCCATTCCCCTCACACAAGATTTTTTTAAGACATTGCAATCCTGCACGATAACCCTTGCCTTGGCAGGCAAACAACCCAGGATCAGTTGGCAGACACTCCTGCGTCCCTATATACAGGGTGGATTTGACGCCCCACTACTACCTGTGCGCTCACACCCACTTCGCTCACAACTGGTACTATCCACAAAGATACATTGCACACACTGCCATTGAACACGATGAAGCACATCCGATCCCCCTTAACGCGGTACTCACGCATGAGAGCCCGACGGCCAATCTCAAATCAGTAAGCTCATTAAACAGCACAAACAGAGCATGGCAACTACTCGCCACATGAGCAAATAAATCCCCATTATACGCTACTAACTTACACCTACTGCATCATCCCTCTATATCTATCACTACAGAAATGGGAGCACTGATAATACTACAGGAGGCAGGGCTCAGAACCCAGGTGGGATGCCTTCCCTGTGGGATCCTTTATCTCGCTTAGTGGGTTTATTTGAAGTCGGAGTGGCAATCTAATGCAGAGATTTGTGTATCACAGATTGAGATCGGCAATGAAGGCATCACACCCCTGCTTCACTCAGGACCCACCAGAGCTGCTGTCTATGCAGGCCATGTTAGCATGTGCGGACAGAAAAAAACTGATCATCAAACTATATAATGCCTCTCAGAGGGAACATAGGGACCCAATAGATGCAGCCAGAGAACGTTGGAATACAGTCCTAGATACACCTATAACGATAGCGGACTGGGAATTCTGTTGCGGGTTACTAGACAGGCTCACCTCAAACAGCAACCTCAAAATCATTCATTTTAAATATCTGCAGCAAGCTTACTATTCTCCCCGACAATTACACAAATACGGGCTGTGCCCAGACTCATCATGCAAGAGATGTGGGGCGGCAGACGCTGATTTTCTACACCTAGCATGGACCTGTAATCCAATAGCACACTACTGGACACAGATAAGGCAGGTAATATTGGAAATGGTGGGAACATGAATTGAATGCTCTACTGCTATATGCCTGTTGGGCCTTACCAAGAACATTCCAAACACGCAACGCAAACTAGGGGCTGTGGCTCTGCTATTAGCTATATGTAGAGTGTCTATATGTTGGGGTGGGAAAAAGGCACCAAAGGAGGCAGAATGGATGCAAGATTTGGCTTACTGTAAAACGCAGCTAGAGACATATACAGAAGAACTGCCTGTATCATCGAAACCAAAAGACTTTTGGGCCCCATATGTGACATATTCACTGTCTACAAGCAGGGAAAACGAAGACTGACTGAAAGAACTGCTCCTAATGTGGGGGCTCAGGCCAAATGTGATGGAATAGATGTGTCAATATACATGCCATGACTTATGATGTGAACAGAATTATTGAGCTGGAGTTCTCCATGGGTCTTCTTTTGGGAAGTTCTTGTTTTCTTTGCACATTATGGTATTATGATTTGATTGTCTATACTACATGTACTATATGAAAATTTACCTACGCAAAGTAAAGGCAAACTCCTATGTTATGCAGAAAATTTAATTTAAAAAAAAACCAATGTTACAGAAAAAAATTAGTTATCTGTAATCCCATTTCTCCAACATTGATATCTTTACATTTTCACATGCGACCCTGCCTCCTCTCCGGTCAGGGGCTCATCGTATTTTATTTTCACACTTGTGCTTTAAAATCTAAGCTATGGTGGCCTCTAGGGGGAGTAGAAGAGCTTAAGCTTCCACCTCATTGGCTGAAGTTTCAAATGAGGTGGATGTGCTACTAAAGATACTGGTTTGTTTTATGCCTGTGGTGTTTTTACACTCTATATTTTTACACTGTTTACTGCTATGTTAATGTACCAGGGATTCTTAGCCTGACGGCGGGGAAGGACTCAAGGATGTGAACATATAAAAAATCCAGTGTTGTATAAGGAGAGGTTATGGATTCCCTTATGGCAATACCCAAGTGTTCTAACAAGTCTGTCAATTAGGGATGGACTAACCTAAAGGGCACTAAGGCAGTGCCCAGAAGGGCTGGTCTGACAAGTCAGTGTGTGGGCCAGTTTTTTGGCTTTCTATAGTCTGCTTGACCAGTACTGTTGATTACCCTGATATTTAAAAAAGCAATGTCAGGACTCAGGAGCAAGCTCAAATCCATTCAGTCTTCTTTCTCAACGCGGGTGGTCAGATTTCTCATTGCGAGTGATCGCGTATGCTTGCGACCGCTCACGTTGAGAAACCGTCCGTTCACATTGAGAAAGCTGCAGCTCGAGTAAAAATCTTCTCGAGCAGCAGAAAGGAAGCAGCGCCCGCTTGCGCTGTGCATGGTGACGTTCGCGATTATTGCACAGTGCGGATAAGCACCTGGCACTGAAAATCACCGCAAACGGCATTTATCTAACGCACTCCACTGCTTGTGCAGCTCCGCGTAGTGCGGCAGAGTTTTTTTGCACTTTGATGAGTTCGGCAGCGGAACTTTGCGAACTACGCCCAGGGTTAATTAACATTAACACCATAGCATCGTCAATTATGGTCTCTGTTGTACATACATTGTGATTTTACAAATTCTTTCCCATTTTCTCAGTTTACCCATCCACCAACATATACAGTTCCTGTGTCTATTGCACATTTTCTGGTTCGGTAATGGCATTTTCTCTCAAATATTTGACTAATGGGTCCCAGATGTCCCTCGGCCTTGAGGTTGCCAGAAGTTCTTCTGCATAAAGTTCCAGGTTCGTTTTACAATATACCATATCTTGGAGCCAATGCTTGTGTTTAGGAGCTGATCTTCTCCCCCAATACATGGTTACCCATCTTTTGGCCAATAATAGCACTACTGCTATAAATTTGCATATCCCCGTTCTCAGCAGGCCCAGCTGACGTCATAGCTCTAAAGTCTTGAACTATAGTTGCCCAAAAATTCTTAATAAGTTCACAATCCCATGCCAGATGTACAAAACCTGCTCCTTCTCTCCCGCATCACTGATATATGTCAATGTCTCTGAGCCCATACTTGTGCAGTTTAGCTGGTGTATAATATATTTGCTGTATATATTTAAAATGAATAATACGTAAGTTACAATTGGATGTTAATAGCTCTGTTAAACCACAGCAGATCTCCTATTCCTCCAGTCTTATCTGAGGGACCAATACTTCATTCCAAAGTTCAAGGGCTTTAATCGGAGCGCGCCGGCTCTCCTCAAGCGCCGCTCATATAATTCGGTGACTAGCTGGCAACGTGTGGGGCTAGCAATAAGTACCTGCAATGTATGGAGCACTGGGGGTTCCTCTGGAAACGAAGGATATAGTTCCTGCATAGCTGATCGAAGTCGATAATATATGAATGTGAATAGTGGTGTTTTATTCTGTATATAATTTAAATTGTCATGTGTTAAGAATTTCCCTTCTGCTCATCTTGTCTATAACTGCCTGTTTTAGTACCAAAAATGCTCCATGCTCTTGTGTAACCGATAGGGCTGGGTGGAGCATACAACAGAAGTTTGTTAGCTTTTGCACCCAAGGTCTGCCATGTGGAAGTGGTGCAATATGCCTATTCTCTTGTGCAGTAGAATGTAACGAAATGGTGTGGGGTAAGCATCCCCGTCTTCCACCACTAAATATGGTGTGTACATTTGGGGGCTATACCAATAATACGCAAATTGCGCCTGTGAGCAGAGACAGAATAAATACAAGTCTGGTACCCCAAGCCCAACCTGTTTGTATGACATAGTCAAGACCTCCCAGTTAATCGGGTGTTGTTTTCCTGCCCATATTAGCTTTTTCAGGTGAGTGCGTATTGTATTAAAAGATACAATAGATATATTAGTAAACAGATATAGAAATTGTGGGAGTACTATCATTTTTATGAGAGCTATCCTGTTTTGTGATTGCCCTTCCATAGTTTTCCCACATTACTATCTCTGGATCTCTGTGTATCCAAATTCCCAGATATTTTACTGGGTCCGCGGACCATTCTAAGGGGTAATCTAGTGCATGTGGTAAGGTCTTTAGTGTTAGGGGGATTATTGTTGACTTTAACCAGTTTACACTAGCCCTGAGTATTGTTCAAAATGGATATATTCCCAGAGTATTGGGGCAAGCTGACATAAAGGAGCATGTTGTCCGCGTATAGTGAAATATTTATTGGTCTCTGTCGAAAGCGCAGTGCCAAAGCCACATGTCTTACAATACATGCCATTGGTTCTAGAATCAAGGAAAACAAAAGAGGGGGCAGCCCTACCTGGTGGCTCTGTGAATAGATAGCGTTTCCGAAGTATACCCATTTATGCACACTCTCGCCTCGGGGGAGGTACACAGCAGGCCTATCTATCCCCGAAAATCCTCATAGAACTCCATTCGTTGTAGAATCTGTAACATATATTTCCATTCTATGGAGTTAAATGCCTTAGCAGCATCTAATAATACAGCCGCAGCCTTATGATCCAGGTTGAGTTGATGATATCGCACAAAAATCGTACGCAGATTATGCGTAGTGAACCTAGTCGGTATAAACCCTGATTGGTCCGGGAGAATCAAGGTCGTCAATAAGGGTTGTAATTTAGTGGCTAATACTCTCGCTAGGATCTTTGTGTCTATATTAATGAGGGACAGCGGGCGATATGATTCGCAGTTTGTCGGTGGCTTGTCTGTTTTAATAAGGCTATTATTACGGCCTCGCGAAGAGTGGAGGGAAGGAATCTTTTAGTAAAGGCCTCCCTGTATATCTCGAGGCTATGGGGTATTAATAAGTCTGCAAATTCTTTATAGAATTCACTAGTAAGTCTGTCTGGACCTGGTGATTTTTTGTTCGGCAATGTGCGTATGGCCTCTCCTATCTCTGTTTCTCCTATAGGCTGGCTGAGATATTCCCTTTGGCCATTCAATAGCCACGGGAGCGATATGTTGGATAGATAATTATCTAACCCCTCTATATTAATTAGTCCCCAGGAAGCATAAAGTCCTTTATAAAGTTTCTTAAATTGTACCAATATGTGTGTCGTAATGATATAGCCCATCTCTGGGCCCGATTCCGATCTCGTTTGGAAAGCATACCGAACGACTCAGGTCCGAAATGCTTTCCATACGACTTGGATCAGGGGAGTCCAACCGAACGAGTACGATGCATTTGGATGCATCCGGATACGATTCGGTCGGACTCCCATTGACTTCAATGGGAGCCTGTGTACCGAACGCGTACACAGGCTCGCATTGAAGAAAGGGGTGACTATGGAAAATCGTGCACCCTGTGGCGAGCACCCCTTGGTGCCTGCCACACTGTGCATGGTTGGGAAGAGGGGACCCAATGGGTTCCTCCAGGGGCTCAATTTGGAGGGCCCCATGTGAAGGGGGGCCAGCTAAGGGCCCCCAAAGACTGATTCCGGCAGCCTTTTTGTTCCGGGCAAACTGAATCGGAAAGGCTGTCCGAATCGTTCATCGTACTTGCTCGCTCCGAAAACCGAGCTCATAGAGCTGTACGATTCGGCTCCAGAAGGCTCTATCTCTCCTAATGCCTTCTGGAACCGATTCGGTCGGCGCTAAGGGTTTCCAGGCATCATACTTGGTTGTTCGGAACTGTGAACGATTCCGTCGGAAACAAGGAATCTGGATAGGTTTTGGCAAAGCCAAATCCGATTCGGTGCCCTTCCAACCGAGATCGGAATCGGGCCCTAAGTCTGTTATCTTGATCGTGGGGTTTTGTCTCTTACCCAAGGTTATTCTAGTGACCTAGGGGGCTCATTACGATGGCGGGCGGACATCAGTCTGCCCGCCATTGTAGAGGTTCTGGGATCGCCCGGCAGACGTGCGGCGGTCCCACCACACATATTAGGATGCGACCGCCATACTGGCGGGCGCACCCTGGGCTATTGACATTGCGGGCGGTGCTGCTGGCTGTAGCACCGCACGCAATGTCAAAAGTGTGTGTACAGCATTTCCCTGCACTAGGTGGCAGGCACCACGCGGTGCCTGCCACTTGGTGCATGAAAATGAGGGCGGTACCATGGGTACCCCCCAGTGCAGCGACACCCCCCCCCACAAGGGGGGCACGCAACAGGCCCCCAAACCCAATCCCCGCCAGCCTTTCCATGGCGGCATCGCCGCCATGGAAAGGCCTCTTCAAACCCACATCCTAATATGGCGGATGGTGCCTGCTAGGCACTGCCACCATAGCAGTGGCCCTGCTCCGTCCGCCAGGCAATCAGTGCGATTGCCTCTGGCGGAAAAGCGTCGGACAAACTTTTCGTCCGCCGCGGTACCCACCGCAATCCTAATTTGGCGGTGGGTAAATCACTATGTGATGGCGGAAGGACCGCCACCGCCGGCCCAGCGGTGGCGGTCCTTCCGCCATCATAATGAGCCCCCAAGTTATGGCCTGGTCTTCCGCCTTCTCCATACGCTCTCGCAACATGACGACTGGCCATATACTGCACTTCCTTTAGCGCCAGGTCATTATATTCTGTGATCTGTTCTCATATAGCTAGTAGAGTGTTTGGGTCTGGCTTGGTTTCATACTCATTTTCCAATTGCTTTAGAGTGTTTCCTATATTTTTCAATTGTCTATGTATATCTTTTTAATATTCCCACACTCGTGCTAATTCAGATACCCCAGATTGTGGCCTTGAGTGCCTCCCAAATTGTTGGTGATCTACTGCTATCTGAATGGATTGAAGCACGCCCTTTCTCCACGGATTGAAGCATGCCCTTTCTTTAAAGGCACGTGCTTCGGTGTAGGGATTTGCTACTCAAATTGGAGTATGTCTCCCAGTTTATGTGCAGGGACAAAGTGGATTTGTTGTGGTGTTTTGAACCATTTAAGTGGGAGACGGGCTAGTGTCTGTTGATAAAGAAACATCAGCAATGGTGTTGTCCTATTCCAATGTTGCTGGCTGTATCACATCCATCAGTGAAAACATGATGGATCATATTCAGAGCAGGGCATGGAGGTGTAGATTGTGTTGTCAGCATCCTGTGGTCGGGTGTCATCTTCAAGTGATGTGGCTGCACCTAGACATAATGAGAACGTATGATAACATGGAGTGGTGTTACATCATGGACAGTATGTTTATATCAACTCACTTTTAGGGCTTTTTAGGGGTAAAAACGTTAAGGTTTCAGGCAGGGCATTGTGTACCTTTGAATGGTCATTATCAATGATCTATTGCACACTGTCAGTTGGAATACTACTCAACACGCATTGCACTGCAGGGGTGTTTTTAGATCGCATGTGGATGTGTAAGGTCACTGCTTGGTCTCAATCTGGTAGTATGATAATGCTTTGACACATTCTACAACATGAACAAACGGCCATGTTGCGGCTGTGTATCTTAATACAGACATAGACATGAGGTTAACTTGTATGAGACATGTTAGTGAAGCAAAAAAAAAAAAGATTACAAAAAATTTCAAAAAATAGTAACAGATATTAAATATTATATTATCAAAAAACAAAAAATATATTATTTAACACATATTAAAATTTATGTTTGTTTGATGTACGCACCTTCAAAATATAAAATTACAATAAGACTATTGTAAATATACAACCAATATAAGAATGTTTAATGAAAAAATATATGATACAAAAATATATTTGTAAAATAAATTGTAAATTATTTAATATATTAAATAATATTTTTTAATAATATTTAATATAATAAATAATAAAAACAAAATGTACAAAATATAACTTTGTAAAATACATATAATATAATTTTACAACAAAATTAAAATTATATAAAATGTATTAAAAAACATGTAGAAAGAAATGTACTAAAATGTTTACTTTTTTCATAAAAAATGATAAATAATGAAAAAACATTTATAATGAAAGAACTGAAAATATATTTACTTTACTATTACATGATTATACTTCAGAAAAATGTAGCATTTCTCAAAACTGTTAAAAAAATATGTATGTAAAAATATATTTTAAATTTTGCAAATGTACATTAAAAATATATGTTAAAAATAAATTATACTTTATAATCAAATTCTTAATAACATCTAAATTTCTGAATCATGTTTTTCAAAATTTTCAAAAATAGTATATTAAAACCAAATAAAAACAATTTGATTGTGAACATCCAAAAAACATACGTTTGCAAATAAAAATATTAACAATAAAAACTAACATACGTCTCTTTTTTATTTCAATATACATATAAACTCTAAAAATAACTACATAATAAACCATAAAAATGTACTATTCCTAAATCCAAAACCAACTAAACTCAGGGCAAGTGCTGGATAATAAACCAAAATAAATTACTATTCCAACTCCAAAACCAACTAAACTCAGGCAAGTGCTGGATAATAAACCACAAAAAAAATACTATCCCAACTCCAAAACCAACTAAACTCAGGGAAAGTGCTGGACAATAAACCAAAAATAATTACTATTCCAACACCACAACCAACTAAACTCAGGGAAAGTGCTGGATAATAAACCAAAAAAAATTACTATTCCAACTCCAAAATCAACTAAACTCAGGGAAAGTGCTGGATAATAAACCAAAAAGAAAATACTATTCCAACTCCAAAACCAACTAAACTCAGGGAAAGTGCTGGACAATAAACCAAAAATAATTACTATTCCAACACCACAACCAACTAAACTCGGGAAAAGTGCTGAATAATAAACACAAAACAAATTACTATTCCAACTCCAAAAACCAACTAAACTCAGGGAAAGTGCTGGATAATAAACACAAATAAAAATTACTATTCCAACTCCAAAACCAACTAAACTCAGTGAAAGTGCTGGATAATAAACCAAAAAAAATTACTATTCCAACTCCAAAAACAACTAAACTCAGGGAAAGTGTTGGATAATAAACTCTAAAAAATTACTATTCCTAACTCCAAAACGAAAAAAACTAAAGGAAACTGCTAAATAATAAACAAAATATAAATATATAAAAATATAACAAATTTCAAAACTCTGAAAAAAACAAACATTTATAAAAATAAATTTCTTTTTACCAAAATTAAACATTTTACACAAGATGTTTTACAATTTGTCCCAAAAAATGTAAAAATAAAGAAAATTCAAACATTATAAAATATAATATTTACAAAAATTATAATAAAAACTTTTAGATACCCCTTCTCACAAAAATACAAAAATATAAATATTAAATTACAATTCAAATTTTTAAAATTTTAAAATCCTAAATCATCCAAATTAAAAATAAACATTATTAATACTAAAACCAAATAAACAAAAAATAAAAAAATCTGTAAAAACAAATTTCAAAATAATTAACCTATCATATATTTATTTAAATATTTTTTTAATTTAAAAAACAAATTTATAAAATATTTTATACAATTTCCATCAAAATATTAGCACCCCAAAAAACCTTCAAAGTTTTTGAAAATTTCTTTTTAACCAACATTCTTAAATTACTCCTCACCCTTATCCCCTATAAACCCAACATCCCACTCCTACATTTCTGCATAAAATTAAAAGAATATAAAAAAATTAAATAAATATTTTCAAATTACTCCCCACCCTTATCTCCTATAAACGCAACATCCCACTCCTAAAATTTTACATAAATTTAAAAATTATTTAAAACTTTAAACAAATATTTTTAAATTACTCCCAACCCTTATCCCCTATATACCCAACACCCCGCTCATAAAAATAAATGAAAATACAATACAAACAAACATTTTAACATGGAAAAATGAATTAAAACATATAAAATAACTACTACCAAATTAATTTTTTTAAAACATTGAACAAAAAAAAATACAGCAGCCGATATTATTTACAACAATATATTTGCCATCAATATTTACAAAATCGATGTTTCTACATTACACAAAAATCGATATTTTCAACAACAAAAAAAACTTACCTCGATATTTTGACGTCAATATTCAGTCTCTGCACCGATGCAGATGAGGCAGTCAATGTAATTGTCTAAGGGTACAATAAAATAAAAATATGTAACTAAATCAATATACAAAGTGATGTAATTATCATCGATTTTACTTTGTATATGATTGATGATTGATTCAGTGATATGAGATATGAGAACTGTTAGGCCTGATACTCTTCGGATAGTGCTTCCCTAAACTTTTTGCTTTTTCTGCCTGGGTTTTGCTGATTTTCTTGTAGTGGCTTTAAGGCTTTGGGCACTTTCCCACTGTAAATGCAGTGTGAAAGTGCATACGCCCTTCCTACACACATTAGGAAGTGGTGCTTACCTGGTGGTTTTGCAGCATGTGCCTAGCCTGCCATTGCAGGCCGGTCTGCGCACTTGCACCAATGATGTGCTTAAAACATGTGTCCAGCATGCCATTGTAGGTCTGTGTGTGGGCAATTGCGCTTCTGCTCAGGCTGGCCTATTTATACCACTAGCCATCCTGAGAGGACTTTTCACTACCACTAGAGCACCTCGAGGGTAAGTCTTAAGGGGTGAAGCGAGTGGTAGGTGACAGGCCAGGCAGGTACACCTGTGGGTTCCCTTCCCAGATGGTGAGGAATACCCATGTGTTTTTTTTTCACTACCAATGAGGTTTGCTCTTCCCGTAGGTAAACATGGGGAAATGGTTGGAATTACTTCGAGCTGCAATAGTGGATTGCAAGGGAGCAGCCTCATCGTGTTTCCTATCATTAGATTCACAATGACAAACCCTTTCCTGTGGTAAAGGTGGTTTTGTCATTAATAGCTTAGAGATGCCTCTCATAGAAAGTGGGCGCTTCTCTGCTCTAAAACTCTTTGTGTGCCTTTTAGCTTGACTCCAGTCCACACTGGAGGCTGGGGGAGCACATCTGGGCATTCCCCAGCGACAGCTATAAAACATTGGGCATGCAACTAGAATGACAGACCTCTGCCATTTGAGGGCTTGGGGGTTAGATTGGAGGAAGAGATTTTGACACTTGGCCTCTGGGAGCCACATCATGGCCCCACTAAAGATTAAGATCTGCATTACATGGCCCCATGGCAGACAGGGCTGAAATTTAGGTGCGACATCTGTGGTTCAAAGGAAAGCCCTCAGAACCACCCCCCACTTTAAAGGCACACTACAGTATAACTACTAGTGCCATACTTCAGCAGGGCAGAGATGCACTTTTGGAGACATGGAACTGGAGAACCTGGAACTGCATGGTGCACACTGCCAGAGGAATCTGATGTGCACAAGGAGGATTACTGCCATTGAAAGGGACAGTGTGCTCTTCCTGAATAGTTGCTGACCGGAGCTGACTAACTGCTTCTGTGTGGCACCCTGAAGTGTGCTCTCCAAGGGCTTGTTTGCTTGCCCCCTGTTCTTTCTAAGGTCTTAGGTACAACAAAGATCTTCTATGAGGGACCCACACCGTCTACTTGTAACACCTGGAGAGTGGTGCCCTCTTAAGTGCCCACATTGTCTGCTTGATCCCAACTGGTAGTCCGGCGTGAGCGTGAAACTAAGAATTGTGCCTAGAAACCAGATTACCTTGTGCGGAGCCCCAGAAATCTTGCCGCATCTAAGGCGTATGGCCCTTGCATCATGGGGACCTCAGAAAGCATAAGCATCTTGTTGGTGGTGAGCGGATTTACTGGTTGCAGGATCCAGTGTGGCCTTCTTCATTGATCGTGATGCATCACTCTCATGCGACACGCCGACTGCATGCTCATTGCATGCAGTGTCCGATTCACAAGTTGCGATCCTCGGAGTTGGGGGCGTAATCATAGTAGTGCCTTATTCTACCTTGCGAGGCATTGCTGAACTTGCGCCTGTCAGTGTGACCGGAATCATCTGGTACGATTCATATGACCATGCACCGGACGTTGTGCCTCATTTCCAGGGAGGTACGGAATTTGCAACTCTACGTTGTGTGAGACCGGAATGGTCTGGTGAGACCCATATCAACGCGCACCAGACATTGTGCCTGAATGGCCTGGGTGCGACTCTGATAGACTTGCACCTGATGGGGTGCCTCCTTCTTCCGAGAGGCTCCCGTGCCTCATTCTCCATTCATCAATTGTTCCCTTTCTGGCCCTCAGTGCGGTGGACCAACTGCCCTCTCCTCACCCGGCCCTGATGACATTGTGTTGCCAGGTAGTATTGCCAGGCTCGGGCTTGGGTAGTGAGAGTGATTGACTGGGCTGGAGGAACGTTCCCAAGAGCAATTGGAAGTGGGTCAAGAGACTGAGTGATCCCACCCCTGTGCTTCACAGAACTGGGCTGGTTCTGGAAAGCCCTTGTGGAACCCTTTTGAGTGACCGACTACTGTCCTTAGCCCGCTTCTGCTCGCATCCAGTGGGGGAACTTCTTGAGTGGCTGCAAAGACCCCATTTGACGCGGCCTCCTAAAAGTCCTGCTACCTACCCCCACCTACTTCCCTGGGACCCTGACTAAATGTGACTTCAGCCGCGGCCGGCCTAGTATCTGGGGGAGGGCTGGTTATCTTCCATCTGTGGGTGTAGGACAGTTGGGGTGAGCTGGAGGGAAGTGGGAGGCTTGGGCTATGGGGTTTACAGTGTGCTAACAATTGACCTGCTGGGTATCAGTGCACCGCGTATATGTGCGAGCGCATTCCGTACGGACCTGGCTGATATCTGTTGCACCGAGTATCGGTGCGGAGTGAGTGTGTGTGTGGGAGTGACAGTCTGCGGACCGCCTGTGACTCACGACACTGGCCAGCGGTGTTGCTTTACACATTAATCTCTTGCCAGGAGAAAACTACATTTAACAGTGGTTTTACCTACGCGGCCACTGCCAAAGGTGATGCTAAAGTGTTTTAATTGCTTTTATGTACATTTTTCAGATTTTGTTGCACCCTCTAACTGTGTGATATTGAATTTTATGAATTTCTGGGGTGGGCCTGGAGTTGACAACTTGTTGCACCGGGTAAGGGTGCTGGGGGAGGGGTTAGAATAGGATCTTTCCCAAGTGTGCATATTAGTGATGTAATTTCAACATGGTTGGGCCTAGTACTGCTAGTAATATTTCCAAGTGTGATTTATGCCCCTAAATACATGATGTTCATGCTGTGTTGATTATTGTGTGTGTTGAATACAACCGTTATTTACATACATCCTGTGTGATGGCTCTTTTGTGACATTCAGTGTATTTATCGTGAGTGAGTGCTGTGCCAATGCTTTACATATTGCCTCTGTGATAAGCCTGACTGCTCAGTGCCAAGTTACTCAAGGATGAGCGCAGGTTATACAGTCTGTGTAATCACCCGCCCCTGACTCGAGTAGTAGTTTCAGCCTGGCTGGGGCATCGCCTAAGCCAACCAGACAGTGCCAATTTCAATAAGACAGAAATACTCCTGGGCGGGACAACCAGGAGGAATGCCATTAAATCAAGAGGATTAAACTGAAATAGACAACAAAAACATCCAATTGTGAGCAAGCAGCTGATAGAGAGGCCACTATATATATTTGTTAAGTATTGAAAAGAATGGATCTGCTTACCGACAGCCACAGCTGCCTGTCGCAGTGACCTAAAGAGCTGTGTGAGCATATTGGAAAGCGGGAAGCTGAGGGACACTGTGAAAAATAAATTAGAGCTGGAGAGTAAAAGAAATGGAGAGTAAACAAAGAATTTGGAAGAAGGCATGAATGGAGAAAGGGATGTGGGAAGGATGGAAAATGATGTAAGAAAGTCAAAAATGCTAATAAAAGGAAAGTGGAATAAGGAGAAAGGAGAAAGGAGAAGGGAAGAAAAGAGAAGGGAAAAGCAAAGATGAAAGAGAGCATGCAGGAGTGATCAAATGATAGAAGCAGTGAGAGTGTAGTAAAGAAAAGATTATGTGGAGGAAGCAATCATTTTTAAAGTAAAACTTATGGCTGAATAAAATATTCACAGTAAGGAAAAGAGAGAAAAATGAAACTGGGAAGAAGAGAGTGAAAGGATAAAGGGCGTAGTTAGGGAACTTGGAAGAGCTCAGCTAATGGTCTTCAGGATCACATTTGGTGGGCTTGGAGGGACCATATAGGTGCCATGATGTACCTACAGGAGCTCAGTGTGTTACAGGAAGTAGCTCAGTGAGATGCTGGCTGGAGCTCATTGGGAAAGACCAAGACCCCATTTGGATGGCCGCCGGTGCTTATTGAGGTGTCAGTAGGAGTTAACAAGCATTTGCAATGCAAGAGGTCTCGCATTTGCGAGAGTTTGAGCTATTGGCATTGTAAATGACAATGCCTTTTATTTATGTTTTTTGAAAACCTGCTAGCGGTGCGTAAACACACACTTTGTACTTATAGTCGTTGTTTACGAGAATTAAGTCTGGCAGTAACTGCGCCTGTTTTACTGCCTGCCTTGCTTCTGGTAAGCAAGGACTATAAGAACAAAGTGCATGTTTACATACCGCTTACAGGTTTTTAAAACACATAAATAAAAGGCATTGCTATTTACAATGCCAAAAGCTCAAACTCTCGCAAATGCCAGACCTATTGAATTGCAAATGCTTGTTATACTAAGAGCTCAAGTTGTCCCATAACAAGAACTAATACCTCATCCAGTACATATTTTAACTTTTTACGTTGGTAATTTACGAGTGGGAGTTTCTTTTTTTTTTTTGTCCTGACAACAAAGCAGGCAGTACTTGTAGTTTCACTTTTCGAAGTATGGGCCTGCAAGTCCCAGAAAGCTACGGACAAATGGCTGTCTAGCCTTCCTACCATCCACATGGGGCTAGTTGAATATTAATTCAGAATTTGTTTAAAAGTGTGCGAACTGTGTCAGAAAGACACAGTGATGTTAGGATCAGCAACATTCAAATGTTTTCACATTTTTAAGTTAAAAAAAAGCAAACCCCATGTAACACCAGTCCCAGTGAAATCTAGACCGTGATATGAACCAATATCAGTAAGTTTAGTAGGTTTCGGAGATGTCAGAATTACACAGTCAAAATGATGTAAAAGTATTGGCGAGGAGTGGGGCAGAGAGGATTGCAGCACTCTTGGGATGAGGACCTAGAATTGGGAAGTGATTACATAGTCTGGGATGGATTTGAACAAATGAGAGCTCGTAGGATTTACCAGTCTTGGGGGCACATTACGATACCCGGCGTAAAAAAATCCGCCAGGCATGGAAGCGGCAAAAATCCGCCCGCACACACCGCCTGAACACCGACCACGCCATTATGAGTACACAAACTGAAAACCGCCATCGGCGAAAAAATCACTACAAAATACCGCCCGCCATCGTCCGAGTCGGAGTCAAACCGCCCGCCACGGACGGAAACACGCACGACAACACAAAACCGCCCGCCCTCACGGCCGACACACCGCACGTGAAATTACGATCGCACCGCCATGAGCGCGGAAAAACAACAAAAATACCGCCCGCCAGCGCAAACAACGCCGATGAGAATCGACACGGCAGAAGCCATGGCGCCCACGTACCTGCACAGAAACCATCCGCACACAAAACCAATAGCACACAACATGGCCAACAAGTCCACACAGCAAGGCACGCACAAATACACAAGCACAGTACACATCCCGAAAACACCCCCGGACAAACAAAAAATACAAAGGCCAGAACCCCAGACACAACACACCTGAAAACAACAGACCATGAGGACACACCCACATAGGTGAGTACAAAAGCAGCACTCCCACAGACCACAACCCCTTGCTACATTGCAAACCAGAGAGGAGAGGAGAGGACACAGTGACACAGCAAGGACAGCAGCACACCACAGAAACGCACACATCACAACCACCACCACCACCACCACCACCACCAAACACCACCACCACCACCACCAAACACCGGCACCACAAACCCCCTGCACATTACACAACACACACCGCACCAGCACCACAAACACCATGGCACCACAAAGGATGCCCAAGTTCACGCCCATGGAGCTGACGGTCATGGTCGACGAGATCATCAAGGTGTACCCACAAATCTATGGGAACATGGTCCAGCACACACCACTAGCCACCAGAAACAGAATGTGGACCCGGATCGTAGACCAGGTCAATGCAGTCGGGACCCTGCCCAGGAACAGAACCGAGATAAACAAACGTTGGAATGACGTAAAGAGCCTGGTCAAGAAGAAGGAGGGCAAAAACAGAGAGCTGGCTGCCGTCACTGGCGGAGGGAATCCCGCGCTCTTTAAGACCTTCAAAGCGTGGGAGGAGAAGGTGCGAGTCGTAATCCATCCGGAGATCCTCGCCGGATTAGCAGAGGGAGTGGAGGCTGGTAAGTACAAACTAATGTATACCAGCACACCGCTATGTACACACATGCGCAACCACCATGCCACAGCTCCCAGGGACAAACACCCCCATGTCCAGCACACAATACACAACACATCACACGCACATGCAACAGACACTACCACACACAGGCCAAACCGAACAACTGTAAGATGCGTGGGGACATGTGTACACTAAGCCAGCCACGTAACCACCAACAGGTCCCCAAATATGCCAGAAGCGCCACAACGAGCACCCACCACACCCATGTGTCCGCCACAGCTGCACTAACCGACAAGTAACAGGTAAGTGGCAGGAACACAAAGTGCAGTGGGTGGGACGGTGGACAGCTGAAGTACAACACCCACCAGGCCCCCACTCCCACAGACCAGCAAGGTGGAGCACTCCCCACACCCATGTGTCAGGCACAGCTGCACCAACCGACAAGTAACAGGTAAGTGGCAGGAACACAAAGTGCAGTGGGTGGGACGGTGGACAGCCCAAGTACAACACACACCAGGCCCCAGTCCCACAGCACAGCAAGGAGGAGCATCCCCCACACCCCACACCCACGTGTCAGCCACCGCAGTGCACAACGACAGCCGAAAGGCAGACATCACGGTCCACAGCAATCGGTGTCAGTGGGTGTACAGCCACCCCACGACCCACTACACCCCCCACCCCCACAGACCTGCAACATGGAGCACCCCCGCTAAGAGCCATGTGGCATCCAGTACAGTGCACGCACGAACAACTTGCAGGTGGGAAACTGGACAGGGCTGGATTACTGGAGGCATGAGGACCATAACACCACCAACACATGGGACATGTCACGTAGCACACGGACACGCAGCACCGCCCACCGTCACGAACAAGTGAACAATGTGCACACGGACATGAACAGCAGACTCACACCCCACATGACCCATCACAGACATAGCAACACCCAAGGAGCCACGTCTGCATGCACAAGCCACACTGAATATAGTCCCACACGGCAGCCACTGTGCAACTCATCACACACAACCGAAACACCATTGAAGTCCTGTCCATGTAGCCCCTACTGCCTGTCAACCACACACCCCACAACTACGCCTATGTAAGACAAACAACACTAGACGCAACAGAGCGGAACAACAGAAATGCACACGAACACCACTGAACCCATCAAACACACAGACACACCATGCACATACAACATACCATCCATCCCATCCGTCAGCCCCAGTCTCATGAAAGGCATGTCATCCGCACAGCTGCCACACATACAGCAGTCACGCTAAGACACATGCCCATGACCAACCATGTGCCAGAAGTCAATTAAGCGCACGACACACTGTGAGCAACAACACACAACATGGGCCACACCCCCCCGAGCACTGCAGTGATGCACATGGCACAGGGCAGCACGCACACCAAGGAGATGGGACAACTGCAATACGTTGGCTGGCACACAACTATCACTCACTCATAACGATGCGTCCAATGCCATGTCCAGTAACCACAACAGACAGCAAATATGCAGGGCATGTCAGGCATGCACACACCTCAGACCATGCACTGTCATGCTGCCACAACACATGTCACGTTCGGCACCCATGGCTCACAGCATGTACCCCAAAAGCATATACCCTCCCAAATGCGAATCTGGGGCATGGCCCCCATGTTGCCATATGCGTTCCTAAGCGTTCCATTTGAACTCCAAAAGCAAAGTACAAACCAGACCCAGGATGGGCCAGGAGCCCGCATACACCAGAGTCACAATGAGTAGGGGCAAAGCAACACACCCATCGGCATGGCCAATCCGTCCCATGCCACATGTGCACAGCACACAGTCCCATTGCCTAGCACACACACCTACAGATGCCACAGCCACACACTCGCCTCCGGGAAACCCATGTACGAGATTGCACGAACTGCCAATGTCAGACGACTAATACATACTTCGCCAGGTGCAACACAATAACAAATCTCATTCTCTCCACAGGTGACGAACTGCTGGACGCTGGGGATGGAGACAGCAGCCAGCACAGCCAGCCTACAAGCCCCCAACGAGGACACACGGATCTGGAGGATCTGTCCACCTCTTCGGACACGGACCACCAAGCTGGCCCATCTGGCGTGGCAGGGCCCAGCCGCTCCCCAGGACCCCTCCTACCCACCAACCCATCATCCAGGGATGCTGAACAGTCCCAGTCCCCTGCTGCCACTGTCGTTGCGGCCACACCCACGGTCATTGCGGCCACTACCACTGCCGCAACCGCCACCATCGCCGCACCGACCACCACCGCCTCCACCACCACCACGTCTTCGCTGGCACCAGCCCCAGCGCAGGTGGTGGCCCGGCCGACTGGATCCACCCTGGGAGCCACAGCGAGGACCGTGGTGAGCAATGTGGCTAGTGGGCAGGCCGGTGGCAGCAGGACTGGTAGGAGGAGCAGGGTCAGGGAAACGCCAGCCTCCCCTGGGAGCCATGCCCTGCCTCAAATGGACAGAGTCCTTGGGGCCTATGAAGAGGCCCAAGGACAATGGGCCAGGTCTGCTACTGACACGCGGGAGGTGCTGGGGGTGCTGAGGTCCATGGACGCCCATATGGGCCAATTCGTGTCCCGTATGGACCAACTCGTGGACCTCATGGGCCAGCTGGTGGTGGCGGTGGGGTCACAGGCAAGGCCAGCAACACCACCTCCGCCACCACCTGCTAGGGCGCAGGCTCGGGCAGCAGTGTCCACTTCCCCTGCGTCCACAGCCAGTGAGCACACCTCACCCACCACCAGCAGGTCGCCACCACACACCCCCCTCCCAAACGTGGAAGGGGCCGTCCGAAGAGGAAACAGATCTCCCGGGAGGACTTCGCACGCTCCAGTCGCAAGTGAGGCAGCCAGCCAGCCTTCCGCCAGCCTTCCTTGACCAGCCACTGCATTGACTTGCTCTACGATCCCACTCCACACAGCCATCTGGATGGCATGTGTGTGTTGGACTATGGACATAGAACCAGTGGGTACACCCTGATCATCACGCAGCCATGACCGACAGCTCATTGTCACTGCACGCACCACTTTTGTCATCACCTTACACACAATCACATGTCACAGTTTGTAATAAATGCACCTTTTTCACTAACTGCTGTTTGTGCCCTGTGTCTTTATTGTACGGAATACAACGGCCACCTTGGGCGGAAAGGCACCTGATGCGTGGCATGGAAATGGAATCCGGAGGGCCTGTAGGGACCTAGGGGTGTGAGACAGAACAGGAGCACATTCAATGAGTGTGTCACACACCCATCACACAGTACATGTCAACAACTACAAGCAATGTACACACATCGCACAGAGCAATAGGGCACAATGCCACAGCCACCAACAGTGGCATACTACCCTGGCCATGGAGCGTTGACACACTGCACGCAGTGAACATACGGCCACCCTGACACAGCACACACACACCTGCATAGATACAGACACATCATCCGTCGTACATGGACACTCACCGTCAAGTGAAGTAGCGGGCGATGAGCTGCTGGCGCACATTCCCAGCTTCCTCCTCTCCGCTGTCCACCTCACTCGAGCTGTCCTGGTCTGCGGGCTGGGGCCCTGGTTGATCTCCGTCATCCACAATGAGGGGGATCTGCTTCCGAATGGCCAGATTGTGCAGCATGCAGCACGCCACCACTATCTGGCACACCTTCTGTGGGGAGTACGCCAGTGCACCCCCGGTGCGGTCCAGGCACCTGAACCTGGACTTGAGGAGGCCAAAGGTACGCTCGACCACACGTCTGGTCCTCCCATGTGCCTCATTGTATCGATCGTCTGCTGGGGTGCGAGGATTCCTCAATGGACTGAGCAGCCATGCCCCATTCGGATACGCAGAGTCACCTGGGTGTGAGGGACACAGAGAACCGTTGCTATTCCAACTGGACAGGGGACAGCATCGCACAACCAGCACGCTACACCACTCCACATACTCACCGACAATACAGCCACGATCCTGTTGCAGATTGGCCATCAGTCGTGGCAAGATGCTGTTGCGCATTATGTGTGCGTCATGGGCCGAGCCTGGAAACTTTGCACACACGTGGGTGATCACCATGTCCGCAAGGCACACCACTTGCACATTCAGGGAGTGCGTGTGCTTCCTGTTGCGGTACAGGTGCTCAGTGGCCTGTGGTGGAACAAGGCCAACATGAGTGCAGTCAATGGCTCCCACGACGTGTGGGATTCTGCCAAGGGCATAGAATGCACCCTTCACTGCCGCCAATTCACGAGCCCTGGGGAATCTGATGTACCTGTTCCGGTACAGCATCATGGCTGCCAGTACATCCCTCAGCACCTTGCTGAACATGGGCTGGGACATCCCTCCTCCACTGCCCACTGTGTGCTGGAATGACCCAGTGGCGAAGAAATGCATGGCGGCCATCACCTTAGCCGTGGGGGTGACAGCAGTCGGATACACCCTGCGGGGACGGAGATGGGGCTCTAACATGGCACACAGTCGATGCAGAGTTGGCCTGTCCAGCCGAAACTTCCTGATTACCTCTGTATCGTCCATGTCCGCCAGCAATTGGTATGGGCGGTCAATGTTCGGTCTCCGCCTGGGTCAAATGGCAGAGGACACATGTCAAAGCAACACGGCACATAGCAATTTCGCATACACATCACTGACATGACTGAGCAAGCACATGAGCCACAGCCCAGCTGTCAAGCTGGGGCGGCACGGCCACAATACACTTACACAGGTCTCCCAACAATGGCAATGGCAAGTGAGACATACCACTGCCATGTGCATGCACATGGGGATCTAGGCCCCAATGACTTGCGGGCGTGCTGATGGGGACTGACTGCATATTCGTCAAGCGGCAACGCCACGGCAACATGAGTGTCTGCTGAGCATGGTACTGCTTCCGAGGCTGGATGAGTATGGCACACGGCGACGACGATGTGGGCACGGGCTGAGCGGCCAATACAAGTGGGACCTGTGGCACGAGGGGATATGAGACAGTAGTAGGTGTCAGCACTGCACCCTATGTACAGCACTGTACGGATCACAGCTCCCGAAACATTGACTGGTGTCCACATTGACAGCCCCATGCCAAGACGGCTGTGTGCTTGCAGTCACACGTCACAGGTGAGAGGTTACATTGCACGTGCCAGGTGGCAGTCGTACATAGTGGGAGCTGGCATGTGTGTGCATGTGTCTCCTGTTCAGGATCCACCAGATGGGCGCTGACTCTGTACTGACCATTGGACACAGCATGTTCCGTGGAAGGCTTGTGTGTGTGGGATGGTGGCACTGGATGTGCCTCCGTTGGAGGGGGCCATGCACAGGGCGGGTACGTCGATGATTGCGCATTGTTGGTCACGGTGGGTGCACCAGCTAAGATGTGTTGCCCTGTGTTCAATTGCTATGTCCGCATGATGATGGACTGTGGATGTGGGCAGACTACACATTGGTCGATGTGCTGTCTATATGCATGTGCCTTCACACCAGGCACAGCTGCCCCTGCACATGTGACCCCTGCTGGACTCGCTGCTGGGTCTGTGGAGCTGATGCACCTTCTGCGCGTGGGGCGGACAGCTCTCCTCACTTCCCTCATTGCGCATGTCATGTCTTTGCCGCAGGTGACATGGATCATGGAGGGCCCACATGTACGCGTGGGTAGGCTACACATGATTGTTCACTGGTCGCCACCCCCAGTCAGTGTTTCGAATGGGAAGGTTGTCGTGCTGGTGGTATGTTCGATGTGGCGGATGGGCGGGCCTAGGTGCGGGCTTACATTCCGGACATGGGGGGTAGTTGGATTGGCGACTAGTTGCAGTACACACGGGACACGTCTCTTCCTTTCCACATCTGGGTCATCCCTTGTACTAACTGACAGTGATACAGTCATCTTCGCCCCAGCCCTCATGTCCTCCCCTCGCCCCCAATATGCATGCTCACCTGCGAGGCTAGCGCTTGCACAGGCAGCCCCAAGCTTGCACCAGAGAGGGCAAGGAGTGTATGTGTGGGTCCAGTTGCACGAGTGGGCTGTCTCAGGGTATGATGTGTGGCGGGACGCCGTCCACCTGCGTGGTGCCCCAAATGGAGACCCGGCCTGCAAGGACTATGCATCACAGTCTTCGCCTTCCGGATCCGCCACCTGCGACACCCAGTGGCTGTGGCTGCCCTTGCGGCCATGCCGCGTCCGTCTGTGGCTGATGGCCCACACATTCACTCTTTGGCCTCTCTGGGGAGGGCTCAGGGGTGGTGGCGCACGCGCTTGCACTTAGTCGCAATGGCATGTGTCGTGGTTGGTATGATGGGCAATGGATGGGATGGTGCGAGCCACCTCCCGTGACGTCAGTGCTGCTCATGCTGTGGTGCGTCCCCCTACACTTCCATTTGACTTTTTGCCATGCTGGACGTTGAGGTTCTATTGCCTGCGTGATATGACCAGGAGGAGCGCGAGGAGACCTCTCACACACCATGCTCCACTGCCATCCCGTGCCCTGTATCGCCTGTGCGGATTGACTATGTTGGGGTTACACCTGGTCGACTGGGGCTGTGTGTGCCTTGTCAAGGGGCATGGCGGGCGCACAACAGGATCCAGCTCGTCCACAGAGGGTGGGCTGAGGTGCGCCTGGTACCGCTTTGTACGTGTGCCCGGCTGCTGTGCACACACGTGTTCACTCCCCCGACAGGTGTCCTCTCACAATGCCCAGGGAAGCGGTGGTGTACTGTTCATGAGCCCTCCCAACACGGCGTGCTCCAACTTGGCATGTGCGCATCTACCCGTCGCACCCACCCACCTGAGCACTGCGTCCATACGACTTCACACGACACATGTGTGTCTTCCACAGTAGTGCTACTCATTTGCGTTGACATCCAATACCAGTGGACTACATGGTCATGTCACGACTGCCGTGTACTTCACATACTCTCATCCTCTCTCATTCGTACTTGTGAAATGAGTCAGCGGAGACAGTTCTGGTTTCAAACATTATATTGAGTCTTCTGTCCTCTGTGATGCAGTATAGTGGACACTACTGGCAGCGGAATACATGTTGAGGATATACTGAGCATGATAACAAATGGGATAGGGTGTGGGGTTACATCTGCTTGGCCAAGGCTGTGCTAATGTACATTTACGTATAGCTGCGGAGCTGCGGACTTTGACACAGACGGTATACATGTAGCCTACCAGACCGCTCGGCATCATGGGCACAGTCCATCTCAGTTCCATGTGACAGGTTTGCTGCGGTTGTTCCTCATGCACGCGTGCATGTGAGATGACATCAGGGCATGTGCTTGCGTGCATGCAGCGGCGTGCCACTTGTTGTTGCACTGTGGTGGTTACTGGACATGTCACAGTCACTGGGGTCGTGTTGTTGTTGTATGCACTTGTCGTCCATGCAAAGGTCCTGGTATGGGATTCCCGGGGCGGGGGTGGGAGGGGTGCAGCACCCACAGACTCCAGGCGACCTATTCATGTCCACTGAGCGGTGTGTGTGTCCATGTGCGCTGGATCCATGTCGTGTCCTGGTTGTTCGTGCAGTTCCGTCCATGTGGGTGCGATGCACAGAGCCCATGCCACTGCCTCCCACGATGCATGCGGTGTTCCTGGATGTGATGGGGAACAGTGTGCATGTCCCGGTCATATCCGATGTCATGGCGATGTCGTTGATGGTGTGGTTACAGTTGCCGGTCGTTTGGTATGGCTGTTGTGGTGGTGACTGGCCAGTCCGTGCGGAAGCTGAGCATGGGTGCGGGGTTGGACTTCATAGGTCACTCGGGGAACCTGCGTTGTGGTCCGACGTATTTACAGGTTGTCAGGTATGCGATGCCGTCCAGCAGGGCTTCCATGTCATTGGTGGTGTACATGTTTGCCAGCCAATGAAGCGGATGGTGGCTGTCAAGGTGTTGTTCGTAGGTTGTCCCTTGGAGGACCATGATGGGGCATGCTGGGTGACATTCGATGTAGCTGTTCTCGATGATCCGTCGTGTGGAGGCACAGTGGTTCCATTTCAGTGCGCGTGCGATGTTGGCCACATACGCCATGCCCCCATAGGCAGAGCAGGCCCTGTCGTGTGCGTCCAGAGGGAGGAGTAGTGGTAGCAGGTCCGCCTTCAGACATGCCGGGTTGGAGAGGCATATCTCGACGGGATGCTGGTAGGGACACCTCCGACAGTAGAAGACGGGCATGACGCAGCTGAACAATGTGATGCGGTAAGTCAGTCGGTAACTTACGTTCAGCAGGGACAGGAGATCGCATCCCAATGTATGTATCGTGCTGGTTTGGTACAGCTTGAGCTCTTCGGCGTAGTTGGGTAGGTGTGTTGCGGTTGCCATTTCGCAGCGGTGCGTTGTGGTGGCGTGCTCCGGCTGTGTGTGCAGTCTGCAATGTGCACACTCCGGGGTTGCTGTGAGCTCTGTGTAGTCGTGGGGAGACAGGACTTGTGTTCTGTTGGCTTGTTTGGAGGACACGGGCCCTCTTCCCACATGCTTCTCAGACAGTTCAAGGTCAGTGCTGTGTGACTCCTTCCAATTAACTTGCATGTGGCCGACATGGGGGAGTGTTTTCTTCTTTCTTCCCCGTCCGTTGTGTGCTTCTGTGATATGCGCTATCTGCCGTGTGGTCGGTCTCCTCGGCATGCCTGTGTTGGTCTATTCTTGGACAATGGCTGTATTCACCGGCTTCTGTCGTAGGGCTGTGGTTTCGGTGTTGGAATGGAAGGTCATTCAGTGCTGTCTGCTCTCCCTTGTGTGGGCGGCAGCCTGCCTTTCCGCTCTGCGTTGGGCCTTGTGTGTGGATGTAATTCTTGGGCCACCTGTTGTCGGTCACCGGGCTCTTTGGTGTTCCGTTTCATGTGTCTTGTTCATATGTGCAGGGTGGTATGGGTTTTTCAGTGTGGTACTGGCGTTCCTCTTCCCGAAGAGGCCCTGCTTCTCCTAGTTGGTGTTGCCGCCGCTGTGTGCTTCGCCATGTTTGTTACACTGGGGTGTGTCCTGCTGTTGCGTGACTTCACTGACATGTGTGCGTCGGTTGTGTGGCGTTGGGTGTTGTCCGTGAATTGGGCGTTGGGGACATGTCTGTGGCAGGCCTGTCACGTGTCATGTGCGTTCGGGGTGGGGCTGATGTGTGTGCTGCTTGGTTGTGTCCCTGTGTCTGTGTGCGACGCATGCATGGCGCTGCGGTTGGCCTCTGCGTTGTGCGCATGTGTGGCGGCGTCATCGGCGCTTTGGGGACGTGACGGGGTGGTTGGTTCCTAGTCCCAGGTGGTGTGTACACATGTGTTCCGCGATGTTAGGATTTGGCCTGTGTGTCATATGTGGATGCAATGGTGGATGTGTAGTGTGCACGCGCTGGTGGGGGGTTGTCCGCTTTTTCCGCCCTTGCACTGTGTGCGCTGTTTGCGTGCACTTGTTGTGTGTGTGCCTACCTGCGTCTCCGCGGTACGTTGCGTCCTTGGTGGTGCATCAGCAGAAGCATGGGAAGGGCCTGCAGTGCTGGATTCATGCCCGGGGTGCCGCTTCTTCGTTGTCCGTGCTCTGCGTCCGTGTTTCCGCCTCTCTTTCACGTGCGGTGTCTCTTTGCCGTGGGAGCCGTTTGTTTGCGGCATCGTAATTTATGCGCCGGGCGGGACGTGTTTCGTCGGACGGTGTGTGTCAGTTGTGCTGCGCCGCTACGTGTGCGGGCGCACTTTGATGGCGGACGGTGTTGCTGGCTTGCCGGCGGTGTTTGGCCTGCTTTTCGCATCGTAATTGGGCGGGCGTGTGGACTGCTGCGTGCCGGCGGTAACTGGTGGTTTTTGCATCCGCCAGCACGGCGGTAGTGCTTCCGCCCGCCATCGTAATGGGCCCCTTGATCTGCACCTAATCGGATTCTTTAATTGTGCCTGATGTGATCATTCTGTAACCTTACCAGACTGGAAACATGGTGCCCCATTATCTGCAGTCCTCCATCTAACCTCGTTGCAATCCACAAACCCCACGTCATAAGCGAGGCTTGAAGTCAGAAATCGTTTTGAGGCAACTATGCAAAGAATGCTGGGACTTGTAGTTTTTCTTCCTTATAAGCGAGGTGTACCAAATGCTCTTGGCTGAAAATCATCATAAGATAAAAAAAAAAAGTCCATTTAATGAAATGGGGCAGGTTGACAGCAATGCAACCTAAAAATCCAGTGAATAACGAAGAGTACAACAGTGTCAGTAAGATGTGCAAATGTGGGCAGAGACCCTACATAACTTTCTCTGTAGCTCTGAATAACATGTTGCCTCGGCAACCTCCACCAACTAAATAACGCAAGGCCCATACCAGTGTCTCCAAAGTTCCTCAATCCCTGTGAGAGAGGAAGGAGGCCCTTTTGAAGCTTAGGCTGCGTGAGGGTGCGAGGCCCAAGGGTGCGGAAAGATAAAGAAAAAACAACATGAAACCAGAAGCCATGCTAGGCAGCGCGGCACCCAAACACACTAATAAAAAAAACACCCATGAAACCGGGCGCCGTGCTAGGCAGCGCGGCACCTGATCACATTCATTTTTAAAAAAACATGAAACCGGGTGCCCTGCTAGGCAGCGCAGGACCCGAACACATTTATTTTTTTTAAAAACATGAAACCGGGCACCGTGCTAGTCAGCGCAGCGCCCGAACACATTAATAAAAAATACAAAATAAAAAACATGAAAGCAGGCGCCTTGTGAGGCAGCGCGGCGCCCGAACACATAATAAAAAAACATGAAACCGGGCACCGTGAGAGGCAGCGCAGCGCCTGAACACATTCATAAAAAAATATTTGCAATGCCATAGGTCTCGAATTTAAATGCGAGACATATGGCATTGCAAACAAGCGCCCGCCATTGTCCTGACTCAATAAAGAAAAAGTACACGTACCGTGTAACAACCAAGTAAAGGGGCCATTAGCCATGGGAGGATACAAATGACGACATGGCCGTACTAAGGATGGACTAACAAGCCTATTAAGGAATCAAACGCCAGCATTTATGAAGGACAAAGACAGAAGCCAATGAAAAATATGGGCGGGGCTTCTCCTCCGTACTCTACCTACAACAGATCGCCAGAGCAGCACTTGCGCACTGGCTCAGGCTCGACCTAAAAAGGGTGTTTGCTGAAACTAAATAGCAGGCGCGGAACTCAATGGGGTGCATGGGCTGTATTGGATCACTGCAGGAGGTCACTGGGGGATCAGGAGGAGCTCAGTTGGGCCACATGCTGGGACTCAACAGGACACGAGAGGATCTCTACCGGGTGCCAGCTGGAGCTCAGCTTGATCGGTGCAGGAAAGTAGTAGTGTGCCAACAGTAAGCCAATAATTTCTAACCTACTGGAGCTGACTAGGGTGCTTGCAGGAGTTCAGAGGAACACTGCTGAAACCATGCAGGAGCTCAGTTGATTGGTTGCAGAAGCTACATTGGGTGCCTGCATGAGCTGAATTGCAGAAAACCTCTAAGGAAGACACAAAAGGGGACTTCGCATAGATCAAATCCAAGATGTGCATCTTCCAAAGAAATGGTATTTGCAGTAGTTATGCAAAACCCATGCTGTGCTCTATAATGCATAATTGTACTTTTCGTTTAAAGCTGACTTTTTTATCTTTTATGTTCCAGATGCCTCCTGTTGGTAGCTATATTTGTTTTGCTTTTCAGTCAAATAATTAACATTCGTCAGTCTTGTGTCATGCCTACCAGTTTTACAAAACCAGAAGAACTAAATTTAAAAATACTATTTTACAGTTCCGTCTTTGTTGAAGATACAAAATGATAACAGGACATGAAATGGAAGTCATCAATTTCCAGAACTTGTGACTAACCATTGACTGGGATTCTCAAAGAGTAAGAAAACTTGCTCGTCTGCTGCGAGTGTACTTCTGTATCTTTTTATTCTAGAAATACATGTATTCGCCGCACATTGGTAGCAGTCTGGAACTTCTCGTTATCACTAGATTAAAAGAAACATAGCTAATAGCATAACACAGCTGCTTTTGTAAGGGAATTTTCCCCTCCATAACACAACATTATATCTGAATGAAGGTTTTATTTATTTTCTTAAATGCCTATAAAGTGCTTTATATAGGATCTGTCTGAAAGCACTAACTTTCAAAGAAGCTCCATGAAAGAGAGTTAATAACACATCTTTGCATTTCGGCTACTAGAAAAACATACTTTGAAGCGTGAATGAAAATACGATGCTGAAAGAAACATGGTTTAAATCTGGGTTTATGTTCTTTTTTTTACTTTTCAGTAAATGTTTATCCTTAAGGAGGCCAAGAAGTTGGCAGAAGAGGAAACTGAGGTTCTCTGTTTGAACAGGCTATTTATATACAGACCAGGTGAGCTATAGGCCAAACTGCAAGCCTAGCATTTCTTGTCAATGTTCATATTAAGACGACGGTCTGTATGGGCGAGGACAGTTTTAGTTTCGATCGTAAATCAGTTCTAAGCTTCTTTCAGTCAAGCCAGTCAGTACCCAACACGTGAAAAAAAAGATATATTTGCATATTAAATTTTGCATTTACTAACAAACGTGTTGGCTCGTTTTGCATTTTTTAATAATTTGTGCACGGCTACAAAGAGTGTAATTTAATTATCGTATACTTTTCTAAATACACATAAACACATCCCAAATATCAATGTTTAAAATCAACCACAAAGTGTGAAAATAAATCTAACGTTAGCTTATGTTTTCTCACTGTAAATTATTTTTAGGCTCATATGAATCATAATAATCAAGGAGACATTCTATATTTCAAAATAAGTGAGTGAGGTAATTTCTACTGCAGCACTGCTAACCTAATTGCCTCCACGCACACTGTATTTTAAAGTACCTGGAAGTGTTTGACATCTCAGTTTGCCATAACAGATGCCGATCTGCAATGAACACATTCTGGATTTTCCACTCTCCCAACCATAAAAACTTGGACACATTCAATTAGAATGCTGTTCGACTCCTAAGGAACAAGGCGGTCTCTCGTTACCAACCTCGTAGGCTGTGTTTTCTTGTTTTAAACTATAAAGTTGTGTGGGGTACTTGAGGCATGATGATGCCTGCAGGGATTTAGCAAACAACATTTGCTCCAAGGCCTGAATTACTAATCCTCGGGAAATAAGTGTGGTTGGTAATTTCTGCAATTGTACAAATTTGGCAAATCCGATTGGAATTTGGACTTCAAAAACAATCTATGGCGAGGCTTGGCATATTCCTTAAGATCTGCTACAATATGAAGGTGTCCAAGGAAAATATGGTAGACGAACTCTTATGGTCAGAAATAGCATCATGTAAATCGCTGCCCATCGACTCTATCTGGAAGAAGCTCCAAAAAACCTGCAAATAGGAGAAGTCAGGAATCTCCGACTCAGTTCGCCTGGATTTTAAACAAGCATTTGCAATGCAATAGGTCTCGCATTACTGAAAGTTTAAGCTATTGGCGTTGCATTATTATTTGCAACACCAATAGGTCAAGTTTTCAGTAATGAGAGACCTATTGCATTGCAAATGCTTGTTTAATCTTGATCTTACCTCCGGGATCCCATGACGTTCTTCAGCAGGCCAGTGGCCTGTAGAAAATGGCCTAAATGTTTCCCCTCCTGGTAATGACATGGATGGATTCTGCATTTGCGTGTGACGGGGAGAGGGTGTGAGAGCAAGGAGTGAAGAGCTGGCCAGAGCTGGCCAACCAAAAGAATCAATTGGTGATGTCCGCTGGGAGGGAAACAAGCACCGAAAGGCGGGACAGATGCACAATATTAACCAACCAGAGAAAAGGAATTTTAATAAGCAGCCCAACTAACCAACCGAAAGCGGTGAGCGTGTCCAAAGTCCCTGATTGCCCAAATACCGAATACAACATGCCTCGCAGAGCAGCGCATGCGCTGCCCAGACTCGACCTAAAAATGTGTCATTGCGGATCCAGCCGGGTTCGCTGGTCAATCCACAACTTTTAAAGTTATGTCCATCAATTCCAGTCAGCCTTGTTTTGTTGTGTATCACCGCTCTGCTACATGTGACAATGTAAAAATGCCATAAATAGGCACTTCACTCACTGTCTGGTGTTTTGTTTAGCTCTAGCATGACAGATAGCTGTCACCGACTGTGATCAACAGTAAAAAAGCTATAAGAAGCACTACTGAGAGGGGCTTTGGCTCCACCAAATGTTGATTCTCTTGAGTACAGATTTTGATTGGGAAGAAGTTGCCTGCTTCTACTGGAAAACAGTGCTCATATTGCTGTTTTTGCCTTGTAAAATAGTGTATGCTCAATACTACAGGGCTGAGATGGTTATGGTAAACAGAACACCAGAAAATTAATTTCACCATGTACCTGCAACCAAAAGGCCCTAAAAGCTATTTTCGCTGTAAGGGGGCGCTGGCTGGCCCATAGAAAAACACTGGGAAGCGAGATTAAATATAAATTCTGTTATCTCTGTGTTAGGACCGGCTAGAATCATGATTAAGTCACTCTTTTTTATATTTATTAAAGCCCTACTTAACTGTGAAGTTGGATTTTTAATAAATATTAAGGAAAAGTTACTCTTATAATGTTACCTTTTCCGGCCTGAGATTCCTGGGGGCTAATTTGCATTAGCACCCCAGCAGTAGTCGGCCCGAATTAGCCCTGATGAGATGTGAATACTGCTACCAGGACAGAGACAATAGCTTGGGCGTGGGGAGGTGTTTTGTTCCTCTGGCAGGAAGACCATTTGGGGTGCACACAGGAGCTTAATTTACTTCACAGGGGCCACCCCTCTCACAAGTCAATGTTGGAGGACACCTGGAAAAGCCACAACTTCTGTCCTTCCTATCAGGTTGGCCCAAAGGGGGAAAGTTGTCCCCGGAAATTACTTGGAATGACTGCAGAGGAGAAGACCGCTGATTACCTTGGCTACACCTTTGGGTGGACACAAGGGCTCTGCACAAGGGGAGATGGGTTTCCCCTTTAAAAGGCTAGACCTAGCGGTTTTTCCATATTTAGTTGGCTTTGCTTCTAAAGACATAATCCATCTTGGGATGGCAAGCCAGTGATAAAATACAGCAAAAACATTCACAGATGACTGCTGGTTCATGCACAGACATAAAAAGCCACCTTTGAATGTTTTTCGCCATTCTGTAGCATTGCTATACTGTTCTAAGATGTCTGACCTGTTGTTTTCAACACGTCATGCTCTATTT
This sequence comes from Calotriton arnoldi, assembly GCA_963921515.1. Classification (NCBI taxonomy): domain Eukaryota; kingdom Metazoa; phylum Chordata; class Amphibia; order Caudata; family Salamandridae; genus Calotriton; species Calotriton arnoldi. The sequence goes on from CAWUFW010000061.1 coordinate 5,673,880, forward strand.
GACCACGAAGTTGGGAATAAACTATGCCAAAAAATATTCAAACATGAACTCCTGAAACGCCAGACCTATGGGCTTTGTCTATGCTTATTTCTTTTTGTGGCATATGCTTCAAATATAAATAAAAAATAATTATAACCAGGTTGCCAAGGCCAGATTGATTTGTTCTGCCGCTGCTTGTTAATTATGTATCTTGCTTGTGACTGTTTTTAAGTTAAGCTCCAATCAGGATTTCTGACTGATGGTATTTGTCCTTATCGACATAGTACTCTCTGTTTTATTCCCTTTTAATTTCTTATTTCTAAATTTGATAGGATTCTTCTCTAACAATATGTTTCATGCAGTTTTTGCTGCCTACAAAAGACTGATTAAGGTATATTGGTTGGCAAAAGTATTGAATGTTTTTCGACTAGGGAGTGGAAGTTCTATGATTTAACTTATGCAGTGTCTGCTTTTTTGGGCACAGTCGAATATAATTTAAGCATGCCTATATTTACATTCATGAGGACATGAAAGGCAGACATGTTGGATTTGCCAATGAATGTTGTATTTGACTAGTGGCGTCTGCAGCACTACACGTAATCTGTTACTTCTCGTTTTATCAATTCAGGTGATATCCTTTGCCGTCATGTTACCTTCTGTAATATCACAATGATTAATGGGCATGTCTTATGGTTCGACCAACCCCAAACCCTGGTAAATTTGGAAGTCATATGGAACATAGTAACGCACCTGCTGAACACATCTGGATAGTGGGACTTGTGGAAGGCTCTTTCCAACTCCTCTAGCTGAAAGTTACTGAAGGTGGTGCGGTATCTCCGCTGCTTCTTCTTCACAGGTGCGGGAGCAAGGCTGGGAGACACAGAGGTTCACGGGCCACCAGAGGTGCTACAGGAGCTGGTGCCATGTACTGTGTCCCCATCATCTCTCTCCTGTTCCCGCTGCTCCACCTCCACACTCATCTTCTGGGAGTCCTGAATCTTTGTCTTTAGACCTCTCTGTGGGCTGACGTTGACCTCAGGCCTTGTGTCCCTCTTCAATGAGTCCTCCTGCTCAGCTCCCATACGCCTCTTGAGGGACCACACATGGTTAGCATATGCTTCCCTATGTAGAGTGTCCTGCACTCAAGCAATGCTCCTCTCTTTAGGGCTGGCTCTGGCTTCTGTATGCCACCTTCTATGCGCCTGCTACAGCTGCTAGACTCGACCACTTGGTGGGCAATGCATTGAGGACTACTGTTGGGCCTCTGGGGTTCTGAAAAATCTTCACTATCTGCCAAATCTGTGCAAAAGAGAAGCAATACAAATGCATAATAAGAAACATGAAGCATAGAATTCAAAGCGACAGCAGCATTGCTTGCACCATATTCCAAACATTAGGTCTGATTCACAAAAGCATGTATGAGTCCGAGAAGCAATACCACAGGAAGACTTTTAACCTACTCTGACATGCCTTTGCAATTTGGCTCTGAAACGTTCAACTCCCTATTAGTAAAAGTCCAAAGAGAGCACAGACATTTCTATTTGCACTAATTGTAAAATAATATTCTGTGAATACTCCCATATTATTCTCATTTTATATGTTTGAGGGGCGGGGGGCAACTCACAAAGGTGTAGAAGAGTGCATTGAAGAGTTCTGCAGGATTCATGCGTTGCACACTCCTAAATGACTTTATGAATAGACCTAATATATTTTCCAGTTTGTTAACAGTGCTTGAAGTGTTGGGAATGCATTTTTGGAAAACAAATTTCAGACTTTAACTCATAATAGAAATGTCCTGTATCCGGTACTGAATACCTCTCACTTCACAGTATCTTTAGTAATCAAGCCAAGCTTAGGCACCAATGTTTGTATTTCAGAAAGATTTGAGGTAAATATAAAATATATTATAAAATATAAAACCATACATCTATGTAAAACACAATGTAAAACTGATTTTTCTCTGGGTACTGAAAACAGGCGGTATAATTACAGGATCCAACAGAACTTTTTGCAGACTACCCAGGCCTGAAAGGCTGAGCCAACCAGTCAACAAGATTCCATTGACATTTAAACGTGTACGCCCACACCCTGACAATATTATGTTTTTTTTAAGAAAAGACCTATGACTGATAAAAACTCATGCCAGTACAGTCACAAATCACAACTGTTGGTTATCACAATTTTGACAGACCAGCCCTATTTTGTGTTCTTTAATTCCTTTAATGGTACTACTATGACAATACCCTGACTATCATAGGATTAGGGAATGTGGCAAGATGGCGGCTGTGTGATCACTGCTGAAGCCGCCCGTCCAACGCTCCACAATGGTCTAAAACCCCCATTCTAGATAGACAAACTGATTCGGATAAATGAAGCTGAAGCTGATTGCAACTGTTAACAAACGTCGTACGACAGGGGAAATTGATATACGACTTACTTGGCCGCTTGTTTGTGTACCTCTGAGGGCTGTCCTGAAGGCGTTCGCAGAGTGTGTGTTGCTCGAGAAGTACGGGAGTAGAAGACGTCGATTCCGGTTCTCTGGACGCGATATGCCGCCAAAACAACTAAAGCCCCCGCGGGATCGCGGGGAGAAGGGCGCTGCGGCTGGTGGTGCAGCAGAGGCGGCAGGGGGACGCGGAGGTCCGCTGGCTCCATGGAAGGCGCTGAGTGGGCGAAAAACCGTGGACGCTACTCCCATTGCGGGAACTGACGAGGGGGAAGTAGTGAAGCCTAAGGCGCGTGAGCAGCGTCTGGCTGAAGTAACTGGCCCCGGCTCTGCAAAACAGCGGGTGATACCCGGGATGTTTTCTGGACTGAGCAAACCTGCAGCAAAGCCGAAGAGCACTGAGAAGGAGCTACCCCCACTACTGCCCAAAGGGTTACTAGGGGACACTGTGACCCAGGAGTCAATGGAGGACACTGTGAGTACCAACAGAAATACTAATAAAGGCGCTGTCAGTGTGGTGGAGGTAGGGGACTCTGGCTTAGCACGGGGAGATGTGGAGAGGCATGAAGCCCTGGTTAGCAATATAGCAGATGGTGAAAACGCAGGGGAAAATGCACATATAAATGGGAAACCAGTTAATAACTCTAAGTCTATTGATACACTGGGGGGGTGTCCTCGAACACCGGAATATGGAGAAAATTATTTTCTTTGAATGAAGATTCAGAACTGTCCAACACCAGTGATCTTACTGATTTTGATAACTCAGGGACGGATTCCGATAGCCCTGTTTCTAAACCCAGTACACAAAGCGACTCCCTTCTTTGACTAAACGCAGGAAAAGAATAAAAAATGGGGGTATATTACAAGAGTCTGGGCAATCCGGTTCTGATCATAGCCAGCTCAAATGGGACTATTCAACCACTCAGCTTCTGAGTGAGGATGACGGGCATGGTAATCGAGACGCTGGCAGCGGATCTATAAAACCGACCGATAAGCTCGAAAATACGGCCGAGTCCCCCCCCTCAATGACTCTGATATACGCAACCCTTAAACAGATGCAAGGTGAGGCAAGACAAGAGCATAAACGTGCCCATCTTGCGACAAAGAAGCTTCAAGGAGCAATACGGAAAGTAAACAAATCCTGTGCTGAGATTACGGAGAGAACGGCCGCCCTGGAGGAACGAGTAGTAGCACTCGAGACTGTTGCAGAGAGCTCAGCCCAACAAGCCTCCACAAACGAGTCCCGTATGATGGATGGTATGTGGAAACTTGAAGATTTCGAAAATCGCCAGCGACGCAACAATTTTAGACTTCTTGGTATTCCAGAAAATGTGGAGGGGGGTGATATCAGAGGTTTTGTGCTGCGCCTGCTGAAAGGGGGCTTCCCTGAGCTTGGACAGTGGGATTGGGAAAAAGAGGTCCAGCGGGTGCATCGCTTCCCTCTCATGCTTAAAAAGAAACACGACCCTAACAACTCTAATGATAAACCAAGAGCCATACTAATCTTTTTTGGTAATTTTCTCCTGCGTCAGGCAGTGTTTGATAAAGCTAGACCTGAGGCACGACGGTCAGCGGAGGGTCTCTCCTTCTTTGTGAGACCTGATTTCTGCCACATTACGGTGGAGAGAAGGTGGAGGCTCCGTCAACTAATATCACCTTTCCAAAAGATAGGAGCAGAGGCCTTCTTACTTAGTCCAGCGAGACTTAAAATTATTTATAAGGGTACCATTAGAGTATTTACATCAGAAATACAAGCTCAAGACTACCTCCATGACATCTCGGAGACTAAGATCTCTAAGGGGCCTGAGGGATAACTGTGAGCTATGTGATTGCATAGAGCCTACTTCTCCTTTTTTTCCCCCTCCTTTTTTCTTCTCTCTGTTGGGAAGTTGATGGGCTTAGTTACCTTAAATAGCTTAACTATCTAAGTTGATCAATTGCTTCTATTTCTTTTTGAGGGTTTTTTTTTTAGGGGTATTTTCAGTTTGGTTTTCTGATGGATGGAGCTGGACGGGTGGCAGGGAGAGCAGTTGCATGCAGGAGGCATCATGAGGGATAGAGGGTAGGGGGGAGATACAGGGGGGGGTGGAAGCGCTGACCCAGTTTGTTGTATTAGATATGTCAGATATGGTAGTTTTAATGTTAGAAGTAGTGATAAATTGGAAGGAGAGCAGATTGGACATGTTGTATATTAAAAAATGGTGTTAAATAAATTAAGGATAGCCTCAATTAATATATGTGGCCTGAATAATCCCTTGAAAAAACGAAGGATCAATGTGGATGTGCAATATTTGAAGGCAGACATAATTTGTCTCCAAGAGACCCACATTGAGGCTAGCAGACTTAGGGTTAATGAATTAGAAGGATACTACTTAGTTTCTGCTACTACGCAGGGGACCCGCACAAGAGGGGTTGCTGTTATGGCAAAGGGCACAGGTCTAAGGTTCCCACGTTCCAAATCCGATCAAAACGGTAGATGGGTTATTACCCAATGTTACACAGAGGGTTACTCTTTTACTTTGTGCTCTCTTTATGGCTCAATACTTGACGATTCGACCTTATTTGAGTGGTTGAATGTTGAGTTGGTGGGCTGGCCCCTACCCCATATCATTTGTGGGGATGCTAATATAAATCTATATGGCCAAATTGGGAAAATAGGTGGAAGTTCATACGTTGGACGAAAGTCCAAAGTTTTTAAAGCACTTTCTAATTTATGCAAAACCCACGGTCTTTCTGATGCATGGGCTATACTAAAATCTCAGGATGCAGGATATACCTTTTTTTCTGCCCCTCACCAGACCCATGCTAGGCTAGATTATTTTTTTGTATCTCAAGAGATCTTAACAAAAGCTAACATGCAGAAATACCCTCGGGTGATGTCTGATCATAACCCTTTAGTGTTGGAGATCCCATTACAGACAAGAAAACCCCTTTATCACCACTGGACTTTTAATAGAGCGTTGTTATATGAGGATGAGTATGTGCAGCATATGAGGGAGTGGATTCCTAGATTTTTAGAAGAAAATAGGGAAAGTGCGCAGGTTGAGACAATCTGGGATCAGGGGCGTAGCTAGGCCTTAGGCTGCCCGTGGCGGCCCCTGCGTTTGCCGCCCTCGGCAAAATGATAGAAGAGCGGGGGGGGTTATAGCGGCCGCGGCCGATTCTTGCGGCCGCAGGTAAGAGCGGGGGGAAGGGGGGCCGGCTGCCGCCCAAAATCTCGTGCCGCCTGGGGCGGTCCGCCCCCATCGCCCCCCCCTAGCTACGCCACTGTCTGGGATACACTCAAAGCCGGGATTAGAAGGGAAACAACTGGTTATGGCTGGGCTGCACAGGCAAAGGAGAACATTTTTCTCCGGGAACAATATCAGAAGCTGAGTGTAGCCGAAACTCAATTGATACAGGCTATCTCCAACAATCGAGAAGTAGAACAGGCGCAAACCAAGGTTGCTGCTGCTAAATCTTCCATTATAGAAGTGTCATCAAGTGTCATCAAGTAAAGCAGCAGGGAAATATTCTGCTTGGAGATCTAGACTATACGAATGTGGGGAAAGGGTGGGCCACGTGCTGGCGATGAGGGCGAGACAACGTACAACCCAAGGAGGTATTTCATTAATAGAAGATCCGGGGATAGGGTCGGTCACTGAACCTAGCGAAATTCGAGCTGCCTTTCACCGGTATTATCAGAAACTCTATTGCGAGGATACCAGCAATGATGAGGAAATAATGCAACATTTTCTGGCTGGAGTTTCAGCGAAGAAACTAACTCCAGAAGAGCGAGAAGCCTTAGAATCTCCAATAACAACAGAGGAGATCCACGGTGCTATCTGCTCATTGGTAAATGGTAAGGCAGCAGGACCAGATGCTATACCTGGCGAGTTTTATAAAATCTTCGCTTCTTCCCTCCAGGAAATAATGAAGCACGTCTTCTAAAAACGCCCAGAACGGTTGCGGGGTTCCGAAGTCTTGGGAAGCAGCTAATATAGTTGTCTTTCCTAAAAAAGGAAAGCCAGCTAACGAAATGGGGTCATACCGCCCTATTACTTTAATAAATAGCGACATTAAAATATACGCTAAGATATTCGCTGCTCGCCTTGCGGCCTATATTAAGGGATTAGTTTCCCCAACCCAACACGGGTTTGTACCTGGACGTAGTACAATAGACCACATCCAGAGGGTTATTACGCTTTTTGATGCGGCAGGTATTACCAGGGACCCTATCGGGCTTATCCTGCTTGATGCAGAGAAAGCCTTTGATTGGGTCTCCTGGTCTTTTTTATGGGCAGCCTTAAAAGATAAAGGGCTAGGAGAAAAACTTATCACGGCTATCAAATCAATGTATAGAAATCCGACTGCATGAATTTCAATCATGGGGGAGATGACGGATCCTATATTTATCAGTAGAGGGACCCGGCAGGGGTGCCCTTGTTCACCCCTACTGTTTGCACTTTATATGGATCCGCTTGTTGGAAGGATTGAAGCTAACGATTTGATTGTTGGAGTGCGGAACATTGGGAGTAGCACAAAAATATTGGCGTATGCCGACGATCTCGCCATAATTACTTCAAATCCCATGAACGCTTTAGTCGAGATTGAGAAAGAAGCTGATATCTTTGGGAAATTATCGGGCTATCGTTTAAATCAAAACAAAACCCAGATTTTGACCGGTAATGGTCTTCAGATAAATGACGCACGAGTGGTCCAGAAAGCAGTTTATTTGGGCGTAGAAATCTCAGCAGATGTCTCCAAAATCACTGAAAATAATTTAACTCCCCTAACTTTTAAATTTAAAACTGAGTTTGACCGCCTTGAAAATCTTAAGCTTACGATGGTAGGGAGATGCAATGTCATCAAAATGATTTTTTTGCCAAAGATTTTATACTTTTTAAGGGCTATTCCCTTGTCCATTTGTAACGACTGGTTTGTTTCAATGAACCAACTTTTTTCTAAATTTATTTGGGCTAACTGCCGCCCCTGAAGACCACTTAAATTACTAACTCTGCCTAGAGACAGAGGGGGGTGGGCAGTACCTAATCTTCAATTTTATCATTGGGCAGCGATGATACAGAAAATGGGGATATTGCTTAATGAGAAAGAGGATTTAATGAGGGTGGGCTCCTCTGTTTCCGTTTATGAGTTGATTTTGGGAACTGAGGCTAAAGGGTGCCTTCTACGGCATATCGACTTTAATTATTTTAAACGGATCAAATTCAAAACTCTAATCTGTGCTTTTAAGGTTTGGACTTCGGTCCGAAAAAAACTCGGGCTCGGACGTTTTAATGCCTATACCCCAATATATAGGAATAACAGCTTTCCACATATCTTTAATGATGGTCATATGAAGCATTGGTATGACAAAGGAGTACGAATAATTGGTGATCTTACAAACGAGTCTGACTTATTATTGTTTGATGTCATAAGGGATAAATTTGGGCTAGATAATCAACAGTTTTTTAAATACCTCCAAATAAGGGACTTTATAAGTAAAAAGTTGGGGGGAGCCTCTGGCTTCTCCCGGGTGAAGTTGATGGATGAAGTACTTAAAGGCTCAAGCACCTTAGGGGGATTGTATAAAATGCTAATTGACTTATTACCTGATGACCTAACCAAACATATAGATCGCTGGCAAAATTTGCTAGGGACCGAACCTGGAGAAACCGAAGATTCATTATATCTGACCCAGACGTCACTTATGGCAACTAATTTACAATTACAATGTTTTAAAACGTGGTTTAACCTGTATATTACGCCTGCTAAGATTGCCAAATGGGGTAGAGGAGCAGGCTCCATCTGCCCTCGGTGCCAGTTTCCAGCAGCAGGCAGTGTTCATATGTTCGCCACATGTCCTGCTTTAGATACTTTGAAATTAAGGGTTGGTAGCATTTTAACGACTATGCTGGGCAGGGAAATTGATCTGACTCCTCAATTGATTGTATTAGGGGTAGGAGGTTCTCTTTTCTCGAGTCAAAACCAATCCTTTTTATTTATTGCTTCTACAGTTTTTAGGTTATGTTTAGCCACTCACTGGCTCGATCCTATTCCTCCAACAGGTCAACAGTGGCTTGAAAGATTTCTTTCAGTATACAGATTCGAAAAAGCCGTTTACTTTAGAAAAGGCCGCAAATCAAAAGCTAAAGGCCTGGCTATCTGGGCTCCTCTAACAAACTGCTCCTATCTGAACTGTGAATAATGAACTTTAAATATCTTGCTCTGTATCTCCATTTTATGCAATTCTTTTTTTTTCTGTAAATATCTGACAATGAAATTGAACCTATTAACCACTGGTCAGCCATGGGGGGTGGGGGGCTCCAGGGGAAGGTGGGGGGGGGCTTTGGATAAAATTTGTAATCTATTTTTGTTTAGTCTGATTTGGTTATAGTTGTGATGTCAATAAAGAATTTAAAAAAAAAAAAAAAAGGATTAGGGAATGTGAGGTGACAAATGTTTACATTTTGTTATATATGCATAGTGAGTTAAGGAGGAAGGATATCAACAATGTTTCACTTTTAAAAATAAAGGGGTGGAATGAAGTTAGGTCATATTAATTTATTTTTCATTCTGATCTATGGTAAGTGATAGTTAATGTCAAATGCAAAGTGGTAGCATGGAGTTTTGAGAGAGTGCGGTTTGAAGGGTTCCTTAAAGCTGTCTTGTCTTAAAAACACAATTTGTCCGGTTCACAAACAAAGTTAGAATGGAATGGCTGGAGATGTCCGCCTCTGACTTACGTACTTTTGTGACATTTTGCAATTTACCAACATTTCCAGGAGTACACGTGGAAAGCTACATCACTATAGGCTTCCAGGCGTACTCCTGGTAAATACAAATCAGAAGTGGTGAGATGCACACCATTGAACTCCGTTATTGTCTGTACTCCAAGCTTAATGTACTCCGTAATTTAAACACTCTGTTGGCGTGCACACTTGCTCCGCGCTCCGCCCAATTGCGCTGCAATGTAGAAGGTACACGAAGGAGCCACATTGAGGCCCCATCAAGCGGCACAGCCACGACCTTCACGAATGAATTCAATAAATCAAATTCATGTTTGACTCCTCAATTATTCCATATGTTTCTCCATTATTTTTCACCTTTTCTCCTGATTTTTTTCAATTCATTCTACTCATTCTCATCTTTATTCGTGGTTTTTCACAAAAAACACAGGAGAATTACATGCTTCCTCATGTCACGATTTTATTTAAAATCACCCAATGCATTTCGGGATGTTCCCTTCGTCAGGGGTATCTAGGGTGCAAAGAATTAAAAAAACATCAATACATTTCTGGATTTTGTGATATAATACGATACATAAACTGCAAACAGACATTTAATTCTAAAATACTTAAACTTTAAAGAACTGCTACAACATACCCCACCTGTTGTTCTGTTCCTACAATCGTGAACTTAAAAAACGACCGTTATAAAACCTCTCAACTAAATAAACGCTTCACATATCTGAAATCCAAGCATCCCCTAGTTCAGAGAAGCTCATGAGCCCGTGTTCACACATGGAACTTAGATTTTATCTTTATTGCTGCCAAAGCCTAAAGCACGCTTACCGTGACTTCTGTTGATTTGCCTGTGCTCAAACCGGTCCTCCATTACAACTCCTTTTCACGTCGTTATAATCCATCACACAGTTTTAAAATGTTGCGCTCACGCACATCCTTCCGTGATCGTTATGAGCAGCATCAACCTGTTTCAGGCCCTGTCTTAATTTTATCACCCACAACTCCCCCCAGGTGATCTGTCACGTGTCCTAGTGCATGAACTAAACTCTGCGCCGGACTTTGAAGTACTACGTGCTTACCCTCGCTCATGCTGTTAATCTTAAAATACTCGCTCTCCCAGAATGCCTCAATAATTAAGTCACGAAATCTTTACCTCCCCGCCTGAACAACTGCACTTTCCTAATGCTTTAACAAATCAATATTCGCGTTATTAGAAACATAGACAGAAGGGTTTAAATGTTACAACAGTGATTCCTCATGTGCACCGTATTTGCCTAAAAAATTACATCAAAGAAATCCAAAACATAAAGAGTTATGTATCTCCGATGAAAAAAAAACCACAAAACAAAGATAACAGGTTCATAGATGCAGACGGAACGGGATTTTTCCACATCAGTAAGTACAGCGACTGGCCGGCAAGAAGATTCAGTAGAACCCATTGGTAACTGGACACTGGTACCCCATCTATATATAGACTTGCAATGGTCAAAAGTATTATAAAAATCGCTCAACACACACACACTCGCACCTAGATATGCCATCTAATGTATAACATTTGGGGGCATATTATCAAGGGCTCATCGCCACTTTAGCGGCACTTTTTTGACGCTAAAGTGGCGATATTTTTATCGACCTATTGGCAAGCTGTCGCTAACAGGCGTTAGCGACAGCTTTCCAGCGATAGCACCCGGTTTTACTATCGCCTTGCATTCCAGCGATATGTATCGCTAATGACATGCAAGGTAAGCGTTCCTTCTCTAAATTAAGCAAAAACTCCCGCTAACCGCACTTCGCCCTATTAGCAAGGATAGGCCAGACCCGCCAAGCAATAAAAAAAGTCGCGCTAAGGCCCGTTAGCTTCAGGAACTTAAGACCAGAAAGTAGCTGGTCTTAAAAATGGGGACAAGTCTTGGGCCCACATCTATGCATGTTTTTGGTGCTGGACAGCGCTGCAAGCAATGTTGCAGCGCTGCCCTGCGACAAAAATACAGTGCAGGAATGTGCACCATCAATAAGATAGTGTGCATTCCTGGGCCCCAGTCATGAAAAGTGTTGCTGCGTTGCGACAAGACAGCGTTGCAACACTTCTCATTACGCCCTCCTTGCAACAGCATGGATGCGCTGTACTCACTGGACAGCGCTCCATGACGCAAGTAATGACAGATACGTCAGGAATCATGACGTATCTGTCTGCGCTAAAGTCACGCATTGCTGCAGTCGTGTCACAACCATGACGCAACTCCAGCAATGCATGGGGCCAGCCTATCCCAGTGGCACTGCCTCACCCTCTCGCCTGCCATCAGGCAGGCGGAAGGTACTGACGCAGTGCTGTACATGAGGGGTGCCCGAATGTCGGCGCAGTTGGAGATACATCGGTGGTGGTTGGGCGCTGCGGTGTCATCGTTTGGAAGCATTGGTGGAGTGTTGGTGCGGAGGGAATTGACGAGATGTCCTTCGGTGGCCTTGATCCAGCTGCGAGGGGGTGCGATGATGGCGGTGGCATCCGTTGGGCAAGGTGAAGACGTGATGTTAACAATGATGGTCGGTCCAGGAAAATCCGGTGTTGTGGCTGCACTTGAAGTTCACGCTGGCGGAGGTGACGTGCTCGACCATGTGTCCTGCTATGTGGCTTGTTGCGGTGACTTGCTGCTTGCGTCTGATGTAAGGGACCTTCCCCATGAGGGGGTGGTGTCCTGGTCACTGGGGTTCTCCAGGTGGAACTTGAGGTCACCGAGTAGGATGCCGTCGGTGGATGGGAGATCCTGGGGTGCAATGAGGTCTAAAATGGTATCGGAGAATGGGGGGGCATGGCCTGGGGGGCCTGCACATGAGGGTGCCGCAGAGGATGCACCTGTGCCTGGTCCGGATCTTGGAGTTGACGTGGTCCATGGCCACCCTTGGGTCATTAGAGTGCGTGGTCAGTCGGAGTGTGCTTCTGTAGGTGATGGCAATGCCTCCTCCCTGACGGTTGGGGTGCTCCTTGCGGGTGATACTGCAACCGTCAGTGATGGTGATGGCGATGTCCGGTCCGGAGCAGAGGTTGGTCCTGGCAGGCGAGGGGGTGTCCAGGGTTGATGGCGAGGAGGCTGCTGGCGTCGTATCATTGGAGTGTCCAAGAGGAATGCTCCTTGGTGCTGAGCGCGGTCCAGGGACAGACGGACACAAACGGCGTAGCCTATGGGTTGCCTTTGGCACGGAGACGACCATTACAACGCAGGCAGTACATCGTTAACAACGCAGCTCTGACAACGCAGGTGCCTTAACATCGCATTTGAATACAACGCATTGTGAGGTCAGTAATGGGGTAATTTCAACTTTTTCAGGTGTGCATGGGTATTAGATGTAAAATATGAAAAATGGGGTGTTTTTTGGGGTACAATATGGAAAATGGGGTGTTTTTGGGGGTAAAATATGAAAAATGGGGTGTTTTTTGGGGTAAATGTTTGAATTTTTGTGTGTTTTTTTAGGGTCAAATTTCTAAATCCAGGGTGTGTTTTGTGCCAAAATAAAGAGAAATTTGGGGGGTGCATTTGTCTCAAATGTGATCTTTTGGGTGTCTTTTGGGGGTTCAGAAATGAATTCCAGGGTTCACGGTTGGGTCTGTTGTGCAAAGGTTATTCTTGGGTCGTACTCACTGTAGTGGGAACAGTGATCGTCATGTCTCAGCTATGCAACACCTACTCTACTGTTGCAATGTGCCTTGTATTAGAATGGAATGCGATGTCATGGCATGCATCGCAACCACGTATGTGCCTTTGGCACACGAGCGGTACGCCCGCTGTGCATGGGCGCACAGAGGCCACCATTGAGAAGTGCAGGGGATGTCTGGACAGCTGTGAGGTGGTAAACCCCGTAATGAACACTGGATGGTGCGTGGCAGCGGGGTTGTGTGTGTGAGCGTGTGTAGTTAAAAATGTATTGAGGGAAGTCTCACCTCTAAGCCGTGTCCCGTGTCTATGTAGCTCCTGCTCTCCTGCGTCTGCTTCCAGGAAAAGGAAGTAGGCAGCCAGGCTCCCTCGCATGAGTCATCCACAACGCTGCGATGCGGCGGTGGTATTGTTATTTGGCAACGGGACAAGTCATGCAGCCAGGGGCCGGAGGGGTGGGCATGTTCTCCATGCAGGCTGCAATGCAGCCTGCATTGCGAACAGAGAAGTGCACATGTCTGCATTGGGCGGCCTGAGTGGGCCGACCAAACAGTCATTGCGCACTTGAGTGTGCATGCCAATCCTCACATTCCCTGCTCCGTGTTTGGAGCAGTCCTACTCACCCGCCCAGCCCCTGAGGATACATAGCATGATTACATCCGTTATTTATCCCTTGTTTGTCCCTTTTTTAACTGTTTCATTGGCTTCTCTGAGCCCGCACTACACGCTTCCCGCCGCTGCTGCCCCTGCGGCCCCGCGCCCCTGTCCTCGCACATTCCCACCTCCCAGCTGATCGTTCCTCCACCCTCCCCTACTTAATGGCGCAGAAGGCACACCTAAGACAAGCCCGTCTGCGCACGTCTGCAACCCAACCGCGACCAGCGCCAGTAAGCCTGGATCACGGGCCACCCACTTCTACGGCACAGCCACCCTCCACGCACTCAAACCGGGGAAAGTCAGAGACTGACAACAGGCCTCGGCAAACACGACCCACGGCCAGTTCTCCTGCCTCCACTGCCGCCAGAGCTTAACCACCACCCCAGACTCCAACACAGCCGACACCAGCACCGGCGACACCCTGGGATGCATCCCCCTCAACAGGCGCTCCGTGCGCATACACGCCATGGAAATCTGGAACCTACTCGACTCTCTCTCGCCCGACATCGCCTTCTTCACGGAGACCCGGACCAATGCCTCCTCCGCCCCCGACATCAAGACCGCCATCCCGGACGGTTACAAGAACCAGAGGAAGGACCGCACCAACCACCCGGGAGGATGCCTCGCCATTGCACACAAAAGCACCCTCCGCCTCACCACCCCCAGCGGAACCTTCCCCCTCCGCCAAACACCTGCACTTCCAGATCCAGACCAGCCACAACTCCACACTCTGAGGAACCCTCGTCTACAGACACCCCGGGCCCCGGACACACCAGCCATGCCACCATCTCCACCTGGACGCCAGTCACAGCTGAAGACACAGCCTCAACCATGAAATGCATACACTCATGGGCCCCCACCAACCCATGCCCTCCCACATCTGCCCCAGAGCCGCGGCCGCCATCACACACGAACTGCAATGCACCATCAACACCACCTTCAAGACAGGCACCTACACAGACAACTGAAAGCGTGCAGAAGTCTGGCCCCTTCTCAAAGCCACGTCAAGGCACCAACCGCTTTACAGGCCATTTCACACACCTTTCATACATGATACACACAAGATCATTCACACCACCAGGCACAAAACCAACACATTACAACATTCACAAAAAGGGACAAGGTACACCCTGCTTGACAAAACCAGAAAAGAAATTGTTTTCTACACAACCACCTATTCCTCAAGCACACATACATACTGGTTGGATTTGGCACGAGGGTGAGTGATGATTCAGTATATATAGTTGTATTAACCAGAGATTTCACAAAAAAGAAATGTACTGTTAATAATTGAAAGGACGAGAAACTGAACCATTGACTCACAGCTCGTGAGCTGTAAAGCCACGACAAGGCACCAACCTCATTACAGGCCATTCATACACCTTTCATACGTGTGACACATACAAAACCATTCACACCGCCAGCCGCTGGCCCTGCACATTACAACACTCACACCAGCAGACAGCGCCATTCAAGGGCCCATCACTTTCACACGCCCACATTCCTGACACAGCAACCACACCAGCTCACGGATTGCGTGGAGTGGCGTTTGGCTAGCAGTGTGTGTAGTGACCAGCAGCTAGTCACTACTCACACACCGCCAGCCAAGCGCCAGTCCACGTACACCGCCAGCCGAGCGCCAGTCCACGCACACCGCCAGCCAAGCGCCAGTCCACACACACAGACAGCCAAGCGCCAGTCCATGCACACCACCAGCCAAGCGCCAGTCCAAACACACCACCAGCCAAGCGCCAGTCCAAACACACCGACAGCCAATCGCCAATCCACGCACACCACCAGCCAAGCGCCAGTCCAAACACACCGCCAGCCAAGCACCAGTCCACGCATACCGCCAGCCAAGCGCCAGTCCACGCACACCACCAGCCAAGCGCCAGTCCAAACACACCGCCAGCCAAGCGCCAGTCCAAACACACCACCAGCCAAGCACCAGTCCACACACACCGACAGCCAAGCACCAGTCCATGCACACCATCAGCCAAGTGCCAGTCCAAACACACCACCAGCCAAGCGCCAGTCCAAACACACCGACAGCCAAGCACCAATCCACGCACACCACCAGCCAATCGCCAGTCCAAACACACCGCCAGCCAAGCGCCAGTCCAAACACACCGACAGCCAAGCGCCAGTCCATGCACACCACCAGCCAAGCGCCAGTCCAAACACACCACCAGCCAAGAACCAGTCCAAACACACCGACAGCCAAGCGCCAATCCACGCACACCACCAGCCAAGCGCCTGTCCAAACACACCACCAGCCAAGCGCCAGTCCAAACACACCGCCAGCCAAGCGCCAGTCCAAACACACCGCCAGCCAAGCGCCAGTCCACGCACACCACCAGCCAAGCGCCAGTCCAAACACACCGCCAGCTAAGTGCCAGTCCAAACACACCACCAGCCAAGCGCCAGTCCACGCACACCGCCAGCCAAGCACCACTCCACGCACACCGCCATCACATTTAGGATTTTTTTATACAAATAAGAAAACACAAACAAATTGCAAATAGATACAAATCTACTAACACAAAATCTGAAACGAAATACACTACACAAATGCCAACCGTGAAACTGAACAAAAAATATTAAACAATAGAGACCAGGCAGTTCACTTTACCACTCATGGATGCTCCCAAAAATTCTTTTGCGTGTGGTACATTCTAAAACAAGCAGGCACACACAGCCCAGGGGTAGAAGGACACTCGGGGCAGTACATATGAGTCTCCTTCCGCGTACCTCTTCGCCAACAGACTCTACATCTCCTACTGGGAAAGTCTTTTGAGGGTGTGGGAGGAATGTGATCAGGAAAGTGGCGATCTTTCAATCTAGCCACATCCTCCACCACTCCAACTCTAGGAACACTTGCCTGTTCCACTAAAACAAGGCTGCCTATTACAGACTCCTGAAACTTAGCAAAAGTCATCTTTGACTCAGGACAAGAATCCTTGAAAACAACAAAAGCATTAAAGGTTGCCAAGTGGAAAAGATGGATAGCCAACTTCTTATACCAAATGTAAGTCTTACGAAGAGCAGCGTAAGGCTCCAACCTCTGATCTACCTTGTCAACACCACCCATGTGCCTATTATAGTCTAAAATGCACACAGGTTTGCGCGCTTCAGCAACCTGACCCCAAACAGTCACAGGTGAAGTGCTTTCATCATGGATGGTAGTCAGCATGTAGACATCTCTCCTGTCTGAAAACTTCACAGCTAGAAGTCCCTCACAACGCAACGCAACGCACTGCACTGTCCCCGCACAAGCTTTTGGCAAACAAGTTCTTTTGGGAAACCTTTACGGTTAGAGCGGATTGTGCCACAAGCAAGTGTCCACCTTGGCCAATTCCCCGAACAACCGCACACCAGTGTAGAAGTTATCTACATATAAATGGTGACCTTTGTTAAAAAGTCCTCTACCAAGTTCCCACACAATTTTCTCAGTCACTCCAAAAGTGGACGGACAACCAGGGAGGTTAATCCTGGATTCCTTACCAGTGTACACCCTGAAATTAGAGACATATCCAGTCCTACTGTCACACAGCATATACAGCTTAATTCCATAGCATGCCCTCTTACTAGGAATGTATTGCCTAAAAACCAAGCGGCCCTTGAACAAGACCAAAGACTCATCCACTGCTATTTCTTTCCCTGGAGCATAGATCTCAGAAAATCGATCTACAAAGTGATCAAGGACAGGCCGAATCTTAAAAAGACGGTCACACTCAGGGTGATCACGTGGCAATGCTAAACCATTATCGACAAAATGCAGCATCCGAAGCAGAAGCAAATACCTATCACGACTCATGACTGCCGGAAATATAGCTGTTGCCATCAAGGGACTAGTAGACCAATATGAAGACATTGACGGCTTCCTTAGCCAGCCCATCAAAAAAGTTAAACCCAAGAACTTCTTCATCTCTTCCAGATTTGTGGGAGTCCACCGGGTAGCTCTGGAATGGGGCTTAAGGCTGGCACTGTTGTCCCTCAAAAACTGTTCGGCATACAAATTAGTCTGCTCAACAATCTCTGCCAAAAACACATCGTCCATAAACAACTGAAAAAAATTTATCGGCAAAATGTTTTCTGTATTCACTCTACACCCTGGAACACCAGTAAAGTCTGGCAATGCCGGCTGCACCATGCCTGGGGCAACCCAGAGGTCATCACTTCCAACTGGAAGCCTTGCAGCCCCAGGCTGCAACCCAGATGCCTCTTGCCGCACTATACCAACGGGAAGCCTTGCAGCCCCAGGCTGCAGCCCAGCTGCCTCTTGGCGCACTATCGGCACATCAATATCCTCCTCCAACACATGCACTTCATCCGCACTAAGAGTAGCTTCATCCGCACTGAGAGTAGCTTCATCATCCGATGATGCCATGTGGAAAGAAAACTCACTGCCTGAATCTTCCCCTGCCTCCTCTGCCTCAGATGCAGAGTCAGTCTCTGAACCATGGTCAGAGGAAGACTCAAAAAGCATACCAACAACCTGCTGAGCAGTAATCCTGCGGCTAGCCATTATCCTTACTAAGAAAGGAGACTGCACAAACAAGTCAACAACAACCAACACTGTGCAAAATAAGGAAGTAAAAAAATGTGTGCCTTTATCACAAAGATCTATATACTCAAAAACTATACGATTCACTTGCAAGAGACCGCTACACTCACCAGCACCTACTCTGCAGAGAGACAGCAAAAACGATATCCCACTAGAAAGAAAAAAACCGAAACAAATTACTCACAAAACAACAAAATACACATCGAGCACAAATGCAAAAAGTTTTTGACACTCAAAAAACAGAAGCCAAACATACTGCAATTATTACACCATTTGCAAAAAACACATTCATGCAGAGAAATGAAAAACATTTACATTGTACAAAAAAAGGTCTCTTACCAAACACACGCAATTACACAAACAGCAGAACCAAAAGTAACGAAACCGCAACCTGGAACAGTCTAAAGAGCAAAAGCTTTCAACTAGAACAAAAAGGGAGAAATAAAGCATTACAATTGCAATTCACAAGAAATAAAAGAATTAACATTATAACACACTATGGGGTCGATTCCGATTCGGGCCGGAAAAAGCACCGACCGACTCGGATCCGGAAATAATACCGACCGACACGTACCCGTGGCGCCCGACACGCCAAGTACGATGCAAGGCGTGAAAAATCCGACCGACACGTACCGAAACCAAGTCGACCGACCGAGCCGCAAGGAAAACAGCAATCCGGCCGGAAAAACACGCGAATCCAACTGACCGACACGCACCCGGAACAAATCCGACCGAAACGTACACGCGAACTCAAAACCGCAAAGTACGATGCAAGGCGCGAAAATCACGAGCGAGTCGGACGGAGGCCAAGCCGTACGACCGACACGCATACAAAACCGAGCCGAAGCAACACAAAACACCGCGACCGACGCGTACGCAGCATAGAAAACTGCACAAACACAGCGTGAACGAAACGGAGAACACCGTACGAGACAAATGCAGGGTCCGACTCGGTCACAAGAACGTTTCCAACATACACAAACAGCACAAAGGAAAAATCACCCAAAAAAAGGCCAAACAAGCAATTACCAAGCCAATAAATACTGGGGGGGTGGGGACAGAGAACAAAGACACACCCACAACTCCACCTATATAAAGGACACAAATCACAACCATGAGCCTTTGCAAATGCCATTCCACTGCCAGCACCCAAGAGAAAGCAACCACACACCCACAGCTCATCCCTCACACAAGCCACACACCATCAGCACACCAACAAATACCTACCTCACATACACCCAGCAAAACACACACTCACACACCCTCACCTGCACACCAACAGACACATCACTCACCATCACCACCCATCACCATGCCCCCAAAGAAGAATCCCAAGTTCCTAGATAGTGAATTGGAAGTCATGGTAGACGAGATCCTCAGGGTAGAGCCACAGCTGTTTGGCACACTGGTCCAACAGACCCCCATCTCCCAGAAAACCAAGATGTGGGAGAGGATCATCAACAGGGTGAACG
The DNA here is from genome assembly GCA_963921515.1 of Calotriton arnoldi. Classification (NCBI taxonomy): domain Eukaryota; kingdom Metazoa; phylum Chordata; class Amphibia; order Caudata; family Salamandridae; genus Calotriton; species Calotriton arnoldi. Next base: position 5,693,373 of record CAWUFW010000061.1, read on the forward strand.
CACAATCACCATGTCGGCGCACAAAGAGCGACATCCAGAACAGGTGGTATGACGTGCGCAGGAGGGTACGGGACCTGCTCAAGAAAGACTACATCAACAGCCAATACACCGGCAGTGGCCCTCCTGCCAAGCCAATATACCTCAGGCCCTGGGAGGAGAAGGTGCGGGCCATCCTTCCGCCAGTGAGCGTATATGGACTAGAGGACATCCCAGAGCCTGGTGAGTACACAACAAATGTACACAATATACTGCCACAAAACACACACATCACTGTCAAGGGGAGAGTCAAACCATGCACTCATAGCAATTACACAGCAACCAGAACAGAATCATCCCAAAATGTGTATGTCAGTCAGATAAACACAACACATGCCATCAAAAAAGTCACATCCAACTGTGCCAACACATGTACAAACACAACTACAACTACAGCTAGGCAGTGGCACAAATAGAACTAACAAACACATCCAGACATGTAGCCACCACAACAACACCAACACACAGTGAAGACCACTCAAAGGAAGGAATTCTGTGTATGCTGGCCAAGTCAGTGTAGCCAATAGCATCATGGGAGTCGCAGTCACACATATTGCCCCCCCACAACTGTCCCATCAACACCACCCTGAACCATGCTCACATCACAGGGAGTGGAGAAGGACTCACAAGATGGCTGACTGGCTACTGCTGTGGGGAGCACAAGGCCCTGCTGCCAACTGTGCACCAACAAACAGCAGGACACCACTGACTGACATCCTGAGAGACAACTTACACTCCCTGCAATGCAAGCACGTTCCATGGTGGGATATCTGGCTAGCTGGGTGGGAAGGAGGACTTGCAGCACTGACCATAGTCACAAGCACCTCCCCTCACACACACCCCAACACAAACTCCACAGAACCCACCTGGTAGAATGCAATGCCCCCCATCCTAACACAAGATCCCACAAAGAACCACCACCCTGGGTTATGTTGTGTGAAGCACAGGGACACTCTTGGGACTTTTAACCAAACAACTGCCAGGACAACACTCCCAGCCATCCTGTCAGCACAGCCAGCCCACCCCACAGGGAAGCAGAGTCAAAAGGAAGGAAGCATGGGCATGCTGGGAAGGGGGTGGAGGCAATAGCATGATGGGAGTCGTAGTCACTGATATTGGTCACCCCCACAACTGTCCCATCAACACCACCCTGAACCATGCTCACATCACAGGGAGTGGAGAAGGACTCACAAGATGGCTGACACTGGCTACTGCTGTGGGGAGCACAAGGCCCTGCTGGCAACTGTGCAACAACAAACAGCAGGACACCACTGACTGACATCCTGAGAGACAACTTCCACTCCCTGCAATGCAAGCACGTTCCATGGTGGGATATCTGGCTGGCTGGGTGGGAAGGAGGACTTGCAGCACTGACCATAGTCACAAGCACCTCCCCTCACACCCCCTCAACACAAACTCCACAGAACCCACCTGGTAGAATGCAATGCCTCCCATCCTAACTCAAGATCCCACAAAGAACCACCACCCTGGGTTATGTTGTGTGAAGCACAGGGACACTCTTGGGACTTGTAGCCAAACAACTGCCAGGACAACACTCCCAGCCATCCTGTCAGCACAGCCAGCCCACCCCACAGGGAAGCAGAGTCAAAAGGAAGGAAGCATGGGCATGCTGGGAAGGGGGTGGAGGCAATAGCATGATGGGAGTCGTAGTCACAGCTCTACATCCCCCACCACATGGCCCAGCAAGCTCACACTCACGCATGCACATCCCACAGAGAGTGGAAAGGCCCATCAAAGATGTCTGACACTGTTGCTGTGTCGTGGGGAGCACAAGGGCATGCTGGGTACTGCACACCAACCAACCGCAGGACACCACTGTCAGCCATCTTGCCATTGCTCTCACACCCACACACACTGAACTCCCCACAAAAGCAAGTAAGTATGGGAATGCTGGGAAGTGGGGTGGAGGCAATAGCATGATGGGAGTCGTAGTCACAGACATAGCTCACCCCCACAACTGTCCCATCAACACCACCCTGAACCATGCTCACATCACAGGGAGTGGAGAAGGACTCACAAGATGGCTGACACTGGCTACTGCTGTGGGGAGCACAAGGCCCTACTGCCAACTGTGCACCAACAAACAGCAGGACACCACTGACTGACATCCTGAGAGACAACTTACACTCCCTGCAACGCAAGCACGTTCCATGGTGGGATAACTGACTGGCTGGGTGGGTGTGAAGGAGGGCCGGCTGTCATCCAAACACAACCAATGCAGACCATGTTCACACCCCAGAAAATACATAGAAATGCCCAAATAATGCAGGACAATGTGCCACACCAATATCAACCCCTGACTGTGACGACTTGGGACAATGCAATGTACAGGCCCGCACCCAGAGGCACAGTCACAACTGTCATGTGTGTCAACCATTGATGCCTGCAGAAACATAACATACATTGTTTGTGTCTCCCAAAAACAGGTGATGATGGGGACACAGCAGCAGATGCTGAGGAGTCCCAGTCCCAGGCTCAAGAGGATGCGGAGCTCACTGGCGTCGTACAGCCTCTGTCCTCCTCGGACGATGAAGACCAACCTGGCACATCCGGTGCAAGTCAACATGCAGCACCAGCAGGACCACCAGCTGCAGCACCATCAGGACCACCAGCTGCACCCCCTGCACCCACCCCTCCAACGACTGTCACCACAAATACCATCCCTGCCGACATGGACAGAACAAGGAGCAACACCAGCACAGGGACCCTGGACCAACCTGGGGCCATGGACACCACCACCACCACCAACCCCCAAGGTGGACCAGGGTTATCTGTGCGTGCCACTGCACACACTGCACATGTCAGCAGGGGTGGTGGGAGGGGTGGGAGACAGAGGTCGCTGCTTGCAGACGTTGCTGGTGTGCATGATGACCCACAACTGGTACGCATAGCTGATGCGTACCAGTCCAGCACCGGAGACCTCAGCCAGGTAGTGGGGCTCCTCAGAGACATGAAACAGCAGCAGGCTGCCCATCATGCCCGCTTGGACTCCCACATGTCCCACGTGGAGTCACACATGTCCCGCGTGGACTCACACATGTCCCGCGTGGAGTCCAAGTGGGATGCACTGCATGAGATGACGGCGGTGCACAGGGACATTTTACAATGCCTCCGCCAGATGAACAGCAACCAGTCCACACCTCCCTGTGTGCCAACAACATCTGGTGCCGAACAAACTGCAACTGACACAGGGAGGGAGGAGGACTCTGGCGGAGAGTCCCCTGCACCGCAGCAGCCTGTACTTGAGGGGCCCCCCCAAGAAGAGGGGTCGTCCGAGGAGGGAAAAGTGAGAGGCCGATGGCCAAGCGCAACTCCCAGGAAGCCTGAACCTGTTCTGGATGTTCGCCTTTGTGCACAGACTGTTCACCCTGTTGACGGCAACACTACTCCCACACATTGCATGGGGAGTACAAGTTGGACCAATGTGTCAGACAACTGTGGCCCCGATACTGGGGATCCTGTCTACCAGGACTTTCAATTCACCTAGGAACTTCGGATTGCAAGATTTATGTACAGCACTACCCATCCTATGTACTATTAACACAAATGTATCACAATAAACACACTAATACACCATACTTGCCTCTGTCGTGATTCCAACGTGGGTGCTGTTATGGGGATGATGAACTGCAAAATTACACTGTGTATGCGAACTGCAACAGCAAGGACAACACAGGCATGTGAGTAAAGGCAACGTGACACATATGAGGGAGACCAACCACCAGGGCTACACAACACATACACACCTAGGCCATCTGACTCATTGCCTACACTGATGGTGCCAGGGAAGACGGTGCAATGCACAGACACCACACCCATTCCCAGTTGTAGTCAAGTAGCCCACAGGTGCAGTAAGCAAATGGCACTCAAATGTGTGACCACAGACAACGCACATCACAAAGTGAAGCACAGGTTTATTACACAGTTGCAACATGTCGTAACCACTACAGATGCAAGGTAATCCCACCTGGCAGCGGGCACACAGTCAACAACTGTAGACGGAAGGAAGTCCATGGGTGTGGCGCACATCACCTGTAGGGACACAACAGCTACCACCCTGGATGTGCAATCATGTCGTCGTTGGACACAGTTGACCAAACGAATCTGAAAGTACCCTGTGAAGGACAGAAATGACACACAGTCAAAAGCAATGGAGTACAGGACAGAACAGCAAAACTCATGCACAATACATGTTACAAGATACCCACCCAGAACCAAGTTAGCATGTCAACACTGTTGGGGAGTACAGCCCACCTGTTAGCACACATCGCAACACACATCCAGTCAAGTAGCCCATGGACATACTCCAACAGCACCAGAGCACCACCCACACATCATGCCAACTCACATCATTGACATGACACCTCAGGATACTCACATTCAGCTAAAGAAGTTGGTGATGAGCTGTGTGCGGACATCACCATCATCATCATCATCATCATCGTCACTGGCATCGTGGTCCAGGCCAGGATCCTCCACAGGTGGCGGATGTTGGTCATTGTCATCCTGGATGAGAGGCAACTCCTTCCGCACTGCCAGGTTGTGGAGCATGCAGCAGACGATGATAATCTTGCACACTTTCGCAGGGGCATATGGGAGGGACCCTCCGGTCTTGTCCAGGCAGTGGAAGCGGCTCTTCAGGAGACCAAATGTCCGCTCAATCACTCTCCTGGTCCGACCATGTGCCTCATTGTAGCGCATCTGGGCTGGTGTCACAGGGTTCCTGAGGGGTGTCAGCAACCACAACATGTTGGGGTATCCCGAGTCACCTACGGACAGACAAGTGCACATTAGCTGACTTGGAAAAGTGGGCGGAATACTACAGATCAGATCACACACAATGGCACAAAGTCAGTACACACCGACAAGCCAGGCACACTGGTTCTGCATCTGTGCCATCATCCTGGGGATGCGACTACTCCTCATCACAAAGGCATCGTGTGCTGAGCCAGGGAAACGGGCACACACGTGTGTGATGGTCATGTCTGCAAGACACACCACCAGTGCATTGACCGAGTGGTAGTGCTTGCGGTTCCTGTAGGCCTGCTCCTGGGCCTGTGGTGGTACCAAAGCCACATGTGTCCCATCAATGGAGCCAATGACATGCGGCATCCTCCCCAGGGCATAAAAGTCACTCTTCACGTCAGTGAGTCATCGCAGTCTAGGGAAATAGATGTACCGGTTCAGGAATAGCAACATTGCCGCCAAAACATCGTGGAGCACACGGCTCAACATGGTCTGTGACATCCCACCAGCAGTCGCCACAGTATGTTGGAAGGTACCGGTGGCAAAGAAGTGTAGGGCTGCCATCACCTTCACCTTGGGGGTCAGCGCTGTAGGATACGGCCGGCCAGGCTGCAAATGTGGGGACAACTGCACTGCCAAATCCTCAATCAGCTGCCTGGTGAAGCGGTACCGTCGGATGCTGTCCCGTTCCACCATCGTTGCCAGGTCTGGGAATGGTCGATGGACAGCAGGAGCCCTGCAGTGCAGAGGAGAAGTAAGCAAGATTGTCAGTCACCCCACATATGCGGCATTGAACACACTCAAGATCCCAACATACATCATTATGAGGCACAACTACATGAAGTGTGCAGTTCCGGAAGGACATGTATGGTACATACATGGCCAACATCTGTCAACACGGTCCAACAGGTGGCATCAATTAGTCCCAGGTTGGCCCATTGGATATCATGAGGCCGTGTCACAGTTCCCATCTCCTGCTGCAGTGTCACAATAACTCCCCACAGTGACATGTGAGGACAGATGTGCCCCAGGCACCACAGCTCAACGACAGGTACATTCCCAGGGACTCTGTATTGCCACATGGACACTGGCATTACATGGAGTATCATGTATACACCACAGCAAAACAACCATGACCCCCACAGGTAGTGGCCCCACTTGCCACGGCAGGACAGACATGGACGTCTGTGACACACACACGCACAACATCAAAGTCCATGCACACACAACCTGGATGTGGAGAATGTCTCCCATTGTGCACATGAAATCAGAGACATTGTAAACACTACATGCACAAAGACTGTGGAGGACCATCACTATTGTGCCACTGGGACACCCTGGCTCAAACATACCGTCCTACATGGGACTCACGGGGTATGTGACATGACATACACATACACCACCGTGAAATGTGACCATGGCACATGCACAGATATGAACAGTTGCACATCACAGTGGTCATGCACACGTAACACCCAGGATCCTGTCCCCATGAACACGTGCACAGCCTGGGGGTGGCTGCCCACAGGTGACACCCACAGGACAACATGTACACCAACATACACACAATAGGAAATGCAGCCTTACATGCCTTATGATAAAGTTTGGACAGGCTGTCGTGATGTAGGTGTGCCCCTCACTCCCTGGGAGCTATCTGTAGCTGGCATATGTCCATCTGAGACAGGCATGCTGACATATGCCAGTCACATGTACAGTGATGCGTTGTACTGCAATGGACCGATCGGTGCCCCCGGCCGGCCCATTGCATTCAAAGTGTGCGGGTACGCGTTGTACCCCTGTACGCGTTGAACTGCAATGGACCGATCGGTGCCCCCGGCCGGCCCATTGCATTCAATGTGTGCGGGTACGCGTTGTACCCCTGTACGCGTTGAACTGCAATGGACCGATCGGTGCCTCCGGCCGGCCCATTGCATTCAATGTGTGCGGGTACGCGTTGTACCCCTGTACGCGTTGAACTGCAATGGACCGATCGGTGCCCCCGGCCGGCCCATTGCATTCAATGTGTGCGGGTACGCGTTGTACCCCTGTACGCGTTGAACTGCAATGGACCGATCGGTGCCTCCGGCCGGCCCATTGCATTCAATGTGTGCGGGTACGCGTTGTACCCCTGTACGCGTTAAACTGCAATGGACCGATCGGTGCGCACCCATTGACAATGGGCTTGCCTGGCAACGGACGCGTTTTCGAATTTCGAACGAGTCGGTTGCTGGAAAATCAGTTGGTCAACCACAACAATGTTGCAAAATCATGTATGTCATGAAGTTGAAGATTTGAAGGATGCTGTGGGCGTGTTTTGGTGCTGCTATTCCATGGATTGGCCAGATTCAGAAGATGCAAACGACTTGGACCTATCACTTTGGACACAAGGGACAGTATCTGCCTCTCCAGCACATATATATTGCTGGCTGTTCCCCTGAGAGCTCACTTGCCTGCACTACATGCTCCAGGACGACATCTGCCACTGCACTGCTGCTGTCTCTGCCCCTCTGGACCCTGCAATGGCACGTACTGTGGAGAGAGCCCCAGCCTTCAGCCTTGAAGAGAACCAGGCCCTGCTGGACAGCCTACTTCCACAGTACAGCAAGCTGTATGGGACACCAGGGGAGCAGGTGAGTGTTCTGTGCACTGCCTTTCTGAATGTGCATTTTGTCTGACTGGCAAGGCTGAAAGTCTGCACGCCACTGGCTAGCAGGCTCACTGAGTAGTTGTCACCCCCCATAGTGTGTAGTGACATGCACTGGACAGGTATGGTGCAGTGACAGTGCATTTGAACAAGGTTTTACTTCCCATGCAATGATACCATGTAGTGACGTCTGGCAAACTGTCCATGGGCAGCTTTGCACTGCCGGTGTATATCATGTGCCCCTGTGATTGAGACATGTATATACAACTGTGTCATGCACGGATATGTTGCATGTGTAGTAATGGCCTTTTCACTTTGTCATCCTGACAGGTTAATGCCCATCGGAAGCAGGAGATCTGGAAGGACATCGTCCGGGCTGTCCGGTCCGTGGGGGTCTACAAGCGCCGGATCCGCAACTGCCAGAAGAGGTGGCAGGACCTTCGGGGCTGGACCCGGAGGATTGCACGGGTCCAGCTGAAGCTGTCGCCTCCTCGCAGGAGGGGCGGAACACGGACCCTGACCCCCACATGCTCCAGATCCTGGCGGTGGTGTTTCCAGACCTGGATGGGCAGCTGAAGGCCAGACAGCAGCAAGGAGGGGGTGAGTCAAAGACTGCACTGTGAACTCTGTATTACATGCTTTGTGCCCTCCTCTGGCCTGGTTCAACTGCCACAGTGCAGCAGTCATGTTGTCCAGGAGCCATGTCCCTCTATTGTGCACTGCCCACTGCTCATCTGATACCCAGGTGTGGCCCTTACATTCAGGGAATTGTGTCACTTGGGACTGTGTCCTTGCAGTTTGCTTCACTAAAGGTGGGGGACAGCATCTGTTTCCCTAACTCTGTTGTGGGCATCATGGGTGGGTCCATTGTTCACACAACGCCTGTGTTTGGACGTGTGATCTGCGTGTTGCTTTGATATGCGGTCCACTTGCTGAGCTGAGCCACCACATGTGCCTGGGGTATGTGGCACACGCCCATGCAGCGGGTGGGAACAATGTTTGGGCCCCAGGAGTGTGCAGATTACGTGTGTCACACATACATAGCCAGCTATCCACTGTCTAGGGCACATCCCTCATTCATGTGGAGCAGGACAGTCATGCCTACTCCAGGCCATGCAATGCACTCTGTACTCCCACTCCCGTGTATCAGCTGACACATTGTGCACAGTGATTTGACCCCTCAGGTGTCTGCCTCTGTGTCAGTGTGCTGTGGATTAGTTGCCAGGACTGCTGGGGTGTTTCTTGGTAGGGGCTCAGCATGCCCCTGGAGATGTGACCATAGGAGACGATACTTGTGTGTCACATAGGTGTTTGATCAGCTGCCCGTGCAGACTGGGGTATGCGAATGTGAAGTTCAGGCAGCTGGTCCCCATTCACAGCAAATTGTGAGGGGCTCAGGTTCAGAGGGTAGTGTCACAGGTCTCCCATATGTCCAATAGGTATGACCTGGACAGATGAGGGTTAAGATGATGTGTTGTGTGGGGGATGTACATGTGCACTTGTGCAGCTCCAGGACTTGCATTCCCCATGACCTACTATTGTGACACAGTGCATAGTGTTGTTGTCTGGCTGCCAAGCCATACATCACTGAGACAGTGATGTATGACTTAGCAGTCATGCCTCTGCCATGGCATGTGTCAACTTATTGGTGGTCCTGCAAGGGAGTGACATGTGCTACATGCACACCATTGTGGCGATGGCTATCAGGACATGGGTGCATCATGGTGTCTGTCGCTGGTATGCATCACATGCATTTCCTATTTGACTCTGGGCATCCCTTTCATCCGGAAACCTGTACTGACTCAGTGGCAAGAGCTGTGATGTGTGCATGTCCACATGCCACACCGTGTCCTCTGCACTGTCCAACTACTGTGTACTTGGTGCATGTGTCCACACTGGGGTGTTGCAATCCAACAGACACCAGACAGATGGGTGCAAGGCCATGTGGGATGTGAGTGCCATGGTTGGCATCAGACTGACAATTGGCTTCTCCTGTTCAGTTAGGGCACTTTTAGCAATGTACAACTAATGATGCCAGGGCTTGCTCTGTAATGTGCTGTGCTCACAGTGGTGTGTGCGTTTGGTGCAGGTGACTGATGTCTGTCTGTTTCCCCATTGTTTGCAGATACATCCACGGCCACGGAAGGGGACAGCTCCACGGACCAGGAGGAGCCAGAGAGCCAGACTGGGTCAGCAGCCGAGGAGTGGTCGGAGGGACCCAGTGGCACGGAGGGCGAGGGGAGCCACACCGAGCAGTCCTCAGCACCATCCACCTCAGCTGAGGACCAGAGCAACTCGGAGGATGACTCCCTTGTGGAGGCGGGTGTCAGCAGCCACCACACCCCAGCTAGTGTTGCTGTCCCCACCACCACCAGCACCACCACCGCCCTCCCATCGGCTCCCATTCCCCAGGTCCGTGGAGGCTCCCATGTACGGGAGCGTGTCTCCTTTGGGCCAGGCACCGCACCCCCTGCCCCTGTGTCCCCTGCTGCCCTGAGTGAGGAGTCTGTGTACCTCCTTCGCCAGCTCCATGTAGGGCAGACAGCCATGCTGAGTGTCCTCCATGCGCGCACCGCACTGTTGACTCAGCTGGTGTCGTTCATGGAGGGCATTTCATCGGGCATGTCTGACCTACAGAGGGGCAATAGGTCCATGGACTCCTCCCTGATGGCAGCAGTGTCCCTCCTCAGACAGTCCCTCACCCCTCCTGCCTCTGCTCCATCCACACTCCCCAGCACCTTACCCGTCCCAAGCACACACACACCGGCACAGGCACACACCAGCACACACACGTCCAGCACACAGACACACACGCCACAAACAAAACGCACACGCACGCACAGTCAGGGGACTGAAACCAGACTCACAGGGGATGGGGCCCTGGAACACACACACGCATCCACGAGCACTGCGCAGTCCTCAGTTGCCTCTCCCTCCAAAGCACCCTCCCTTGCCTCACCTGCAACCCCAAAGACCCAGCGCCTCTTCCTCAGTGACCTCGGCCTCTTCCCCTCCGATCCAGCTGCTCCAGCATCCAGGGTGAAGAGGAAGCCCCCCACACAGAGCAGAGTGCCCCTCGCCCCCGGACACCCTCCCCCAGGCGCAGACAGACTGAGGCCCCCACCCGCAAGTCCCCCGGAGTGGTAAGAGCAAGACCCCGCCGCCGCCCTGCAGCTCAAGCACCAGGTCTCCTTCCTCCATCCCTCAGGCCCCCACTCCACAGGTGCCCCCACCACACCCTGCCCCAGGTTCCCCCACCCACAGATATACCATCCCCAAGAGGCTCCGGCCTTCTCCCCCTGCCACTTGCTCTCCCGGCACCACACCCCCGCTGCGCTTGTCTGTGCCACTGATGTGGTGAGGGTGTCCTCCCCCTCTGTCCAGCCCACCTTGCCTGTTCCCCATTCTCCTCCCCTGGTGGTAGGCACTGCAGTGGAGTCCACTACCACCCTGTCTGACTTGGGCACTGCAGTGGTGGACCTGTCCACTCCATCTGCAGGGTCCACTGCAGTCGTGCCGGCACCCACAACATCTGAGCCATGCCCCCAGTTGTGCCGGCACACACCATGTCAGACACCTCCACTGCAGTTGTCAGTGGCTCTCCAGCACCCACCACCCCTTCCCTGCTTCCTCCTGGTGAGCCCTGATCCTGTCCCTGCGGTGCCTGGCCTACCCCCCGGTTGCCCCTCCTAGTGGATTGTCCCTGGTTTTGTGCAGGCATGTGTAGGGTGGCATCTGCCACTGTCACCCACTTGTGACTTTGTTGATGGACTGGCCATTGGCCTTTGTTTATGTTCTACCGGACTTCTACTTTTAATGCCACATATGCTGAATAAAGCAACTTTCTGTTCTCTAGTGCTTTTGCTTCTGATGTACATGATGTTGATGATGCTAACCATGCCCTTGCTGCAGTGATGGTGATATTTGGTCTCATGATCATGAAGTGTTACTGTGCAGGAACCCATGTGGTCCAGGGGGAATGTGTCCTATCCTGTGGTGTATCCATGTCATCCATAGCAGCATCTGAGGGTGTCATGTGTTCAGTATTTGGCAATGGGATTTCCTACTTAGATTGGCTATTTCACATCTGTGGCTTCCACCCCTGCACATCTGTTGTGCCTGCCATTGTTCAATTCGTCTACTTCCCTGACCGTGTGGCCATCTCCAGTGGACATGCAGGTTTGGGCATCAATGGGGAAGGACTCATCTGTGTTGTCAGTGCAACACTGCTATACAAGTGTGTTGGATCTGTGCTGATGATTCCGTTGGCACTTCCATGACCAGGCTGATGTGACGGGAGCCCTCATTTGGTGCTAATTGTTGATTGTGTGACCAAGTGCTCAGCTGACATGATGGGGCCCTACTGAGGCAACATATGGACAGCTTTCCTCACACAGGAGTGGAGTCCCCTCATGGCAGTGTGTACTCCTGTGACATTGCCTGCGCCCAAGGTGTGTGTTGTATGTGCATGTCTGTGTGTTCACTTCCGTTTAGCTGTGCATGCTGTGATCCCTAGTGTTGTACCTGTTTGTGATGCTAGCTGAGTTGAGCTATGTTCCCCCAAAGTCTTCTCCCAGGGTTCTCTGTGATGTGGGTGCATGGCACATTACTGGTCATCAGGGTGTCACCCATAGGTGTGTTTGCTGTCAGGGCTGAGTTTGTGTGCAGACGCAGATGGGTCACAGTCAGGTTTCCCCTTGGCACTTGTTGTTTGCCCCTGTCATGTGATTTCCAGTTTGTGTTATCTTTCAGTGATTGTGACACGTTGTGTGTGTGACTGCTGGCACTCCTCAGGGTCCGGGCTGCAATGTTGGTTGTTGTCTATGTGTGTTCTTTGTGGGTGACCTTGGCTTCTTCATTGGTGTGTGACTGTGGCTGGGATCCCATTGGTTGGTGTGGTATTGCCGTCATGTCCATGTACAGCGTAGTGTGCAGTGTGTCAGACATTCAGGAGTCTTGTTGAGTGTCCATGTGTGATATGTTTCTGCACCTTGGTTCCCACCCACCACCCTGGAATAGTCATGGGTGCATGTGCAATGTCACCAGTGCATGTGTGCTTCACTGCTGCACATTGTTGGAGGTCGAGGGGTGTGGTGTTGAGTGTGTGCAGATGAGAGTTGTTGCCCGGCTAGGCCCCTGCCTCCATGTTGGCCTTGGCTTACTAGCCATGCTGTTTGATTTGTGCTTGTGTAGGTGTGATGGTAGTTAGTTGCTCAGTACACATGACTGTGGTTCACAGTGTGAACCACATTTAGCTTTGTCATCACAGTGGGATTGTAATGCAGCCCAGGGTCACCACATTGTGGGGTCCCTGGGGGTGGTGCTGTGGTGTGTCTGTGTCTTGCTGTGTCAGTTGCTGTCCCTACGTGCCTGTGTGACATGTGTGATTTGTGCTCCCTCTCATCTGACAATGCCTGCTTGCCCACATAGGGGATTTGGATCCATGAGTTACCTTTGTGTGGCACTGTATGCACATCTGTATGATTGGTATTCAGGTCTCCTCATGTGTTGTGTGGTTGCCTGGGGACACTGGCACCCCCCCTCACCTGTTGTGTATGATGTGCAGTGTGGGTCTGCCTGTTTGTGTTTGTGCATCTGCACCACTGCATTGGCATATCTTGGGTGTGCCATTGGCTGTATGTAGTTTGGTGAGTTTCCCCTGCTGTCCCTGGGACTCCTAGGTAATCGGTCAGCACAATGATCATGGTTTGTGTGTCCCATTGCTGCCATGGTATGGTATCTGTTCACCTCACATCTACAGTCTCCACAGGGTATCTGCATGTGTGTGCCCATTGGTGCAAATATGTGGGTCTGCATTCTGATGGTCACTTCTGTCATTGTGTCATTGATGATTGTTGACGGTGTCAGCCCCCATGGGTGTTGTTTGTCTGCACATGGCCAAAGGTATGTCTTATTTGCACTGCAGGATTTGGCTCCCCCAATTTATGTTGCAATGGGACACATACACTACTTTGCCACTGATGTGTTTGTTGTTCTGTGACCAGGAATCATCCATGCAGTCTGGCAGTTGCACCTCTTTCTTTGTCAACACTTACCTTTTGGTCACTGTGATGATGGGGGTTTGGACCCCATTGCCACAATGTTCGAAATGTGCTTCAGCTATGGACCCCACACTTACATTTTGGTCACTGTGATGATGGGGGTTTGGACCCCATTGCCACAATGTTCAAAGTGTGCTTCAGCTATGGACCCCACACTTACATTTTGGTCACTGTGATGATGGGGGTTTGGACCCCATTGCCACAATGTTCAAAGTGTGCTTCAGCTATGGACCCCACACTTACATTTTGGTCACTGTGATGATGGGGGTTTGGACCCCATTGCCACAATGTTCAAAATGTGCTTCAGCTATGGACCCCACACTTACATTCTGGTCACTGTGATGATGGGGGGTTAGACCCCATTGCCACAATGTTCAAAATGTGCTTCAGCTATGGACCCCACACTTACATTTTGGTCACTGTGATGATGGGGGTTTGGACCCCATTGCCACATTGTTCTAAGTGTGCTTCAGCTATGGACCCCACACTTACATTTTGGTCACTGTGATGATGGGGGTTTGGACCCCATTGCCACAATGGTCATGGCCTGCTTGCATTGTGGGTGCCACACACATATATGTGTGGCACATGTGCTAGGGGGTCACATTGTATGTTCAAAGTCATGTTCGGTGTTGTAGGCATTTGACACAGTCTACACACGCTTGTCATGGTGTTGGGGGGATGTCTTCTTCTTGCATTCCCTAGGTTGTGGTGTGCTGGTTGTGTCATGCATTGTCCATCCTATGAGTGGGGGTGGTAGTAGTGGTAGGCATCCAGCCCCCCCTGGGTAAGGGTGGTAGTAGTGGTAGGCATCCAGCCCCCCCTGGCTAAGGGTGGTAGTAGTGGTAGGCATCCAGCCCCCCCTGGCTAAGGGTGGTAGTAGTGGTAGGCATCCTGCCCCCCCTGGGTAAGGGTGGTAATAGTGGTAGGCATCCTGCCCCCCCTGGCTAAGGGTGGTGGTAGGCATCCTGCCCCCCCTGGGTAAGGGTGGTAGTAGTGGTAGGTATCCAGCCCCCCCTGGCTAAGGGTGGTAGTAGTGGTAGGCATCCTGCCCCCCCTGGGTAAGGGTGGTAGTAGTGGTAGGCATCCAGCCCCCCCTGGCTAAGGGTGGTAGTAGTGGTAGGCATCCAGCCCCCCTGGCTAAGGGTGGTAGTAGTGGTAGGCATCCTGCCCCCCTGGGTAAGGGTGGTAGTAGTGGTAGGCATCCTGCCCCCCTGGCTAAGGGTGGTAGTAGTGGTAGGCATCCTGCCCCCCTGGGTAAGGGTGGTAGTAGTGTTAGGCATCCAGCCCCCCTGGCTAAGGGTGGTAGTAGTGGTAGGCATCCTGCCCCCCTGGGTAAGGGTGGTAGTAGTGGTAGGCATCCTGCCCCCCTGGCTAAGGGTGGTGGTAGGCATCCTGCCCCCTGGGTAAGGGTGGTAGTAGTGGTAGGCATCCAGCCCCCTGGCTAAGGGTGGTAGTAGTGGTAGGCATCCTGCCCCCCTGGGTAAGGGTGGTAGTAGTGGTAGGCATCCTGCCCCCCTGGCTAAGGGTGGTAGTAGTGGTAGGCATCCTGCCCCCCCTGGCTAAGGGTGGTAGTAGTGGTAGGCATCCTGCCCCCCTGGGTAAGGGTGGTAGTAGTGGTAGGCATCCTGCCCACCCTGGGTGAGGGTGGTAGTAGTGTTAGGCATCCAGCCCCCCCTGGCTAAGGGTGGTAGTAGTGGTAGGCATCCTGCCCCCCCTGGGTAAGGGTGGTAGTAGTGGTAGGCATCCTGCCCCCCCTGGCTAAGGGTGGTAGTAGTGGTAGGCATCCAGCCCCCCCTGGCTAAGGGTGGTAGTAGTGTTAGGCATCCAGCCCCCCCTGGGTAGGGGTGGTGGTGCGCATTCAGGCCCCTGTGTGCATATGTGGCATTGGTGATGGGCATCCCGCCCCTATGGTGCTGCTGTTGCTGGTGTAAGTATATTCTGCATCCCTCTGTGTGTGTGTGATGTGTCGTGTACGTGTTGTATGTGTTTTGTGGTTGGTGTCTGGCTTACCTTCTGCGCCGTACGCGTCCGTGCCTGTTCCGGTAGTAAATGTAGAATATCGGTATGATCGGGACGAAGGGATTCATGGTTGGTTCGTGTCGTTCGTCCTTCTCGTTGCTTCGCGTCGTCCTCGTCGCTTCGCCTCGTCCTCGTCGCTTCGCGTCGACCTCGTTGCTGCCGTGTTCGTCTCGGAGCCGTGGATCGTGTTGTGGCGCGAATCGGAGCTTATGTGCGCCTCTCCCGGATGCTTTGACGTGCCGTGCGTAGCGACGGGTTCGGCGCGTACGGAAAGCGCATCGTACTCGTTCGGCCGGACGGAGCTGCATTTTCCCTTCCGTGCGACTCGATTCAGCGTTTCCGGATTCGCCTCAGTCGGGGAACAGGACCTGGTTTGGGTGAGTACGGCTCGGCCGGATTCTTTGCTGTTGTGCGCATCGTACTTACTCGTTCGGTGTGCTGTACGGATCGGTCGGGAAACAGGCTTTCGCATGGCTTTTTTCCCGACCGAATGGTGTTGGGTGCGCCTCCGACCGAGATCGGAATCTGCCCCTATGTCACTACCCAATTGGTCAATCTGCCAGATGGGCCTTCAAATAGGGCTGTGCAAAAATGGGGGGTGAACTTGCCCAAGGGATCGGGTGAGCTTGTCTGAGGGTGGGGCAGAAAACAGCAGACAGAAATGTGCCCCCCTTGCAAAAGAAATAAATCCCTGATGCCTAGTAGGGTTTTCTGCCTCCCCCCACCCGCCTAGGGCAAAAAGGCCAAAAAAAAGGGGCAGATCTGTCCCCAGGCGGGGCAGAAAAAACATTAACCAAATTTATAAAAAAAATCTGCCCCCTGGAAGCGACCCTTGCCCAAGGGGACGCTTCCATTTTAATTTCAAATAAGTCCCTGGTGTCTAGGTGGGTATTCTGCCCCCCCCCTGGGGGCAGAAAGGCCAAATACACGGACCGATCTGCCCCCAGGGGGGGGCAGAATACACATTTTAAAAAAATGAGGCCCCTGGAAGATGACCTTTCCCCAAGGGGGCGCTTCCATTTAAAAAAAAATATATCCCTGGCTCTAGTGGGCTTTTCTGCCCCCCCTGGGGCCAGAAACGCCCAAAAACCAAGGCAAACGGTCCCCAGGGGGGCAGAAAACTCTTTAAAAAAATGCCCAAGGGGTCACTTCCTTTACATAATTAAAGGACTCCCTGGTGTCTAGTGGGGTATTCTGCCCCCCTGTGGGGGCAGAAAGGCCAAATACACGGACTGATCTGCCCCCAGGGGGGGGCAGAATACACATTTTTTTTAAATGAGGCCCCTGGAAGCGACCCTTCCCCAAGGGGTCGCTTCCATTTTTTTTTTTAAAGGATCCCTGGCTCTAGTGGGCTTTTCTGCCCCCCCCCCCCCCCGGGGCCAGAAACACCAAAAAACCAAGGCAAACAGTCCCCAGGGGGGGCAGAGAAGTCTTTTAAAAAATGTGCCCCCTAAGGAAGCGACCCTTGCCCAAGGGGTCACTTCCTTTACATAATAAAAGGACTCCCTGGTGTCTAGTGGGGTATTTGGCAGAAAAGCCAAATAAACAGACCAATCTGCCCCCGGGGGGGGCAGAATACACATTTTAAAAAAATGAGGCCCCTGGAAGCGACCCTTCCCCAAGGGGTCGCTTCTATTTAAAAAAAAAAATGATCCCTGGCTCTAGTGGGATTTTCTGCCCCCCCTGGGGCCAGAAACGCCAAAAAAGCAAGGCGATCTGGCCCCAGGGGGGCAGAAAAGTCTTTCATTTATTTGCCCCCTGTAGGAAGCGACCCTTGCCCAAGGGGTCGCTTTCTTTTAATGAAAATAACATCCCTGGTGCCTAGTGGGGGCATTCCTACAGCACGATCGCGACGCTGTGCGCGATCGTGCTGCAGGAATGCCCTGTATTGAGACATCAGGGGAGAGGAAATACTCTTTCCTCTCCCCCGATGCCTCAATACATTAAAAAATCCCCCCCGCCCCACCGGAGCACACAAACTTACGTGCTCCTCCTGGACGCGCTGGAAACAAATGGTTTCCAGCGCGTCCAGCGCTTCCTGATGACGTCGGCGCGCGCTGTGCGCGCTGACGTCATGGGATTGCGTGGGGGGGGTCAGGGGTGGCAGCGGAAACTCTTCCGCTGCCATCCCCCTCTTTGGGGGCAAGATCGGTAAACCAGGGGGGGAGCGCCAGCGCTTCCCCCATGGGCTGTGCTCATGACGGAGCGGTTCCGTCATGAGCACAGCCCAACCGATGCTCATGACGGAACCGCTCCGTCATGAGCATCGAAGGGGTTAAAGAATTGAAGTCGTTTTGAGTACTTTTAAAAAACATGATATAACGATCAATAAGGAGAAGTGTCAATTTTAACTGACCATGTTATCTAGGTCACAATATCACTTCTTTGGTAAGAGCGATTAGTGAAGCTTCGATTCTAAAAGATAAAGACTCTCTTAGGACATTCTTAAGTCTGAGTAAGTATTATGCCAGATTCAATCATGGTTACGGTTTTGTGGTTCTGCCATTGCATACATTTGAATAGTCAGAGGAAGAACATATTGCTTTTGATTAAATTAAATCATTAATTTTGAATGCTCCTGCTATCAAGTCTTTCATGCATGGCCACAAATATTTGATTACTGTTGATGCTAGTTTATGGGGCCTATGAGCAGTTTTAACCCCTTCGCTGCTAGGCCTTTTCCCCCCCTGTGCTAAGCCATTTTTTGGCTATTTGGGGTAGTGCGCGCTTAGGCCCCTGTAACTTTTTAACCACATAAGGTATCCACGCCAAATTTGCGTCCTTTTCTTCCAACATCATGGGGATTCTAAAGGTACCCAGGGTTTGTGGATTCCCCTGGAGGGGTCCCAGAAATTAACCAAAATACAGCTACATTTTGGGTTTTTTGGGAAAAATGCGAAAAAGGGCTGCAAATGAAAGCGTCTGGGTTTTTCCCTGCAAATGGTATCAAAAAGGGTTTGTGGGGCTGAAATCACCATTTTCCCAGCTGTTAGGGAATGACAGACTTTTGTCAGAAAACCAATATTTTTTACACAGTTTTGGCATTTTCCTGAAACATAGCCTATTTTTGCTATTTTTTGTGCTTTTAACCTCCTTCCAGTTAATGGTAGAAATGGGTATGAAAGCAATAATGGATCCTGGAAAGCTATACATTTTAGAAAAGTAGACATAATTCTGAATTCAGCAAGGGGTCATTTGTGTAGATCCATCAAAGTTTCTTTATGGAAAGTAACAGTTAAATATAGGAAAAATTGAAAATTAGTTGAAAAAAACAGCCTTTTGTGTCAACGTTTTCACCTGTAACTTCTTCTAATTATGACAGCTCTTTGAAAGCAATATACCGTTAAATCCGCTGGACCTTACTGGTTGTGGGGATATATAGGACTTGTAGGTTCACCAAGAACCCGACGAACCCAGAGCCAATAACTGAGCAGCGTCTTGCAATGGTTTTTTATTATGTACCGGGTATATAGCAATTATTGTGGGAAAATGTATACATGGAAAATCGGTATGAAAGACACCTATGCATTTCTGAAATGGGAACAAAATATAGAGTTTAGAAACAGTAGATATTTGCACATTTCCGAAATTGGGAATACTCATACTAGCATGAGAATTATCGGTTATTTTTTAAAATGACTTCTTTTTTACACAATGTTTTTCATTTGGAAGGCAGAATGCATCGAAAGTCAATAGGTAATAACAGTTGCTTTACACATCTGAATTACCCTAAGTCACCCGATAAAAATGGTACCTCACTTGTGTGGGTAGGCATAGTGCCCACGACAGGAAATGGCTCAAACCCAACGTGAACACACCACATTTTGACAATGAAAAATTACCTTTTTTTGCAAAGTGCCTAGCTGTAGTTTTTGAACCCTAGCTCTGCCGGCACCTAGGGAAACCTAGCAAACCTATACATTTTTGAAAACTAGACACCCAGGGGAATCCAGGATGGGGTGACTTGACTGGCTCCCACCAGGTTCTGTTACCCAGAATCCCTTGCAAACCTAAAAAATTGTCAAAAAAAACACATTTTCCTCACATTTCTGAGGTGGAAAGTTCTGGAATCTGTGTGGATTCACAAATTTCCACCCACCCCGCGTTCCCCAAAGTCTTCCGAGAAAAATGGTACGTCACTTGCGTGGGTAGGCCTAGTGCCCGCGACAGGAAACGGCGCAAAACGCAACGTGGACACACCCCAATTTCACAGTGAAAAATGACCCTTTTTTGACAAAGTGCCTAGCTGTAGTTTTTGAACCCTAGCTCTGCCGGCACCTAGGGAAACCTAGCAAACCTATACATTTTTGAAAACTAGACACCCAGGGGAATCCAGGATGGGGTGACTTGACTGCCTCCCACCAGGTTCTGTTACCCAGAATCCCTTGCAAACCTAAAAAAGTGTCAAAAAACCCACATTTTCCCCACATTTCTGTGGTGGAAAGTTCTGTAATGTGCGTGGATCCACAAATTTCCACCCACACCGCGATTCCCAAAGTCTTCCGAGAAAAATTGTACCTCACTTGTGTGTGTCGGCCTAGTGCCCGCGACAGGAAACGGTGCAAAACGCCACGTGGACACACCTCAATTTCGCAGTGAAAAAGGACCTTTTTTTGGCAAAGTGCCTAGCTGTAGTTTTTGAACCCTAACTCTGCCGGCACCTAGGGAAACCTAGCAAACCTATACATTTTTGAAAACTAGACACCCAGGGGAATCCAGGATGGGGTGACTTGACTGCCTCCCACCAGGTTCTGTTACCCAGAATCCCTTGCAAACATACAAAATTGTCAAAAAAACCACATTTTCCCCACATTTCTGTGGTGGAAAGTTCTGGAATCTGCGTGGATCCACAAATTTCCACCCACCCCGCGTTCCCCAAAGTCTTACGAGAAAAATGGTACCTCACTTATGTGGGTCGGCCTAGTGCTTGCGACAGGAAACGGCGCAAAACGCAACGTGGTCACACCTCAATTTCGCAGTGAAAAATGACCCTTTTTTGGCAAAGTGCCTAGCTGTAGTTTTTGAACCCTAACTCTGCCGGCACCTAGGGAAACCTAGCAAACCTATACATTTTTGAAAACTAGACACCCAGGGGAATCCAGGATGGGGTGACTTGACTGCCTCCCACCAGGTTCTGTTACCCAGAATCCCTTGCAAACCTAAAAAGTGTAAAAAAAATCACATTTTCCCCACATTTCTGTGGTGGAAAGTTCTGTAATCTGCGTGGATCCACAAATTTCTACCCGCCCCGCGATCCCCAAAGTCTTCCAAGAAAAATGGTACCTCACTTGTGTTGGTCGGCCAAGTGCCCGCGAGAGGAAACGGCGCAAAACGCAACGTGGACACACCTCAATTTCGCAGTGAAAAATGACCCTTTTTTGGCAAAGTGCCTAGCTGTAGTTTTTTAACCCTAACTCTGCCGGCACCTAGGGAAACCTAGCAAACCTATACATTTTTGAATACTAGACACCCAGGGGAATCCAGGATGGGGTGACTTGACTGCCTCCCACCAGGTTCTGTTACCCAGAATCCCTCGCAAACCTAAAAAAGTGTCCAAAAAAATCACATTTTCTCCACATTTCTGAGGTGGAAAGTTCTGTAATCTGCGTGGATCCACAAATTTCCACCCGCCCCGCGATCCCCCAAGTCTTCCGAGAAAAATGGTACCTCACTTGTGTGGGTAGGCCTAGTGCCCGCGACAGGAAACGGCACAAAACGCAACGTGGACACACCTCAATTTCGCAGTGAAAAATGACCCTTTTTTGGCAAAGTGCCTAGCTGTAGTTTTTGAACCCTAACTCTGCCGGCACCTAGGGAAACCTAGCAAACCTATACATTTTTGAAAACTAGACACCCAGGGGAATCCAGGATGGGGTGACTTGACTGCCTCCCACCAGGTTCTGTTACCCAGAATCCCTTGCAAACCTAAAAAAGTGTCCAAAAAATCACATTTTCCCCACATTTCTGTGGTGGAAAGTTCTGTAATCTGTGTGGATCCACAAATTTCCACCTGCCCCGCGATCCCCAAAGTCTTCCGAGAAAAATGGTACCTCACTTGTGTGGGTCGGCCTAGTGCCCGCGACAGGAAACGGCGCAAAACGCAATGTGGACACACCTCAATTTCGCAGTGAAAAATGACCCTTTTTTGGCAAAGTGCCTAGCTGTAGTTTTTGAACCCTAACTCTTCCGGCACCTAGGGAAACCTAGCAAACCTATACATTTTTGAAAACTAGACACCCAGGGGAATCCAGGATGGGGTGACTTGACTGCCTCCCACCAGGTTCTGTTACCCAGAATCCCTTGCAAACCTAAAAAAGTGTCCAAAAAATCACATTTTCCCCACATTTCTGTGGTGAAAAGTTCTGTAATCTGCGTGGATCCACAAATTTCCACCCGCCCCGTGATCCCCAAAGTCTTCCGAGAAAAATGGTACCTCACTTGTGTGGGTCGGCCTAGTGCCCGCAACAGGAAACGGCGCAAAACGCAACGTGGACACACCTCAATTTCGCAGTGAAAAATGACCCTTTTTTGGCAAAATGCCTGGCTGTAGTTTTTGAACCCTAACTCTGCCGGTACCTAGGGAAACCTAGCAAACCTATACATTTTTGAAAACTAGACACCCAGGGGAATCCAGGATGGGGTGACTTGACTGCCTCCCACCAGGTTCTGTTACCCAGAATCCCTTGCAAACCTAAAAAAGTGTCCAAAAACTACATTTTCCTCACATTTCTGTGGTGGAAAGTTCTGGAATCTGCGTGGATCCACAAATTTCCTCCCACCCAACGTTCCCCCAGGTTTCCCGATAAAAATGGTACCTCACTTGCGTGTGTGGGTCAAGGACCCGCAACAGGCAAGGGCCCAAAACCTATTGAAGCAACATCAAAATTACCTATCACAAACCAACCTGGTTTCGCATAGGGGGTCCCATGAGTTTTTGGCCCGGGGCTCGGCAGCCATCTAGGGAAACCTACCTAACCCACACATTTCTGGAAACTAGACACCCGGGAGAGTCCAGCGAGGTATGGCTTGCGTGGGTCCCCCATCATTCTCTTACCCAGAATCCCCTGCAAACCTCAAATTTTACCTAAAAGTTCACTTTTTTCTCACATATGTGTGGTGGAAAGTTCTGGAATCTGCGTGGATCCACAAATTTCCTCCCACCCAGTGTTCCTCCAGGTCTCCTGATAAAAATGGTACCTCACTTGCGTGGGTGGGTCAAGGACCCGCGACAGGCAAAGGCCCAAAAGCTATTGAGGCGACATCAAAATTACCTATCACAAACCAACCTGGTTTTGCATGGGGGGTCCCATGAGTTTTTGGCCCGGGGCTCGCAGCCATCTAGGGAAACCTACCTAACCCACACATTTCTGGAAACTAGACACCCGGGGAGTCCAGCGAGGTATGGCTTGCGTGGGTCCCCCATCATTCTCCTACCCAGAATCCCGTGCAAACCTCAAATTTCGCTGAAAAATTCACTTTTTTCTCACATTTCTGTGGTGGAAAGTTCTGGAATCTTCGTGGATCCACAAATTTCCTCCCACCCAGCGTTCCCCAGGTCTCCCGATAAAAATGGTACCTCACTTGTGTGGGTAGGCACAGTGGCTGCAGCAGGAAATGGCCCAAATCGTACTCTGGAGACTTCAAAATTACCTACAGCAAAACTACCTGGTTTTGGTGGGGGGCACCTGAGATTTTGGCCCCGGGCTCGGCGGCCATCTTGGGAAAGTACCAAACCCAAACATTTCTGAAAACTAGACACCCGGGGGAGTCCAATGAGGTATGGCTTGCGTGGATCCCCCAACGTTTTCCTACCCAGAATGCAATGCAAACCTTAAATTTAGCTGAAAAAACCACATTTTCCACATATTTGTGTGTGGAATCACCGTGCCGGCACAAATGTCCTACCACCCAGCGTTCCCCTTGTTCTCCCGAGTAAAATGATACCTCACTTGTGTGGGTGGGCCAAAGGCCTGTGGCTAGGAAGAGCCCAAAACATAGGGATTTAGAGTATAGCACCAAGAATTCTAAGCGCTACATTTTTTTAAAAAATACGTTTTTAGCAATTCTGCTTTGGACACCCACACAAGTGAGGTATCATTTTACTCGGGAGAACAAGGGGAACGCTGGGTGGTAGGACATTTTAGAGAAAAAAGTGAATTTTTCAGCAAAATTTGAGGTTTGCACGGGATTCTGGGTAGGAGAATGATGGGGGACCCACGCAAGCCATACCTCGCTGGACTCCCCCGGGTGTCTAGTTTCCAGAAATGTGTGGGTTAGGTAGGTTTCCCTAGATGGCTGCGAGCCCCGGGCCAAAAACTCATGGGACCCCCCTTGCAAAACCAGGTTGGTTTGTGATAGGTAATTTTAATGTCGCATCAATAGGTTTTGGGCCCTTCCCTGCAGCGGGTACTTGGCCCACCCATACAAGTGAGGTACCATTTCTATTGGGATACTTGGAGAAATGCTGGAGAGTTGGAAATTTGTTGTTACTTTCTGCAGTGTGAAAATTTGGACACAATAATGCAATGAAAATGTCGCAGTCACATTTTGAGGTTTGCAGGACATTGTGGGTAAGATAACTTGTTGGAATCCACAAGAGAGACATCACCATGCACTCCCATGGGTGTTTAGTTTACGACAAAAACTACAGTTGTTAGGTTATTCTTAGATGAAATGTACAGCTTGGCAGAGAGACAAAACAGACAAAGATTACTGCAGAGCCATCTATTCTTCAAGCACACACACATACTGGTTGGATTTAGCACGAGGGCGAGTGATGGTTCAGTATATAAAATTTTATTAACAAGAGATTTCACAAAAATGAAATGCACTGTCAATAATTGAAAGGACAAAAACCTGAACCAGTGACTCGCAGCTCGTGAGCTGTAAATCCACTTCAAGGCACCAACCGCTTTACAGGCCATTCACACACCTTTCATACATGATACACACAAGACCATTCACACCACCAGGCACAAAACCAACACATTACAACATTCACCAAAAAGGACAAGGTACACCCTGCTTGACAAAAACAGAAAAGAAATTTTTATGCACAACCACCTATTCCTCACGCACACATACATACTGGTTGGATTTGGCACGAGGGTGAGTGATGGTTCAGTATATACAGTTGTATTAACCAGAGATTTCACAAAAATGAAATGCACTGTTAATTGAAAGGACGAGAAACTGAACCATTGACTCACAGCTCGTGAGCTGTAAAGCCACGACAAGGCACCAACCTCTTTACAGGCCATTCATACACCTTTCATACGTGTGACACATACAAAACCATTCACAACGCCAGCCGCGGGCCCAGCACATTACAACACTCACACCAGCAGACAGCGCCATTCAAGGGCCCATCACTTTCACATGCCCACATTCCTGACACAGCAACCACACCAGCTCACGGATTGCGTTGAGTGGCGTTTGGCTAGCAGTGTGTGTAGTGACCAGCAGCTAGTCACTACTCACACACCGCCAGCCAATCACCAGTCCACGCACACCGCCAGCCAAGCGCCAGTCCACACACACCGCCAGCCAAGCGCCAGTCCATGCACACCGCCAGCCAAGCGCCAGTCCACACACACCGCCAGCCAAGCGCCAGTCCACGCACACCGCCAGCCAAGCGCCAGTCCACACACACCGCCAGCCAAGCGCCAGTCCACGCACACCGCCAGCCAAGCACCAGTCCACACACACCGCCAGCCAAGCGCCAGTCCACGTACACCGCCAGCCAAGCGCCAGTACACACACACCGCCAGCCAAGCGCCAGTCCACGCACACCGCCAGCCAAGCGCCAGTCCAAACACCGCCAGCCAAGCGCCAGTCCACGCACACCGCCAGCCAAGCGCCAATCCAAACACACCACCAGCCAAGCGCCAATCCAAACACACCGCCAGCCAAACGCCAGACCACGCACACCGCCACACAAGCGCCACTCCACGCACACCGCCACACAAGCGCCACTCCACGAACACCGCCATCACATTTAGGATTTTTTTTATATAAATAAGAAAACACAAACAAATTGCAAATAAATACAAATCTACTAACACAAAATCTGAAACTAAATACACTACACAAATGCCAACCTTGAAACTGAACAAAAAATATTAAACAATAGAGGCCAGGCAGTTCACTTTACCACTCATGGATGCTCCCAAAAATTATTTTGCGTGTGGTACATTCTAAAACAAGCAGGCACACACAGCCCAGGGTTAGAAGGACACTCGGGGCAGTACATACGAGTCTCCTTCCGCATACCTCTTCGCCAACAGACTCTACATCTCCTACTGGGAAAGTCTTTTGAGGGTGTGGGAGGAATGTGATCAGGAAAGTGGCGATCTTTCAATCTAGCAACATCCTCCACCACTCCAACTCTAGGAACACTTGCCTGTTCCACTAAAACAAGGCTGCCTATTACAGACTCCTGAAACTTAACAAAAGTCATCTTTGACTCAGGACAAGAATCCTGGAACACAACAAAAGCATTAAAGGTTGCCAAGTGGAAAAGATGGATATCCAACTTCTTATACCAAATGTAAGCCTTACGAAGAGCAGCGTAAGGTTCCAACCTCTGATCTACTCTGTCAACACCACCCATGTGCCTATTATAGTCTAAAATGCACACAGGTTTGCGCACTTCAGCAATGTGACCCC
Source organism: Calotriton arnoldi (assembly GCA_963921515.1). Taxonomy (NCBI): domain Eukaryota; kingdom Metazoa; phylum Chordata; class Amphibia; order Caudata; family Salamandridae; genus Calotriton; species Calotriton arnoldi. The sequence continues at coordinate 5,719,572 of CAWUFW010000061.1, forward strand.
AAACAGTCACAGGTGCAGTGCTTTCATCATGGATGGTAGTCAGCATGTAGACATCTCTCCTGTCTGAAAACTTCACAGCTAGAAGCTCCGCGCAACGCAACGCACTGCACTGTCCCCGCACAAGCTTTTGGCAAACAAGTTCTTTTGGGAAACCTTTACGGTTAGAGCGGATTGTGCCACAAGCAACAGTGTCCACTTTGGCCAATTCCCTGAACAACCGCACACCAGTGTAGAAGTTATCTACATATAAATGGTGGCCTTTGTTAAAAAATCCTCTACCAAGTTCCCACACAATTTTCTCAGTCACTCCAAAAGTGGACGGACAACCAGGGGGTTAATCCTGGATTCCTTACCGGTGTACACCCTGAAATTAGAGACATATCCAGTCCTACTGTCACACAGCATATACAGCTTAATTCCATAGCGTGCCCTCTTACTAGGAATGTATTGCCTAAAAACCAAGCGGCCCTTGAACAACACCAAAGACTCATTCACTGCAATTTCCTTCCCAGGAGCATAGATCTCAGAAAATCGATCAACAAAGTGATCAATGACCGGCCGAATCTTAAAAAGACGGTCACATTCAGGGTGATCTCGTGGCAACGCTAAACCATTATCGAGAAAATGCATCATCCGAAGCAGAAGCAAATACCTATCATGACTCATGACTGCCGGAAATATAGCTGTTGCCATCAAGGGACTAGTAGACCAATATGAAGACATTGATGGCTTCCTTAGCAAGCCCATCAAAAAAGTTAAACCCAAGAACTTCTTCATCTCTTCCAAATTTGTGGGAGTCCACCGGGTAGCTCTAGAGTGGGGCTTAAGGCTGGCACTGTTGTCCCTCAAAAACTGTTCGGCATACAAATTAGTCTGCTCAACAATCTCTGCCAAAAACACATCGTCCATAAACAACTGAAAAAAATTTATCGGCAAAAAGTTTTCAGTATTCACTCTACACCCTGGAACACCAGTAAAGTCTGGCAATACCGGCTGCACCATGCCTGGGGTAACCCAGAGGTCAGCACTTTCAACGGGAAGCCTTGCAGCCCCAGGCTGCAGCCCAGATGCCTCTTGCCGCACTATACCAACGGGAAGCCTTGCAGCCCCAGGCTGCAGCCCAGATGCCTCTTGCCGCACTACACCAACAGGAAGCCTTGCAGCCCCAGGCTGCAGCCCAGATGCCTCTTGCCGCTCTACACCAACAGGAAGCCTTGCAGCCCCAGGCTGCAGCCCAAATGCCTCTTGCCGCACTACACCAACAGGAAGCCTTGCAGCCCCAGGCTGCAGCCCAGATGCCTCTTGCCGCACTATCGGCACATCAATGTCCTCCTCTAACACAGGCACTTCATCTGCACTGAGAGTAGCTTCATCATCCGATGATTCCATGTGGAGAGAAAACACACTGCCTGAATCGTCCCCTGCCTCCTCTGCCTCAGATGCAGAGTCAGTCTCTGAACCATGGTCAGAGGAAGACTCAAAAAGCATACCAACAACCTGCTGAGCAGTAATCCTGCGGCTAGCCATTATCCTTACTAAGAAAGGAGACTGCACAAACAAGTCAACAACAACCAACACTGTGCAAAGCAAGTAAGTAAAAAAATGTGTGCCTTTATCACAAAGATCTATATACTCAAAAACTATACGATTCACTTACAAGAGACAGCTACACTCACCAGCACCTACTCTGCAGAGACACAGCAAAAACCAACGATATCCCACTAGAAAGAAAAAAACAAAACCAATTACTCACAATACAACAAAATACACATCGAGCACAAATGCAAAAAGTTTTTGACACTCAAAAAACAGAAGCCAAACATCCTGCTATTATTACACCATTCGCAAAAAACACATTCATGCAGAGAAATAAAACTCATTTACATTGTACAAAAAAGTCTCTTACCAAACACATGCAACTACGCAAACAGTAACGAAACCGCAACCTGGAACAGTCTAAAGAGCAAAAGCCTTGACCTAACAAAAAAGGAGAAATAAAGCATTACAATTGCAATTCACAAGAAATAAAACAACATTATAACATGCTATGTCACTACCCAAATGGGAGCAGAAAGGCCAAATACACATAAAAAAATATATGTCCCCTGGAAGCGGCCAATTTATTTATTTTTAGATACCTGGCTCTAGTGGGCTATTCTGCCCCCCACCCCGGGCCAGAAATGCCATAAAATGCAGGTGATCTGTCCCCAGGGGGGCAGAAGAGTCTTAAAAATTATTTAGGCCCATAAGGAAGCGACCCTTGGCCAAGGGGTCGCTTCCATTTAAAATTTAAAACTCTCCCTGGTGTCTAATGGGGTTTTATGCCCCCCCTGGCAAAATACACAAACCAATCTGCCCCCAGGGGGGGTAGAATATAATTTTTTTTTAAATATGGCCCCTGGAAGCAACCCTTGCCCAAGGGGTCGCTTCCAATTTTAAAAAAAACAAATTCCCTGCCTCTAGTGGGCTTTTCTGCCCCCCCTGGGTCCAGAAATGCCAAAAAAATCAGGCTATCTGTCCCCAGGGGGGGCAGAATATACTTTTTAAAAAAATTTAGCCCCTGGAAGCGACCCTTGCCCAAGGGGTCGCTTCCATTTACAATTAAACAAAATCCCTGGTGTCTAGTGGGGTTTTCTGCCCCCCCTGGGGGCAGAAAGGCCAAATAAAAAAACCGATCTGCCCCCAGAGGGGGCAGAATATACTTATAAATTAATTGGCCCCCCAGGAAGCGACCCTTGCCCAAGGGGTTGCTTCCAATTTAATTTAAAAAAGATTCCTGGCTCTAGTGGGCTTTTCTGCCCCCTGGGTCCACAAACAGCCAAAAATTGGCCGATCTGTCCCCAGGGGGGGCAGAAAAGTCTTTAATTTATTTGCCCCCTTAGGAAGCGTCCCTTGCCCAAGGGGTCGCTTCCTTTATAGAAAAAAAAGGAATCCCTGGTGTCTAGTGGGACATTCCTGGTGCACGATCGCGACGCTGTGCGCGATCGTGCACCAGGAATGCTCTGCATTGAGACATCAGGGGAGAGGAAACACAGTTTCCTCTCCCCCGATGCCTCAAGGCATCCAGGTTTGGGCCCCCCGCCCCACCGCACCAACAAACACTCACCCTCCCTCTGGACGCGCTGGAAAGAAATGATTTCCAGCGCATCCAGCGCTTCCTGATGACGTCGGCGCGCGCTGTGCGCGCTGACGTCATGGGGAAGCGTGGGGGGGGCCGGGGGTGGCAGCGGAAACTCTTCCGCTGCCATCCCCCTCTGTGGGGGCAAGATCGATGCCCCAGGGGGGGAGCGCCAGCGCTTCCCCCAGGGGCTGTGCTCATGACGGAGCGGTTCCGTCATAAGCACAGCCCAACCGATGCTCATGACGGAACCGCTCCGTCATGAGCATCGAAGGGGTTAAGTCAAGTGGTTGATTGTAAAGAACATGTAATTGTGTTTTCATCCAGAATGTTGAAGGATGCAGAGAATAAATACAGCACAATAGAAAGAGAGCACTGGGTTGTTCATGGACAGTTGAGAAATTCAAGATGTACATTTTGGGGAACAAGGTTTGATCTTTGTATGAATCATAAGCCTCTAATTTATATGTTGGGAAGCAGTTGTTTTAACAAAGCTTCTGTGAGATTGATTAGATTATTATCACACCTTTTTTAATACAGTTTTGACATCAAGGGGCCGATTCCGATCTCGGCCGGTAGTGCTCCGAATCGGATTCGGATTTACCGGATCCGATTCGGAGCCCTGTTTCCCGACCGAATCGTACGCGGGTCCGGCCGAGCGAGTATGATGCAAGCTCCCGCGAAATCGCCGACCGACTCGTACGCGGCTTCAACACGCTCCGACCGACTCACACGGACACGACTCGCACCGCGCTATGGAGACGTTTCCCGGCCGGGTAAGTACGATGCGCGCCGCGAGCAGTCCGACCGACTCGCGCCGTCCGGCTCGAAAGAGCTGTCGGAGCCGGACTTTGGGGGTCCGCATCGGACCCCCCTGTACGCGTAGGCACGCGAGTCGCACACAGGGGGAACCATGGGTCCCCCCTACCTGTGCATGTACGCCGCGATGCGCATGGACGCGTACCCGCTGCAGGGGGCGCCCTTGTTCGCCTCGCACCCATTGAGTCAATGGGAGCCCGCGTACGTGTCGTACAACCGGCTCCCATTGACTTCAATGGGAGTCCGACCGAATCGAGTCCGATAGCATGCGAATGCATCGTACTCGTCCGGTCGGACTGCTAGGGTCCGATTCGGTCGGAATTCTCTCCGGGTCCGGCTCGGTCGGAGAGATTTCCGGCCGGAATCGGAATCGGAATCGGCCCCCTAATATTTACCTGGAAGAAAGAATATAACAGCTGATTGCCTTTCCCAGTTACCTATTAAAGATGATTTGGATGTGTTGGATAAGGATAATGATGAATGTGTTATAGTGACTTTAGATGTCATTAGAAGTTTCGATATTACAGAACATGAGTGGAGTGAGAATATAAATCAGGATAAAACTTTGAAGATAGTTAAAAATTGCATAGTTAAAGGGTGGCCACGGGACAGGGTTTTCAGTAAGGATTTGAAGGTTTTTGCTCAAGTTGCATCGGAACTCACATTGGTTAATGACAGGATTCTTAGACAGGATTATTTTGTTCCACTGATTAGTCTGGTGCACAGACAGAATATCGAGTATAAAATGTCGACATACACAAATATTGAGTTTTAAAAAATCGTGATACAGAAATATCGACAGGAAGAATATCGTGGTCAAGAATATCGACTTGCAGGGAAGAAATATCGTTTTGGAAATATCGAAGTTGTTAATATCGTTTACAAAAATATAGATGTTTAAAATATCTATGTTTTAATTAGTGCTATGTATTTTAGTATGTATTTTAAAAGTTTGTGATCTATTTTTTTGTATAAGAATTTGTTTTGTTTTTTAATATATGTGCTAAATTTTTAGTAGTTATTAATTTTATCTTAATTAAATTTTGCGTTTTTAAGTTCTGTAGCTGGTTGTGGGTCTATAGGGGAATAGGGTGGGAAGTAATTTAATTATAATAAATTAATTTTTTTTTATGTATTCGTATTTATTTAATTTAGATTTTATAGTGTTAATTGTGGGAATTAATTTATTATTAATTATTTATTAATTAGATGTTAATTATTTTGAATTAGTTAATTGGCAATTATGTTAATTGTGTAATTTTTTTGGGAGCGGGTTGTGGGTTTGTAGGGGAATAGAGTGGGAAGTAATTTATTTATAATAAATGTATTAATATTTTTAATTTATTAATATGTATTTAATTTATATTTTATAGTGTTAATTGTGGGAATTAATTAATTACTAATTAATTGGCTGTTAATTTTTTAAATTAATTAATTTGTAATTATGTTAATTGTGTCATTTGTTTAGGAGTGGGTTGTGGGTTTATAGGGGAATAGGGTGGGAAGTAATTCAATGATAATAAATTAATTATCATTTTTTATTTATTAGTATTTATTTAATTTATATTTTATAATGTTAACTGTGGGAATTAATTTATCATTAATTATTAATTAATTTGCTGTTAAATATTATTAAGGAATTAATTGGCAATTATGTTAATTGTGTCATTTTTTTAGGAGCGGGTTGTGGGTTTGTAGGGGAATAGGGTGGGAAGTAATTTAATTATAATAAATGTATTAATATTTTTAATTTAATAATATTTATTTAGTTAATTTATATTTTATAGTGTTAATTGTGGGAGTTATTTTATTAATAAATATTTATTAATTCGTTGCTAATTATTATTAATAATAGGGTGGGAAGTTATTTATGTATAATTAGTTAATAATTGTTTGTTAATTAATGCTAATTAATTAATTACAATTAAAATATGGCAATTGTGTAATTAATTTTTGATGTAAGTTGTGGGGTTTATAGTGATAAAGGGTAAGTAAATTCTTTTTAATTAATTAATAAGTTGTTGTTAATTGATATTAATTTATTAATGTTAAATTTTATTCGAAATTGTGTAATGATTTTTTTGAGTTGGTTGTGGTGTTTATTGGGGTAGAGGGTGGAAAGTAATTTATGTTTAATTAATTAATAATTAGTTGATTATTAATATTAATTTATCAATTGATAAATATTTATGGTAAGTGTTTATTGTTATTTTGTGTGTGTGTGTTGTTTTTATAGGGGTAACGTGTGGGGAGTAAAATAATTTTTATTTGTTTAAAAAATTACATTAATAATATTTGTTTAATTGACAATTAATTATGTTAATTATGGAGGTACATTTAAAAAAAAAAATGTAAATGTGGTTTGTCAATTGTGTGGGGTTATAGGGTAGAAAATACCCCTCCGCTATCCAACATTTTCTTTACTATTGTACTTACTGGAGTGGGAATATTAAGTTTTACCCCTCCGCTATCCCACACTTTCCCTACTGTTGCACCCACTGGAGTGGGAATAGTAATTTTTACCCCACTGCTATCCAACACTTTACCTACTGTTGCACTCACTGGAGTGGGAATAGTAGTTTTTACCCCTCCGCTATCCAACACTTTCCCTACTGTTGCACTCAATGGAGTGCAAAATTTAATTTTAAAGACTATTAAATATTTTAATGTTTTAATTTATAATATTATGTTTTTTTATTAGATTATATGTTATAAGTGTATGTAAATATAAAGAAAAAGGCTCCTACTGAGAACCGGAGACCCAGGGGAGGTGCCACGTCAGCCGGCGGAGCTGCCGGTAATTAATCCCAAAGTAAAGGCGAAGTTGGACGCGCTCTCAGGAACCACACAAGGAAATCCACAATGATCAATTTATTACTTCATAAATCGCAACGTGACGCGTTTCGGCCGTCAAGCGGCCTGGATCACACCAAAGTGCAGAGTGAAACGGAACACTTTGGTGAATTGTCTGATCGTTTGATTTGATGGCAATATAATGCACAACATTAGAAACAAAAGTAAGACTTGTTGTTCTTAAACCTTAAAAAACCTAGCAGGGCAGGGATCCATAGGGGATCCAGATTTTATTTTTTCCAACTGCCTGAGAGAGGTATCGGGGTTAAAAGGGCTGAATTCCGACCAGGTGTGTGTGGGGGGGAAGGAAGGTATGTTGGGGGTATCCGTTTCAGTGAATGAGGCGTAAATGTCTTGAATTTTTTCTTGAAAAAAGATCGAAAGATTCTCACAGAGAGTATCGGACGGGGTTATATTGCTTTTCATCGTCTCTGGTTTCAGGAAGTCTTGGACAATTTTGAAGACTTCTTTAGTTGAATTGTCTGATCGTTTGATTTGATGGCAATATAATGCACAACATTAGAAACAAAAGTAAGACTTGTTGTTCTTAGTGCGACATAAACATAGGACTCGCTTCTGAGAGCGGTCGCCATCTTGTAATGTACATGAGTACAACCCACAAAATCGCATGTTACCATAAGGTCACAACGTAAATATATTATTATTATTATTATTATGTAGCTTATAGAGCGCGCGGCTACCCCCAATGGGAGTGTCCCGGCGCTGGCAGCGGAGACATAGAAAGAGGTGGGGTGAGTATATTGGAATCCGCAAGGTGCTAAGGCAGACTAAAGAGCCACGTCTTCAAGGATTTCCGGAAGCTAGACTCCGAGTTGGCCTTTCTGATGTGTTCGGGCAAGGAGTTCCACAGGGTCGTGGTTCTGACGGGGAAGGACCGCCCTCCTATTCTAGCTTTGGCAAAGCGAGGGGTGACGAGGAGTTCAAGATGATTGGATCTTAGGTTTCTTGTTTGATGGGATTTACAGATTCTTTTCCGTAAATAGTGGGGGCCAACTTCGTTTATTGCCCTGTAAGCAAGGGTGAGCGCATTGAATTCTGTTCGTTTTTTCATGGGCAGCCAGTGTAGACTACGTAGATGGGGGGAGATGTGATGCCTTAGCGGGACATTTCTGATAAGCCTTGCGGCTGCATTATGTAGTGTTTGTAGTTTCCTGAACAGATAGGCTGGTAAGCCCAGATATAGACTATTAGCGTAGTCTAGTTGTGATATTATAAGTGCGTGGACAATTGTTTTCCTACAGTCCATTGGTAGGAGGTGGAGAAATCTTCGTAACGCCTTCATTTTCCAGAAGCAGGATGAGGACACATGTCCTATCTGGGTTTTGCATGAGAGGGTGTTGTCAAATTTAAAACCCAGATTCCTGGCCGAGGACACAGGAAGTGGAGGAGGATTGAGCTGTAAAGGCCACCAGAGATCAGATTGGGGAGGGGAAGGCTGATTAAAAAACAGTACCTCCGTTTTATCGGCATTCAGCCGTAGACAGTTCTTAGTCATCCAGGCTGATATATCTATCAGACACTGCTTAAAGTTTGTGAATGCGGCCTCCGAATGGTCTTTGAAGGAGAACACCAGCTGGGTGTCATCAGCGTATGAGATGACACTTACGCCATGTTGCTCTACAAGTGGGGCTAGGGGGCAAGATAAATGTTAAAAAGGGTCGGGCTGAGAGCCGAGCCCTGTGGTACTCCACAAATCACGGGGCGGGGTGATGAGACATGAGGATGCAGCCTTGTTCTCTGGGACCGCCCCTCAAGAAAGGAACTGAACCAGGCCAAGGTGGTCCCATTTACTCCCAGTTGCCTGAGCCTGTCAAGGAGGATTTTATGTGACACCGTGTCAAAGGCTGCTGGCAGGTCTAGCAGCACCAGCATTGCACAGCTACCCTTATCTAAGGTTTCCCGAATTGTTTCAGCTACCTCCAGCAGAGCTGTCTCAGTGCTGTAGCCAGCTCTAAATCCGGACTGAGAATCGTGTAGTAGTTTGTTAGCTTCTAAGAAGTTGGATAGCTGTTTCTGCACTTCTTTCTCAAGGATCTTGGCTGGTGCTGGCAAAAGGGAGATGGGTCTGAAATTTTTAGTACAGCTGGATCTGCATCCTCTTTCTTGAGGATAGGTTGGACAAGTGCAGTTTTCCAGATGGACGGATAAGTGCCTGATTTTAGGGATGCGTTCAAAAGCAGATTCAGTGGAGGGTTAATCAGTGGGGCAAGTAGTTTAAAAAACCTAGCAGGGCAGGGATCCATAGCGGATCCAGATTTTATTTTTTCCAACTGCCTGAGAGAGGTATCGGGGTTAAAAGGGATGAATTCTGACCAGGTGTGTGTGAGGGGGGAAGGAAGGTATGTTGGGGGTATCCGTTTCAGTGAATGAGGCGTAAATGTCTTGAATTTTTTCTTGAAAAAAGATCGAAAGATTCTCACAGAGAGTATCGGACGGGGTTATATTGCTTTTCATCGTCCCTGGTTTCAGGAAGTCTTGGACAATTTTGAAGACTTCTTTAGTCGAATTGTCTGATCGTTTGATTTGATGGCAATATAATCCTTTATGGAAGTGCGTTTTAACCTATGAAATTGTTTTACTGCTTTCCTATAGGTGTTTTTCATCTCAATGCTGTAGGTTTTGCGCCATTTCCGCTCAAGCTTTTTGCAGTGGCTTTTTCTGCTTGCAGTTCTGGCGTGAACCAAGGGGCTGAGGGTTTATTCCTGGCTAATTTCATAACTTTCATGGGGGCTATTTTGTCTATAGCAGAGGTGACCCAGTGATTGAAAGTTGCCGCATCACTGTTCGGTTCTCCAGTAAGTAGTAGGGGGGTGATAAGTAATGCCGGGCCCATGGTTTCGAGGGTGACTTTCCTCCAGTTTCTTCGGGCTTCGTGCTTAATTTCCCTGTGGCTATGGTTTGTGGTGGAGATTAGGTTGAAAGGAATCAGACTGTGATCCAACCATGCAAGAGGGATGGGGTTTTCTGTCGTTAAGGTTGAGATATTGGTAAAGATAAGATCCAATATGTGGCCTGCCACATGTGTAGGCATAGAGACCAATTGGTTGAGGTTTAATCCTTTGAGTGTGTCATCTAGTTGAGAGGCCAAAGGACATTGCGTGTTGTCCATATGGACATTGAATTCGCCCAGGACTAAGAAGTTTGCGTATTTCAATGAGAGGTCAGCGATCAGATCGCAGATATTCCATAGCTCAGTGGGTTTGGACCCCAGAGGTCTATAGACCAACATTCCTGCAATGGAGAGAGTGGGGGAAACTATAACATTAAAGGACATTGCTTCCAACAGGTCAGTGGATTCGATCATTTTGTGTAATATATAACAACATGTTGTGTACTGCTGCACATTGATTAATACAATGGATAGATTGCAAGTGCAGGTTTTGCTCTCGACCTAGAAATTATCAGCTAATGGCAACGTGAGACATGCTGATGTGCTGCTATGTTAATCGACATAGTGTCTTGTGCTGCTAGATGGCACACCTTTCAACATGGATTGTTGTCTTGGAAAAAAATGTATACATGTAAATCATGCAACGGTAGTCAGCAGTATAGACAATAGTGCATATTCTTAGACAGGCGTTGCCATCAGGTGGAAAGCGTAGTTTTACACAGATGTAACACTGTTAGCCACTGGTAGACATGGTCACAAAAAACATAATTACGGAATAATTCCTACAGAGTAGCGACTTAGGGGTCGATTCTGATCTCGCTCGGAAAGGCCTCCGTACGACTCAGATCCGGAGGGTTTTCCGAGCGAGACGTGCTCCGGGAGTCCGAACGAGCGAGTACGATGCAGCTGTATGCTTACGGACTCAGTTCGCTCGGACTCCCATTGAACTCCATGGGAGACTGTGTACAGACGCGTACACAGGCCCTCATAGCAGAAAAGGGGTGGGTGGGGAAAAGCGTACACCCTGTGGCGGGCACCCCATGTTGCCCGCCACACTGTGCATGCTTGGATCGGGGGGACCCATGGGAACCCCACCGTGATAGATTTGGAGGGCCCCGGGTGAAGGGGGGCCTGGTACGGCCCCCCGAAGTATGCTTCCGACAGCCGTTTTGTCTTGCTGAGACCGAGGCGAAGAGGCTGTCCGAATCGTGCATCGTACTCGCTCGGTCGGAAATCGGCTCCATTGCGCAGACAATTCGTGTACAAACGAGACGTACGGAGCGGTTCGGGTCCGGAAACGATTCGGTCGGCGCTTACGCGTTCTTCGCATCGTACTTGGTCATTCGGACTTGTGAAAGATTCGGTCGTAAACAAGGGCTACGAATCGGATCCGGTAAAGCCAAATCCGATTCGGAGGCCTTCCGAGCGAGATCAGAAACGACCCCTTAGTGTCGGATATTGTCAAAGTACTACTGATGTGTATAGTCTGCCCCTATTGGATTATGCGGTAGGGTGATAGTTCTACTCAGATGAAATACTGTAAGCCGCTAGTTAACATGTTTACAAAGACACAATTGAGGAATGATTCCTACCTGGTAGCGACGTGGTGTCAGATAGTGTCAAAATACTGCCACTGTGTACAAACTGCCTCTGTTGGAGCTATGCAGCAGGTGGTAATACTCAAATTGTAAGTTGCTCCGTCAGAAAACCCGAAAGTGAAATCAATGGTACACCATAATAAAATATAAAGAGATGCGGAGAAAAAAAGAAAAGTGAAAATTCTTAGCTGGGGTGACCAGAACATCAGGAGGATGATGTCGCGAAGAAAAGGGTAGGGATCCCAAGTAGAAATACCGGTCCAGTCCAGTAGCTCCCTTCCTTTCCTCCTATAATAGGATAGAAAAACAAGTTGGAAGAAGTTAGATAAGAACAAGTTGGAAGAAGTTAGATAAAAACATTGACAGAGGATACAGTCCGAAACAGCATGCGTATGTTGGCAATGCAACGGTACACATTGTTATCGAGCTAACTAATCATCATGTAAGTGTTTGGCAATCTCTTCATCAATATTATGACCCCCAGGATGGAGTGTGCCTAGGTCTATAATGTACCTTGATTCGCGCTTTCTTAGTGACAGTACTCTATTGCCCCCTCTTTGTTTAGCTGGCACCTGTTCAATGATAAAGTACTGTAATTTGGAACTGTCCGAGTAATGGTGTGTCTCAAAATGTCTTGCTATGGGGTAGTGTTGGTCCTTGTTGGTGATGGCCCTCATATGTTCAAGGACCCTCTTTTTAGCCATGAGTGTGGTACTCCCAACATAGCACAGATTGCATGGGCACTCCAAGACATACACAACAAAGGAGGAACTGCAGGTGAGAAACTGTTTTATGTGTATCGTGGCATTGGTACTGGTATTGAGGAACTCTTTTCTCATGCGGCTCCTGCGGCATGCCTTGCAGTGGCCGCATGGGAAAAAGCCCTGCAAGTTGATCCCTTTGGTTTCATCAACCCTAGTTATATCACTTTGGACAAGTATGTCTCTAAGGCTGCACCCTTTTCTGTAGGTGATGCACGGTCTCTCAGGGATGGAATTGCCAATGACAGGATCTTTCCTCAAAATCTCCCAATTCTTGGCAAGGATGTTTTGCATTTCATTCGAATTGCCATTAAAGGTAAGAATGACCCGGGTGGTGTCATCCATTTCAGTGGATGTACAAGTCTTGTTCCCACTCTCCAGGGTTGTGGTTCTGTTGACCACTCTGACTTTTTCAACTGCTTTACGCAGAACCCAACTGGGGTATCCTCTTTCAAGGAATCTGGCAAGCATGGCATTCTGCTCAGACAAGAACGATTCTTCGGAACTGCAGTTCCATTTGGCCCTTAAGAGTTCCCCGTAAGGGATGCTCCATTTTAGGTTATCTGGGTGACTGCTTATGGTATGGAGTAAGCTATCCCAGCCGTGGCTTTTCTAAACAAACTCGTATGTATGGTGTTATTGAGGATTTCTATCCTCAAGTCCAAAAACTCAACTGAGGTATTGCTGATGTTACTGGTAAGTACCAGGTTGAGATTGTTGATATTCAATTTGTGTATGAAATCATTTGCTTCACTGGTGGTCCCATTCCAAATCACAAACAGGTCATCTATATACCTGAGCCATAAGATCACCTTTTCGAAATCATCACTGAGTCTGGTATCATTTCGTATTTCTTCTTCCCAGGCTCCCAAGAACAGATTTGCAAAACTGGGAGCGAAGCATGTCCCCGTGGCGGTCATTGAGCATGGCATTTCGGCCTGCGCCAAATACCTGTCCAAAAGACCTGTTAGACATCTGGAACATACCAGTATGATCATTGAAATGATCAGGTACTGTCTCAAAAACAATTTCTTCCTGTTTGAAGGTAATATTTTCAAACAGATCCTGGGCACCGCCATGGGGATCCTGTCATTGGCAATTCCATCCCTGAGAGACCGCGCATCACCTACAGACATACTTGTCCATAGTGATATAACTAGGGTTGATGAAACCAAAGGGATCAACTTGCAGGGCTTTTTCCCATGTGGCCACTGCAAGGCATGCCGCAGGAGCCGCATGAGAAAAGAGTTCCTCAATACCAGTACCAATGCTACGATACACATAAAACAGTTTCTCACCTGCAGTTCCTCCATTGTTGTGTATGTCTTGGAGTGCCCATGCAATCTGTGCTATGTTGGGAGTACCACACTCATGGCTAAAAAGAGGGTCCTTGAACATATGAGGGCCATCACCAACAAGGACCAACACTACCCCATAGCAGGACATTTTGAGACACACCATTACTCGGACAGTTCCAAATTACAGTACTTTATCATTGAGCAGGTGCCAGCTAAACACAGAGGGGTCAATAGAGTACTGTCACTCAGGAAGCGCGAATCAAGGTACATTATAGACCTAGGCACACCTTTCCTGGGGGTCATAATATTGATGAAGAGATTGCCATACACTTACATGATGATTAGTTAGCTCGATAGCAATGTGTACCGTTGCACTGCCAACATACGCATGCTGTTTCGGACTGTATCCTCTGTCAATGTTTTTATTTAACTTCTTCCAACTTGTTTTTATCTAACTTCTTCCAACTTGTTTTTCTATCCTATTACAGGAGGAAAGGAAGGGAGCTACTGGACTGGACCGGTATTTCTACTTGGGTTCCCTACCCTTTTTTTTGCGACATCATCCTCCAGTTGTTCCGGTCACCCCAGCTAAGAATTTTCACTTTTCTTCTTTTCTCTGCATCTCTTTATATTTTATTATGGTGTACCATTGATTTCACTTTCGGGTTTTCTGACGGAGCAACTTACAATTTGAGTATTACCACCTGCTGCATAGCTCCAACAGGGGCAGTTTATAAACACTGGCGGTATTTTGACACTATCTGACACCATGTCGCTACCCTGTAGGAATCATTCCTCAATTGTGTCTTTGTAACCATGTCAACTAGCGGCTTACAGTATTTCATCTGTGTAGAACTATCACCCTACCGCATAATCCAATAGGGGCAGACTATACACATCAGTAGTACTCTGACACTATCCGACACTAAGTCGCTACTCTGTAGGAATTATTCCGTAATTATATTTTTTGTGACCATGTCTACCAGTGGCTAACAGTGTTACATCTGTGTAAAACTACGCTTTCCACCTGATGGCAATGCCTATCTAAGAATATGCACTGTTGCTTATACTGCTGACTACCGTTGCATGATTTACATGTATGCATTTTTTTCCAAGACAACAATCCATGCTGAAAGGTGTGCCATCTAGCAGCACAAGACACTATGGGGCCGATTCCGATTCCGGACGGAAATCTCTCCAACCGAGCCGGACCCGGAGAGAATTCCGACCGAATCGGATCCTAGCAGTCCGACCGGACGAGTACGATGCATTCGCATGCTATCGGACTCGATTCGGTCGGACTCCCATTGAAGTCAATGGGAGCCGGTCGTACAACGCGTACGCGGGCTCCCATTGACTCAATGGGTGCGAGGCGAACAAGGGCGCACCCTACAGCGTGTACGCGTCCATGCGCATCGCGGCGTACATGCACAGGTAGGGGGGACCCATGGGTCCCCCCTGTGTGCGACTCGCGCGCCTATGCGTACAGGGGGGTCCGACGCGGACCCCCAAAGTCCGGCTCCGACAGCTTTTTCGAGCCGGACGGCGCGAGTCGGTCGGACTGCTCAAGGCGCGCATCGTACTTACCCGGCCGGGAAACGTCTCCATAGCGCGGTGCGAGTCGTGTCCATGCGAGTCGGTCGGAGCGTGTTGAAGCCGCGTACGAGTCGGTCGGCGATTTCGCGGGAGCTTGCATCGTACTCGCTCGGCCGGACCCACGTACGATTCGGTCGGGAAACAGGGCTCCGAATCGGATCCGGTAAATCCGATTCGGAGCACTACCAGCCGAGATCGGAATCGGCCCCTATGTCGATGAACATAGCAGCACATCAGCATGTCTCACATTGCCATTAGCTGATACTTTCTAGGTCGAGAGCAATACTTGCACTTGCAGTCTATCCATTGTATTAATCAATATGCAGCAGTACAAAACATTTTATTATATATTTACGTTGTGACCTTATGGTAACATGCGATTTTGTGGGTTGTACTCATGTACATTACAAGATGGTGACCGCTCTCAGAAGCGAGTCCTATGTTTATGTCGCACTAAGAACAACATGTCTTACTTTTGTTTCTAATGTTGTGCATGTAAACTGTTCCATTTCACTCGGCACTCTGGTGTGATCAAGGCCGCTTGACGGCCGAAACACGTCATGTTGCGATTTATGAAGTAATAAATCATTCATTGTGGATTTCCTTGTGTGGTTCCTGAGAGCGCGTACAACTTCGCCTTTACTTTAAGTGTATGTAAATATATATATATTTATTTGTAAATTTTTATATAGTCATAAAATTAGAAAATAAATTAAAATTAATAGTTTATTAATTGTTTTAAAGGAAATAGATGTATATATATTACATTTATAAATGTATGTTTAAATATTTTTTAAATAAAATTAATTTTATTGTATTTGTTAAAATGTATATTAAATCCACATATTTTTTTTTATTTAATTTTATTATTTAATATATTTACCATTAATTTTTATTTAAATAAAAAAATCGATATTCCGTACATCTATATTTTTTACATCATTATTTTTGTTTCGATATTTTTGTACTTACAATTTTAAATATAGGATGTCGATATTTTTGACATCGATATTTTTGCATCGATATTTGTGTATGGGGATATTTTGGGAATCGATATTCTATCAGTGAACCGATTAGTCTATGTGACAGAATAATTACTTTGGCACAAGTGAGACATTTGGATATCTCAGATATAATTAGAAGAATTTAACAACATTATTGGTGGCTAGATGTTGATTCACAAGTTAAGGAATTTATTAATAAATGCAAAGTTTGTTTATTGAAGGAAATTAAGTAATTTAGTGATAAATGGAAAGTTAAGACGGCTCCCTTATGTTCTGTAGCTTGGCTGGAAAGACCTTGGGAGAAGTTAGGATTAGATTTTGCAGGTCCTTATTTTGGGAAATATTTGAAAATGTCTGATTGTAGCTGTAGATAATTTTTCTAAATAGTTATATTTTGATTTTGTGAAAATGGCAGATACAATTGATATCAAGAGATTTCTTGAACAATTGTTCCACATAGAATGGGCACCAAAACAAATTGTAGCAGACAATGGATCTTATTTTGATTCCACTGAAATGGCACAGTATCTCAGCAAAAATGTCACACAAAATATTAGACTACCTATGTATAATACTTTATTGAATGGTTTGGTTGAAAGGGCTAACAGATTACTTAATTAAGGTATTCAATTGGCTTTAGCGAGCAAGTTGGATGTGGTTACTTACTTGAAGGAAAAAGTCTGGACTTACATTTGTACTCCCCATAGTACAACTGGTATTTCACCATTTGTGCTGTTGAGAGGTAGAATTCCCATTACTATTTTGAGACCAGATTGGCTTAGTAAAAAGACTAATGAAAAGTTTCCTAGCTATCGTAACGGAAAGTTTCAATTCTATTAAGGACTCGGAGGCGAGGATTATGCCTTCTTTCTTCACTTTATTTGTATAGCAGCCTTTAATTCAACTTTATGCACAAACTACAATTCCCATGAAACCTTGGGAATGAAGCAGAAACAAATCATCCAACGGGGAAACATCCCCACAGCAACCAATCAGGATCCATAGTCCACAACATAGTCCATCATCATTGTCCCTTCTCCCTCTTTCATCGCGCGAGGTCAGCCTCCGGACTATCTTGATGCATCCTGTTTACCTGCATCTGTCCCTACAACAACAAAGGGTAAATTGTAAACACAGGAAAAAACACCTATTTAGTTAAACCTGCGGAGGAACAGCAGATGAACATGCAACATCAACAAATGTCATTAACATCCAACAAGCCAAAACGTAGTCTCAGAGCAAGGAAGCTGCAGTACTTACTCTGTAAGGGGGGGGGTAAAATCCAGTAAGACATGTCCAGGGTGGGATAATCCTTGCCTCCGAGTCCTTAATAGAATTGAAACTTTCTGTTACAATAGCTAGGAAATTTTTCATTCTATGTCAAGACTGGAGGAGGGGATTAAGCTAGTTCAAAGCTTGCTCACAACCTTTAATATAGAACCTTTTGAAGGTGGAGTCCAAAGACCAATCGGCCGCGTTTAGGATATCCTTCAAACATGAGCCCCAAGCGAAAGGCTTTTGAAGCCATTGCGCCACGTGCCGAGTGTGCCTCAAAGAGACGTAGGTCAATCTCAGCCTCCTGCATAATCCACGGGACCCACTGAGCAATGTGGGGGAGGAGACCGCCCTAAACGATTTCCGAAGAGCAATGAGAAGCTGACGCTCGCCTGGGGGTCGAACCTCTTCGGTACGTTCCTCATATGCCTTCAGGTATTGGACGACGCACAGCTTGGGTGAATCCGGAAACTCCGGGTAAGTAATGACTCTGGTATGACACTTCGTTCTTCTATTGATTGTGAACGTCACCCCCATTGGGGAGAAAATCCTGCCTGTAATATCCAGTGCCCATATGTCAGAAACGCGTCTACAGGAACTGAGCAGAGAGCTCCTTTCTAGAAAGAAAATGGTTAGGCTGCCAGGAAAGGAACAAGTTAAGCACCTGGTTCACATCCCAAAGTGCGGATAGTGAGGCTTTGGGGGAAGAGAAAGTCTAATCCCCGCAATAGGCGACACACAAGGGGATGCTCCCCAACCGCTGTGCCGTTGACCGAGGAGTGGCCTGCTGAAATAGCCTAAAGAAAGGTATTCACTGATCTATAGGCCAGGCCATTTGAAGCCAGGTGAGCCAAAAAGTTAAGAACGTGTACTACATCTGCAGCCACGGGATCATGACTCCGTCGCACACACCAACGGGTCCATCTAAACCAGGTGGACCGGTGCCTCTTGACCGTGCTGTCGGACCAGGCCTTTGACATGAAGACCACAGCTTTGCCCAAAAGGCCTGGGACCAACCATTGTCCCTTGTACTCTTCCACGCCATGGGGTCAGCGACCCCTCCTGAATCAATGGTTGTGGAGCTTGATTGGGACTGAGAAGGAGAGTCGGAAACAGGGGGAGTGGGATTAGAGAATCCCAGGAAAGTTCCAGAAGAACTGGAAACCAAACTTGTGATCTGCAGATGAGAGTGATCAAAACCACTTCTGCCCCCTGCCGCCTGACTTGCGCGGAGGTTCTTGTGATCATCGCGAAGGGAGGGAAGGCATATCCTTTCTCCAGGCTCCAATCCTGGAGTAACGTATTTGTGGCCGCTGCCATGGGGGTACGTCCTCCAGCTGAAAAAGCGGGGAAGCTGGTGGTTCAACCTGGAGGCAAAAAGCTCCACTGAAAAGGGCCCCTAGCATTCCTGAAGATCCGCAAAGACCTCCGAGTGGAGTCTCCAAAGGCTGGAGTCTCTGAAGTTGCGAGACTGGAAGTCAGCAACCTGGTTTGCCTGACCCGGCAAGTATTCCACTTTGACCGAGATCTGACGGTCCAGACAATACTGCCAAAAGCTGGTAGCAAGATCCGAGAGCACCTTGTAGCGAGTACCCCCTGAATGGTTAATATATCGAACTGTCAATATGTTGTCCATCTTGAGGAGGACACAGGACTGGATGGAATCCTTCGTCCAGCAACTGACCACGAAGGAGCCTGCAAGGAGCTACAGACAGTTGATATGTAACCTCCGCTCGTGTGCAGACCACAATCCTCCTGTGGAAAAATCGCTGCATCTGGTGCCCCAGCCTGACCTGCTGGCATTGGACTCTATAGCAGTGTCCGGGGCGGTGCCCAAGGTCGCTCTCTCGTTCCCAGCGTCCATAAGTGCGAGCCACCATCAGATCTCTCCTAGAGCCTCCACGGAAAGCGGAACTCTGTGGGGGTATGGGAGGCCTCTGTGCAGGTACATAGCTTTCAGGTGCTGTAACGCCCAATAATGAAGGGGTCCCTGTAAAATGGCCTGAATGGAGGAAGAGAGCAGGCCTACCACCCGAGCCAACTGTCAAAGAGAAACCTGCTGCTTGGTGAGGGTGCATCTCAACTTGTGCCGAATTTTCGACACCTTCCGGGACGGCAGGCTCAGGGTGGCCATGGTCGAATCTATGACAAAACCCAGGAAGGCCACCCTCTGAGAGGGGGTGAAGAGTGATTTGGTCTCGTTTACTACAAATCCCAGGCTCTGAAGGAGATTCACCGCTGTTTGGAGATGGATGGACAGTTTCCGATGGCACTGACCCATAAGGAGAGTACCGTGTAGATAGACTATCAGACATATCCCCTGAGCTCTCAGATAATTCACTACCAGTTTGAGGACTTTCGTGAAGCACCTGGTTCACATCCCAAAGCTGAGGAAAGACCGAAAGGCAGTGTGGTGAACTCAAACGTATGTTGGTGCCAATTAAACTGAAGAAACCTCTTGTGGGGAGGAAAAATCAGAATAGCGAGGTAGGCGTCTTTTACATCCAGATGCACTATCCAATCTAGGGGGTGAAGGACATCTCGCTGGAGGTGGATTCCCTCCATTTTGAAGTGGCGATAAACCAGCCACTCGTTGAACTCGCGGAAGTTGATGACAGGACGCTGACCTCAGTCGGCCTTGTTGACCAGAAAAAGATTGTTGATGAATCCGCGGGGATGTGGTGCGGAATGACAGATGGCCCCCTCGGAGAGAAGTGAAGCGACCTCCTTGTCCACGGGGGCTGCCTCTCGCCCTGAAAGTTGAATGGGTCATGGCCTGGCACCCTGGGATGGATCACTGAAAAATTCTATGTGGAACCCCATGACCATCTGGAGAACCCAGGCGTCCCCCGTGATGGACGTCCAAGTATGAAAAAAAGTCGCCAGTCGGCCCCCTACCCTTATCCGGGAAGAAGGGAGAACACTCATTGGAATTGGAGGAAGTTGCAGCTCCCCGGAATCCTCTGCCGTGCCGCCCTCTTGTCGGGTAGAAGTTTATGAACCGGGGTTGGTCTACCGCATCATAGTATACATAATGTTAAGAAAGAATCCTGGTGATTATGTTTTAGTTAAAAACCCTGTGAGTGTTGTAAAAGGTGAATCTAAATTTTCAAAACCGACAAAGGTTCTTAAAGTATCTAAAGCTACAGTTTTACTGGAAAATAAAGCGTGGTGGAACAAGAATTATAGTGTTGAATTAAATCTTGATCAAGTACAAGTTATGTGGGGAAATGAGAGGAATGTGGATTCTGAAAATGAAAATGTTGGTTTGAGTTTGGTGATGGAACAGGTAATACACAAAACAATATTGCTCGTGATAGGCATCTTGAAAGATTGAATGCAGGGTCTGATATAAGGTCTGGTGGTGGTGATTTTGTCAGGTCCACTAGAAGTGGTAGGATGAGATCTGTGGAACACAAAAGAGTGGAATGGTGCACCCGGAAGCAAATTGATCAAAGATTCCTCCAGTCCATTTGGAAAGTTGAAGCTTTATTCAAAATCGTGAGATCCAACAATAAAAAACATTCCAGCCAACGCGTTTCGTTCAAACTGTGTTGAACTTCGTCAGGGCTTGTATTTATATGATGGTAAATATCTCCCATCATCTGTGACGAATATATTTGATACTTTTTGATTATTTCGTCGTCGTCAATAAATGCTACAATCACTGAAAAATGTTCCAAGGGGATAGTTATCCTTCCCTCAATCCAATACCCGAATCAGTATTGCCAAACGAAAATCCCGCGCTCCATTGTAGGGTGAGATCTGTGCCTATTTGTTTTGAGATTATATCACTTATTGAATAATTATAAGTGTAGTTTTTTGGGTTTAGTTTTTTTGCTGTTGGTCGTTTTGTTTTTTCTTGCTCTTATAGTATATTACGCTGCCGACATATAATTGCTACTGACCTACAACAACAGTGAACCTGAGAAAAAAACAAATTCTACTTCCGGCATGTCAGCGGTGATAGGTTAGCCGAAGGCCAACTTCCTGCAATGCAAACCTGACAAAACAGAGATCCTGCTATTCGGTAACAACCCCTTGCCTGGGTGGTCAGGGGCTTGGGCGGTTGACTGCGCGGTATACCCTCCCTCCGCCGAAGTGGCTAGAAATCTGGGAGTTCTTATTGGCACTAACCTATCACTCAAACCCCAGTTCTCAGCCGTGATCACAACCTCATGCTGGGTTCTTAGGCTGCTAAGGAAATTCCTTTAATTCCTGCGTTGAGAAGCCCAGAATACCGTAGTACAGGTGTTGGTCCTGTCTAGATTTGATTACACTAATATATTATATCTAGGCATACCAGACTACCTCATACAGAGACTCCAAAGGGTACAAAACATGGCGGATTGCCCTTTGTTCAATTTACCTATGCATACCTCAATATCCCACTACTGAAGTCAACTACACTGGTTACCTGTGAAAAAGAGAGTCATTTTCAAAGGATTGACTATAGCACAGGCAACCTTCGACACAACCGGCCCTAAATACTTTCAGAAGAAACTGACCCCCTACTGCCCTAATAGACCCCTACAGCCCATCTGCTACGTATTCCTTTTGTTAGACGAAAGAAATGGGCAGCTCTGTCTGTTCAGTTCTGGCAGCCAAATATTGGAATGAACTCCCGGTGGCCCTTAGATGTATCTCTGACAAAAAACCTTCCACAAACACTTGAAAACACATCAGTTCAAAGATTAATTTAAAATGCTCCCCTCCCTCTGCAACAGACCCAGCACGGGGACAATCTAGCAGTAGCTGTGTGCTTTACAAATCCCAATATTAAATAAATATAAGTTTTATTTTTATTTTAAAGAATATCATATAATAAAAAAGCATTATTTCATGGTTTTTCTGCTATAAACCTTTCCGTTTTGCTTTTTGTTGTTTGTTATATAAAAATGGGTATATGTTATATGTTAGTTTGTTTATTAGATGTGTAAGTATGTGGAATATCCGTACATCTGATGTCATGTCCTGAGAATTCCTGAATGCTGGCTCGCTTGTCAGATTTTCCCAAGGAGTCGGCGAGAGAAGTTGTGGGTCCATGCATGAGAATAAACTCTCAATTATAAGCGCCGCCTCTGTGTTTCTTTGATTGCTCACTGAACACCCTCCTGGCTGATGTCTATGGCACCTGACTTGAGTTGCACTGATGAGCCATGTGTGGCCACAGATATAGCAGTGGTGGCATTGGCTGGTACTACAGAGGCAAATATAGCCATGCAGGGGTGGTGGTGGTGGTATGTGCAGGCAATGCTGGAGTGGTAGCGGTAGCTGCAGCCAATGCAGTAGTGGTGACCGTAGCAGCAGCTGGTGCAGCAGTGGTGTTTGTGGTGGTAGCTGCAGCAGATGCAGGAGTGGTGGAGTTTCCAGTTAGTACAGCTGTAGAGATTGTTATGTCAGATTTTCCAGCACATACTGCTAGACTCTTTCTGAACGCGAGGGTGACGAAGTATGGCCCGTGTATGGTACTTCCTTCCACCTTTCTTCTCCCTTAAGTCCTCTTACCGGTGAGGGGAAGTCGTTGACCAGTCAGTTTCTATGGTGCCTTATGGGCTACAGCAAGGAGCACATTGTGTATCAATGTGATGATATAACATGGTCTACTGGGTTTGTGCAAATTCTTTAAACTGCCTAGGCTGTATTGATTAGATGCCAAAATGTTATATACCATACTATTTGGTCAGAGTTTTCTGTCCTGGGGCATCTTAGACCATAGACTGGTGCCTAAAGTTGCCTAATATTGAAAGCATGTGCTGGTGGCTGTACTGGCAATGTCAAAGCAGCATTCTAGGGCCTTATAGCTTCTCCGAGCTTTACATTAGGCACACAATAAACAAACATTTTATTCCTACACATGTGAATTTTTGCAGAAGGGATCATTATGCCTGGTCAAGCCAACTAGCTATATATGGGTCTTGTGAATGGCGTGGCCCCTTCTGTGGTAGACTGAGTCCCTCGTAGATCTTTGTCATAAATTATACAGCACTTCCATGCAACAGAAGATCTGAATGCTCTGTTTCATAGCCAGCTTGTTATAATTGGGACTGTTGCTAAAATATTGCTCAATGTATGCATGGTGCATTTACTTAACTGGCTCTTCCACCTCTAAGGCAGATTCAGTGATCCACTCAATGTTGGGCAGCTTTATTTAGGGGCATATGATCTCTTCCTGCCATGGCTCTAATGTGAGATCATCATCATCATCATCAATCTCCTTTATTCGGATATACGAAATATCCATAAAAGTACAAAGCAAAATACCAGCATACATTAATATATTCAAATTTAAAACAACAATAAATACCTAATTTAATACAATAAAATACAATGATATCATATACACTGTTAGAAAAAGAGACGACACTGTAAAAATAGAATATTACATAATAATATAGCAGCATGATAAGTAAAGTGCATGTTTTATAACAGATATCAGTCATTAAAATATGTTCTACATCAACCGCAATCCAAATTTAAATACTAATCCAAAAGGGAGAACAGTAATAAAAAATACACTCGGGTTTTGCTTAAATAGTGTCCATAGCGGCACGTGAGCGGACAGCCATTTTCAAAAATGTGCTTACACGAAAAATTAAATTTTCCCCATCAAGTTTAAGAATAACACTATAGGCTTCTCTGAAATCATCAATACCCAGGGCTTTAAAATAAGGGATCAATAATTGCATACTGTATTTTCGGTAGTAGTTACAAAAGAATATAAAATGTAACATCGATTGGTTTCCATGGTTGCCACAATAACATGGCGTTTGCTCAAGTTTTGTATTAAAGCCTAGAGGGAAGCACAATAAGTATTTTAGGGTGCCTGATCTAAGGCGAAAGAGCAAACTACGATCCCAGCGGTTAATGGCTTTTAAAAGATAACCAGCTGGCAAATATGGGCGGGTGACATCACCCTCTACCGTGGATATATAACGAAATACTGTAGATTTCGAAAATTCTCGCTCATACCTAATACCTTCATAATGTTTATACAGAGCCTTCTGAATAATCTTTTATTGATACCTTCCAAATGATTTGGATTTATAAAAATATGTGCGAGATTTATACTAGTCAAGCTAGTCCTAACAGCAGCCAACCATGGTATATCAATACCATTATCACAATTAAGGCAGTCAGTTATAATTTCTCTGCTCAGTGCTGCCGCTGGATTTTGCCATACTTTTAACCAAAATACGGCAGGGCGAGACCTAATATAATCTTCCACATATAGCAAATTCAACTCTCTATGACAGATATAAGATGATGAAGAAATCGGTGCCCCCAGTACTCTCCGGCAAAATCTATTTTCCTCGATCTGGGTGCTATTAATATTTGTATGACCCCATATCTCTGCCCCATATGTTACTATGGGTAGGCACTGAGTTTTGTAAATATTCAGTAAAGATAGCACTACCTCAGATCTTCTAGGCTGGGGAAGACTCAAAAGTGAGTTAACCGATTTTAAGAATTTACTTCGGCCATATGCAGAATGGGCCGCCCAGGAACCATTATCAGAGAATACTAAACCCAAATAGGGAAAGTGCAAGTGCTTATCAATTTTTCAGGACCTAAATTAATAACTTTAATAGAATATTTTTTGGGGCCACAACACATTAAAAAGATTTTTTAAAATTAGTGCAAAGATCTAATCCATTCATAAAATCATGAAAACCCCTAACTAAAATGCGGAGAGAGTTCGGGGTGCGACCCATTAAAACCGCATCATCCGCATATAATAGAGCAGGGAGTTTATTACCATTGATCATTGGGACATCTATATTCAAAGTTAATAATGTATTATGCAACTCATTGATATATAAAATAAATAGGAGAGGGGCCAATACACACCCCTGCCTGACCCCTCTACCAATAGATATATCCCCTGATACCTCCCCAGCCATACTAATCCTAACCCTTGCCCTTAAATCCCTGTGTAAATACGATAAAAAGTGCACTAAATCCTCATCCAACCCGTATCTTAAAAGGCATGCCCACAAACGCGATCTATTAACAAAATCAAAGGCGGATGTCAAATCCATAAAAGCCAGGTAGATTGGGGATTTCCGGGCTATTGTATATTTACCTATGATTAGATTGAGATTAAGGCATTGTTCCACAGTTCCCAAATTACTTCTGAAACCTAACTGGCATTTATTTAAAATACTTCCTTCCTCCGCCCAAGACCTAATTTTGTTAAATAATACCCTGCCAAGTATCTTAAGAGTATTATCGATCAGAGAGATCGGTCTGTAGCAGCTCGGGTTGGATCTGTCCCCCTTTTTAAATATTGGAACGATTATACTGGAGGCCCATGTTTCAGGAATATGGGAATTTGTTAAGTTATTAAAAACGTTCAGAAGAAGAGGTGCCCAAAACTCTGTATTATACTTTATAAGGTCAATCGGTAGACCATCTGGGCCGGGGGCCTTATTCCCTAAACTCTGATCAATAGCATCCTCGACTTCAGTCAGCGTTATATGTATTCTTGACACAGGGTAAATGTCACTGTAGTCCCCATCGTCAGGCGGAGCTGTATATAATTTAGAGAAATGCGCTTCCCAAGTTTCAGCAGATATGTTACAACTTATCGGGGTAGTTGAGAGGGCCCGGGTTCTCATGTTTTTAACCGCAGCCCAAAAACCCTTTGAGTTATTGAGCCTTGCAGCACATGCCAAGTTGTCCCACTGTTCTTTTAGGATTTCATCTTTTCTCTCCTTGACCACCTTTTTATATTGGCCCCTCAACAATCTTATGTGGTTAACATCCCTTGGTGCCTCTTTCATAGCTGCCCGAAGCTCTCTATTTGCTTGTGAGCATGTGGTATTGAACCATTTCTTTTTACTGTTTGACACGGGTCTTGAAATTATTTGTTTAACACCTGTGCATAAATCAGTAAATGCGGTGACTACCTCGGGGTTAGGGTCAATTAACGACAGGCAGCTATTAACGGATAGGTGATATGTTGACAGCATTTTTGAAAATACTTTACAATTATCTATACCTTTCCATATAATTCTTAAATTGTCTGTCGAGGATGCTATGTTACAGGCCCCTGGTTCCTTAGAAAAGCCGGGTTTTAGTGCTACCCTAAATGTTACAGAGTTAGGGTTATGATCCCCATATATGGTAGGTATAACCTCGGCTTTGACCAAGAGATCTTCCAGTACGTCTGATATAAAGACATAATCTATTACTGAGGCACAGCCACGTCCTCTATAAGTTGGTAATGGGTGACTGTTGCAGTAATTTATATCAGCAATATCCATCACATTAAGTAGATTATGTTTTGGTAAATAACCCAATAACTCAGTCCCCCTTCTACATGGGGGTGCTTGCAATGTATAAGCAGCACCTACCCAATTTACCCCTGAAATTTTAGCATTAAAATCACCACCCAAACAAATTCCAACTAACTTATGTGGCCTCATTGAGTCTTGAAACTCTGAAACAAAATTAAAAAGATTCACAAAATTTAAATTTGGTTCAGATAAAAAATCATTATTATAAAAATTAATAAAACAAATTGAGACCCCACATGTATATATCAGGGCCTGGAAATTGGTTCTATGTGTAGGAATAATTTTAACAGTGCCTCCTAAAGAAATATTAACCCAAATAGAGAGGCCGCCTGACGGTCTCCCATATAACGAGGTATTTGCCATTACATTAAAACATTCAAACCCTTCAAGATACAGTTCTTTTGTTGCCCAAGTCTCTTGAAATAGCAATACATCAAATTCGTTTACCATCTTTACCCAGTCCTCGATGGCTATTTTAGATGCCAGCCCGGCAATATTCCAACTTAACACACGCAAATCGTGTGTCTCCGGGCTGTCAATTGTGGAGGAAACCGATGGAACTATAGAAAGGGATGGCTCAGTGAGGGTTATTATGGGCTGCAGTCAATCTAAACTATCTAAGCCAGAAAGGGCCATAAATCTATTTTGCGTCAAGTGTAAATTGGTATCCAATATGTTATGTCTAGGGTTTGGCTTGTAAAAATAACCAAGAGGTAGTGAACAAATATCAGTAGATATGCCATTGGTACACTCTTTTGCTGATAATACAAATCTTACATAAGCTGGTCGCCGAAAATTAATGACGACACAGTCACCCTCTATAATTTTGTCTGATAATCCAACCCAGCCCACCCTGCGAACCATTATAATGTCATTGATGTTACCGGCACTAAACCCTTTGTGTTTAATCAACCAGTCAGTGCATTTATTTCGTAGTTGGTCCCAAGATTCAGGCTGGTTTTTCCCTATTGGTGGGACTCCTGCAAGGATCAAAACGTACGGGCAGGATGCCGGAGGTAAATTTAACACATCAGTTCTACCCTCAATACACTCGCCTGTTTTGGGCTTAGTAGCAGCGATCTTAATGTCAAGCGCAGGATGGGCATTATGTACAGAAATTAAAAGAGGAGTAGTGTTAACCTGTTGGTTCGGTACGTGTGGACTAAGAGGATCGCTAGGTTTTGATAGTGTGACATTGTGGTTTGGGTGCTTAGGAACAGAACATCCTTTAGCTTGATGGCAGGTCCTACATGAATCTACCCTAGGATGATGATCTTGTGTTGAAATTCCCTGTATCAACCCAGGTTGTGTTCTGCTTACAGATTGTTGATTAGGGGGGGCCCCTCCCTGTTGGGATACTGGCCTAAAAGTACTACCAGGCACACTTAATTTATTAAACAAAGATTCTAAGCGATCCAAACGTTTCCAGAGTATGGTAAAATTCCTTTCGACAAGCTCCCTAACATTCTCTTTAACAGTATCTATAATAATATCAATTGCTGTGTCCCCAAGTGTAAAATTGTTAAAAGTTGCTGGTAAAGACCCAGTCTGAGTGGAGATTGAACGATTTAACGGCTCAGAAGGGGTTAAGTCCATGTGAGCGCTGACAGAAGCTATGTTGACTGTATCAACTATAGCTGCCGGGCCCTGGATCCATGTGCTTAAAGCGGTGCGCTGCATCTTCAAACGTGGGGGTTGTTTCCTCTTAGGACAGGCTGGTTTGGTTAATTTCCTTTTTTCTTAGCCCCGGATATTTCTGGGTTCGGGGAAATGTTCTCTGAATCGACAAAGTCTCTGCTATACGTTGAAACAGCAAGATCCTTAACTCCCCCTGTGTCCCCGATACTATTGCTTCCCTCAGCAGCCAGCCGATTTCCTTGAGCTGACAAGTGCATATTAAAATCAGATAAGGGATGTGGCGGCTGGGTGGGGCTAAGGAGATCCCTGTTTGCAGCTAGTGGTGAAATATGCAAACTTGGTAGATCCAGGGACAAGCGTCTCTCTGTCAGTTCTATTTCGGTACTAACAATACTGACAGCTCTCTCCAACATGCTATCAATAGTGGTAGTAGTACGCGAACTATGCAGGACATTGCGTTTGGACGTCATCGATTATTATCCGTGGCAGTATTTTTTTAACTTTATATTGCTTACCACATAGAAGTCACAGAAGATAGAGATTAACAGATCTCAGAGGGGTTGCCCAGCCCGGCCTCCTTCGGTCTCTGACGGGCAAGGACGGGCCCGCCCTTGGCCCGGGCTTTGCCCGGGCGCGGCCTGCGCACGTCCCGCGCTGCGGGGGTCACCGGCGCTCTTGTAGCGGGAGAAAGGCTTAGCTCCTCCCTCCTGGGAGAGCTCTGGATTCTGGGGAATAGAGTCCCCCTCCGAGATAACAGTGACAGCAGAGCGCGTCCGCGCTGCGGGGTCACCGGCGCTCTTGTAGCGGGAGAAAGGCGTAGCTCCTCCCTCCTGGGAGAGCTCTGGATTCTGGGGATTAGAGTCCCCTCCGAGATAACAGTGACAGCAGAGCGCGTCCCGCGCTGCGGGGTCACCGGCGCTCTTGTAGCGGGAGAAAGGCGTAGCTCCTCCCTCCTGGGAGAGCTCTGGATTCTGGGGAATAGAGTCCCCTCCGAGATAACAGTGACAGCAGAGCGCGTCCCGCGCTGCGGGGGTCACCGGCGCTCTTGTAGCGGGAGAAAGGCGTAGCTCCTCCCTCCTGGGAGAGCTCTGCATTCTGGGGAATAGAGTCCCCCTCCGAGATAACAGTGACAGCAGAGCGCGTCCCGCGCTGCGGGGTCACCGGCGCTCTTGTAGCGGGAGAAAGGCGTAGCTCCTCCCTCCTGGGAGAGCTCTGGATTCTGGGGAATAGAGTCCCCCTCCGAGATAACAGTGACAGCAGAGCGCGTCCCGCGCTGCGGGGGTCACCGGCGCTCTTGTAGCGGGAGAAAGGCGTAGCTCCTCCCTCCTGGGAGAGCTCTGGATTCTGGGGAATAGAGTCCCCCTCCGAGATAACAGTGACAGCAGAGCGCGTCCCGCGCTGCGGGGGTCACCGGCGCTCTTGTAGCGGGAGAAAGGCGTAGCTCCTCCCTCCTGGGAGAGCTCTGGATTCTGGGGAATAGAGTCCCCCTCCGAGATAACAGTGACAGCAGAGCGCGTCCCGCGCTGCGGGGGTCACCGGCGCTCTTGTAGCGGGAGAAAGGCGTAGCTCCTCCCTCCTGGGAGAGCTCTGGATTTTCAAGGTTTCCAGGAATGCTAACAGATGTTTTTGTGAATTATATAAAAGTCCAACACTCCTTAAAATTAAGCTGTTTGTTGAGAAGGTTGTTCTTGGAGACCGTGAACTCAAGAACACATTTGATCAGAAGCATGAAACGCCGTCAGCCTTGCTAACATTCCTTTGCCTGAACTTCGTTTACCACAGATTTGCGAGCGACACCCTTAATCTTGAAGACGCAAAGGCAAGAAACAGCAGGCATCATATTATGCCCGGAGGGGGGCTCGAAAAGCCTGTGGGACTAAGGAAAAGTCAATCACGAGCCAGGCTGTGCATGGAGAACACTCCCAGTCCAGGACTCCAGCCGTACCGACGTGTCAAGAAGTCTCCCTGTTCCTCTATGGGGAAGTTCTCCTGTGTGTACAACCACGTGAGATCAGTGGAGGACCCTTTTAGTGGCCATACTCTCCCTGCGGTGTTTGAAGAAAAAAGCCTTAACCCTACTCTTTAAATTGTTATAAATTCTTTGCAGTCTACAATGTTTCTGAACTGTGAGGACAATGAAGATTCTCATTCTGACTTTTGCTTCTGTCTCTATAATCCAGGGGTCTATCAATTTAAGCTCCTCCCTGATGATCTCTTCAACTAGCACCTGTATTTACCTTTCAGAAAAGTGTTACTCTGGTGCTCAGAGGCCATGATGTGCAGTCTGACCAGAGGATGGCGATGGATGAAGGGTGCCATCTTTAGCAACTTGACTCCATAGCTTGGTGGAGATCTGGAGCTTGGGCATATGGCATGGTCACACTTCCCTAACATCAATAGGAATTCTCAGATTACTTGCCAGTAATCTTCATTGCTCCAGATCAAGGCCTTTCTAGTCAAAGAGATGGATCTCATTCTCAAGACAAGTGATACAATGTGGGGGTGTTCTTTTCTGGGAGAAATTCACGCCTATAGAGTTTGCGTCACTAACAATCAACAGCAAATGTGGCGGTGCAAAAGGTGAGGGAACACACCCTGACCCCTCCAAGTTAGACCCTAGGGTCAGACAAAATTTATACACGGACTACTCTTGTTTTTTGTGCTATGTTTACTGATTGTTAACAAAAATCGTAATTAATCGGAGCGTGTGCATAGGCTTGTTATAAATCTCATTCTCAAGACGTTCTTGGGACAGGCTAACAACCCCCCAGTCACCACAATGATAGCTGTTAATAAAGTTTTGGTGACGTATTCAACAAAGTACATTTATTTTTACTATTCCATTTAAGCAAATCTCCACCGCTTCTACCAAACTTCTTGTTTAATACCAACTACCTTTTTACTGGTAGAGAAGGACTGGGAATCCTGGACTGAGAAAAGGAAAACCTTGATTTGGAGTAATCAAGATTACTGGAAAGTAATCTGACCGTTATCTTCATATCTTGGTCTTTCTTGTCAAAGTCCTTACTTCTTGAGGATATGCAAGCTTATCCTTAAAAGCAAGCATTATTCAATTTCATGCTACATAGTTTGTTTTAATGTTACAATATACCAGAAAACAATGAATGTATTGAAATCAAAACAGTGTCTGGTAAATTTCCTACATTTCTTACAGCTACATTTAACTAATAATGTTGTACAGGTGTATTCAGAGATACCCATGTGGTGGCCCTACAAATCTCTGCCATTAGAACTCCCTTTGCTTAGGGTGCAGTTATGTTACGCCGCGGGACGACTCGCGACCCGCGACGCTACCTGTTTCCTCTTCACCGGCCGCGGTGCAACCCGCGGCACCCCTCCCTCCTCTTCGGGGGCAGCGCGGTACAGCATCACGGCCCACAAAAGCGTAGCGGAAAGCACCCGCGACCCCTGTTGGTTTTCGGGCACGCCACATACTTGCACGGCAGCCCATCCGCTTCCCGAGGCACCTTGGGACATTACACTAACCTGGTGTGGGCGTCTGGTAATCCCCCTTCCTTTGGGGCCATATTGTTGCTCTCCTCTTCACCGTGCTCCCAGAAGGCAATAGGGGAGGGTTACTTACCCTCCTAACATGGCGATCTTTCTGTAATGCACTTCACTCTTTTCCCTATCCAAGATGGCGACACCTCTCCTTCCTGTTTTGTCACTTCCTGTTCCTGTATGTCCCTTCCTTCATTCCTGGAGTCTCATCTTCAACATCAGAGGTTTTTTCCCTCCGGGATTTTCCTCTTAGCACTCCTTCTGCAGGGCACTGGCTGCTTAGGCTTTCATTGTCGGCAGCACCGTGGCTACCGGAAGGGGTAGCCCCTATCTCGGCCAAACCAGGACTTACAAGAACCGAAGCCGGGAACCGTCCCAACGCCTCAAGACTGGTAAGAAAGACCCTAAAACCGACAGAGTTATGCCCTCGGTTGATCATGCTAAAATATCAGAAGGTATCTCTACACCAGCAATTTTGTAGACTCCAATAATGGCCCCTTTCAGCCATGACTAATAGTCAAGGTAGAGGTGTGTGTCCATTTTTATAGAACCATATGCAACCACGAAAGAACAACAAATTTTAACAGATTCTGTTTGATTAAGGTAAACCAGAATTGCTCTTCTTACATCTTAAAAATGCCATCTTTATTCCTCCTGAGAAGAAGGATTCAGCTGAAACACTGGAAGAACTATTTCCTGCTCTAAATGGAACTTAGTACATACCTTTAATTTAAAAGAAGGACCTGGTCTCAAAATGATTCTGTTTTGCATAATTGTCATATGCCATTCATCTAAACTTAATGAACATATTTACCCAACCTTCTTGCCAAAGTAATTGCATTTAAGAAGGCAACTTTAAACATTAAAAGAGAAAAAGTAACTATCTCCAAAGGTCCAAATGGAGGGGCCTAAAGAAGAACCAAGCTTAAATTGAGGAATGGATTATGAGTCTAACAGTCTTGCAGCTAAGGTTTTAATGTTGGAAACAGAAGCCCCATGTTGCCTTATAGCTCTGATTGCGGCCTACTGGACCTTAAGTGTGGATACCCCTAACCCAAGGGGAAACCCATCTCTATGGAATTCAAAAACTTTAAATAGGTCACATGTATCAGGATTCAAGGATTTGTTTAGGCCTATGTTAGAAAAGGTGTCCCAATATCTTTTCTAGGATGTCAAGGTTGAATCCCTGTGACTCTGCTGGATTAATTCTGTGACTTAGGAAAAACACCCTACTCTTTAACGGTTTAACGTCTCAGATGCCGAGCTGTAAGATGCAGTCTTCAGAGGCTGTTGATTGTTAGTTCTGGATACAATAGGGGACTGTCTATGATTGGCAAATTAACTTATCAATAACATCCTCAAAAGAGAAACCAGCATCTCCTAGACTAGAACAGGGAAATTTCTGATATCTCCTGTTGGATATTCTTGAGGACTCTCAGAGGACTCTGGATTAAGGGAATTAGGGAAACACATAGAGAAGGCCTTTTGACCACCTGAGTGACAGAATACACATGTCCCAAGTCTCTGGACACTGGTTCTTTGTGCAAAATACTGAGTGCATTGCATCTTCCTGAGAAGTGAAGAGATTTGATGAGCCTCAAACAGAAGTGCTTCCCATCGAAGATGGAAATTTTTATATGTCGGAAAGAGCCTGCCCCGATTGTCTGCCTAAATGTTTTTCAGCCCCAGAATGTAACATGCCATTAGTGAGATCGTATTTTTCTTTGCCCATAATCCCATTGCATGAGCGAGAACAGCTAGACTTTAGGAATGTGTGCCCCTTGGCAATTCATGTAAGACTTTACAACTGGGTTGTCCGTTCTTACTAATATAGCTTGATTTTGGACTACTGCAACAAATGTTACTAGACCCCAAAATACTTCATGGATTTCTTTCCAGTTGGAGCTGTGTATTTCTCTTTCAATGATCAGCACCGTTTAGCTAGGCAACCTTCTAGATTTGCCTCCTAGCATGCAGCAGTGGCGTATATTGTCAATATCTGTGGAAGTGGTGGAGACAAAGAAACTGTCTACAAAACATTCAACTCTGTTAACCACAAATTCTATTGCACCTTGAGTTGGTTCAATTAATCCTTACTGTTAGATTTCTGGTTGAGAGATCCTACTACCTAAGTATATGGCGGATCAAGGGCTTCGGTGTGACTTAGCCCATGATATCACAGCTGTCCCGGCTGCCATAAGCCCCTGCACCCTGAGCCATTCCTCCAATTAAGCCTGTTGGACTTGGCCCTTTCTGCAGGGTCATCCCTGAATGTTTTTCCTTCACCCATTCTTTTTTCTGAAATATGTCTTTATTGGTTTTAGGACTTTTTGCACTTTACCACTGCTAACCAGTGCTAAAGTGCTTGTGCCCACTCTGTAAAACATGATAAAATTAGCGTACACCTGATTGGCATATTTAATTTACTTATAGGTCCTAAGAAAAGTGGTATACCATATACCCAGGGCTGGTAAATTAAATTCTACTAGTGGGCCTGCAGCACCTATTGTGCCACCCACTTAAGTAGCCCCTAAAACATGTCTCAGGCCTGCCATTAGACTTTTAAACTGCCAATTTGACTTGGCAAAATAAACCTTTTACCAATCTCAAAGCACCCTTTTTTAATACATATGTCACCTCTAGGGTAGGCCCTGGACAGCCTATAGGGCAGGGTGCATTTTGAGAGTTGGACATGTATTTTTAAGTTTTACGTGTCCTGGTAGTTAAAAACTAACAAATTTGTTTTTCACTACTATGAGGCCTAGCTCTCCCATAGGATAACATTGGGTTACCTTATTACATTTAATAAGTAACAACTTTTGTTTGGGAGCAGGAAGAAATGACATGTTTAGTGTCTACTGAATCATAATTTAAAATCCTCTTTAATGCTAAAGTTGGATTTTAAGTGACAATTCTGAAAATGCTACTTTTAGAAAGTTGCAACACAACATACACTTCTTTTGGGGGGAAACTCCAATAGTTTATTCCACTTCAAAGCTGGCACCAGGTATAAAACTAGGAGCCTCAAACCCACTTCAGTTTACATCTGGACCTGCAGGACTCTCAGAGGACCACCCTGCTGCCTGTGGCCTGCTGTGTACGTCATAAGCCTACTCTGCTGCACCAAAAGGACTGCCTTACTGCCTGAAGCCTGCCTTGTGCACTCAGAGGACTGCCCTGCTGCTTGAAACCTGCTTTTCTGCATGAACCCAAAACGTCCAGAGTGAC
This sequence comes from Calotriton arnoldi, assembly GCA_963921515.1. Classification (NCBI taxonomy): domain Eukaryota; kingdom Metazoa; phylum Chordata; class Amphibia; order Caudata; family Salamandridae; genus Calotriton; species Calotriton arnoldi. The sequence goes on from CAWUFW010000061.1 coordinate 5,754,495, forward strand.
TCCAAGGGTTAGTTGGCTGGCTTCCTGTTCAAAGCCGCAAAGATGGAAAAGGCTCCAACCATCTTGAACCTGCACCTGGACCAAGCCTGAGTGAGTCCTAATCCTTCAAGTGGTGCCCCTCCAGTGCTGGACCCTTGAAAGTGGTGCTAAACATGCCCAGATAGTCTAAATTCAAAATTGGGAAAGTTTTCTGCCAGAAAATGCCCTGAGAAACGAAGGGAGACCAGGACCTGAATATAGCATGTTACATTGCATGCTATTACAACGCGTACTTTTACAACGCGGTCGTTACAACGACGCGTTAGTTAGTACGCAATACTCTACATCGCAAGTCATTACAATGACTTGCTGTAGAGGAGCGCTGGACTCAGGAATAGCATTATTTACTATTCCTACTCCAGTTTGCGCAACAGCAGGAAGGTGTTGGATTTCATATCCAATACCTTAGCGCCCCTACAGCAAGTCATTCTAATGACTTGCGATGTAAAGGTATTGCGTACTAACAACGCGGTCGTTGTAACGACCACGTTGCAATGGTACTTCGTTGTAAAAACAGCGTTGTAAATGCTGTTTCCCCCAGGACCTACCTGCTTGCTGATCCACTCAAGGTGCATCTCCGGTCAGCCTGACTTTGCAGCAGCTCTCGCTACTTTCTTCTCCGCAGCAGCAAATGCTGTTCAGCAGCTCCTTGCAGAAGTAGTATCCAGTCTCGTGGAGCCCTCATTGGCTACAGCCTGCATCTTCGTCCCGCTGGATATTTTCGATTTCCATAACAGAGGCTAAGGCCCACATGCATCAAAGAAAAAAATTGCGACTCTAAAATAGCGAAAATTAAGGATTCGCTATTTCAGATTCGCTAAACGGAATGCACCAAATAATTCGGTAAATATTTGCGATTCCTTAAAAATCGCTAAAATATTTACCGATTACTTATTTACCAATTCTGTATTTGCGAATTCGCAAATACCGAATCGGTATCTGCGAAAGCGCCAATCGTCTCATGGAGATGACATCATACCAGGAAGTGAATCCCAGATACCACACACCTGTGCAGAGTTAGAGACTGAGGAGGAGGAAGACTGTTGGTGCACAGCCTGGAAAACACATTTTCTAGCAGAATCTGAGACCAACAATTACAATGGACCCAGGAAACAAAAAGCAGAAAGGAGAAGGCAGGAAGAGGAAGATCAAATTCAGTGAGAGGGAACTGGAAATACTCACTGAGGAAGTCGTCCAAAAAATGACCAGCTGTTTGGGAAACAATCCCTGTATGTTGCAGAGTCAGTCAAGCGGAAGATCTGGCTTGGGATACAAGCCCGGGTCAATTCTGTGGGCGTCACACACCGTGACATCAGCAACTTACAGAAGCGATGGTATGACCTTCGCAGCCGGGCAAAAGAGAGAGTGGCTGAAAGGCTGGCATCTGCAAGAAAAACAGGAGGGGGAACATCCACTCAGCCTGCAAACACCCCAATGGGCGACTTGGTGGAATCCACTCTGCAGCCCGAGGCAGTTGTCGGGGTCACGCAGATTGACACCTCAGGACATGCGGGGACCTCCCAAGGTAAGAGCACATCCAAACATATTGCAAAATAATTGTAAGCCAAAGTGCAACAAATGCATACCCTGCGTAGTGTAGCAGGCATGAGTCCAGTCCACCTCTTACTTGCAACCCCTAATGCATTGTGGGAGTTGTATGCAAACATATGTAATGGCAAAGCATGGGGAGTAGCACAGTTCAAATGCAACAGAGTACAGCAAGGCAGTGACAACAGTAGACTTCCTACATCACAGAAGTTAATTTATTACACCTCTGTGAGCGCAATGTCACAAACATGTGCAAAAAATAGATTTGTTACATTTTACAAAACAAAATGATCTTGCGCTGTTTCCCTCACAGATGCATCACAGGAGAGTGACGTGGCAGACATCCACGATTCACAGGGACATACAGACCAGCAAGATGAGGGACAAGAGATGCCGGCATCCTCGCCCCTACCTGTTCCCACTCAACGCAGGAGAAGAGTACTGCCACTGCCCGATTTGGATAGTGAGGAGGACACACAAACAGGAGCAGACCCACAGGGCACTGCCCATACACCCCCACCCCCACCACCAGAGGTAACAATACCACCACGTCACAGTCCGTTCCGCAGGCGAAGGCCAAGTCCATTTCTGAGGTCTGCTGTGGACGATGGTGAAGCTGCCTGCAGTGTGCTTGAGACCAAGATGTTGAGGGTCCAGCGCCTGCAACAGAAGAACATGCGACTCATGCAGGAGCAATTGGGAACAATGGCCACACACATGGGTGGGATTCGTGACTGCATGAAGGAGCAGACGACTGCACTCGTTGAGGGGTTCAGGGCACACGGTGACAAACTTGACCGTGTTGCAACAGCCATTGAACAGATGTGCAGTGTCATGCAGGCTGAGCATATCTCCAATACCAGGAGGCAACAACATTCTATGGGGCGCATGCGCGGATACACCAGGGCCATCAACAGGCTGAGTTCTACGACAGCTCAGCTATACAGGCGTGCAGTCGCCATGCAGGTCGAGATGACCCACTGCTGTGGAGATGTGGCCAGGGGCCTAATCCAGGTCACCACTGCTGTGGAAGGGCTGCAGACAGCAGCAGCCAGTGGGAACCTCATGCATGGAGGGGGAGAGTGAGGAGGCCTCCAGCCTCAGCAGCCTACTGGTGCCTGTGGCACATAGCAGGAGGCGCAGTAGCAGGAGTCAGGCAGTCACAGAAGACACCATGTCAGATGCAGCTGGGCCTACTACAAGGGCCACAGGGGGCGTCACAGGAAGCGTTAGACATTTGGACATACAAACAATCTGGTGATGTAACCAGATATGTGTTACCTATACACACTGCCGTTGCAGTCCCAAGGCAATGAAATGTAATTGCCTGTACATGGTATGTGTGCATTAACACATACACACAACTGTCACATTAAACCTTTAACCAAATTCTGTGTTGTCATGTGCTTACTCACCTTAGAAGTAATGTTGCGTGATTTCTGCTCTTCTACGTCTGCCCTCTGCTGCATGTGGTCCGCCTGCTGCATGGGGTGGTTGTATCGGCTGTATGTCCTGTTCTGGCTCGCTGTCAGAGTCCACCAAGGGGATGCCTCTATTGGTGGCTATGTTGTGCAACATAGCGCACGTTGCCACAATCTTACAGCATTTCTCAGGACTGTACTGTAATGCCCCACCGCTCTTGTGTATGATGCAGAATCGTGATTTGAGTACCCCAAATGTCCTTTCAATAACATTGCGCGTCGCAATGTGCGCACGATTGTAACGTCGCTCCTTTGAGTGGCAGGATTCAGGTATGGGGTGAGGATGTAAGACCTCACAGGGTATGCGCTATCACCTACAGGATGTGAGACACCAACATACATTAGTCACTGCAATGTGTCACCATGGTGTAAATTTTTAAATTACAGTATTACATTGATTTACCCAGTAGATATCCTTCTCCGAACTCCCCCGCAAGTAGACGTCTGTGTATTCCACTGTGCCGGAAGATGTATGCGTCATGGGCACTGCCAGGGTAACTTGCCACAATGTCAGTGATTAGTGTTTTTGAGTTGCATGTTACCTGTATGTTCAGTGAGTGGTAAGATTTCCGGTTGCGGTATTCATACTCATTCACTGCAGGGGGACATATGGGTACATGCGTCCCATCGATACAACCAATCACATGCGGGAACTGTGCAACCTGATAGAAATCTAATTTGGTTTGCATCAAATCCTGTGGTGTGGTGGGGAACCTGATGTGGTTGTGTATCCTCTGCAACATGGCATTTAGGAAACTGTTAAAAAAACGGGATATGGCACTTTGGGAGACCCCGCCAGCTGATGCAATTACTCCCTGGAAGGACCCTGAAGCTAGGAGATGCAGGGAACACAGGACCTGCACATGGGTGGGTATGGCATGTGTCCTGCGGGTCTGCCGCTGCAGTATAGGGTCTAACTCAGCAATTAGAGCCAAGATAGCTGCAGCTTTCAGCCTATATTTATCATAGATCTCCTCCTCCGTCTGCCCTAGCAATGTGACGCGCACTCTAAAGATTCTCTCCTGGATCCTCCTTCTCCTCTGTGCTGCTGCTCTCAGCCTCATCCTCCTCGCCACAACGTAGAGCGCTGCCATGGTGGGTCTGTGGGATGCATTCTGGGACTGTTTAAGTAGTTTGCTGATGATTTACACCTGTTTTTGATTATGTGTGATTTTTACCACCTGATGTGATGTCTTCTAGTTTAAGGAATGCAAATTGCGAATTTAGGCTGGTTCTGTATTAGCGAAAACTTGATGCATCGCATTTGCGATTTTTACTTGCGCTTCCTAAAATACAGATTCAGTATTACCGATTCTGTATTTTATGAAGCGCTAAAATTGCATAGTACTACTATTTCTTGCGGTTTCGCTTAATGCATCTGAACTAGCTAATTTGCGATCGGTAAAGGCTTTTTTTACCGATTCGCAATTTTTCCGGGCGCAAATTAGCTTGATGCATGTGGGCCTAAGTCCGAACTTCGAAATCTTCTCCGCAAGTTCATTCAGCCGCTCCCTGATGATGACGCCTCCTCCTCGGACACCAGTGACTGCCTTGTCCCGCTGAACTTTACCTTCTGAAGGTAAGCGGAGATGAGGCTCGATCTACTTCGTGTATCTGAACCGCGCCCCATCGCGGTCGGCCTTAACATTCGACTTTGTTCCGGTGTCACGCGACTAGATGTCCGCAGTAAGTCCAGAACTTGTAAACCTGTGGAAAATGTAAAGAATTGAATAAATCTCCAATCCTTGTTGTCGAGGAGGCAACGATCTGATTGTGTTCATGTCCATTAATATTTGTATCCCTTTTAAGAAAACAATGCTTTTCAGAGAATGTTTTGGATCATGGTTACCCAAGGATGTGACCAAAATGTGATTTTGATTCCCTGTGACACAATTTGTGTGACCCATTTATTTCCCACATATCTGCAAACTTGATTAATTTTCCTCCTATTTGAGGGCAACTGGCATAGTCATTGTTTTGGTGGCAGCATGGAGACAGAGTAGAGAGGTAGTAAGGATTTGTTATTGGCTGTGCCAGAACACCGGCTCTACCACAAAATGTTTTTCTTGTTTGAGAATACAATATTAGATTGGTGCTGAATTGTTTGTCATTGGACCAGAAAATATTTTGATCTCTTAACCTGATGTGCCTATGTGCAGAAATCAGTGCCCCTAAAGAGGGTGTTGTAGTACAAAAGATTACCTAAAGTGGTTTCTGACAGGAAAGTTGTCATCAACTCCATACTTGCTAGCAGCTCAGTACAATCTTCCCTTTTTGCAACCCGTCATATACAGATTGAAAATCCATTAAAGTGTGGCATATGCAGCACATGTTCAAATTTAATTGGGTGAGATAAATGAAGGGATATGGCGCTCAAGATCTGTACACATTTTTCAGTCTATCCTGCTATAATTTGCAGTGCTATGAGATAGGGAGATCACCCCACTCCCCAATTAAAAGACCTAGGTCATCAATACGCGATTTCTATCCTCCAGCACATGCTGATATCAACATACAAAATTGTAATAATGTAACAAATTTTCACAGCTTCTTTTGTTCTTGTGTTCTTTAATTAGTTCTTAGATCTTTAGCCATAGCCAACACGTGTTTCGTCGCCTCAGGGAATCAATCCCGCGACTTCCTCAGGGCTGTTTACTTGTTGGGTACTGTGTGTCTGTCTGCCGGTTATACTTCCGTCCCGGCCGGCACACCTAAAGATGCCGGGTTCAATCCTCCTGCTCCTCAGAGACATGCGTGCTTTTACTTGGGATGTTTAAATCCTTTTCCCTCTGCGTACCCTTGTTCGGTACGGCGCCGGAATTCTTCAACGTTGTGAGCGTATGCGCTCTGAATTTTTCAAAATTATGCAGCATATGTTGTTGGTCTGATTGAAAAAGGTGATGCAGAGTAAACTCCTATTAATGAACTATCCACCTTTTTATCTGTGGCATCCTCAGGGACGGCATCATCTGGTGCCAGGTGAGAGGACATACTGGCTCAAATTAAATTCACTTTCACTGCTTGCTGTAACAATGACTCAACATTTTCCATCAAATATTATTCGCCAAATGTTTTGGGAATCCCACTTTCTCCACATCTTTTAATTTTTTTCGACGATAAACCTTATTAGTTGTGTAGAGGCAATGATTCTGAAGAAGATGGACCACAGGAACAAAAGAAATCATCTTGTTCCCTTTTTCTAGGATTTCAAAACCTAACACATCGCTTATGTATTATAACACTTCTGTCATCATGGGACCTTGAATCAACTTCCCCTTCTCGGGTTCTGTGTCATAAAACTCTTGTTCATCCCCATAGCCAGACTCCAACTTGGGTCATTCCAATGTTCTTGAAATGAAAAGCAGAATAAACTGCCAAGTTCACTATTTGCTGCAATTCCTCATGCGCCGAAGATATATTTCTCCAATATCACACAGGTTTCAGCTGTGAAGACCTGTCACATTTTGTATTGTCCTCATATACTCATGTGCATGTTACAGTAGTGTTATTTTTACATATATGACCAAGAATGTATTGCTATTTAATCAAATATGGATGTAATTATGCAATGGTTTAAAACGTCTAGAACCTCTAAATATACTTGCTAATTTCCTTGGTTTAAGTAGGCCCGAAAGGTATGTTATTCAAGATTGTACATTTGCACTTTTCCAAGGAATGCAACCTCACTTTCAACCCTGGCAAATGGAAGTGGAATTTTAGGAGAATAATGAGCCTAATACTTTATATATGAATGATAGCTCCTCCTCAAGGACACATTGTGCTTTCTCAGAGAGAAGATCCTGCCACCTGTTCATTAGATAAGCTTTTGCTGAAAGTAAAATTTTTCTCTCAACTGATTAGGTTCCATAGACTTGCATTAAGAGAAAGCATATACATACTGGCCTAAATGTTATGTATTTTTAGCAGTGTGCACCAACTGACTTTTTCTTGCAAGAGCCCTGATCAGTTAAAAAGACAATCGCCTATAATTATTTTGCTGTGTTGATTGCTATTTTGCATTAAATGCTAGTTGGATTTTAGGCTTCCTGAAGTGGTGTGTTTTCTTTTTAAACACAGCATATTTTTTAGGCTCCATAATGCCCAGCAGAGGTATTGCTGCAGGCCAGTCTGACTGCTAAAGCAGTTAATTCCTGGCAACAACAACCGGCTATGCTTGGTTTATGCACTTAAATACTGCCAGTTGTCTCCCTCTGTCTCAGTGACCTCACAATAAGTCAGAAGATTCCAGACAACCTGCTGCCATCCCATGGGTTGAGTGTGGTCACACCTTCCCCAAAAGGATGCATCCAAGCTGGCTCAGTCAAGCACACAGGTAAGCGTCAGACTGAGAAAGGTATCCCCTGTCTTCGCTAGGGGTGTGGCTCAGGGGTCACTAAGCACACCATTGCGTATAAATATTTCAAACATTTGAATTATTTTGATCAGTTATCGTGCCTTAATAGTTGCAACTTGTAAACCTATCTACTGAATGGAGACAGACAAAAACAGTATGCATGGGAGAAGGGGTGGGGATTTATTAGCTTTACCTTTAATAATAACAAGCTTTGTGGCAAGTGGGTGTTTGTTAGCCTGTCTCTTGAGGAATGAGGTAATTCCTCAAGATGTAATCACTATGAAGAGGATGACTGAATGTCAGTGACTCTCCAGAGATTGGGACTAGAGAGTCTGACATCAGCAAGGATAGGGTTATTCTGGAGGAGGGGTTTAGTATACACAAGACAGATACCTGAAGGTTGGGAAGGGACACATATTCTGTGGCCTGGAACAGTTTGGCACCGGGACAATGGAATTGAACATAATAATGCTTGTAAAGACAAACCTATACAGAAAAGATATATATTGAACAATAAACAATGAGAAGACAAAATTATGACATAAACAGAAGCACAAAAGAAAAACTATCATAAAGGATGGTCTGTATGCTCCTTGGAAGTGATTTCTCTGTGAGTAGAAAAGATCCTGCAAACGGCAAGACTCAGTTACTCTCACAGAGTCTGAGAACACATCCAGCAGCTCCTATGGGAGTAGAGTGATGGGTGAGTCTCTGTCTAAGCCTCAGAATCTCACTGACACCCTTGGTAATAATAATCAAGATGCCAACACAATCACAAGAGAGTACAAAAGGCAATAGAACCAGAAACACTGAAAATGGAAACTGGGCTAAAGAAAATCAGGGTCTGATTCAAGAACAGGGATAGGACTTAACTCAATGTCTGCAGGAATGGAAGCTACAAACAAACAGAGACAGGACTAGAGCAAAGAACATGGGGTAAGGAACACAATTCCAAGACTCAGAATCTGCACATAAACAAGGGTAGGGCAGGGTGTGCAGACATAACTAGAACCACTAGTAAAAGGAGAGACAGACAAGCAACAACAACAAAGAACAGAAACAAGGAAGACCAAGTAACAAAGCAAGCACTAGGGAGCAAGGAAAATCAACATGCAAAGGAATCAAGGAACAAGCCTGGAATGATAGCAGTAAGACAGAACCTGAACAAGTGGGGCTTCAGCAGAAAAGACTGTTGCAAGCCGCTGCACACTGGGTAGAAAAAGCTGGAGACAAACTTGAAGGAGCACAGGTGCAGATAGTAAGTCAGGTGTGAGTCATCAATCAAGTGCAGGAAATTAGGGAACCAACAATTAAGGAAAAGCTAACATGAGACTTGGAGAAGGGAAGACCTTGGAAGCCAGTAAGCATAAGGAATGAAACAGGGAAACCAGAAACAGAGTGCAGAATGGAATTTAGAGTAAAACAAGTTGAGGAAGTAAACACGATCCTGGGCACACGTGGTGGGGGTATACCAATAGTATGAAAGTCTTGTTCAGATAAATCACAGTTATTAAAGTCTGGATAGAGTTTAGTGGTATTTATTAAGAGAAAACAAAATTATAGAATCAAAGTAACCAGCCGACACGTGTTTCGTCACAAGAAATATTTCCTGTGACTCTTCAGGGCTTGGTGGAGAGTGCCACGCGAAAAAGCAAGGTCTCACAAGTCAGTGTGAGCATCAGAGTCGTCCTGGGGTCTGGGAAAGACTGAAGAAAGTTACTCGAGTCAGGTGTGTTCCTGAATATAGTACAAGCAGGTGCAGAGCCACGTGTCCTCAAGACGTACGTGGTAAGTCAAAAGGGGCCCTGGGTATAGGAAAAAGAGGCTGTCCAGTATCCGGTGCCTAACAAGCGTAATACTGATAATGCCGTGTGTGGTAGAAAAGTACAGCGCCTGTGATTACGCTGTCGATGACCATCCAGGAAGATGGGCGGGTAGAAGGGCGGGTGCGCCTGAAAGTAGAGCGAGGAAGGCCGACGCATCCGGATTAGGTCGGCTACAGGTTCCATCGGCCTTCCTCGCTCTACTTTCAGGCGCACCCGCCTTTCTACCCGCCCATCTTCCTGGATGGTCATCGACAGCGCTTTCAGAGGGTGATTCCCTCCCCACGCCGCCCTCTTTCCATCGGCCTTCCTCGCTCTACTTTCAGGCGCACCCGCCCTTCTACCCGCCCATCTTCCTGGATGGTCATCGACAGCGTAATCACAGGCGCTGTACTTTTCTACCACACACGGCATTATCAGTATTACGCTTGTTAGGCACCGGATACTGGACGGCCTCTTTTTCCTATACCCAGGGCCCCCTTTTGACTTACCACGTACGTCTTGAGGACACGTGGCTCTGCACCTGCTTGTACTATATTCAGGAACACACCTGACTCGAGTAACTTTCTTCAGTCTTTCCCAGCCCCCAGGACGACTCTGATGCTCACAGTGACTTGTGAGACCTTGCTTTTTCGCGTGGAACTCTCCACCAAGCCCTGAAGAGTCACAGGAAATTTACTTGTGACGAAACACGTGTCGGCTGGTTACTTTGATTCTATAATTTAGTTTTCTCTTAATAAATACCACTGAACTCTATCCAGACTTTAATAACTGTGATTTATCTGAACGAGACTTCATACTATTGGTATACCCCCACCACGTGTGCCCAGGATCGTGTTTATATGTCCAGTGTCGGTTCTTCGACTCACACACTCACGGGGGTTATTGGGTTATTCCTCCGACCTGGCAGCACCGCACAATTTTGTGTAGCATTACTCACACAACGCGCACTAGTTTGTGCGCCAATCTTCCTGTTTACACTAAAAACCCTACTCCTAGACGTCAAGTTGAGGAAGTAAACCTGAATGAGCCAGTGTATCTGGGGGAGTCAGAAAACCATGATGCTAAACTACATACCACCACCAGGACATGATTGGGAAATGGTTTGTTAACAGTAAAAGCAACATGTACCACAATGCACTAAGATGGTAAAGTTGAAACCAGGCCTGGAATGAATGTAGATCATGTTATGCAGTTTGTTGGAAAATATGCTGTCATGGGCAGGTCTAAAGGCAAGACATCACAAGGCCTATGTGAGCACCATCTGGAGGCATTACGATGGTATCCTGACACCAAAATGAGGAGATAATCTGGATGCAAGGTTCCTGTCAGGAATTATGCATATCCTGTCTCCATAGATCCTATGTTTAACCCGTTGCGTGCGTCTGTCGGCCAACGGCCGTCGCGAGCACTACCTCTGTAGTGCTGCAAACGTCCGTTGGCCGATGCGGCCCGGCCCACTCTGCTAAACCGCCGCACCGCGGCGGAATTGCCGCCGCGGTTAAGCGGTTAAAGTCACATGTGCATGCTAACATAGGGTACACATGCTATCATTCCTAGTATTACACAGTATCACTTTGCATGCACCATTTGATTGACAATTGATTGACTGATGGGATTTATAAAGTGACCACCACCGAAGGGCTCTCTTGGCACTTATTTTATATCTGCTTAAGGATGAACCTGGCCCACTCTGCAGGGTCACCCCCAAACCTTTTGCCTTATGCCCTCCTTTTTTTGCTGAAATCGTTATCGTTGGGTTTAGAACTCTGTGCACTTTACCACTGCTAATCAGTGCTAAAGTGCTTGTGCTCTCTTCTTTAAACATGGTAGAATTGGTTTATACCTGTTTGGCATATTTAATTTACTTATAAGTCCCTCGTAGAGTGCTGTACCATATACCCAGGGCCTATAAATGCTAACAGAGGGCCAGCAGCACTCATTGTGCCACCCACTTAAGTGGTACTTTAAAACATGTCCCAGACCTGCCATTGCAGCCTGAATGCAGTTTTAAACTTCCATGTCGACTTGGCATTCAAAGCCCCTTGTCAAGCCTTAAACCCCCCCTTTTATTACATATGTCACCCCTAAGGTAGGCTCTAGGTAGCCCACAGGGCAGGGTGCTGTGTAATTCAAAGGATGGACATGTACTTTTAAGTTCTACATGTCCTGGTACTCAAAAACTCCTAAATCAATTTTTTTACGACTGTGAGTGCCACTCTCGTAGGATAACATTGGGGATTTCTTATTACATGTAATAAGCTGAAATTCCGAATTGGGCGCAGGTGGCTATATCATGTTTGGTGTGTATGAAACTGTAATGATAAGCCCTCTTTAAAGGTAAAGTCAGATTTTTCATTCCAATTTTGAAAATGCATCTTTTAGGAAATTGGCATTCTCCTGCCCTACGCCCTTTACGCCTGCAGCCTGCCTTGGGTCACATGAGGGGATGTAGCTGACAGTTAGACTTTGTAAATTCCTCCCAGACAGTCACACAATGGAAGGTTTAGGTGTACCTCAATGGACCATCTGCTGGCAGGATAGGGGGCCAGAGATGGGCATCGCCCCACTTGCAACTAAATAGCTTGTACTCTGCCTTCACACAAAGGGCCTAACAACCCCACATTGTCACTGCAGCTAACCTCGAGCCAGGGCAGAGGAGGCAGGAAAGTCCATGCACTTCAAAACCACTGTTTAGAAGCTTCTCCCACCTTCCAGAACCAGGGTATAAAAAGGGCACCTCAACACCAACTCTTCAGAACACTTCTGGACCTGTGGAGACTCTGCCAGAAAGAAAGTCTGCTGTGCTGCTGAAGGACTGCCACTCTTCTGGACTGCTGCTCTACAAGACTGCTGTCCTGCTGGATTGCTGTCCTGTTTGTTCAGCTGCTCTGCTACCTTCTGCCTGCGGACAATGACTAGATCTTCAACTGTCCCTGGACCTCTAGATTGACTCATAGGGTCTTGTATGCTGGATTCCTGTTCAGAGCTACAGGGACACAAAAGGCTTCCTCCATCTTCAACTTGCACCTGGACCCAGCCGGAGTAAGTCCTGACCCTCCAAGTGGTGCCCCTCCATTCCTGGACCCCTGGAAGTGGTGCTGAAGGTGCCCAGATAGCCAAAATCCAAAAGTGAAGACATGTTTGGCTAAAAACTGCTCTGAAAACCAGGAGGAGACCGGGACCAAGCTACTCGACTATCCACCGCGACGTCTCCCGCTGCCTTCTTTTCCACAGCAGAAAATCCATTTCAGCAGTCCTTCGCTAAAGGGATATCTGACCTCATGGAACTGTCTTCAACTACAGCCCCCCCCCGTCCCGCTGGTGATTTTCTGCTTCCATTTCAGAGACTAAGTCCAAACATAGAAATCTTTGCTGTGTCTTCAACCCAAGGCTATCCGGCAACCACGCTGCCTCTTTGAACATCTCCTCCAGCCATACCTCGCTCAACTTTACCTTAACAGAATTTTGTTTTCTGAATTTCTTCTGAGTCCAAAGGTAAACGCTGACCAAGCTCAATCCACTTCTTGTATCCAAACTGCACTCCATCACGGTCGGCCATATTTTTCAACTTTGATCCAGTTTTGCGCGACTAGATGTAGATCTAGATGTGGAGACTAGATTGTATTCGGACACTTGTAGCTAGAGCCTTTTATTGCTATGTACCAATCTCTGCAGTGCTTCAAAGCTGATTTTGGAGCATAAGCTCCTGGGAGTTAGCCCAGGAAGATATTAGTGCACTGTACATAGTACCTCAAAGTTTAGTCCTCTAGTCCAGTAACTGGCAGCCTTTGTAGAGCGCTATGATCCAAAGTGACATGGTCTCTATTCTTTAACCCCAAAAAGTGACCCTGACAGCAGCATGTTGGTTTACTTGGAGACTTAACAGATGTTTTTGAGCAGGTCAAAGTAGAGAGCATTATAGTAATCAAAAGGAGTGTAAACTGTTGCCCTGACTGCAGGTGCATGATTTGTCTGAGAATTTAGTTTCAAGATGGGATCAAGTTTCTGGATTTGAAAGAAACAATACTTTACTACTGAATTGATTTGAGATTTAAAAACAGTCACAATGTAGATCCTACCCCCAGTTTTTTTTATTCTCTGCTGGCAAAAGATATATACCAAAATGTATACCAAAATGTATACCAAAAGAAGATAGGGAATCTACCCTTAGTGCTAAGACGATAAACTCATGTGTAGCTTGATTTAAATGACTCGTCAAGATGATATACTCAAGTTTAGATTGATTTAACTGATCATAACTTTCTTTAATCCAGTACTGAATCTTGGTTAGTAGAAATTAAAGCTCCTTTTGAGGGTTAGAATAAATGATTGCATAGACACCTGATGATCTGGTCAGATCAAACTTCGGCTGCAGATGTATATATAATTGGAAAAATCCCTCTGGGTTCTTGCAAACAAGACACATAATGGCAGAGAAAAGAGTTCCTCCTTGTAAACATTAAATCAGGAAGGAGTGGAAGCATTTAATTGTATCAGCTTCTGCCCTCACCACAGTTGATAAGTTATAAGTATGCTTTCATTGACTATGTCATGGGACGCTGATATATGCTCATTACTAAAAGTGATATTTTACCCTTGCCAATGAAACCAAAGGTGTATTTCCCAAAATGTAGGTGTGCAAATTCAGTACCTTAGAGTAGAATGAAGCCTGATTGAATGGGGGTAAAATGGCATTAAGATCTAAAGAAAGTGGAGTTGTTGAGCCACCACATTCTCCAAAATCTAGGCCAGATATGCACAGTTGTGATAGCTTTCTAGATTTGAGGGAGACAAGTTGTGTTTCTTAACAATCGGGATGATAATCCCCACCCCCAAACAATCAGAAAGAATTTACCTTTTTTAGATAAATTGACCAGGTATTGTTTAATCAGAGAATATAGAGTAGAGTGTTTCTGAGAGCTGAGTTTCTGAGAACATCAGTGGGTTTTAGACTATTAAGAAACAAAATATTAATATAGACTATTAAGAAACAAAGTATTGGACCTTTCTCTCAAATGTGAGATACACTTTTGAGTATGTTTACACTTTGTTGTAAGTTTACTACTCTTAGTAAAGAGTAATGCAATTGGCTTGATCTTATGTGGGTGCATGATATCCCTCTCATTCCTCACGAATCCCATCCCCGTTAGTAGTAAGGCTGCCCCTTATGCCACCCACCCAACATGACGGGTCAAGTTAATGCAGTGAGCACCTCCTGCTTTGACATCCTATGCATTCTGTGAAAAATCTTCAAATGGTTGTCTCAGAACACTAGACTGACCGTCACGCAAGCACTCATCACCAGCAGGCTGGACTACGGCAACACTCTTCATGCCGGAATCTCCAAACAACTCCTAAACAGACTCCAGACCATCCAGAACACCCCTGTAAAACTCATACTTGACCTCCTCTGCTGCACCCACATCACATTGCATCTCAGGAAGCTTCACTGGCTCTCCATTCACAATGCAGCCAATTCAACTTCTCATGCAGACATACAAAGCCCTACACAACACAGGACCAGAATATCTGAACAACCATATACACTTTCAGCAACCCAACAGACACCTATGCTCTTTCTCACTCTCACTTGCACACATTCCCCGCATCCGCAAAAGCAAAACTGGAGGTCGCTCATTCTCCTACACTGCACCCAAGACATGGAACTCCCTTACTCAACACATCGGAGCCTCCTCCTCACTTCTTGAGTACCGCAAGAAGCTGAAGACCTGGTTCTTCTTATAAGCATCTTGGGGAATACAAACCTACACACCTGTCCAAGCACCTGGATACCCTCTCAGGTGATTAGTGTGCTATATAAATCAAATTAACATAACATAACACCACCGTGTCCCTCCCACATTAACTATTAAAATCTATATTTATATGTGTGGATACTCCGCAGTCTGGGTGGAGAATTCTACACATATAAGTATAGGCAAAACCTACACTTTGTAGTACGTTTTATAGCACTGAAAACCATTCTTCAAAGTGCAGGTTGTGAATCAAGCCCATTGTTTTCTGTGTTTTTTTGGTGGAGGGGTATCTGATTTAAGATTGCACTTACCCTCTTTCCAGTAATATTCATCTAACCATTTCACCAGCGGTTGCGAGGGTTTGGTGTATTTATTTATACTTTTCACAAAAGTAAGTGTTGATTAGATTGTAGAATTCTGTGAAAGATGTATTGCAAGGTGCAAGTCTGAGAATAATGTGCTGCTGGCTCGGACTTTAGTCAAGTTAGCTGAGTTTCCCACCCCCTCCCCCACCTCTTCCCTCTTTCATTCCTCAGAGTGTGCCAGTGACCAAAGCACTCCTCTCCCCTTGTTGGGGAGGGATCCTGCATCTTATGCCCTGGAGTCTCAGCGACCCCGCTGAGAGAGTCCACCGTGAAAATGGGAATCACACATAACTGAGGACTGAGAATGATCCCTGTCCCACCCAACCGGACGTCAGACACAGTTACTTTCCCCGTCTCCACGCTGTGTCCCCTAACCCCTCCACCTCCGCTTCCCTCCTTCATTCTTTGGCTACCTCCCCTTTCCCTTCCTCTCTGCCTTGAATTCCTCTCCACCTGCTTGCTTTGTCTATCCTTATGCCTATGCTCCACTAAATTCTCCCTCCCCTCACACTTTTACATTACCCCCTTACCCCTCTACACGCCATTAACCTAAAAATGTAACTTGTAACTGTTGTACCTTATGTAACAATGTAAGCTATGTAACTCTCCTCATGTAAAGCGCTCTGATGCCTCCGGGTCTAGCCAGCGCTATATAAAACTCAAGTAAATAAATAAATAAATAAATTAGCTTAGCAAAATGATTGATGTCCTTATTAATTTCTAACTGGCAGTAATCTTTTTTGGCTGTAATAATAGGTTTTTTAAATATACATTTTCAGCAGACCAACTGCATTTCTTAAAAACCCTGAAAACAAGTTGCTTGAGTTCTTATGTGAAGCAGGAGTCACTGTATTATTAAACACCTGAGATGCAGAATGAAAATTTCTGGCCTATGAAGGTTTTCATAGAGGTGAAAAACAGATAAAAGGCCTCTTTAGAGGGAATTTGTTCTCTATTAAATTAGACCAAGAGTGCTTTTTAGATGGCAGAGACAAAGGAGACATTTTTTTGGCTGGGCAGTAAGAATAGGAAAAGAAAATAAGATGATGATTAGGCCAAGTACAATGGGAAATCTGGGAGATGAAAGATTTAAATGGAGATGAAATCTCCTTTTGCCTGATGGGGACCATGGTTTCTCATGAGAAGCCCACATCTAGTCCCTAATTAGAACTTTCAAGGAGGAGCTGCAGAGGTCATTCAAACTCATGTCAAAGCCACTTAAATAGGTAAAGGGTGCATGGAGAAAGGAGAGCGGTGCAACTAAATCCAGAGAGTTTGTGAGATGGTGTTTTTGGCTCCTCTGTAAGTCATGGCCCAATTGCTGTATTAGTTTGAACAGGCAGATTTACAATGAAGTTCATACATAACCTATCAGGGCATGAGGAGGGGGGAAGTAGTTGGTGCAAGATGTTTGATTTAAAAAGGAGCTCAGTGGATCTTCCTTTGGCTGTGCCCTTTAATGGTTGACGATGACTCGACCTGACCCTGTTCACCAGAGCTGCCTCCTCAGTATTTGAGTTCCTCAAGAAACTGAAGACATGGCTCTTCATCTAGCACCCAGACATGACCAGCTCTTCCCCTGCTTTTCTGCAAAAGGCTATCCTTGTGGTTGAGTTATGTGCTCTACAGATACCCATAACATAACATAACATAACATAACGTAACGTAAAATAACATAACGTAACGAAACGTAACATAACATAAGATAGCACTGCCTGGCAATTCCCATGGCAAGTGCTGCTACTCTAAGTCAAGGAATTTAGTTTTGTTTTTCTTTCTTTTTTGTGATAAATCTCCTAGGGGACTCTTATGGTGACAGAGTGACATTCTCCATCCCATTAGATAATTTTTTTCCCAAAATCCTTACTCCAGTTCTTTTAAATTAAATAACGCAACCACAATATATGTAAATATGTACCCAATCAATGAAAACAATCAGACATCTATTGCTTTGGCTCAGATCAATTCAGATCAAAGCAATAGATGTCAGTGGAGTCATATGTACTCAGTGCATGCACTTATGATGCACAAGCTTTATTGTAACAATACATTCTAACAAGTAAGAGATTGGGTTATTGGATGAGGGGGGTGGAAGCCCCACTTAGGCAACAACCACAATCCTTGTCAGGGTGAACCACAAAAGTCACTAAATAAACCTTTGCTTAACCCTTTCGCAGCTTGCCACAAAGCAGTCAGGTTTAACGTAGTGGCAAAGTGCATAGTATTAATGCAGCACACAAGCAATAATAAAGTGAAAACACAACACAAGAAAAATTTAACACAAATTTGGAAACATATAGTTAATTTCAATAAATAAAATTATACCAGAACGACAAGAATCCAATCAGTAGAACTGAAGATATTCAATTTTAGAGTTTTAAGTAGATATAGTTACTAAAAGCACAAAGGGCTCTCACGGTCATCTGGTGAAGCTAGACAGGGGAAAAGTGACAAGTTCAGGCCGGCCGCGATCGAGTATGAGCTGGATACATGGACCAGGTTTGTCCAGCTGGAAAAGTTACCTTCTTAAATTCTGGGGCGAAAAGTTCAGTTTGTGATGGAGGAGGACACAAGGAGCAGGGAGAGTATCGTTGATGGTTAGTGTCTGTAGCATGAACAGCAAGATGGGCTGTGGTTGCTGTAGCATGAAGAGCCGGTTGAGCATCTCAGACAGTTGTTGTTGGTGCTTTGTGTTGGCGGTCACTGCGGCCTGCAGAGTCTCAGCAGGAACAGGTTAGAAACTTATGGGTTTCACCTTTTTTGGCAGGAGTAGCTCAGCTGATGCCGGTCAAGTGTTCCGGGCCGAACAGAGGCATATCTTGGTGATCAGAAAGTCACTCCAGTAGAGGCCAACAGGGTGCAGGCATGTCCAGTTGCAGGTCCAGGCAGGTCCAGTGCAGCAGGTCAGCTGGGCAGTTACAGCAACGCCTCTGGAGTCTGTTGTGTCCCTGTAGCTCAGGCCGGAGGCTCTCTGATCATGTGATTTGGAGAATATTTCCAAAACCCTATGTTTGTGATTATTTGTAACCCTGATGAAGGCTGATGCATATTTGCAGCTCAGATGAAACGTGTGTTGGCAGAGGCAGTGAAATGTGGATACATCTGTTTGAAAAGAATAAAGGATGTCAGTGATAAACAACGTAAGTCTACATGGACTTGGGAGTGTTCAGAACCTTCCATTTGATGACTTGAACTTGTTCCTACAAAAGAGGAATTGGTGGCTTCTCTTCCTTCTTGAGCACCCAATACTTTTGCTGCTTAGTGTTGATCTACAAAACCATGAACTTTGCTGACACTCTAGTGTGTGTGCCTTTCTCCCAAGCCATCTCGCTTGACTTAAAATGTTTTTTTTACCAGGTCAAAATTGCAGTTTAAAACTGTGTTCCAGGTTGCAGTGGCCAGCCTGAGACGTGTTTTAAAAAGCTACTTTGGTGGGTGGCACAATGACTGCTGCAGGTCTACATGTAGCATTTAATTTACAGGCCCTGGGTACATGTAGTACTGCATACCAGGGACTTACAAGTAAATTAAACATGCCAATTAAGTATAAGCCTATTGTTTCATGTTTTAGGGAGAGAGCACAAGCACTTTGCCACTCGTTGGCAGGGAAAAAAGTGCTAATGCCAACAAAAACGGGTTCAGTAAAAGAAGGCAAAAATCTGCGGTAGACTCTGCATAAAGGGCTAAGCCCGATACTACATTACTGCAAAAACAACACCTCTCCTTCCAGGCCTAAAATGACTCATCTTTATCAGTTTTGCATGCTTCTTTCAGCTGTACTAAATGTGAGGTATTTGTTTACATACAAATTTTATATATTTCCGGGATCAGCATGTGTGTATTCTGTAATAAGTGTATTATCATTGGAGTCATTAATATTTTGGACATAGCAATAAGCCCCATCAAGGACATGGGGTATTGCAGCCAACCTTCAATCGACTTTTCAAGTTTAGTTAACAGATACAACACATTCTTTTGGTGTATTTCATTGTAATCATAATTACAATTACAGTAAGGTGCTTGGGTCCACCTTAATAGGGATATTCCTAGATATATTTAAATCTGTGTTTGAGAGGTACTGTATGGATTTATTTATATATTAATAAATAGGAATGATGACCCTTTTGTTCCATAGTGGTACCTGTGTGTTATGGTTACTGTAGGGTTTTTAGCATATAATAAAATGTTGCCAGCATACATTGAAACAATATCTGTCATCTCCCTAATCATCACCCTGGTCTTGTCCATGCCTCAGCAGCATCACCAATGGTTCAACAACAAAAGCAACAAGCACTGGCGAAGCCAAAACGGTCTGCTTTAGCAATATGTAAGATGGCTACGTTTTAATTACATTTTTTTATTGAAAGCATATCCCACAAAAATACAAAATGAAAAAGGAAAATATGCCACCACCTAAACGTGCCACAGTAGGATTGCAATACAATTTTAAATTTAAAAACCATTCATTGAAGTGGCTGTATTACTAGTGATATTTATTTTAGTTAAAAAAACCTTTTAATCATCCTTTGTTCTAATTTTATATTATTTTGTGAAGGAGATTAAAATAAATCTCCCACCTAACCAAGGACTCAAATCACAGGCAGCAACTATATTAGGTGTCACTTAAGCACTTATAACCAAAACTTCATAAGGAGATGGAAAATAAATCACCAAGTAACTGGGCATCTGAATTACTGGCAACATAAATTGCCAGTATTTAAAGTTTATATAAAATTTAACATTTTAAAAGGGCACTTTGAGCCAGATTTACAACTGAAAGGAGAGGATCTATTTAAAGGTAGATTTGAACAATGTACACAGACTGAGTGCAGTCACTCAAAATGAAGGGAGCCAATGGGTAGAGTGAGCTGCCCCTTTGCCCCATGCTTTATGCTGTGGTGGGCGGAAGCAAAATATGAATAAGAGTTTAACAGACCAATGGATGAACCCCACTTACCAAAAGACCCCCTAGCTATCTTCACTATTCATGTTTTTTTTAACAATAATAGTCTGGCGAGACAGGTAAAGCTGTTTCAAAGCCAGACATAAACATTAACAGAGATAGCAGGTCCCTTTGTATTTACAAGAACAAACAAAGGGTAGTAGTGGTTTAGTTATCGCACCTTGTTGGTGACATATGTTTGCTGTGGGTATAGTACAATGACAAAAGTAGTTGTACTCAGGATTGTACTATTTGATTATATCTACACCCTACTACCTAAGGTGTGACTTACACTTTGGATCCGAGGATCCAGAATGTATTCAATTTTATATAGACGGAAACCAAAGCACTCAAACAGTATCATAAAGTAGTACAAGGTCCAAACATTAAGGACTTATTTTGAACAGTGGCATACTTTATTGTAAAGATTATGTGTTCTTTAGTACATTCAAATTTCAAAAGTTCTTTCTTCGAAAACAGCCAACACGTGTTTCGTCACACAGTGACTTTTTCAAGGGTGTGTGATTTTATAATAAAGTATCAATTAAAACATGTCTTAACACGAGAAAAGGAAAGAGTGTAAGCAAAAAAGGGGACGAAGAATGGAGACAAGAATGAAATCTAAAGAGTTCTCTGAGTAGAGTGATATTAACTACAAATGTAGGTCTACATAGTGAGATGAGAGTACCAACATCCGTTATAAGACATGCCGGCATGGGCACCCTGGCCATCCTTTTCCATAATGGCGCACTCATACCATTCAAGCAATTACAAACTGATTGTGAAATACAGGTGGGCCATTTCTTGGCTGATGGTTGGTTGTTACCTGAGGTGAACCGACACTGGCAAATTATTGATACGGAGCCGGAGCAGCATCCACTGGTTCATACACTTCACACTATAGGCGCGGGCTGCTGGCTGATCACCTGGCTCACGCGAGCCCTGGCATATACATCACAGCACCTCTTGCTACTGGCCAGGAGGAGTTGGGAACGTGACATAGGCAGGGACTTGACACAAAAAGAATTGGACAGGATATTGGTATATCCTCATCATCTTACTCGTAATGCTAAGTTCCAATACATTCAACATAACATTTGACACAGAGCCTATCTCACCCTAGCAAGACTGCACATGGTATTTAGGTCTGCCTCGAATTGCCCTTGGTGTTGAGCACCGGAGGCAGACATGGCTAATATGTTGTGGGACTGTCCAGTGGAAGCGACACTATGGCGGGAGGTCATAGAAGCACTGACTGATATCACAGGGAACGAAGATATATGCAGTTTGAAGAGTGAAGTGCTGAATTTGTTCAAGAGTGAGAAAGTAGGGAGCACTGCAAACCATTTCACAGATCTGGCATTGCTCATAGTCCGTAGGTCCATTGCCATGCATTGGAAGGCCAATATGTTGCAGGGGTTAAAGCACTGGTGTGCAGCGACACATAAATGAGGTAAAGCTGAATCAGTGGCGCTTTGGTGAGAGGAGACCCGGGGACAGTGTAGGGTTCCATAGCCGCAGAATGGGACAATCTGCTACATGAGTTGCCAGAGTGTAAAGAGGATCTCCCTGATTGAGGAGAGATAGAGCGCAGTTATTGGTTGGCACTAAGATCTGAGGACCTGGCAATTCCCCCTGTTTCCTTATCCCGAATCTGAGCCCTAAAAGAATGATGGAAATACTGTGTGGGGTAATGTCATCTTGCATGCACATCACACTATCCCTATGTGCAGGAGTGTCGATCTGTGGGGAGGGTCGCTCGAAGGGTAGACAATTGTATTGCTTTTGAATCTCTCTGCCTGAAAATGAAACTGTTGACCTAAAGTTATTTTTATTTACTTGTTCATACTTTGGACCAATTACTCCTGTTGGACTCTATATATAGTGCCATGCATGCGCAGAGACTATGGTGGGATTATTAAACACTGATATTTAACATGAATTCATATGCTTGTTGTAGGAAAGTAGGATCTTTTGCCTGGTGTCAGTGTGTTTTGACTGTACTTCACTGGGATCCTGCTACCAGGATCCCAGTGGCAGTGCTCTCTCCTCTAAATTCTATGGTAAGTACTTATAACACCCCACAATTGGCATATTGGTGTACCTTTTTAAGTCCCTAGTATATGGTACTGAGGTACCCAGGGCATTGGTACACCAGGGGTCTCCCAGAGGCTGCAGCATGTATTATGCCACCAATGGGAGCCCATGCAAACTGTGTCTGCAGAGCTGCCATTGCAGTGTGCGTGAAATGGTGCTTGCACCTTTCGCTTTGGATATAAGATTTCCCTTATATCCCGGTCACTGCACTTCTAACCTATAAGTCACCCCTAAGGTAGGTCCTTCAGTCCAAGGGCAGGGTGCATGGTTCTAAGTGTGTGGGCACCCCTGCACGAGCATGGGTGCCCCTGCAAACCCTGGACTCCATTCTCTGGGCTTTGTAAGTGCGGAACAGCCATTATAAGGTATGTAGTGGACACTGGCAAGTCGAGATGTCTAACTGCATAATGGCTGCTCCGAACCTGGCCATGTTTGGTATCAAACATGTTGATATCATGTAACTACACAACGATTCCAGTGTTAGTTGCATGATGCCATGTACTGGGGGGCTCCTTAGAGGACACCCCCAATATCTACCTGTGTAGCTTTACAGGGTCTGACAGCCAGCCTGCGCTGCTGCCGACCCTAGACAGTGTTCTGCCCCCCAGCTGATGAGCTTAACTCAGGCAGGGGAAGCTGAACAAAGGATTTCCTGCAAAGGAGAGGTGTGACCACCTCTCCCTTAGAATTAGGTAGGTTGGGGGCCCTTCTGAGCGCCACCAGACTGCAGTCAAGGGCACATTTGGTGCCCTCCATGCATGAACCAGTTTTGCCCAGTTCAGGAGCCCTTGGCTCGTGCTCTGGCGCGAAACTACACAATGGACAGGGAAGTGTCCACCCCCCTGTCCTGCTCCTCCCTAGGAAGGTGCCCAAAGCTCTTTCAGGTGGCCACTTGATTTGTGCTTCTGAGCGCCACCAGACTGTATTCAAGGGCACATTTGGTGCCCTCCATGCATAAACCAGTTTTGCCCATTTCAGGAGCCCTTGGCTCGCGCTCTGACACAAAACCACACAATGGACAGGGGAGTGTCCAACCCCCTGTCCTGCTCCTCCCTAGGAAGGTGCCCAGAGCTCTTTCAGGTGGCCACTTTATTTTGCCATGTTGAATCTTGTCCCCTGGGAGCATTGACTGGCTAGGACAGCGTCCCTGACCCCCTCTGATAGGTGGGTCACCAGAGAAGAGGTCCTTCCTCTTTTTAGGGTTACTTAAGGACTGCCAGATGGTCCTTGAGGGGTCTCCATTGATTCCTGCTGGCTCTCCTGCGTGCTGAGGGCTGGCCCTCACTTACCTTTGCTGGTTTAGTCCCCCAGACCTTGCTGATCTGCAACACAGCATCTTTTTCCGTGAACCGTTGTTTGCGTTTGCCAAGGCTTGTTGGTGATCCTGGCAGCCACTCACCTTCCTGCACTCGTCGACCAGTGTGGTACAGCTCTCGGACATCGTTGCCTGGTCTCTCCAACTGCTGCTTCAACCTCACTGTGCTGCAGCAAGACCCTCTGACAAGGGCTGGTATTGTGCTCCTGTGCCTCCTGGTCACCTCTGGGTCATTTGAACTTTGTTCCCTGTGCTTTCAGGTTCCTCTCATCTGGATTCCATGTCCTGGTTCCACCGGCCTGGTACACGAGACTCTGTAGCCACTGATCTTCCACGAACCTCTATTGGCATTTACAGGCCCTTCGGACACCACTTCATTCCTATGCACCTGGTCTCCCTGGTGTAGGTATCCTGGTTCCCGGGGTATCCACAAGTGAGGTGGCTCTCCAATCTTCCTTGATCCAAGTGGTCCCTTCGGGGTCCCTTGGGAAGGATCCTAGGAATGTATAAATCCAACCGCGACTTACCCTGTGTTATCCTATGGACGTTTGACCCGATGTAACTACTCTGCACCCAGGTGCCTTGGGGTCCCTGGCTATTCACATTGGGTGGTTCCGTGCTTCCCTTGGGTCCTCCATCTTTGGGTATTAGTCCCGTTTTGGTACTTACCTCACAGTCCACTAGTTTAGTATACGGTTTGGCCCCCTGGTTGGGCCTTAGGTGTTTTTTATGTGTAATTGATATCTCTGAGTAGGAGATATACCAAGTTATCATCTAGTGTGTACTAATAAATACAAAGTATTTTTATACTCACCTTGTGTGATTCTTTCTTGTGTGAAAAACTTACTGACTGACTGTAGTGGTACATGCACCTGCTTTACACCCTCCTGAATAAGCCTTAGCTGCTCTCCACAGCTACCCCTTGAGAGCTTTGGTTTTCAGGGACCTAAACACTATTACTAAAGGTTGCCTGGACTCAGTGCACAGTGCCTCGCCATAGGTGGACACTATATAATGAGCCAGCCTCCTATGCTTGTTATTCACTTATGTGATGTTGAGATAAAAATCAATAAAAATTGGTTAAAAAAAAAAAAGAAAAAGGGGGGTCATTCACAGAATGGCAACAGTATTTACAAAGGACATTACATGTGGTCACTCCCTGGACAGACCATAAAAATGTGTTGTATTTGAAACTGATGGAATGTCTAAGAGCCAGACATGCAAGATGGGACTTGTTTATCTCAAGGTTCCTGTATACAATCACTTACAGACCGTGGAATCGATATATCTGATAGAAACATCTAGCCGCCGATTCCTTACCTTTGAATTTCCCAGGCATCAGACTGGATCCGGAAGATTTTTTTTTAGCAATACCCTTGCACGCCGATAGGTGGCGTCATTTGGTTAACCGTAACAGTGGCGGCAGCGTCTCCGCCGTTTGTCTTTGGTGCCTGTGCTGGGCAGTCGGAGCGCGATCAAAGTCGTGCTCCGACTGCCCAGCCCCCACGCCGAGACTCCAGACGCCACTGAGCCCCATTCTCGTCCCCGATGACCCGGAGCCGGATTAGTGCCATCCAACGCCTATTCCGGCACTGACAGAACCCTTTGGTCCTAGGTCAGTTCCTCAGTCTTATTCTGAAGGGCTAGGAATGGAGGAAGTTTGGGAGGGGTCGCTGGACCCTTTACATGATCAGTCAGAGCACAAAGTGACTTGGTACGAGGAATTGAGTGAGGCCAGTGGTCTGGACACCTCTCCAGATTCTGGTCAGCTTTCTCCCCCTAAAGTGGCTATGGAGGAGGGAGCTTCATACGCTATGGTGGTGTGAAGGGCAGCTGAGGGCCTGGACCTTCAGCTCCCTTCTTTGGCAGTCAAGACGAACATCTTGATTGAGGTCCTGCAGCCGGGTGTCTCCTCCTCAGACCCACTCCTGCCTTTCAATGAGGCCTTGACTGAAGTCCTACTGTGAACCTGGTCCAAGCCCAGCACAGGAGCTCCTGTGAATAGGACAAACTCCTGCCACCATCGCCCTGCACCGGGCGACCCACATTTCCTCACCAATCACCCTACCCCAGAGAGCTTGGTAGTCTAAGCCTCTACATCTCAGGGTGTGTTCCCGTCTGCATCCCCAGACAGGGAATCTAAGATGCTGGATAGTTGGGGCACATTTTTTTTCTTCTGCCAGCCTTGCATTGCGGTCCGTGAACACCGCATGCCTATTGGGATGTTACTCCCACTCCTTGTGGGAAATGGTTGTGCAAGTGCTGCCACAGGTCCCGAAGGCGGCCCGGACCATCCTTTCCTAAGCAGTATTTGATGGGAGACATGTGGCAAAGTTCACCATTCATTGTGGGCTTGACAAGACCGACTCGCTGGGCAGAGCGATGTCATCGGCGGTGGCTGTTCAACGCCACGCCTGGCTGAGAACTTCTGGCTTTTCTGGTGATGTCCAGGCTTCCCTCATGGACATGCCCTTTAATGGCAGCCGTCTCTTCGGAGACAAAGCAGACATGGCCCTAGAGCGCTTTAAGGACTCACAGGCTACGGCAAAGTCCTTGGGCCTTTCAAGTGGCAACAGGTCTTCCGTCTGCTTTTTGCACCTTTTGTGGCTACGGAAGGGGCTTTCAGCCGTGCTAGCCATACCCCAGCTGCAAGGCTGTGCAAGTTCAGCAACCTCTGCAAGGCCATGGCTCATTCCAACCCTGTGGGTTGAGCTGCCAGAGGTTGGGTCAGTCCACTGCCCCCCTTCGCCTCCAAACCATCCTATTCCGGTACTTCAAGATCATGGGTGGTCAATTGGTGGCAGGATCAGCCATCACTTCGACCACTGGCAAAACATCACGTCAGACCGGTGGGTGCTTTAGATAGTCCGAAGAGGCTACTCCTTCCCCTTCAAAACTACCCCTCCCTCTATGCCTCCAACTTACGACCGGCTGATGGATGATCACCTGACTTTGCTTCAAGAGGAAGTCTTGACTCGCTTGGCCAAGGGAGCCATAGAGAAGGTTCCAGCGCCAGAAGTAAGCTGTGGTTGTTATTCTTGCTACTTTCTGGTCCCGAAGAAGGAAAAGAGCCTGCGCCCTATCCTAGATCTGTGAGCCCTCAACTACTTTCTCAAAAAGGAAAGGTTCAAGATGCTTACTGTAGCTCAGGTCTTATCTGCCCTAAACCCTGGAGACTGGATGATAGCGTAGGACTTGCAGGACGCCTATTTTCATATTCCTGTCTTGCCTGCTCATCAGCACTACCTGCAGTTTACGGTAGGCCACAAGCACTTTCAGTTCATGGTGCTCCTCCTTGGCCTTACCAGTGGCCCTCGGGTGTTCACCTAGGTGATGGCGGTGGTCGCATCTCATCTGCACTGATCAGGGGTGCCGGTCTTCCCCTATTTCAACAACTGGCTGTTGAAGGCATGCTCGCCCCAGGCTGTTGTCGCTCACCTCCAGACTAAGGCGAACCTTCTGCATTCGCTGGGGTTCTCTATCAACAAGCCGAAGTCACACCTGACTCCCTCTCAGACGCTCCCTTTAATCGGACCTGTTCTGGATACAGTGTTGTTTCAGGCCTATCCTCCCGAGCGGCGAGTCCAGAATATTCAGGCTTTGATACTGAAGTTTCAGCCTCTATCCTGGATTTTGTTGAGAATTACTCTGAGGCTGCTGGGCCTCATGGCCTCCGGCATCCTGCTTGTGATACATGCCAGATGGAATTTGCGGGCTCTGCAGTGGGACCTGTAGTTCCAGTGGGAGCAGCATCAGGGGAATCTCTCCGGCATGGACCAGATGCCAGAGGGAACTGCACAGGACCTGCAGTGGAGGCTGACCAACCGTGATTGGTTTAGAGGCAGACCCCTCTCCCTTCCCCAACCAGATCACACAGTAGTGACAGATGCATCACTCCTGGGATGGGGCGGCCATCTGGGAGAGTTCGAGATCAGAGGACTCTGGTCTCCGGTGGAATCTGGACTCCACATCAACTTGCTGGAGCTCTGACCAAATCGCTTGGCATTGAAAGCACTTCTTCCTCCAATGAAGGTAAAGCTGGTTCAAATGTTCACGGAAAACACCACCACCATGTGGCACTGCAACAAACAGGGCAGGGTGGGGTTGTGGACCTTTTGTCACGAGGCCCTGCATCGCTGGATATGGCTGGAACAGCAGGGCATATCCCTGGTGGTTTAGCACCTGGCAGGTTCCCTGAACGCCAGGGCAGACAAATTCAGCCGTCGAAGGCTAGCAGATCACGAATGGCATATCCATCCGGAGGTGGTGCAAGTTCTCTTTTAGCAATGGGGAGAGCCCAGAGACACTTTTCGCCCCAAGTGGAGCTCAGGCCTACTATATGCTTTTCCACCAATACCACTCCTGCCAGGAGTGCTCAAGAAATTCAGGAGTGACCAGGCCCAAATCATTCTTGTGGCTCCGGACTGGGCACAGAGAGTCTGGTATCTCGAGCTTCTCCAATTGAGCATTGATACTCCGATGAGGCTGCCCCTTCGGGAGGATCTTCTGTCGCAGCAACAGGTGGTGGAGGGTCCTCCACCCAAACCTGTCAACTCAAACCTGTCAACTCTACGCCTTCTTGCGTGGAGATTGAGCGGCAGCAGTTGATAGAATTCAACCTTCCTCCCAAAGTGTGCAATGTTATTTTGGCAGCCAGGCGGCCCTCCACCAAGACGGTGCACACCTTCCGGTGGAACAAATTTGTAAAATATTGTACATAAAGATCTATTGATCCTCTTTCTGCTTCCTTCTCTCAGGTCTTACTCTATATTCTGACCCTGGCCCAGCAGGGCTCCGCTCTGGGCACTCTCATAGGGTACCTTTCTGCCCTGCCTGACTTTTTGAGGCTGCCAGACCAACCCTCTTTATTTAAATCCCCTATTGCAAATAGATTTCCCAAGTGGCTTGTACATATGTTTGCTCCTGCCCCTTTCATCATGCCTCAGTGGGACATTCATTTGGTTCTCACCTTCCTGATCTGTGCTTCATTTGAACCTTTGCATAACTGCCCCCTCCAGCTGCTTAGCATCAAACCAGACGTTTTAGTGGCAATAATATCTGCAAGGAGGGTGAGCGAATTGCAGGCTCTGTCATCCAACCCTCCATACTTGACTATCTTTCCGAAAGTAGTGTTATATTTCATATAGGTACCCCGATATAGGTCTAGGTATCATCATAACCCTTCACCTACATTCTCTCCTATACTACATACATAACGGATATGGAGGACTGACCTTTTACCCAGATACAATACTACACAACCAGGAGTGTGGTTACTACACATAAGTACGTAGGGTTTTTCCCTGGACACTGGCCTCATAAATTATGCATGAGGATTCTTAGTTTCTTGGAATCACAGCAGGACCATCATCTCCTGCATAATAACTGTGTATAAAGTTCATTCCCGATGTCATCCTAAGTCCGACACTGGCACAGCAAGGTAGAACCCCTGGGAATACCTTAGGGTATATAAACACCACATCTTGCTGAGATAGGGAGAGGAGATCACGACTTCCATGCCGACACACTGACGCAAGACGCTGAGGTTCCTGCATGCAGATACTCCAGCTCGCAGTGGTCTGACATCCCTCGCGGGGTGTTCAGCACGAGACCAGAACGAGGTCCCGCAGTCTCACATCAGGTAATGGGGTTGGCTTTATCCTAGAGGGATTCTTGGCTTTACACCTACTCACATGCTAGGTACACTTAGGTACATCTAGTTAGGGTGCATCGTAGGAGTACGCATTTTATTGCCATGTATTTTATATACTCGCCTATATTTATGATTTTAGCAAAATGGTAGAAACCTACCATCTGTTTACTTTCTTAGTGCTGCTACTCATTTATATATGCTACCGTCTACTGGTGATTTCAGTGCACTTATTTTACGCTAGAATAACGACTGTTCAATAAATACTTATTGAAAACGTCCCAAATGTTTATCCTGTGTATCTCTCTGAGAACAAGTGAGCACGAGTGACTGAGCGAAAAGTAAGTTACTGTTTCCACGGTCCTGAGGGATCAGGGTTGTCATGTTCGATAGTTGCCAAGAACTATTCTCTCCTTGGTAAGAGAAGGTTATAGTGGCATTGCGAGCTAGCTGGCACACAGGCCAACATACCCGGTGGGGGGGTGTCTGGAATCAGTCTGGACACCAGTCCTGCAGTGTATGTTGTCTAAACGTGCAGATCCTATATAGGTCTTATAGGAACTACACGACATGGCGCCGCCAACGTTGGTATTGGCCCTTATTTAACAGTCAAATCTGAGTAGCTCAGTCGTGCTATTCTCAGAGACCCCTACTCACATTTTCCCCAGAGACGTCTGGAGTGGGAGGGAACAAATCCGCCGCAGCTGAGTAGGAAAATTCCTATGTATTGGCTGTTGGTTTAATCAAGCTTGAAGGATACAGTGTTCCTAATTGTGCATAACACCTTATTTCAGTTCCCTTGAAACATTCTCCTTTCTAAAAATAATGACTGAACAGAGAGATGTAGATGGCAGGAAATGCACTAAACTTCTCAGCCGAAGAAGACAAGGCAGATGCAATATATATTGCAGATAATGTTAGAAATGTTGTCACCCTAAAACTAGTAGCATATGGTATTACAATTAGGGGTGGGCAAGTGACTTTCGTGATTGAGGCACACGAATCATATAGAACAGAGGTATTCTATTCATGGATTAAATTCCCGCAGGCAAATGCACAAACCGAAACATTTCACTACTATGTAGAAGATGATATACCAAATGAGTATAGTCCATATGAGGACATTGAAATTCCACTCACTTACGAAGAACACCTCTACTGGTTTAAAGGCGCCCTCTCCCATACAAGAAATAGAGTAAGACTCGGTCCGCTCGGAAGAGACAGAGCAACATGGCCAGTTTTAGCGACATACACACCACATCCTGACATTGACACAATGCCAGGAGGAGACTTACTCGTACAGCATAAAGAATTAATAAGACTTTACAGAACCATGCCATAGTTTGTGTTGAGAACAATCACACTTCAGCCCACACCGGCTACACTACCAGGACCAGTCCGAACTCCTACAACAAAAATTACACCACAGACACTGCACGCAGTAATGGGTAAAATGCCCACAAAACGCGAACAAATGCCCTTCTGGATAGCACAGAAAATTACACAACTGGAGGCGGTGTTTCCACACACTGGTCCTAAGGAAAAGCATAGAATACTTACTATTTGCTTGCCAATGGGGATAGCTCTCTCTATAGAGGATTGTACCTCTTGGGGCACAGTCTTCGCTGCAATCTATACCAGGACTCATGGTATCCCTTCTTTAGCGGTAATACCAGATGTATTGAGACAAATACAGAACGAGTATGGAGCAGAGCCTGCTCTAAACTTGGGGATGAAGTTGTTAAATAACTTTGCCCAGGTATCTGCGATAATATTGGCGAATATTAAAGGAGAAGCCGCATCAGTGGCAATACGCCAATGCCTGAGAGAGTTCACTCCATTACAACAGGAGACAGAACTACCTAAAATAATTGAAACTGCTTATGCAGAATTAGGTAGAGACAGTCTGGGAGCTAGACCTGTAAAACCCCAACTAATGGGGAGTTCAGATAAAGTACAGGCAAAGCAAACACCAGTTTCTTCAAAGAAGAAATGGGACAATAATAAACAACAAAAGAACAGATCTCACTCCAGGGGAAGGTCTCCTCAGCAGGAGCCCCCAGAAAGGAGATATAATCTTAGGAATAGAGATAACATTAAAAAACCTGACAGGTATCAGGATACTGATACTCGTTCCTCTCGTTCCTTTCAGGGTTCATCAAAAAACTCAGAGAGGGAAGGACGGCCAGAACAAAGACAAGAAGAGCGTACAAAGTCCAGAGACAAGCAACGCACTTCAGACTACGCTTCAAAGAAAGAAGAAAAACCTAAAGCAAAACCTCAATTTAAAAAGAAGAAGGTAGCAGGTCTCAAAGTTAGACATGCCCAGAATTCTGAGGACTCAGCTACTGAGCAGGGAATGGGCTCTGACAATGCTAGACAGCGCGGCAGAGGTAACAATAGCTCGCCGGAACCTTATGGAATTTCTGATGACAGCGGAGTTGAGAGAGTAAATCACGGTGGAAACACCTGATACTAGGGTGAGTGTCCTACACAAGTTACATGAAATAACACTCCAAATGGAGGGGGACAAGCCGAGACAAGTTAAGGGTCTCTTTTGGGAGAACCTGACTTTGGGCTATGACATCCTATTAGCGGAAAAAGATTGGCCGCCTACTATTGTTATGGAATGCCCAAAGGGGGAAACTGTCATTTTTCCAGCTTTCTCCGACCTAGTCCCCGCACACCTAAGACATACATATGCGCAGGAGTTGGCGGTAGCCCTTGCTCCAGCATTATACCGCAACCACGTAGGGTGGGATGAAGAGTCACCCCACCACGTTATTCCAATAAAAACAAACCCAACTCCACAAAGACAGTATCCCATAAAACAGTAAGCTAAAAAACAGGTCAGGGAGATCTTGGATCAACTTGAATACCAAAGTGTAATTGAACCATGCACCTCATCAATGAATAATCCTTTGTTTCCCGTAATTAAACCCGACAATTCATATCGTCTAGTTTTAGACTACAGACACTTAAACTCATGCACAAAAACATTTGCAGTTCAGAATGCACATAGTGCTGCATTAATGAATAACACTATGCGGAAAAAATACAAAACAACATTAGATATCTCAAATGGATTTTTCTGCCAAAACATAGCGCCTGAAAGCAGATATTTGACAGCATTCTCAGCGCTAGGGTCCCAGCGTCAATTTTGACGACTCCCCCAAGGGTATAAGAATAGCCGGGGTTATTTTCAAGGAGGGTAACAGAGTTACTACAGAATTTGGATGAAGAAGCATTATCCTATGTAGATGATATTTATCTGACAGATGATGACTTAGAGGAACACTTGACCAGGGTAAGCACCATTATTTTGGGTTTCGCCTCTGAGGGCTACAAATTTAACTTTAAAAAATCAAAGATAGCCCACCTCAAAGTCCTATTTTTGGGATATGAGCTTTCAAGTGAAGGCAAAAGCCTGGCAGCCCACTTTTTAGAAAAGAGCGCACTGCTACAACCTCCAAAATCATTGAAAAATTTGCAGTCCATACTGGGATTTTCGAATTTTGGCAGAACATACATTTTGGATTACGCAGAAAGAGTAAAACCTTTCTACGACCTAATAAGACCTGACTTTTCAGTTAGACAATGGACACAGGAACACACGAATATTCTTTGTTCCTTACAAGCTGATATGATATCATCAAAACACTTACAGACACGCGTAAACGTACGCAACCTGGTGATCCGCGTAGTCGCAGGTCAATCTGGGTACCTTTAATGAAGGTGAAACAGTACCAATTGCATATAAATCACATTTGTACACTAACGCTGAAATGCATTTTGCACCCACAGAAAAAATTCTGACAGCAGTACAGACTGCTGTAGTGAGAGAAAGATCACTAGCTCAGGGGAAACGAATAATAGTCGTGACCCCTGTACTGGCCTTAGAGGCTGCCACGAAGGCAAGCATCCCAAATGCAAAAGCGTTACATCCAAGATGGATCCAATGGGCTAATTCTCTCACTGCAACAGATGTAGAATACAGATATGACCCTAGTTTAAAAACACAAGCATTCCTGCAATATGAACAAGAATATCCTCTACCAAATGAAATAATGCCTCTAAATCGGTATGAATACATTATTTATACTGACGGATCTGCTCAACCGGCCATAGGGAGTAAGCAATAATACAGTGCAGCATGCGCTATTGTAAAAGGTAGGATGCAGGACGGCAAGTTCCGTTCAAGCTGTACAAGAACGCAGTCTCTCGGAGACTGCACGGCTCAGTTGGCAGAATTAAAAGCACTACTACTGGCACTAATAAATACGGATCCCGAATTCCCCACACTAATAGAGTGTGATTCCTTTTACTGTGTCCAGTCGTACAACGAATATCTCCACTATTGGGGACAGAATAGGTACAGAGATGCAAAAGGTGGCACAATTAAACATAGAAAACTATGGGAACAGGTAGCAGAGTTGAAGAACGAACTACCAAGAGCTCACGTGATACATACACTGAGTCATCAACGTGATGGCGTTCACGTTGGAGGGAATTCATTGGCTGATGAAGCCGCAAAGGGGGCAGTACACACTGCGTCCGTAGCTGCAATCATCCATTCAAAAACGAGGGTAGACGGTAGCACAATGGTAGTTGTGATTGCTTCACGCAACAACAGCAAAGCACTACCTAAAGGTTTTCCACTCAAGTACTCCTACAAGTTAGATGCAAACAACGTTCCATTTGCTCAGATTCCTGGAGTGGGAGATAGAGTAATTCCAAACATGGATCGTAGGTTAGGTTTAATCTTGGCTGCACACGAGGGTCTGGGTTCTGCGCAAGCAGGAGTTACGGCGACAGTTTCTTTACTGAAACAACGCTATTGGTGGCCAGGGTTAACGAAGCAGACCAAAGACTTCGTCTTAAAGTGCGATATATGTCAACAGATAAAAGGGTCCACCGTAGCTCGCCCAGCGCAGACACCATTGTTAATATCAGACAGACCGCTCATATGCATTTACCTGGACCACTGCGGCCCCATACAATCTGACGGGGCTTGCAAGTATATCATGGTTGCAGTGGATTCCTGTTCAAGATTCTTATGGGTATGGCCTCAGCGCTCGGCTGATGCCCGAACTGTTATAAAAGATTTGCGAGTCTTCATAGGGACATACGCAGTTGGCACATTACATTCTGACTGTGGCCCCGCGTTCAGCTCTAGGGCGTACAAGGAAGCCATGGAAAGTTTGGGTGTAGCATTGCGGTACTCCTCTCCATACCATCCCGAGGGAAATTCGCTTGTGGAGAGGAAAAACCGGGACTTAAAGCAATCTTTAACAGCTAGGGTATTAGGCTCGGGTGGTCGTTGGGTCAATCACCTATTTGGGGTCCAGCGGGCCCTTAATAACCAGCCAAGAAGCTCTCTGGGAGGTGCAACTCCTTACGAGGTCCTGTTTGGGACAAGAATATGGGTACCTGATCTCGATTGTGAAGGCACAGTGGCGGATGAAAAACCGTTTGACATCAATAAACATTTGACTGTTTTACAGGATCTGAATGAATCCAGAGCCTCCTTAAGTAACATCGAGACACAGAAAAGCGCCACTGGGGAAGTCAAGTCAGCCACGGCAAGACCTGCCTGGATTCCTAAAGTTGGGGATCTGGTCAGAGAAAAGATTGTGGACAAGAAAGAATTCAGGCCATCCTATCGAAAGCCTGTACCTGTCCTGGCAGTTGAAGGATCAAGAACTGTACTTCTACCGCCTCTTGCCGGAAAAGAAAAGAGATTCGTCTCAATAGATCTGATCAAACCACACTATGTGGCCGATACTAAATAGTAGGCCTCGTGGGCTCCTGAGTAGCCGACGTTCTCCTCTTGCTACAATACAGGAAGTACAAACAGAAAGACTCATAACATTTGAAGAGTCACCTTTACAAAGCAACGGAATCAATAACAATGCAATGGAACTAGTTCCCCTTGACACAAACTCTCAAAATCAAAGTGAAAGACAAATTTCAATTCAAGCAAATAAAGAGGTCTAAGTCAACATGCCTCAACAAGAGCAACCCACAAGTTCAACAAAACCTGCTGAGCTAACAAAGATAGATCGAAATGCATCTGGCTATTTCATCAACTTTGATACCTTTTCATTGGATCCAGGTGAACCTGAAACGACGCCAGCCCAAATTTCTCGCAAACAACGGATCAAAGACTTTTAAAACTTTCTTAGAAAAACTTATTTAGTATCACCTTGGCTAGAACTTTGGATAATCACCGGTATTTTCTTTTTTCTTTTCTGGTTAGGATTAGTAATAACTTTCCACTTGCTCAACAATGGAACTTATCTTCAACAGAGCTCTGCAACGTCAAAAGTAAACTTAATTTTAAAACCTCATGTTTCATCTCATCGT
This sequence comes from Calotriton arnoldi, assembly GCA_963921515.1. Lineage (NCBI taxonomy): Eukaryota > Metazoa > Chordata > Amphibia > Caudata > Salamandridae > Calotriton > Calotriton arnoldi. The sequence goes on from CAWUFW010000061.1 coordinate 5,790,234, forward strand.
GAACAAAGAGACTTGTCCTTCATGAACATTTCAGCAGTTCCTATACCGGATGGTATAGTGTGGGACAAAGTAAACTTTGATATATTTGGACCGACCGAGCTTTTAAAAATTCCACATTTGTTTAAAATTTCATTCAAAGATATCATTACCTCCAGTACATTTTCTGATGATTGGGATTTTGAAACTGTTAATAACTTATTGTCTGATTTAGAACAATCTGCCGCATTTTCTAGCACTGAAATGTTACAGGATAGATCAGATTTTGACAAAATGTATTGCTACCAACATTATGGTCATCATTTCTTGCATAAATCTAGCAAACCGAGAAATGTTTTCACATACCACAAGTGGGAACATTGCCCTACACCACCGAAAAGTAGTTAAAAAACATTTGCACAGAAATTCTCATATTTTTCAGGGTTTAACACTTCTGACCCACCTCGTATTACTATAAGGTTGCACCAATATCTGCACAGAAAAATATGTTTACAAACACCAAACAGATTTACTCTGCTTCCTTTATCACCCAGCTGTCTGAACAGGGTTTTGACTTATGGATGGACACTGTAGACTTGAAATCAATATGGGGTTCTAGGGACTGGCAAGTCCAGGGGACAGAAGCACTGTTTAGAGCATGCCTCATTCCACAGCAGATGATTTTTTCTGAATGACACTGTGCAACAGACGTCCTGTCTTGGAATAGCCAAGAATAAGGACTTGAACACACCTCAAATTCCAACACCTTTAAACACCAAGGGGAATTTTACATCAGAAAGAGGGGCTAAGTTGGATAACATATTGCAATACAATAGATCAGACCCCAATTGGAAGGGATGGTTGGTTTGGCCCACAGACACGAACAAATGTCAGGAAAGATTCAGGGGTACCACCGAAGGGTTTAGTATCCACAGACCAGACCCACGTTATGTACAACGAGAACATCCGGGGGTAGTGACATCATACAGTGTTGGGAAGTTGTGCCTTGATTGGCTAAAGACCTCAACACTACTCCAGGTGAAGCAATACTTGTCCTTACTCTCAGAGGATGTGGACCTACGGGATTTTTTATTAGGTCCCAGGAAACCACGTCAGAAGCGCTTTTTGTATGCTGTCTATAACGAACTCTGGAAGATCTCTCAACAAGAAGCTGCAAAGAGATTAAGAGAAATAGAGTTAACCTAGAAAAGGCGTTAGCCGTAGTTGACAATGGTATGACTACATTAACATCCAGGATATATTCACTGGGCAACATTGTATCTTCTGCTATCAATGTAATAGAACAAGATTTGTCCATATTGCAACACGGACAGTTGCAGTTACGTTCTATTATTTTGTTAAGCTGGACGCTGCTGTTGTTGTGTGCCGGTTATGTGCCTTGGCATTTTATCAACATTACGTCATTATTTTCTGCAAACAATCTAACAGAAAAACAGATGAAAAAGGCACAGAGGGGAGCAAAATATACAATTCTGCGTATTGAGAAACTGGATAGGTTACCCTTTACTGTGGCTGAGTCACCGTCCACAGAATGGTTAGTCCACGGCCATATAACATAACCGGTTGCAACTTTCCAGTTTCAATATTGCCTAGAACAACAACAGGCAGGCAGATATGAGAAGATGGGTAAGGAATTCATCAGGAAATCCTGGGATTTACCATACAGATTTCGATGCAGGAGTGGGGATCTGGAAGTGTTTCTAAGCGGAACTAACTGCGAGAACGCTTTAAGTGGATCTCTCATATGCCAGGATATTATGCTACACGGGGCTTGTAATGGGTCTGTGGCGAACTTGTCCTGTCACTTGAGAGGTACCCCGGCAGCTGTGATTAATCCGGTATTCAGGCTTCTCTCGAATGGGAGTCACTTGATGCTGAATGATCAAGGTTGTTGTGGGATGCTTCCGGGCATCGCATATCTAGTCACCGTGAGCTCCAGGGTTACTTGCTGTATGCAAGTATTGTTTCCACCAACACATACAGTCAGGGAGGCGCCGTTATGGCCTTCTCTAGATGTTTCCTTTATACGGTTTGATACTCTGAGCAGAATGAAAGCCAAGCTTTTACTACGAACCGTGCCCTTAACCTTCGCCCGGGGGACTTTTGATCTCCAGATCGCAAGGTCCTCGGCTGAGATACAGGCACTTATACGTACAAACTGCCCTTTCCATTTCACAGAAATGGTAAGTCGTATCTTTAACATGTCCGATATGACGGGTATTGTACACCTATTTAAGACCATAGGTTCCGGACTGTTAAGCACCTTTCAGACGGTCCTCGGAGTTATACCAAACTTTATACACTCCGTCTTTGGAAGCATTTTTGGAGGGCTTCCGCTGATCCTGTTTCTAATAGCAGGAATCCTGATTGTTACCTTTCTGCTACGCAATGGACATCCCAGCCACCAAGGAAGTAGCAACAGCTCTCCTGGAGCGCAAATACCGTGATCGCATGGTACAACTTCTGGGCACACCTCACCTACGAGAACTGAGCGCCTCTTGGTTCCTGTCATTTAGACCAGTCTGGATGGATTGTGTCCTACCTGTTCTCCGATGCCTGTTCTGCGGAGAAGAATGCGTTTTGGACCTCTGTCTGACACTTCCATCTGCTGCGCCACCGGACGTTGATGCTTTACTGGACCCAATAACGGCCCATGTTCTGCAGTGTCCTCAGCGTATTCCCATGTTGTTGGCAGCATTCTTAGAGCCACCACAGGTAGGTTCTGCTCCTGTTGGTATGGACACCGGCTCCTCCAACACTCAGGCCTTGGATGTGGCACAGGCTGCCCCGGCACCTGCTGCAGGCAGTACGGAAGATCATCCGTGCTCAATTGACATTCTTTGTGAGGTGTTACAGGGATCGTCAGCTGCGTATGCAGACAGCAGCAATGTTGCGTCTACCAGCAAGGACACAAACATTTGACATGTCGCATGCTGGGAAGATTTGGCTTTTAACTTTTTCAAAATTCCAAATTGAAACTTTTTGACCTGCATGGCTTTCAGATGCTTGTAGTTGTTTGGACTATATAAACGGACACTTTAGAGCCACTACTTCACTGATTTTTTGTAGAACACTTTTGAAAGGGTTTTTTAAGGCTTTTTAACTTCTCTTAAAAATGTTTTTATTATTTATTGCGTACAAACCTCTAGACGCCTTGGTAGTACGCTAGAATTTAGTAATGTTGTCCAGTCGGTTGAGGAGTGGGTGTTATATTTCATATAGGTACCCCGATATAGGTCTAGGTATCATCATAACCCTTCACCTACATTCTCTCCTATACTACATACATAACGGATTTGGAGGACTGACCTTTTACCCAGTTACAATACTACACATAAGTACGTAGGGTTTTTCCCTGGACACTGGCCTCATAAATTATGCATGAGGATTCTTAGTTTCTTGGAATCACAGCAGGACCAACATCTCCTGCATAATAACTGTGTATAAAGTTCATTCCCGACGTCATCCTAAGTCTAACACTGGCACAGCAAGGTAGAACCCCTGGGGATACCTCAGGGTATATAAACACCACATCTTGCTGAGATAGGGAGAGGAGATCACGACTTCCATGCCGACACACTGACGCAAGACGCTGAGGATCCTGCATGCAGATACTCCAGCTCGCAGTGGTCTGACATCCCTTGCGGGGTGTTCAGCTCGAGACCAGAACGAGGTCCCGCAGTCTAACATCAGGTAATGGGGTTGGCTTTATCCTAGAGGGATTCTTGGCTTTACACCTACTCACATGCTAGGTACACTTAGGTATATCTAGTTAGGGTGCATCGTAGGAGAACGCATTTTATTGCCATGTATTTTATATACTCGCCTATATTTATGGTTTTAGCAAAATGGTAGAAACCTACCATCTGTTTACTTTCTTAGTGCTGCTACTCATTTATATATGCTACTGTCGACTGATGATTTCAGTGCACTTAGTTTACGCTAGAATAACGACTGTTCAATAAATACTTATTGAAAACGTCCCAACCGTTTATTCTGTGTATCTCTCTGAGAACAAGTGAGCACGAGTGACTGAGCAAAAAGTAAGTTACTGTTTCCACGGTCCTGAGGGATCAGGGTTGTCATGTTCGATAGTTGCCAAGAACTATTCTCTCCTTGGTAAGAGGAGGTTATAGTGGCATTGCGAGCTAGCTGGCACACACGCCAACACACACGGTGGGGGTGTCTGGAATCAGTCTGGACACCAGTTCCGCAGTGTATGTTGTCTAAACGCGCAGATCCTATATAGGTCTTATAGGAACTACACGACAGTAGTAACACCATTCCACGTTGGGCAATCTGTCACCCTACCCACTTTCTATGCTCCTCCACATCCCTCTAAAGAAAAGGAGCAACTCCACCATCTGGATCCACAAAGACCTCACAAAAGAGTTCCGGGTGGATGACCAACTCTTTGTTGGCTACGTGGGAGTGAAGAAGGGTCATGCGGTGCAGAAAAGGACAATCTCTCATGGAGTTGTCTTTTGCATCAAAATCTGCTATGCAGTGGCCAAAAAGCAGCCCCCTGAAGGCTTAAGGGCTCATTCTACCAGAGCTAAGGCTGCTACCACGGTGTTGCAACGTGATGTCCCAGTCCTCCACATTTGTCAGGCAGCAACATGGGCGTCTCTGCACACATTCACTAAGCACTACTGCCTGGACAGTCAAGTCCACAGGGACGCACTTTTTGGCCGCTCTGTCCTGCAGGACTTCCTGGTATAACTTGTCTGCAGTCCCTCCTCCAGGGATGGTATTGCTTAGGTATGTATTCAAAGGTAAGTAATCTGTGGCTAGATGTCTCTATCAGAAGGACAAGTTACTTACCTTTGATAATGCCTTATCTGGTAGAGACATGATCTAGCCGCAGATTCCTTACTGACCCACCCATCCTCCCCACACTGCGGATAGGTTTTTAGGATCAGGGCTGTTCCCTTTCAGGGCCCTAGTTGTTCAGAAACACACAAATGTCAGTGCACTTCATGGGTCTACGCTCCTGGTGTGGAAAGTCATGAAAAGTAACTGACGTCAGAGCACCGAGGTGGCGCCTGTATAGGTGACGTGGACGTCACAGTGGCTGAGACTACACCAACGACGTCACATGGGCCCGACCGTTGCCACCTACCGGTTCACAAGGGTATTACTAAAAGAAAATCTTCCAGATCCAGTCTGATGCCTGGAAAATCCAACGGTAAGGAATCTGCAGCTGGATCATGTCTCTACCAGATAAGGAGTTACCCAAGTTAAGTAACTTGTCCAACAAATCATATGCTCTCTGAAAACAAGGGGAAGAACAGAAAGAACTTATGTCTCCTGTTAATATCTTCTTAGGCTCATCGCAAGAATCTAGTATAATCAACAACATTTTTTAAACAAGTACAAGCCAGACAAGCAAAGATCAATAGAGAAATGGTTACAAAAGAATTTAAGAGATCAGAAGAGAGTGGGATCTCTGTTGTATCAGAAAGGTATATTTGCCTAATCCAGAATTGCAACAACAAGACACGGCATGGTGCGATGATTCACCTATTGTAGAGCATCCATGACAATGTTAGATGACTGAGCAATTGAAAAGACAAGACAAAGTTAACACTCTATTAGAGTGGGCAATTCCAACATATGTCAAAGAAATAGTGCTTTTTAGGGTTTGTAAAGTTTGAGCACCACTTCATTAAAGACATTTCCACCATAGCAGTACGGACTCTGAAAGGTCAACTTTTTTGTGGGGCCAAGAACAGGATGCTTCTTTTAAAATTTTAAAGACAGTCAAAATGTATTCAATAATATCAGTCAATATTCTATGTGTGCTCAGGCTAAAACAGAGAGAATAAAATCCATGAGATTATTACAACTTACTCCGGTACCCTCACAGCTTTGGTCAAGAATGTCGAAGGATTTCATTGTTGAACTCCCCATGTCACAGGGATTTAACACATTGTTAGTAGTGGTTGATTATTTCACCAAAATAAGAATGCTAACTGCTGTCGAACTGGCTCTCATTTTTCTCAATCATTCCTTTAAATTCTACAAATTAACAGACATTATTATTACAGAATGAGGGACGCAATTCATTGCACATTTTTAGAAATAACTAATGAAAGCCACAGAAATCAAACGGTTTCCATCAATCAGCTATCATCCACATAGAGAAAGACTGACCGAAAGACTAAACTAAGCAGTAGAACAATGTCTTCTCCCTCTCTTAATGGAGCATGCAAGTGAATGGAATGATTGGATTTCCATGGCAGAGTTTGCATACAGCAACTCTTTCATGGGAATCTCCCCCTTCTGTTGCTTTTCTGCATTTATCCTCAAACTTTTCCTGTCTGTCTCTTAACTATCCTTATTCCCCGCATAAAACATATTTTGCGACACATCAAGGAATTTAGAAGAGGGGTTTACCAACATATTTTAAAAGCAGGAGCAGCATATAAGAAATAGGTCACACCCTAATTAGCTCCTCAATATGGGACTCTATTGTCAAGCTCATAGGAACAATCTGCAGTTAAACTAAAGTTGACTGAAAGGTGGAAAATTCACTGAATATTTTATCTGTTGAAGATTAAGTCAACAATTGTAAAGACTGGAGCACCTTTACCTTCAATATTAGTTGATGGCTCATAAGAATATGAGGTGGTGGCTATCCTCGATTCCCACATTAATTTTTGTCAAATACAGTATCTGATCTCTTGGAAGGGGAATGACACCTCAGAAAGATTCTGGTAGCCGCGTCTTTTGTGCATGCCCTGACTGGTTTCTGAATTCCATCAGCAATACCCAAAGAAACCAGGTCCCGTTACAAAATTCAAGGGGAGAATTCTTCAGGGAGTGGGTACTGTCAGGATTAGAAGGCGAGGTATTGGTAATGAAAGATTGATACTCAAACAGGTTTCAAGTTCTCATTTGTATTTAGGCGAGGTTGCAATTGATGTATGTTGGAAATGTATTAGGAGTCACTGACAATGTAACCTCAGTGCTTACACTGTGTCACTGCCTGACAATATCCCCCAGTTGTTTTGGCTAGCATGCAGTTCATCACTTGGCATTTCATACCATCTCTTTTGTTGTTTTGTTTCCTTTCCCTTCAAATAAGTCCCTTTCCCCTTATTTCCTGTGATATGTTCCACTTACCTTCTAAACCCATTCTTTACCTTTACTTGCTGTACTCTTCTTCTGTTCGATGCTCTGCTATATGAGCTACCATCCACCATCCTAGTAGCTTGTGCATTGGCGTGTTACATCTTTCACCATCTACTTTGCATACCTGTTTACTCCTCCAATAAGCTGCTTTCCTTCATTTCAGCAGTCCCAGAACCTCTCCTATTTGGTTTTAGGCTTCATTCTGGATAGGTCTGAGGCTAGTCACAGTCTTTCTTCGTCAAGAGAGAGGAAAGTCTTTTGATGCCATTGGAGTTCCATACACTACAGAATGTGGGGTGTATTCAGAAACTGCATTTTGTAGTACATTCAGTAGTACTCATGTATCACTGAATGCAATTCGCAAACCTACGTGCAGAGACTTCTGCCTTTGACAATCCTATCTTTTCCCAGTACAAAGCTCTGCCATGAGTGGAAAAGTAGTGGGAGAGGTGAGGAGTGGTTTATGGAGGAACATGTCAAAACAAAACACCCACACACAAGAGAGTTAGGGTCACATGTACGAAGATCAGTGTTTGCGATTACCAAATAGCGAATTTTTGTGATTCACTATTTGGTAATCGCAAACACTAATGTATGAAAGTGTGTTTTACACTTTCAGCGATTCCCAGTGGGTCTCAAATAGATCTACCTCATGAATATTAACCAGGTAGGTCTCAGTTTGCCACCCAATGGGAATCGCAAAAATCATAGGGATGGTGGCCTGCTGGGGTCAGCAGACCATCATGTCTGTGATTGCTTTTAAATAAAGCAATCTTTTTTTTAAACACAGCCCAATTTCCTTAAAGGAAAACAGGATGCGTTTAAAAAGGAAAAAATGAAACGTTTAAGTTTCATTCTTTAAGAATAGGCAGTGGTCCATGGGAACACTGCTGGCACTTACAAAATGTATTTTTTTTCATTCTGAAACGTAAAAGGGTCCCAAGTGGACCCCTATCCATTTGTGAATGGATTACCACCAAACTTTTAGTTGGTGGTAAAAAGCGAATGATTGCGACCGCGTTCCGGTCACTAAACATTTGTACATACCAATGTGAATCGGTATTTGGAAGGGATGCCCTAAACAGACCCCTTCCAAATACTGATTTGCCAACTCAAATTGCGATTTGGTAATAGATTACCGAATGGCAATTAGGGCTTTGTGCATTAGAAAATGCCTTTTTGCATTCGTAAATGGGCCGATTCTGCGAATCGACCTATTTGTGTCCACAAAAAGGCTTTGCACATGTGACCCTTAGTCCATTGCTATTCACAAACTGCATTTCTAAAGTTGCTATAAACAAAAAGGTCCAAATCGGGCATAACTATATTCCTGCCCAGCCTTGGAGTAAGTCTTGTTCCACACATGGCCAATCACAACACCCTCCAATAAAAAATAATGGAGACAGGGGCTTAAAATAACACCCTGCAGTAAATAATGGTTAAATAAACACAGTTATTTAAACTTTTAAAGTAAATGTGTACATTTTGTTTGATTACAATTAGGGCTCCCGGTTTTATGGCATTTACTTTTTTGACATTTCCGTCTGTATTTATCCATATTTATTTCTTGTTAATTTTATCTGTATTTATCCATATTTATTATGGGTTTTGTGAAAAAATGAAGTTGAAACTGGTATATTTCCACATTTATTTAACCCATAAATGTTCACTCAAGCGTGAATATTTGCCAGGTTTCAATGATATGAACACCAACAGAAGATACATCAATGCACTTATATGAAAATATGCAAATCTCACTATCAACCTTGTGCGTACCTACTGCTGTTTAAGTCTATTTACTAAAATTCATTTCTTTTTTAGCCCCATTACCCATCAATCCAAGCAGCTATTAGCCTGGCAGTCATGTCAGACAGTATTTAGAATCACTCAAAAAGCAACCCAATTTCTGTTTTTATCCACATTTAAAAATAAATACAGACAAGTAAACTGAATTAGTTTTCTGTCTGTATTTATCTGTAAAACTCAGTAAAATCGGAAAACAGGGAGCCTTAATTACAATATACATACATACATACATATATATATATTTAAAAAAGCCAAGTCCTTGCTCGTAAGAAAACTTTGACGTCCAAAGCAGGAACGGACACCACTTCTAGTGCATATAATTTGTGCTTTATTCTATTTCAATTCAATTTCATGGTATTGGACTAATGCTGTTCATCCATGACACGTTTCGACCACTGAAACATGGTCTTGATCACATATATATATATAGGCCCAGGGTGGCCCACCATTCAGGGGGACCTCATTAAGCCTAAAGGTAAATCTGAATGTTTTTTGATCCTTAGCTACACCTCATCATATTCTACAGGAGGCCATCCTCACCTTGAGTTATGCCCTGTCTACAGCTAATGAAGTGAAAACAGCCTGATTATGTTATTGAATACCATGCTGGGGACCTGATCGGGAGTATGCCCTTGGTGATTAGTTCTTCCATTTTAGCCCTTTTAGGAAGTTGACATTGTCAGATCAGTGTGACAGAAACACAGGGAGGGTATTATTTGTCCATGATCAAGCAGTTTATTATTAGGAAACACCTTAAAACATGTCTTTTTAAAAATTAGTTCCTTTCACAGTTCGCGGACTGTAAGCGCCTAGACACCTAAGGGTATTAGTGCGCTATAGAAATTGTTATAACATAACATAACATATTAAATTAGTAGACCCAAGAATGCAGCACATTGCTACATGCTGAAAAGGCTATACATTTCTACTTTTTTAGGTGAACATAACATGTGAATGGGTTACCAATAGCTGACTATTTACTATACAAAAGTCACAATTGTGCTACCACATACAATCCTGAAAAACTCAATAAAAGGTTTTTATTAAAACATGTAAATGGGTACTTCTACCCTTGACCAGCTGATTATTTAAGGGTGTGCAAAATTTGTCTAATTAACTTTTTTTTATAGACATATTTTATTAAAGTTTGAAAGTACCACATCACATGGTTTATTATATTGCGTTGAGTTGCTATATAATAACATAGGCAATCTTCTTCATATTGTAGATACTACATTGTCATGACACTGCAGGTCCAACTTCCTTAACGTTAACTGTTCGTCCTCCCCCCCTCCCTCATGGGTTTCATCCGTAGTTATGGTTATTTGCATTCTATCTTTTTCGGTGTAGGAGTTGCGGGGCCATGAGGAAAACTCCACTGCGAGTTTCATTCTGCGCCCTACCATGCAAGAGCCTAAGTAGTGCCAGTGTCCCCTCTGCAATGCCTTTATTCCCTATTGTGGCTATGGATTTCCAGGTGCCGGCGTGCCCTCTGGTGTATTGTCTCCTGAGCCTGTGTCCGGGTCCTTCAAGCTATCCACTAGTGCTTCCCAGGCCCTAGCGCTCTCAAGTGAGCCAATCCTCCACCTGGCCTCTCTTAGTTGCACCCTCCCATCACAGTCCGCCCACCTCTCCAGTTCTTTGAGCCATGTAGTCACTCAGGCCCCCCAGGGCTTTCCAGTGTCATGTAATTTCCCTTTTTGCTAAGATGAATGCTAAATCTTGGAATTTTCTGTTCACCTTAATCTTGGATGTGTGACAGAACCAACCCAGCAGGCAATGAGCCAGCAAGCAGAGAATTACTTTTTCCGTGACATCTGCAACTATTTTAGTTATTTCCTCCAAGTAGCTATGCAGTGCAGAGCAGAGCAAGCCCATAGCATATGTAAGAGTTCCGCCCCCACCTCCCTGCATCCTGGACAGGCTGCATCTACTGTATGGAAGAATGTATTAATATGTCCAGGTGTATGTAATATATGGAAGTTAATCAGTTTAAAGCATGCATTTCTGGACACCTTGGTAGTTCGCTCAAGTGTATTTGCCCAGTCTCTATCCACCACAGGACACCTAAATCCTCCTCCCATTTAGATCCCAGGCCAGCTAGTGGCTGGAGCATGTCTCCTCATATCACCCTGTAGAGGCATGTGACTGCTTTGATCATGCCTCCGGACAGGTCAATATATTGGCAAACTTGATGGAAATTAGGCTCTAGTGTACCTGCCTCCTAGTGGTGATGAAGGGCTGGTGTCACCGCTCTGTAGAGCAAAAAGTGGCCCTAAGGGTGGTCTAATTTTGAGTGGAAGTCCTCAAAGGGGAGTAGTTTCCCCTCGCTGTACAGATCCCCAACATTATTCGCTCCTGCTGCTACCCATTCTTCCATCCCTCTCCATTGTCCACCGTGGGGTAGGACATTGTGCATGAGCATGGGTAGATCAGGGGAGTATGGGACCTGGCTGCGTGTCTTCTGAAGACATCTTTTAATGCAGCGCCTCAGTACTTGGAATTTCCTGGTAGCATTCAGTGTAGGGTGGCCAGACTTCAGTAATACTCTCGTCAGTATGTCTAATTCTGGGATGAAGGGCCCTACTATGCGGCCACGTGCCTGTCTGCTTGCAAGCCATTGTGTGAGCCATTATAGCTGCCCAGCTAAATAATAATTCTCATAGTGAGGGACCACCAGCCCCCCTTTCAGCTTCAGATGCTTTAGTGTGGATAACGCCACTCTTTTCTGGCCCACCCCTCCCGATAAATGCCGTAATTAGGGAGTCCAGCTCAGCAAAGTGTGCTCTTGGGATCCATATGGAAAGCATCACAAATAGGTACAGTAGCCTAGGAAGTGTCACCATTTTCAGGAGTGCTACCCTACCTGCCAGCAACAGGGGCAGTGTTTTCCAGAATTCTATACTGGAGAGCAACGATTTGATGGCCGACCCCAAATTTCCTTCTATCCTGACCCTCAGATAGGATAAGCATTGGGATCCCATTGCAGGGCTCCTAGATTGTTCGGTTGGTCACGACTCCCCTCCGTTGGCAACAATCTAAACTTCTGCCAATTGACTTTGAGCCCTGATAGGCACCCAACCTCCTCCTTTATTACTCACGCTCCTTTTAAGTCTTCTCCCATATCGCAGAGGAAAAGCAGAAGGTCGTCCGCATATAGTGCTATATGCTGGAAATGCTCCCTTGTCCTTATGCCCTGATATTGCCTTCCGGTGCGAGCTAGGCTGGCTAAGGGCTCCACCACCAGTGCAAAAAACAACAGAGACAGCGGGCAGCCCTGCCTGGTCCCCCATTCCACTGTGTATCACTCAGATATTGTTCGTCCCATACGGATGCTGGCCTGAGGGTCTGCTTATAACAATTTAACCCAAGCCAGAAAGCCTCCCCCCACCTCATGTGCTCTATTACCGCAGTTAGAAAAGCTCCATTCAAGGCTATCAAAAGCCTTTTCCATGTCAATTACGAAGATGGCTGTACCCCCATCTTGGTCGTGCGCCCCCAATATCGACACCATTATATTGAGCGCTGTGTTACAACCGGGGATGAACCCGCTTGATCAGGATGATTCAGTGTAGTCATGTATGAGAGGAGTCTTGTGGCTAATATTCGACTCAGAATCCTGAATTCTAGATTGAGCATTGGCAATGGTCGATATGCTCTACAATCTTGTGGTGGCCTACAAGGCTTTAAAAGTGGTACCACCAGAGCCTTCTGTGTAGTGTTGGGGAGGGACCCTGTTATCCTAGCCGCTTCATATAGCTCCACTAGTTTAGGTGCCAGCTCTTCTATATATGCAGCATAGAACTCCACTGGGAGCCCATCTGTACCTGGGGTTTTACCCCTTGCTAGGCCCTTGATAGCTGCCCTTACTTTTTGTATGGTGACTGCTTCTCCTAACACCACTGCCTCTTCAGCTGTGAGAGTTGTAAGGGGGAGCTGTGCCAGGAAGTCCCGGATCGCTCCCTCGCCTCGTCCCGCCACACTCCTGTATAGGTTGGTATAATAGCCAAGGAAATGCTGATTGATGTCTTCCTGCCTATACTTTCGGAGGCCGTCCTCTCCTTCAAACTCAACTATGACTGGGCCTCACCTAGTTGGGTTGACTATCCATGCCAACAGGGAGCCAGTGCGGTCCCACTCGGCATGGGTTTGCTCCATGTATCTTTTATAATCAAAGCATCGTAACCTTTCGACGTGGGCTACCACCTTCTCCCTATTTTCTAGCAAGGTTTGTTTCATTGTTGGGTGCCCTAGTTATTGTTTTTCTATGTCCAGCAAATCTTGTTGTGCCTTCTCTACTTCCGTTACCAGGGTATGCCTCACTCCCATTGATGCCTCTATGCACCTGCTTCTGATCACGGCCTTGAATGCATCCCACTGTATTTGTGGGGAAGACGCGGTGCAAAATAGAAGACAATCTGTTCCCTAATCTCCATCAGTAACATCTGGTCTTCCAAAGCTCTCGGTTTGAGCCGCCAGGTGGCTATGCGGGGGTGGGTAGTTTCCCACTTCAGTTGCATAAGAACCGGATTGTGGTCCAACAGCGTACGGGCCACATATTCTACATTGGTAACCGGACTGTGAATGTCTGGAGTACAGAGGAAGGTGTCCAGTCGCACGTGCAGATTCGTGAAGATAAAGAATGGTTAATTTTTTACTTGTGGGTCCGTGCATATGCTTGTGTCTGTTATCCCCCATCTTGCGTGCCATTCCGCAAAGGTGTGTGCCGTGCAATGTGCTGGTGAGTTTCTTAGAGAGGGGTGTGGGCAATCCATCTGTGGGTCCGCCACGCAATTAAAATCTTCCCCAAAGATCATTGAGTGGATCAGGTATGGAGCCAAGGGTCCGACAGTCTCGTCAGGAAATCACCCTGCTCTACATTAGAGCCATATATATTTTTTATAGTCACATCCCGGCCATCCAACCTACCCGTCACCACTATATATTGTCCTTCTGGGTCTATCAACTCCCCAGTGTGTTGTAATGGGACCCCCGATCCATATCAGGACTCCTCTGGCATACACTGAGTAGGTGGTGTAGTATGCCTGTCCTCTCCATCTACGCTGTATAAAGCTGCCCTCTCCTTAGCTAATAGGTGAGTCTCTTGCAAAAGAGCAATGTGGACACCCCGCCTATTCAAGTAAGAAAATTTCTTATAAGGCTTGGACATAGTGTGCATCCCCCTGATATTCCAGGAGAGAACTTTGTAAGTCAAGGGGCTATCCATGGCTGTGCCTTGGGTGTGATCCTGCATCTATCCCATTCAATGGAATTTCTCACTCTTCTGTAGGACCATTCTCCCCCGCCCCCGAACATATTGGTTCCAGGGATGCGACTCACGATTTCCCCCCAAATAATAAACAGCTAACATCCCAACTCCCATACCCCAGGACGAGTAAGTACTCCCCATCCAAACTGTTGTAACTCTCACAATAAACAAGTGGGAGCACCCACTGTCTACTCAAGGGTGGGGGTGATAAAATGAGTCAGCCCCCATGGGGGTTCCACCCCTCCAGTGTATCTATCCTTCAGAACTACTGTAGACCCAGCGGAAATAAGAAAAGCCTCACCACCCCCACTGCGCCCTTCACAGGCAATTATTTCTCCCCCCGCCCAACTCCGCAATCTCATGCACCCTTTGTGAGTTGAATGATTTCATCAGATGTTATTGTGGGCAGTTCCTGACTGGAGGCCCTGGATAGGCTTGTGCTATGATCCTATTCTGAGTCTTGGTTGTCCCTCTCGGATGTTTGCGATTCTCTGCCGGCTCCATTTTTATTCAGTGATGCTACTGCTGCCACCACTTTCTATCTTTCTTGCTGAGTCTCGGCCTTAGATGGGGCCGCAAAGGTGCGAGAGCCACGACTGCGACGAGAGACGGTTCTGTTAGCTCGTCGACTTTGTCGAGCTCAGTCAGTCTCTGGCTGGGACCATTGATCGATCCATTCCCAGACTTCCTTGGGGGCATTGAAAAATCACATACCGTTTTGGGTCACCACTCTTAGCCTCGCTTGGCACTTCATATAGTACATGATCTCCATGTGCCAAAGTTTTCTTGTTTGCCTCCAGGTATGTGAAGCGCTGTCGCTGGACTTCTCTGGACACAGCTGGGATAATCCTGACTGTGCTGTTTTCTACTGAGAGTGATCCCTTCCGTAGAGCCTATCTTAGAATATGGTCCCGTTCTTTATAAAACAGGAGTCTTGCTACTACAGGGCACGGTGGCTTGCCTGGAAGAGGGGATTTG
This sequence comes from Calotriton arnoldi, assembly GCA_963921515.1. NCBI lineage: Eukaryota > Metazoa > Chordata > Amphibia > Caudata > Salamandridae > Calotriton > Calotriton arnoldi. The sequence goes on from CAWUFW010000061.1 coordinate 5,805,421, forward strand.
CAGGCACTCTGTGTGCGCGTTCGAAGACATAAAAAGGGAGAGGCCCTCCTCGATGACCTTCTCCCCAATCCACTTCTCCAGATACACTAGCATGTTTTTGCCTTAAATTTTTTCTGGCAGCCCCACCACTTGGATATTGTTCCAGTGTGATCTATTCTCTGCATCTTCTGCTCTCAGTTTGATGGTACAGACCTTCTCCTTCATGATGGCCAGTTTAGATGCCAAAGTCGGGGGTATATCTGCTAGCTCTTTTTTCCGCTGAGGTGACACATTCAGGCTGGTGGCCGTGATCGTCTCTCAGGAGGCCCAGCTCCTCTCTCAGGGTATCTATTTTTGTCTCCACTGTTACTCGAGACTCTGTGATGGCCTGCATAATATATCCTCGAGTGTAGGTCGCCCAGTCCCTTCAGTATGTAGGGTTTGGTTTTCGTCCATCTGCGTGGTCCCCTGCCTCTTCCTGCAGCATTCCAATATTGTCCTGATCTTTCCTGTGGGTTGTTTTCCTCATTTAGCAGCCACAGAGATTGTTGTGATACAACCCCTATTCTGCTGTTCTGGAGTATGCACATGTGGTCCCCACCTCACGTCTCTCAAACTATCCCCAGTGGGTCCCGCTTCTCTTTCCCAGTCCAACCGTGTCACCTACCAGGCTATCTGCCGGGCCAATCCAAGTCCTTCTGCCCCCAGTAATTGAAGCCCCAAATTCTCACTTTAACCTCTATCGCAGAGGCAGGGTATTGCGGGTGTCTTCATGCTGTCTGAAGAATCTCCCCCTCCACTGTACCTGTCTTATTAGAGGGCTCTTCAGTCATGTTCTGGGGTGAGACACACCCTTTCCCTCATTCTCCTCTGCCAGGGTTTGTCACCGGCTGGAAGGTTCAGCTTCTTCTTTCTGTTTCACACTTCATCTTTCTGAAGTTAGGAACCCCCTCACGTCTACAGGCACCACCGTTTATTTTTGCCGCCGGCCTCGTCCTGAGGTGCCGCTCCTCCGTCGCTTATAAACTGCTAGAGGGCTCTCCAATTGTAATATACTTGGGGTAAGGCTACACTGCGAATCACGGCTCGAGTCCCGGCATCCCTCACTGGCTGCTCTGGCTATGCCCCAGGGTCTAGTGCCTCTTGTCAGGAGGTGGGGAGCCCCCCCCCACAGCTCCAGGTGTCAGGGCCGCAAAGGTGGTCGCGGACCACCGCACAGGTTCTACACAGCCCAACGACCAGCTAGGCCTCTCTTCCGCCTCCTCTGCCCCAATGTGATAGGGGGAGGGGTCCAGCCTGTAGCCCCAAGTATCTGCACTGCACCACCAATCTTGGCCCAAGGGTACTTCTTGGGGGGCAGCAGGAGGTCCCCTCGTGGCCCCAGTTGCCCGTGTCACACCGCTGATCGCGGCCTGAGGCGTGGCCCCTCCTCGTTATGTCAGCCGCTCGGATGTACTTTTTGGTAGCTAGGGACCTAAAGCAGGAACTTCTGCACTACTGCAGGCCTCAACATTGCAGCGCCACAGCGCCGATCGCGGCCCGAGGCACTCCCCTCCCTACCAGCTCACTGCGGCCGGTCCTGCCAGGGGGCTGCCCCCAACTCTAGAGTTCCTGCTCCCACCTGCTGTTTACTTTGCCTTTCTTGCACTGCTGGGCTGGTCACCGCGGTCACGGAACAGAGCACAGTTTCCAACCGGCCCAGGCCTCTTTTCCATCTCCTCTGGTCCGACTTGGTAATGGGGGGTGCCAGCCCGCTGTCTCAGGTGGCCGCACTGCCAATCGTGGCCCGAGACACAGCCCCCAGGCAGCCCGCTGTCTCCTTGGGCGATACCGCTCTGGGTACTTCATAGGGGTGGGAGCAGGAGGGCCTCTCGCATCCCGGGTGTCGGTGCCGCACTGCCGACCACGGCCTGAGGCACAGTCCTCCCCAGTACGCCGATTGCCTAGAGCCGCTTTCAGGAGCAAGTTACCTGTAGCGGGGCCCCAACGGCATCCCAGACCTCAAACACAGCAGCGCCATTCCGCTGATCGCGGGCCGAGGCACTCCTCTCTCCGCCACCTCAGAGCAGCCAGCCTCGCCAGAGGCCACCACTCACCGCCACCACTTTCGCCCTCACCCGCTGCCCACTTCGCCTTTCTGGCACCACATTCCCGGATGCTGAGGTCCCTCGGGCCACCACTCTTTCCCCGATCACAGCTGCGGGGTCTCCCGAGGGTTATGTAGTCCGCAGCCTAGCTGGGATTTTCAGCCGCCATTTTGTCTCTGCCACTCGCCACACCAATCAGCTTGGCCATGCTCTCAATCTTCGATTGGGTGCCTATCCACGGCACCCTGGTGGCATCCCCAGTCAACGGGGCTCCCATAGGGCTAAAGCTGAGCCTCTGAGTCAGTTTTATGGTGTCAGAATAGCTCTGGATGGGGCTTCACCAGCAGGACCACCGGGTTGTGCTGCCTACTCCATTGGTGCCAAGCCACGCCCCCCATTTGTCTAATTTACTTTCGTATAATAATGCAAAATTTCTGCCAAATTATGTGAAATTATGAAAAATGTAAATCCATCATTTAGCACTATATTTTTCACAAAATCTGTTCTTGCAAGAACTCATTTCACGTGAAACAATACTGCAAAAAAAAAAAAAAAAGGATTGCGAACAACATCTGCTCTCATTCTGTTGGTCCCCATGCATTTGTGTACATTTTTAACCTAAATGGGGCATGTGTTCTAAATTTACACCTCAAATAGTGTGAAATTACATGAAGAGGCATAATTTATGGAATTTTGCACATTGTGGAATTCCCAAAATACAGATTACTCTGCGTAATTTAATCCTGATCAAATTGGAAGCCAGGATGAAAAACCCTGTCTCCTGGTTTCACATTTCATGGTTAGTATTTAGGGAGCCTGGCTCATAGCATCATTTAATTGCATTTGGACATGTGCTTTCCAAGTGTACTGCCAAACTGGGAAGCATATTCATATGCAGGTAAAAGCAGATATATTCCAAAACTGTTAATTTAATCTGCATCATGCTAATTTACAAAAGGAAATGCACTCTGGAACCACCAAAGTGTATACTATAGCCTTATAGCCCGCTACCAAAGGCTATGCTGATTGTTAAGGCCCCTGAACCTAACGAGGGAGAGTGACTTTAACAACTGGTATAGCTCGAGGAAGAAGGGCTATAAGTCTCTTAGAACATTTTACACACTGACGATAGAATGTTCTAAATTAAAAAGGGAGAATCAGAAAGCCAAACATTGGAGAATAAGGCTTATACCAGCCATTATTAGCTCTGAGCCACTCTGTCTACTGTGGAGCTCCAAACATTCCATTGTCCTGATATTAATTAGTATCAGAAAGTTTAAAGCATCAGAGGACGCTTAAAAAGGCCCTTGTAGCATGACTCAGGGCACATGCCATTAACTGAGCCTACATCTCATGGTATTTTGGTAATTTCCGGTATTTTATAGTGCCTTGAGTGATGAGCGATTCCTTCAATAGAAGCTATTTTCAACAGTTTTGTTTCCTTTCATATATTTTTTGCTCAAAAATATCCTTGCCATACACCTTATCTCGCACTTGGTATCTGAGAAGCTATGTTGGAATTTTAATCCACACTGGGCCCACTTAAAGGCATACTATACGCCACAGCAGACGTCATTAGGGAATGAATGAATATGACCACATCATCCTACCCTGATGCAACCCCATATGCTCCACTTGCCAGTACGCATTACCTTCAAAACCAGCTGCATTATCAACATTGCCACCACAGCTGGCCATCATAATGAATTAACCGTCCACAAACTAGCCAGCTCTCCTATCACTCACTAACTTCATTCTAATCTTTGGCACTGTACACGCTCTGCTGCCTAGGTTTGCCCTATAGAAATACCTCAAAAATACGAATGTCCCCCTTGCCTACTTGGATGACAAGCTCACCCCCTCTAGTGGCTTTCTGTGGGGGTGATTACAATGGTGGAGGGTCCGCCACCGCCAGCAGTGCGGTGGCAGGCCCTCCGCCATCGGACAGCAATTTTCCCCCCGCCATATTACGATGGCGGGGGAATCGTTCTGGTACCGTGGCGGTCGCAGAGACCACCCTCCACGGTTCTGCCACAGGCAATCGTTCTGATTTCCTGGCGGACCGTTCTGCATGTTGTAAATAGTGGCGGTACCTAGCAGGCACCGTCCGCCAAATTACAATGCTGGCTCAAGCCAGCCTTTCCATGGCGGTGAAACTGCCATGAAAAGGCTGGCGGGGATTGGTTTCGGCAGCCCGTTGTGGGCCCCCCTTGTGTTGGGGGGTGGTGGTGGTGCACTGGGGGGTGGGTACCCCCTACATTTTCCTGCACTAAGTGGCAGGCACCGCATGGTGCCTGCCACGTAGTGCGGTGAAATGAATGACATGGCTGTTTAGCATTGCGGCAGGTGCTGCAGCCATCAGCACCCGCCGCAATGTTAAACGGGCTGGATGCGACCCCCATAGTTGTGGTCGCATCATAATCCGTGGTGCAGAACCACCGCCTTACAGGAGGGCGGTCCCAGTCACCGCTACGATGGCGGACGGACTCGAGTCCGCCCACCATCGTAATGACCCCCTGTATACCCGAGGCAAGGACACCTTCAGATAGAACCTCAAAGAAGTGCAAACAAATCAAGGTAATCGGCCTATTTCATCTGTGCACCAAGGATCTGGAATGATACCCCCATATCCATGCTGATAGTCCCAACCTAGCCTTAATTAATGAAATACATGAATCCTTAACTCTTTAAAGTACAATACATCACTATGCACAGCTACCCCTTCTGTCACATGTTAACTGTGTCCTTGGCTTTGACCCTGCACAGGTCCATGCTGCCTTTCTGCTAGATTTCTGGTATATAAATACCCCAGACATACATAATAATGTAGTAATCTGGAAATTATTTGTTTATATTTAAATAAATATATAAGTTGTGGATAAAGCTAGGCCAAACCATTCCCCCCAGAGTGACAGATATAACGTATTTTCACTTACTAGAACTTTATATATGTCCCCATTTTTATTAGGTTTATGATTTATGTTTTCATTGTTTTACTGATATCCTTACCAGGAAAGTAACTTCAGTGATGCCAGAGGGCAAATAGTCAATTGATGGCACTTCCTCTGATCTCTGATGTCATTTCCTGTGGTGTAACTTTGTATTCATATTCCTTTCTGCCAGGTGCTCCAAAAACCCTAGAAACATCCTTGTCTATAATATTAAGGAGCAACGTTCAGAAAGTGACAGTATCTTAATTTTTAGCTTAATGAAGCGCAGGTTTTTAGTAAACAACAATTCTCAAAGGACTGTGGGTGGGAGTCTGACATGCTTTTTCTTTTAACAGCTGCAGAAATTAACAAAATCACACGGACGAAATTCAGATGCTGATTCGACCTGAAAAACATTTTTCCCATTGTAGATCTATCCCGCAGTGTCCCATGCTTACAATAACTTCTTTGTGCTAATGCTGACCTCATAGATGCATGATCTTCGTGCAGTAGCCAATTAGTACTTGATGTGGGATGTGGTCTTGTTTTTAGGTCTCGCCTAGCGATGCAGCGCCATGCGCTGCTCGCCAGGCGAGATCTATTGTTGCCGACTTGCTTTGCGATGCGGGACAGGACAGGTGCACGCGTACGGCAAGTCCTGGACAGGAGATGTGCACGCGTATGGTGCGAGCACATCGACTTTCTGTGCTCAAGCTTAACAGACAGGAGATGTGCACGTGTACGGCTCGCGTCTTTTTACAACTCCTGCTCGCACCATACGCGTGCACATGTCCTGTCCAGGCGCGGCGTCCAGCATGCCTCCCGCTCAACCCCACTCACCGGCTCTTGTGGTGACTCTGCGCTGCTCCCAGGCTGGTCTCCTCAATGGCAGGGGGGACTCGCCTCTTCACCCGGTCACTGGCGCAGCAACACGCGGGGCTCCGTCTTGCTCACAGGAGCCCCGCCTGAAATCTTGCTCCGGCCGCATTCACAAAGGCAGGGTGGGCTCCCGACGGACTTCCCTCTGCGGGGTGGGCTCCCGCCTCGCTTCTCCAACACACGGGGCTCCCTCAGCTCACGGGAGCCCCGGACACCTCCGGCCGCGCGCTCCATGCCCCGCCCATGCCCCACGCAACTGACGTCGTCGCAAGCCTTAAGCAGTTTTGCTTTTTAATGCGCACGCACGCTCAGCTCGTGATGTCCTCAGTAGGTAAGAACTTTCCCTGTGCGTCTCGTGCTTGTTTCCCTTCCTGTAGCATCCTTCCGTTTGCTTAGCTCTGTATTCTACGAAGTGAACTCACTGTCAGTAATTTGTTCCCTGATATTTCTTACTGCTTGTTAAGCTGTTGCTTAGGTTTCTTCGTCTGCTTGGTTGGTTCAATGCTTGTGGGCAGACGCTGAGCGCTGGTGGTACTGCAGTGTGTCGCCTCCTCGCAAGGTTGCATTGATTTTTCACCTATCTCCCGTTCTGATCAGTTTGTACACATGTTTGTGTGTTAATTGCGCGTGTGGAAATTTGCCCACCAGTGGCTTCTATTCAAAGGCCTGTCTGTCGGGCAATTAGTAAATGCGGATTGACTTGCTGCGCAGACCGATCGCCGAAGCGTTTATATGTAACTATATGGTGTGGCTACACAGTGTAGGTGGGCACAGTCTCCACGTCCATCAGGAGCGGGTTCGGCCCCCCCCTCTCCCCGCTGCCCACAAGTACAGCAGCTGAGCTCACAGGACGATGCAGCTCAGCGACTACTTAACAAGTGTAGAGACAGGGCCGTAACTCGTTTAGGGCCCACCAGGCGCTCCCACAAGTGTTCAGCAAGGATTCAACATTACTTGATGTGACACAGAAATCCGATAGCCCTGCACTCTGTTAATTGGAGTTACGGTATTCTTTATCCTGGGCCATTTTTTTATCCTTTCTAAAAGTTGTGGGCATTTTTAAGTGGAATCAGCAGCCGATAATTTTGAAAATAAAGCTCGGAGTACAGTGGCAAATGGGGCCTCAAAGGAGCCAGGGCAGAGTGATTTCTCTGAAGGGATGTAGATGTATTTTTGTGTCATTTATGTGTGTACGTGTGCTTGCTGTTTTCTGTTCCTGTGCATGCTTGAATGTGCGTTTCAGTGGTGTCAGGTGATTGTCTGTTACTGTGTTTTGTGTGTGTGTGTGTCAGGGCAAAAGTCCTAAACAAGCATTTGCAATGCAATAGGTCTCGCATTTATGCGAGTTTAAGCTATTGGCATTGTAAATGACAATGCCTTTTATTTATGTTTCAAATACGAAAACAAAACTAAAAGGCATTGCCATTTGTAATTTCAATAGCTCAAACTCGCGTAAATGCGAGACCTATTGCATTGAAAATGCTTGTTCACAGTGTCTGTGGCAATGCTTTATTTTCTTTGTATTTTATTTAGCTGTTTCTGTTTGCTCCACAGAGCCAACCTCCAGAAAACGTGGGCTGCACGGGGCAACTCCATTACTGACCCTCACAAATTTAGTATCCACTCATTTCCTCTGGACGCTGATTACACAGTAGGTTCCCCTTCTTAAAAAAATCTGAAACCCAAAGCAGACCCATTGTTCTGTAAGCTAAAGAAGACATTTGTGTTTAGACCAGCTTCCAACCCAGAAGCCCCTTACAGGCACCCTTTTGCTGCTGTTTAGCCGCCAGAACACTGGCTCATCTCACCAGTAACTCTTTTTAGCAGCAATGAACACACTTCACAAATATCTTTGTGCCCTTTTGACACCTCTTAAATCTCATTAGTGCTCAGCTGATGCCTCCCTATTTCTGGAATGTTCCTTTGTGAAGGACTGTGACATTGCCCAAGTGTCTCAAACACTATCTGAAATAAAAGAACAATAAACACTAAAACCATTCTTTGGCCTTTCCTTGTGTGCTGTTAATACATAATTGTATCTTAAATAATTTTGTATTTATCTAATGGTTGATATTGTATCCACAGAACTGGAAATATAAAATGTAGCAGCTGTCCTCTAGGAAGCCACAGCTCGGACATGAGGGTGGGGTTTGTGCCGTATGTACTTGGAGTTAAAGAGATGATGGCTGACTATCACAAGCCCCATTTCATTAATAGCTCAGCTGTTCTCACTGTTCCCTACATATGGAAATACCTGCTATCCCATCTATGCTGGGGTGCAATGCTCATCTTTAAATGTCTTCCAAAAGCCACCTTTGTGCACACACATAAACATTACCAACTACTGCATCATCTCTTCTAGTAACCCCCACTACATGCAGTTGCCCACATCAAGCATCATTCAAAGTAATCACCAGGTGAGATAGAACATCATGGGGACCCTAATAACCTATATAAATAGAAACAACGTGGACGAACCCACATGTAGGTGTTTTAACTTGTATTGACTCAATATGATGTACCAGAGTACAGACATCCAATGGATTTGTAAAAAGAACCCTCACCCACCAACCTAGTTGGTGGCACACTTCATCATTGGGTTACCAGCTGGGCTGCTGATTGCAACCCAGCTGTGCTTCAACGCCTGACTACAGCTTAAGGGATATTGAAGACTCATTTTTAATCTTCACTATATCCCTACTTTAGTTTTAATCTTGTCCTAAGACTCTATTAATAAAAAATTTCGGTTGGGCATTTCTTAGAGACATTTTTAACTTCACCACCCTCTGAGCACACACCTCCGCTGCCTCAAGGCCTTGCGCAGATGAATGCTGCTGCTGCTTCTACATCCACATCTCCGCCCCCTGATGTCACATGTGCCTCACACGTGGGTGGTGGTGGATTGCCTGCCGCACTGTGAGGCACTGACACATCAGGGGGTGGAGATGTGGATGTAGAAGCAGCAGCAGCATTCATCTGCGCAAGGCCTTGAGGCAGCAATGCCATGACGATGTGCTGCAGGGCATGGAAGGTCCCAGCCACATCTCGCTGGTGTGCAGCCGTGGCAGCCATTCTTTCCGCCGTCATCCGCTCCATGTTCTCCATGAGCCCCCGCATCTGTCCCAACTCCCGGCTGACATCGCTGGAGCCACTCTGACTGGACAGTTGTTCTTGTCTCAGTATCATGACTCCAGCGATGTCAGCCATGGATCGTTGGAGAGCATGGAGCGGACTGTGGCTGTCCGTTAGGGACTGTAAGTGGTCCCTGATGGTACTCAGACACCCATGTATGGCATCAAGTTTTGCTGCCATGAGGTCGAACCCCACCCGCACCTGATCAGCCATCTTCTCCTGGACCTCTAACACATGGCGTTGGAAGGCCATGTGTTGATCGTGGGAGTCCTGGGAGACAGCCGGGGTGGTAGGTGCTTCCTGCTGTGTGGTCTGTGCAGGGGGTGGGGTCTCCTCGATGCAGCTGGGTTGCCCTGCTCCTGGAGGTGAGGTGCCGTAGCTGTCCATGAACTCTTGGAGGGCGTCGGTGTCGAAGGTGTGGAGGTCCACTTCGTCATCAGTGAAGAGCTGTTGGGTCTGCTCTGCAGGAGGTGTTGGTTCTCCCTCTGCAATGTGAAGGGGAGATGCAGTTTCACATTGTGTTCACATGTATGTTGACGCATTGTACAAGTTTACATACAAACTGCATGGCAATGTACATTGTGACTGTTTGGGAGGAGCTGCCTATTTGATGCGGGACAGTGGACATTTCGACAACATCACGGATGTGTGTTTGTACTTGTACATTATCATCTCACATTTCCCTGCTATGCCAAATGTGATTGACCAGTTTCTACACACAAGCGGCACCAGTTGTGTCCTCTGTTCTGTTGTGAACGTGTTGCAGTTCATACCACATTGTTGTCAATGTTGGTGTGCTCTGAATGTTATGTGTGTGTGCTGCATTTTGGGAGAGTCGCCCCTGCAGCTCTGATTTTTCTGCCCCTTATCCCTTTCAGGCAGTGTGACTTTGACTTCTGTGCTTATACAGTGCTGAGATGTTGCATACTTGGGTAAATTGGGCTCTTGGTGGGAGTTGGGACTCTGGGGCATGGTTTGTCCGCAGATGTGTTGTTGACGTCAGGGGTTGTTTGTGCACGTGGATGTGTCAGAGTGTGACCTGCTCCTTTACGGATGTGGTCCACACTCAGCCACCTCAGTATCGTGGCGTGCAACATGTCATGATATATTGACTGCAGCCATGCTAGTGTCACTTGCATTGTCAGTGTGGCTCACAGACATGCCGCTTTGATGGGTTTGGCACATGTGCATGGGTTGGTTGTGGGATTGGTGATGTGTGGGAAGGGTCCCCTCTGGGCACATAGTCGACGGGGGCCTACTTGCTGTTTCTAGGTGTGCTGCAGTGTGACAAGGGGATCAGGGACATGATCCAGAGTCATTGTGGGTGTGCACTGTGCTATACTTAATTGTGCATGTTTGCCATTGTGCCCATCTCCCCCCGTCCCCCCAGTCCCTGGTCGTTACTCACCCTGTTGCTGTTGTGTCAGGTCATGTTGAGCAGTGTCCGGGTGCCCCAACTCCTGCCACCGTCTCCACACTGATGACTGTGGACACCATTTCCTCCATCTCATCCAGCTCCTCCTGTGGTGCTGGACTCCCACCTCCAGTCTGCATTGCTGCCTTCTGGTTGTTGCCGAGTTTCTGCTTGGTCTTGTGCTTCACATCATTCCAGTGCCTCTTGAGCTCTTCCATTGTCCTCCTCAGCACTCCGACTGCATTCACCTTGTCCAGGATGGACTGCCATGTTGCATTTTTTGTTGCCAATGACACAGTGGAGGTGACGAACAGTTGTTGATGGTGTTCTATCACCTCCGTGATCAGGATCCTGTTTTCCTGCGGACTGAACCGCGTCTTCCTCTTCTACTTGTCCTTGCCCTTCCCTGTCCCCGAGGTCCCAGGCTGCTCCTCCGGGGGGCTTGTGGGGTTCTGGCCGTCCTCTGTACCTGCTCCGGCTGCCTCCATTGTGCTTCGCTGTAGTTCGGTTTTTGTTTGTGTTTTTTTTGCTTCGGCTTTTGTAGTGATTTTTCGTGTGTGATTTGCAGGCCTGGCGCTGCTTTTCGCTGATTGTCTTATCGCGGTTGGGCCCATTGCAACTTTTTTCGCGTTCGGATTTTCATCGCCGTCCCGGTAATGTTATCGCTGACATTTGACGCGTTATCGGGAGACTATCGCATGTTACCGCCGTGTTGAAAATACGACGTTAACACAGAGTTATTTTCCCGCGATAGACGGCGATATGAAAACTTGCGTTAACCTATTTTGCCGATGTTTATCGCACGTTCTTCAGAATATCCCCCTTTGAGTGTTTTCTCCCAGCTCTTTATGACTAGACCTAAAGGACCTCTATCAGGGTGACCATACAAATGTTCAATGGGGCTGAAGAGCCCACTTCCTTTTGCAGTACCTCCCTGTAGTAGAAAAAGGCATGGGAGTAGGACATCACATGCCCTACAAAGTTTCTCAGACAATCCCATGATCATGCCTTTTAGGGTCTTGTTGAATCTCTCCACAATGCAATTGGTTTGGGGGTGATAAGGGTTGGTGACCTTGTAAGTCACCCCAATCTCATCCCACTTAGCTTTCAAGTACGCAGACATGAAGTTCGTACCCCTGTTGGATATTACATCTTTGGGGAACCCTACTCTGGTGAAGACACCAAGCGGACCTGACCACTGAGGGTGCATTTACTGTCCTCAGAGGTATTGCTTCAGGATACTTTGTGGCATTGTCAACCACCACTAAATTGAACCTATTTCCTGAAGTAGTTGGAGGGTCCAGGGAACCGAGAATGTTAATCTCCACCCTCTCATAAGCATCCAGACCATAGAACATATAATGTGTGTGGCCGGCATAAACTTCACAAATCCTGCCAAAAACTGATTATTATTAGAATTAAAACATTTTTCAACAGACTCCCTACATGTTCTCATACTGAGTCTGAAGAAAGTTCCTTTAAAGAGAGTGCTCTGGTTGATATTTAGGGCTGGGAAGAGTGAAGGATAATGAGTCTCTTTGTTTGCTTTAGTGTTACACAGAATACATTGGATTGTTCATGTTTTCGGTTCTGGCTTGCCTTACTGAAGTCAAACAGCCCTATTCTCAGTCTCAAGTAATGAATTTTGATGGATTTTCTGAGAATAAATTAAAAGTACGATTGACTTCCTGATTTTGTGTAAGAGCTCACATCATATGTAGGGAGGATGGCAGGGTCATAACATAACTCCTTTTACAGTCTAAAAAAAAGGCTCATACAGGAGAAAGAATGACAAACCATTACTTAACATAGTTTCTGAATCACTCATGGTCAGAAATATTTATTCTGCTGCTTCTTATGTCTTATTCTACAAGATAACCATTTCCTGAAGTTAGCATATTGTCTCATTATTGCTTTTCTTTTTTGCCATCACATTTAGTTATCAAGCTTTTACTCTATCATTTTCCTTTCAGAGTGACAGAATTTCTACTGTTGTCTTCAATAACTTCATGAGACCATCTTACTCAAAGTAAACTACATTCCAATATGTGGGGCATGTCTTTTAGGAAACCTTTTGTGAGCGTATACCAGTTAGTAAATCAATGATACTTCAGTGTCTGGTTCAGAAAACACTTATTTCTATTCACTTCATAAAATAGTAAATCAAACCAATGATGTGCAGCATAGTAAACATGATGTGGTCCCAGGATTTCTATAGCCTGCTTGATCCATGGTTTTCCTCAGACAGCAATATGGTCAAAAGGAAGAGGCCTGCTTTTGTGATGTTTGTCATTTTAGCATCATCCTACAGACCTGTCCAGTATCCACTGAACATCCACTAAACATTGTTGTCCATTTTAAGTTACCAATAGACATCACAACTCTCACAGACGACAGTGCCACCACCAGAGTCAACTTCCAGAACGCTGTAACCAATGTCGCCGACTGGATGAGATCCAACTGCCTGAAGCTGAACACCGACAAGACAGAAGTGCTCATTTTCAGGAAAAACAACTCCCATGGGACGAAACATGGTGGCTCACTGCACTCGGACCCTCACCTACCCCCACCAACCACGCCTGCAACCTCGGCATTATCCTGGACGGCGCTCTCTCTATGAAGCACCAGATAAACGCAGTAGCCTCCTCCTACTTCCACACCCTCCTCTTGTTTCGTAAAATTTTCATATGGATCCCTGTCAACACATGGAAAACAGTGACTCAAGCCCTCGTCACCAGATGACTGGACTAGGGAAACACTCTCTACGCCGGAACATCCTCCCATCTCCTCAAACGACTACAGATTATACAGAATACCTCAGTCAGACTCATCCTCAACCTCCTTAAATGGACCAGCATCACCCCCACCAGAGAAGCTTCCACTGGCTCCCCGTCCAGAAGAGATACCAGTTCAAGCTGCTGACCCACGCCTAAAAGGCCATCCACAACGCCGGACCATCCTACATCAACCACTGTAGGAAGCTGGCTCTGTATATACTATACCAAAGTAAGGTATAGTGTGCACAGAGTCCAGGGGATCCCCACAGGTATAGCAGAGGCTAAATTAGATAATCACTAACAGCTCTCTTTGTGGTAGTGTGGTCGAGCAGTTAGGCCTATCAGAAAGTTGTGTTAAGCATTTATTGTATTCACTCAGTCAAGGAAAGGTAACACACACTCAGCGACAGAATCCAAACCAATTAGGTAAGTATAAAAAGGTAGACTTATGTTTTATTAATAGAACCTAAAAGGAATTGGCACAGGTAGGTAAAATGTACTTTCAAATGCAAAAATTTACAAGGAAATGCAGTTGGGAACTGAATTGCAATTGTTACAGGTCTGTATTTGATTTTAAAACAGTTTAAATTACATAGAAATTACTTTCGATAATTTTTGTGCTACTTTTGGATTACATCGACTACTCGGGGTGAAATGCCTAGATATCACACCGAGTATCCTACATTTAAAAAGTAAGTAAGACTCTTTTTGGTTTAAAACAAAGTTACTTTTCTCTCACACAAAAACACTTCAACACAGAACATTTTAGTAACAACAATTCGTAACATTGGTTTCTATTGGAAAAAGAAGGGTATCAGTTTCAGGTAAGTAAACGACCTGCAAGAGTACTTGGAACTTGTTCATAGATCTTCTAATAAGAACCCCACTTTAGTAAAATAGTTAGCAACACAGAGAAGATGGCTGAGGAGCTCGACCTCACCCCTTACTCCAGCCTAAAGGTTAGAGAGTTAAGGCTTCTCTGTAAATCTAAGAAAATAAGAAATGGGTCCAACCCAACCAGATCACAACTCCTGGAGTTTCTGGCAGGACATGCAAGGGACCACCCCACTAATGAAGCAGAAAATCTCCAGGCAGATGGGGAAAGTAGTGACGATGATGAGGTCCTAAACCAACCACCTCAACTACTTAGGGAGGATGGGACCTTTGATCCCTATCCCTCCGAGCCAAGGAATACAGGGTCCAGATTCTACAGAGGTAGGGCTACCAGAGAGTGAAGACAACTTCACTGAAAAGGACCTCCTTTTAGTAAGGCTGGCCAAAAGACTAGAGCTAGAGACTAGGCTCCTAGCTCTAGAGAAAGAGAGAGCAGAGATGGGCCTAGGACCTATCAATGGTGCAGCAATTTAAATAACAGAGAGAAGGAAGAGTCTTTTGACTCTAAAATCGCCAAAGAGATTGTTCCTAAATTTGAGGATGATGATTATATCACCAAATAGTTCACAGCCTTTGAGAGGGCTTGTGTAGCCAGGCAAGTGAGGAAGACTCACTCTGCACTCCTTAGGGAACTGTTCACTGGTAAGTGCAGGGACAGACTCCCGACCCTTACTGGGGCAGAAGCTGAGTCTTACAAGCTCATGAAGGGCACCCTGATTGAGGGATTTGGGCTCACTACTGAGGAATACAGAATTAAATTCAGGGGGCTCAAAAACCCTAGAGTCAGTCCTGGGTAGAATTTGTAGACTACTCAGTAAAAAACTAGGTGGCTGGTTGACTGGAAGTAAAGTGTAGGATTATGAAGGACTTTATAATTTGTTTATGAAGGAACACATTTTAAGTAACTGCATCAATGAAAAGTTGCATCTATATCTTGTAGACCTAGGTCCAATTTCTCCCCAAGAATTGGGAAAGAAGGCAGACCACTGGGTCAAGACAACTGTGACCAAGACAACCACTGGGGTGTGACCAAAAGAAAGGGCTACAAAGCCTCCCCAGGAGAAAGAAGGTGAGAAGCCCAACAATAAAAACACAAGAGTCTTCTTAAGGCCCCCCAAATCCTGTCCAGGGGGGTGGGCCCAAGAACTCTTCTCAGCCCACTGGTGGGCATAAGGGGAAAAACAATGATCCTGCTAAGGTCTGGTGTCTCCACTGTAACAAGAAGGGACACTGAACTGGAGATCCTGCCTGTCCCAACAAGCAAGCCTATAGTCCCCCTCCAGCTAACCCTGGAATGGCAAATCTCCAAATGGTATCATTGGTGTGCCCTGAGTAAATCAGAGTGCAAACAGAAGCTACACTAGTCTCAATGAGTGGGGTAAATATGGCAACCCTAGCTGTATGGCCCACAAACTTAAATAAGTACCTGCAGCCCCCCAAAATCAATGGGTCAAGTGTAGGAGCCATGAGGAATACAGGAGCCAGTGTCACTATGGTGAGAGAATCACTGGTTTCCCCAGGACAATTCCTAGCTGGGAAGTCTTTCCCAGTAACCAATGCTGATAATGACACTGTAGTCCATCCCCTAGTTATGGTGACATTCGATTGGGGAGGGGTTACTGACTTGAAACAGGTAGTGGTCTCTCCAAACCTTCCAGTCCCTTGTCTGTTTGGAAATGATCTGGAGACCTGTGCATGGGCTGGGGTAGAAAGAAGGGCACATGCAGCAATGCTAAACACCCTGAGATAGTGTGTGTGAAAACAAGAGCACAGTGCCTAGCACAGGGTGGAAAAGGAGAGTTGGAGCCTGAAATGATGGTCCAACTTCCCAAGAGGAAAGGTAGAAAGACTGGTGAAATAGCTTCCCCATAGCAAAACCTCTGCTCAGGGAGAGGACTTGCCAGCCCCAGAAGGAACTGATCCCCTGGAACTTGAACCTTACAAGGTAGGGCTCCTGGGCCCAGGGGGACCCCCTAGGGAACAACTATGCCTTGGGCAGCAGGTCTGCCTTACTCTTGAAAGCCTGAGGCAGCAAGCTGCTGCACAGGAGCAGGGAGGTGTCAGTGGCTCCCACAGGGTCTATTGGGAGGAGGGACTCCTGTACACTGAGCCCAGAGACCCCGAACCTGGTGCTACCAGGAGAGTGGTATTGCCTCAGCTGTATAGTGAGTTCCTGCTCACTTTGGCCCATGACATCCCCCTAGCTGGACAGCTGGGCCAGACAAAAACATGGGAAAGACTATCAACCATTTTTATTGGCCCCAGATGTCCCAAACGTGAAGGAGTTTGTAAGCTCCTATGTCACCTGTCAAACCAATGGCAAACAAGTGGACACCCAATGGCCCCCCTAATTCCTCTACCAGTGGTTGGAGGTCCCTTTGAGAGGGTAGGTGTGTATATAGTGGGTCCACTTGAACCCCCACCCCCCACAGCCTCAGGAAACAAATACATACTGGTAGTAGTGGATCATGCTACCAGGTATCCTGAAGCCAATCCCCTTAGGTTACTGACAAATTCAACAAGACATTGAAAGGCATGCCAATTGGTCTCCCTGAAAAACTCAAAAGGAGATGGGATGTCCTGTTACCTTGCCTGCCTTTTGCCTACAAAGAGGTGCCTCAGAAGGGAGTAGGGTTTTCCCCCTTTGAACTTCTGTTTTTCCACTCTGTAAGGGGACCACTCTCTCTTGTGAGGGAAGGATGGGAGAAACCCCATCATGTACCAAAACAAGATGTGGTGGACTATGTACTAGGCCTTTGTTCCAGGATAGCAGAGTACATGCAGAAGGCAATCAAAAATCTTGATGCCAGCCAGGAGCTCCAGAAGCTCTGGTATGACCAGAAGGCTGCACTGGTGAAGGTCCAACCAGGGCAAAAGGTGTGGGTTTTGGAGCCTGTGGCACCAAGGGCTCTCCATGACAAATGGAGTAGCCCTTACCCTATCCTAGAAAAGAAGAGTGAGGTCACCTACTTGGTAGACCTGGGCACTAGCAGGTCCCCTAAAAGGGTGATACATATGAACCGACTGAAATGATTCTGTGACAGGGCGGACGTAACCATGTTGATGGTTACTGATGCGGACCAGGAGACAGAAAGTGAACGTCTCCCTGACCCCCTCTCTTGCAGTCCCCAAGATGGGTCAGTGGCTGGAGTTGTCTATTCAGACACCCTCTCTGCCCAACAGCAAGCTGATTGCAGGCAATCCTGCAGCAGTATGCACAGATCTTCTCCTTAACCCCTGGTCGGACACACTGGTATACCCATGATGTGGACACTGGAGACAGCTTGCCTGTCAAATCCAAAATCTATCGCCAGTCTGGTCAAGTTAAGGTAAACATCAAGGCTGAGTTCAGCAAGATGCTGGAGTTGGGGGGTCATTGAGCCTTCTGAGAGTCCCTGGGCCAACCCAGTGGTCCTAGTCCCCAAACCTCATTGACAGGATGGAAATAAAGAATTTAGGTTTTGTGTACTACAGAGGTCTCAATGCTGTCACCAAGACAGATGCACACCCCATCCCCAGAGTTGATAAATTGATAGGTAAGTTAGGGGCTTCCAAATGTCTCAGCACCTTTGACTTAACTGCAGGGTACTGGAAGATTGGCATGGCCCCTGGAGCAAAAGAGAAGACCGCATTCTCCACACCTGATGGACACTTCCAGTTTACTGTGATGCTCTTTGGTCTAAAGAATGCCCCTGCCACCTTCCAAAGGTTGGTGAATCAAGTCCTTGCTGGGTTGGAAGTCTTTAGTGCAGCTTATCTTGATGATATTGCTGTGTTTAGCTCTTCCTGGCAGGATCACCTGGTCCACATGGGGAAGAGTTTACAGGCCCTGCAAACTGCAGGCCTAACTACCAAGGCATCCAAGTACCAGATAGGGCAAGGAACTGGATTGGGAAGCTCCAACTACCCAGACCAAAGTCAGGGCATTCCTTGGCTTGACTGGGTACTACAGGAGGTTTGTGAAGGGGTATGGATCCATTGTGACACCCCTCACAGAACTCAACTCAACAAGATGCCCAAGAAAGTGAACTGGACAGTTAACTGTCAAAAGGCTTTTAACTCCCTAAAAGAGGCAATGTGCTCAGCATCTATTCTCAAGGCTCCAGATTACTCCAAGCAGTTCATTATTCAGACTGATGCCTCTCAGCTAGGGATAGGAGTGTCCTATCCCGGTCCAATGATGGTGGACAAGACCAACCTGTTGATTTCATAAGCAGAAGGCTACTCCCCAGGGAGCAGCGTTGGAGTGCCATTGAGAGGGAGGCCTTTGCTGTGCCTGAAGGACCTGAGACCATACCTGTTTGGTACTTACTTCCTAGTTCAACCTGACCACAGACCTCTCAGATAGCTAATGCAAATGAAAAGGGAAAATCCAAACCTTTTGAGGTGGTCCATCTCCCTACAGGCAATGGACTTTATAGTTGAACATAGGCCTGGGACTGCCCATGCAAATGCAAATGGCCAATGGCCTTTCTAGATTTTTCCATTTAGACAATGAAGACTCTTTTGGGAAAGGTTAGTCTCATCCGCTTTCGTTTGGGAGGGGTTGTGTAGGAAAGTGCTCCTTTTTGCATGGTTACCCCCACTTTTCTCCTGACACATGATGCACTTTGACTTGTTTTGCCCTGTGTCCCTGCCAATCAGGTTCCCAGGGCCTGTGTTCTTTCTCAAAACTGTACCTTTGTACCCCCAATTGGCACCTCTCTGGCCACTGTCAATGGCACTGTGACCAGGGAAGGCCTCTAAGGGCTGAAGCACCTATTGTGCCACCCTTAGGGGCCCTGCACCTTAACACCCACTCATTGCCATTGCAGGCTGCGTGTTTTCATGCATAGAAGAATGAACTGTCGACATGGCACACATCCCTGTGTGCCAAGCCTGCAACCCACTGCCTAGCAGGGTACAGTTGAAGGAGCACTGTACCCCTACAGTGTCTAAGTCCATTCTTAGACATTGTAAGTGCAGTAAAGCCATAAAGAGTATATGGTCTGGGAGTTGGTATTTACGAACTCCACAGCTCCATGATGGCTATACTGAAATCTGGGACGTTTGGTAGCATATGTCTCAGAACATTAAACGCACACTGATGCTAGTGTGGGATTTAATGTAAAATGCACACAGAGGGCATCTTAGAGATGCCCCCTGAAAAACGACCAGCCCTGGTGTGGTTACTGAATGGCTGCCTGCCATTTGCCACCACCAGAAGGTTTCTGGACCCCTGGGTAGAGGGCCTCCGCTCTCTAGGTCCAGAAACAAAGCCCATCCTGGGCAGCGGTATCATGCCTCCTCCCCCAGGATGGACTGGGTCCATGAAAGGGAAGCCTCAAAGGCCTGCCACCTTTGTAAGCTGTCTGCCTTTTGCTGCCCCCAGCAACTGGCTCCAACTGGTTCTGACCCCCACTTTGGGAGGGAGAATCGGCGGGAAAACCAAGTTAGGAGGAGAGGTGTGCCCACCTTTGCCAACCCCACCCCTCAGGTGAGAGGGGGAGGCGAGAGGAAGCACACATCTCAGTCCCCTCCATTTTGAAGATGATGGGACCCAGACAATTAGGGAGAGGCTCATGCCCCCCCACTGGAGGGTGGCATAATAGGGGGTGTACCCACCCCAGAGAAGGGACCCATTGGTGTGGAGATTAGTCTGAATGAATCGCTCGTTCTTTTTGGAGTGGATGAGATAACAAGCAACCTTTTGAGGCAACCGCAGAAAGGGCTGCTTTTCTATCTGATATTAACTGCTAGAAGAGAAATCTCTAAGAAGTGGAGGGACCCCATACCCTCGAAGGTTGAAGATTGGGTTAAGGTGGCTGTTAGGGTATGATGGCTAGATCAGGGCTCAGAAATGTGCCGTCCACCGGCTATATGGACTATATTACACCAAGGCACCGACAGAGGTGAAGGTCCTGTATGGTGTCAGGACTCCGGGCGAAAATCAGTTACCGCAGGGCAGACAGGTCGATTGCACGGTCTCCTGAGAGTTGCAGACGCTTCTGGTGGTATGAGGAATAGAAAAGAAAAAAATTAAGGACTCGAAGGCGAGGATTATGCTTTATGCTTTTTTCATTTTTATTACAGCAGCCATTTGACTTTATCTCCAACAAACCAAATTACCTATGAAACACTGGAAATTGGTGAAAACAAACAAGGGACTGTGGAGTTCAATCAGTCCACAACTGGCCAATCCTGAGGTAGCATCCCCGTCATAGACCTTTGTTTCTTTCCTTAGGGCCGCTTTCATCACGTGAATCACGCCATGACCCTTTTCTCATGAGTCCTGTTTCCTAGTCTCTGTTCCTGGAGGAAGAAATGGAATTACCAATGGAAATCCATAGAGAATGCTATACAAGGCAGAATATACCATATACATTTACTGAATAGGCTTTAATTTGCAACCATCATGCCAATAAAACATAATATAGCTTCTTACTACTTATGGGAAGGGTCTCCCAGATGAACAATAACTAGGTGGAATAATCCTCGCATTCGAGTCCTTAATAACCCTGGGTGTAAAACTCCGCTCCGCTCGCGGAGTTTGCGGATTTCTGGCAACTCCGCGTTCCGCGTAGAAGGCGGAGTTGCCAAAAATTCTGCACTCAGCACCGGAGCGGAGCTTTTTTTGTGTTTGCGTGCCCAAAATGCGTTTTCGCGCACGCGGGAGCGACTTACTGGGTGCCTGCGATTGCCGACGAGATTTCCCATCTGTTCGCAAGCGCCACAAGATTTGGTAGCCGGCCACACGGTCCCACGAGAGTCTGCGATCGCGAACACATCATTCGGGTGCACCATCGGACTTCCGGCGGATGTTTTGTGAAGATCGCTATCCCGAACACGCAGAATTTGCAATCTGGAGAAGAATCTCTTTCGAGCAGCATCAAAACCTTCTCAATGATGATTTGGATTAAAAAACCTCCTCAGATTGACATTTTGCTGTACTTTTTTGTGCAAGGAGTCCTTTTTCTTTTTTTACTTTTTTTTTAAGAGGAAGGAAGTGCCCCAGAGTCTCCAATTTCCTGTTCCTGTCCAGCAGGCTCCTCCCAGTGTTTTGTCCATCTCCTGTTCACTTTTCATTTGGATTTGGAGCTGGAAGGATCCCGCTTTGTGTCTGCTTTATCATATATCCTTGGATTTGAGGACTTTTGAATTTGAGATTTCACAAGTAAGTTTGAAAATTGGTGTTGTTAGTTTGATTGGGGCATTGCACCTACTTTTTTTTGTACTTTTCATCATTTTTTTAAAATTTATTGTGGTGGGTGGCCTGTAGTTTCAATCGGGCCTAGTTGTTTGTTTGTAAGTAATTGTTCTTCTTTTATTAAGGAATTTTTTTGGTATTTCACTTTTTTTCATGTGTGCTTGTTGTGTAACTTGCAAACCTTTTTTAGCCCTGTGGATTTATGTTTTTGGCATTGTTGTATTAAAGCTGTGTTGTTTAGCATGCCTCGTTTGTCTGGCCAGTGTGTGAGTGTGTTTGTAATAGTGGGCCAGCATTTGCCTTGGCTGAGCCTCCCCGTGTGGCCAGCGGTCATTTTGTAAAGTCTGTGTCCATATAGGCCTGCTTGAGTTCATTGTTTTCCAGGCCTCCTGCTTGTTGCTGTTGTGAGTGACTGACCATGTGGCTGGTGGCCATTTTGTGGTGGTGATAGTGCTTTTGCCATAGACCTGCATGTCTTCTTTCCTTTGTTCCTCTTCGCTTATTGCTTCTTGTTGTGGCCTGCCTGGCCACGTGGCTGGCGGCCATTTTGTGAAGGCAGCCAGTGTGCTTTTGCCATAGGTCTGCATTGTCTGTCTTCCCTTTCTTGTTGTTGTGGCCTAGCTATGTGGCTGGTGGCCATTTTGTGAAGGCAGCCAGTGTGCTTCTGCATTAGGCCTGCATGTCTTTCCTTTGTTCCTCTTGGTTTATTGCTTCTATCCATTGTCAGCTGCAGCTCCCTGAATGCTGAATCCCACGTGATGCACAATGCCAAACCGGGTCCGTTACATTTGTATTTTTGTTGTTGTTCTTCTTCTTTCCTATCCTTCCTGAGTGTACTGTACACTAGCACACCAACCATGAAAGCCCTTGTTTTTGTCAAAGTCTCACAAATGTCTACACTGTAGTGTTATGTTTTTTTAATAACTGTGGTAATAAATGTAATAATATTAATAACACCTACAATTGTGACCACATATATTATATTTGTTTATTTGTACTAGTTGTAATTGAACCACAACAATGAATGCCACGTTTCACTGATGTTTTTCTTGCTTCTTTGCTTTTAGGTGCACAAAAGAGGAGGAGACGTCATCACCCATTGTACTGCCAGACAGAATTCCTGCTGCGAATGATGTCACGTGACCTTATGAACACAGACATCTCTTCAACTTGTGCCACTGCGTGCTGCTGACATCTTCAAGATGGCCCCAAAGAAAGGTACCAGGTCCAGTACCAAGAAAGTTGCCAGTGAGAAGAAGGCACTGCCACTTACCAAGACCGGTATGTCACCCAAGTCCTTTTTTGGGAAAACAAAAATTGCGCCTGCAGCAGTGGTGTCCGGGGAGCAAGCTGGGAGCAGCACACCAGCATCAGTGGAGCCACCCCACCAGCCTAGGCCCAAGCCCATGTCTGTTGCAGAGGCAGCCAGTCTAATCACGTGTCCAACGCTGACGAGCAGTGATGTTGAAATTGACTTATCGTTATCGCAAAGTAGTACCCAATCAATGCAGGGAACTCAGGTAAGTGGGCAACAACAGCCACAACCACCCCCAAAAGTAGTTGTTCCTCCCGAAGTAGGGGCAGTTCAGGAGATTGAGCTTCCTGCAGAGGAAGCAGAAGAGCAAGCCACTCTTTCAGAAGATCCATTGTCTTCCAGATCCCCAGCAAGGAAAAGGAGGGTTAGTCCATCAACTTCTTCTCCAAGTCCCCTTTCTGATGATCTAGACACCACTTGGATCCCGCCTCCGTCTGAGTTGGAGACACGACACACACACGAGACAAGGCTAGGGAAAAGGAAGGATCCAGAAAGCCTTAGAGTTATGGAGGTAGATGTAGAAGAGGAGGATGATGATGACGAGCCAGTGATCATGGACATTAGTCCCGTCCCAGTGCAGACCGCCATTACCCCATCCCAAATTGCTGTGAAGGATGTGGCACGGATACCACCAACACAGATGATACCACCAACACCACCTCCAGCTTCCATATTTCGCCGGCAGCGACCTACATCCACCACAACCACCTCAGTAGAAGTAGGTACTGCAGAGGGTCAAACTTCACGCCCACCTACCAGTTCATCCGGCATTGCAAGTGGCACCAGCAGTGCCAGAAAGTTGACCTCCCCAGTTTGGGACTTCTTTTCGGTTAGCAGGAAGGAGGTGAACATTGCTATATGCTCCATTTGTGGACAAGGTGTTAGTCGGGGTAAGCTTGGTACAAACGATGGTACCGGAGGCCAAAAAACCCATCTGAAAAAACACCACTTGATCCAGTGGGAGGCGCACCTTAGCGGCCAAAAAACTGCATCCATTGTTGTTGGTGGGGATGAAGAAGTAGAAGATCCAATCACGGTGGAAGGTGAACAAGGGGGAGACATTTTCTCTGGTACACAAAGTAGCCCTGTCCCCAGCAGTGCAGTGGTACCGCCCACATCCTCATCAGCAACATCGCAGTGGCACAAGAGTCAGGCTGAGACACCAAGGGGTCCCAAGCACGAGAGTACCGCAACGAAAAACCATGCGTTTAGCCTAACAACATCTGGCATCAAAAAGTCACCTGCATCAGGTGCACCAGAAAAGAAAAAAATCCAGGCTACCATTCTCAGCATGGTTAGGTCGAAGGGGCAGTACGAACGCAACCACCCAGTGGAATGTTTGTACAACGCGAAGCTGGCTTAAATGTTAGCGCTGGACTGCCTGCCTTTTTATTTGTGGAAGGGGTGGGTTTTCTTGAATTTGTGACAGCCATCTGCCCAAAATGGAAGGTTCCAAGCCGGTCCTATTTTGCCAGAGTTGCTGTTGCAGCACTACATCACGACGTGCTGGAATTGCTTGGACAAGTTTTGCAGGAGAGTGCTGTTCACACTCTCCACCTGACAACAGACATGTGGTCCAGTTGCCAAGCCACTGATTACATGTGCATCACTGCACACTGGATCTCTTTTGTGGGGGTGAGAGAAAAGAAATCTGCAGCAGGCGTTGTTGACACTGCTGAGATTTTTAAGACCACTCGGCAACATGCAACTGTAGCCATGCTCGCCATGGAGAAATCTCATACTGCTGCAAACATTTTGGAAGACATTGACAGCAAGATCTTTGAATGGCTGCGACCGAGAGGGCTTACCATTGGTTTTGTTGCCACGGACAATGGCAGTAATATAGTTAAGGCCATGGCCGATGGTGGCTATTGCAGGGTCCTGTGTTTGGCGCACTGCATTAACATCATTGTTCAAGACTTTCTGAAAAAAGAAGACCGAGTCAGCAACTTACTGACCACCTGCAGTAGAATCTGCTCACTTTTCAGCCATTCTTTTAAAGCCTGGAAGCAGCTCAGGATCATTCAACGTGATACTAGAATGCCAGTTAAAGCACTCATCCAGGAGGTGCCAACACGTTGGAACTCAACTTATTACATGCTTGAACGTCTGTTTAAGCAGTACAGACCAATCAATGAATATGTCATGCAAAGAGGGGATGCTACTGTGAAAGGCATGATCTGACCCTGCTCGCAGGCAGGTCGCTCCCAACGCTGCTGCAAGGCTCTGCCTGCATTGTTTTTGCCTAATCCTGTACTTTTCCCCTGTGCCTAACTTGCTTTTTTGCCCAGACTTGTTTTTTCCCCCTGTGAATAACTTGCTTTCTTGCCCAGACTTGTTTTTTTCCCCCTGTGCCTAACTTGCTTTCTTTCCCAGACTTGTTTTTATTCCCCTGTGCCTAACTTGCTTTCTTGCCCAGACTTGTTTTTATTCCCCTGTGCCTAACTTGCTTTCTTGCCCAGACTTGTTTTTATCCCCCTGTGCCTAACTTGCTTTCTTGCCCAGACTTGTTTTTATCCCCCTGTGCCTAACTTGCTTTCTTGCCCAGACTTGTTTTTATCCCCCTGTGCTTAACTTGCATTCTTGCCCAGACTTGTTTTTATCTCCCTGTGCCTAACTTGCTTTCTTGCCCAGACTTGTTTTTATTCCTCTGTGCCTGTACTTGTTTTCTTGCCTAAACTTGTTTTTCCTTCCTGTGCCAAGTTCTCCCGCGGACCCCGCCCGTTTTTCCCGCCGCTGCGTCCCTGCGGCCCCGCCCCCCTGCAATCCCATTTGCCGCCCCGCTCCCAGCTGCTCCTCCCTCCCACATCCCCTCATATGGAGGCCACGCAGCGGCCGCAGAGTGGCCGCGCGCAGCGGGCGCACCGCAGGCGTGCCAAAGGCGCGCCTAAGGCAAGCCCGTCTGCGCCCGTCCGCGCCTGGACCGCGCCCAGCGCCAGGACCCCTGGACCCCGCGAACGCCACGACGCCCGACACCGCTACGATGCCAGATCCCTCCACGCACTCAACACCGGACGATCACACACCTGCTTCCTGGCCGCCCCGAAGCGCACCCACGGAGCTTTCACCTGCCGGAACTGCAGCTTCACAAGCATCCGCCCCACCATGCCGCCGACCAGGAAAGAACCCAACCACCTCAGATGCATCCTTCTCAACACCCGCTCCGCCCGCAAACACGCCGTTGAACTCTGGGACCTACTCGACTCAACCTCCCCAGACGTCGCCTTCCTGACGGAGACCTGGCTGAACCCCGCCTCGGCACCCGACATAGCCATAGCCATCCCGGAAGGCTACAAGATCACCCGCAGGGACCGCACCAACGGAGCAGGAGGAGGAATCGCCATCGTCCACAGGAACACTCTCAGAGTCTCGACCAACACCGACGACACCCTCAGCACCGCCGAACACCTGCACTTCCAGATCCACACCGATCCCAACACCACCCTCAGAGGAACCCTCGTCAACAGACCCCCCGGACCCCGACCACAGTTCAGCAACTCCATCGCCGACTTCGTCAGCACACACGCCCTCGCCTCCACGGACTACATCCTCCTCGGGGACCTGAACTTCCACCTCGAGAACAACAACGACACCAACTCCACCACCCTGATCGACAACCTAGCCAACCTCGGACTCAGACAACTCGTCACAACACCCACCCACTCCGCCGGTCACACGCTTGACCCCATCTTCTCCGCAAGCCCCCACGTCTCCTTCAACCACTCCACCGAACTCCACTGGACTGACCATCGCTGCATCCACTTCACCTTCAAGAAACCCACCACGCACCACCGCACCCAACAGATGCCCCGCCGCTGCTGGAGCAAAGTCACCTCAGACCAGCTAACCACCACCTCGCCCAGAGCCCACCCGCCAACCCCACCGACCCCGACACCGCCGCCCGCAACCTCAGACAGTGGATCAACGACTGCGCCAACACCCTCGCCCCGATCAAGAAACCCTCCAACAGTCACACCAACAAGAAAGCCAGCTGCTTCACTGAAGACCTCCGGGCCTCCAAGCAAACCTGCCGAAAGCTGGAGAAGATCTGGCTCCGTGAACGAACACCGGACAGCCACGCAGCCCACAAGAACGCCACCCGCAGACACCATCACCTCATCAGATCCGCCAAAAGGGCCTCCTTCAAAGACCGCCTAGACAACAACGCGCACAACAGCAAAGAGCTCTTCAACATCGTGAAGGAACTCTCCAACCCCAGCTCCAACACCAACGACGTCCCACCCTCGCAAGACCTGTGCGACTCGCTGGCCACCTTCTTCCACCGCAAGATCGCAGACATCCACGACAGCTTCAACGCCACGCCCGCCCCGACAACCACTGAGACCTCCGCCCCCACGACCACCATCCGCACCAACCCCTGCTCTCCTGGACCAACATCAACGACGACGACACCATCAAGATCATGAACACCATCCACTCCGGATCTCCGTCAGACCCATGCCCACACCACATCTTCAACAAAGCCAGCACAGCCATCGCACCCCATCTCCGGAAAGTCATCAACACCTCCTTCGAGACAGCAACCTTCCCGGAGAGCTGGAAGCACGCCGAGATCAACGCCTTACTCAAGAAACCCAAGGCGGACCCCAAGGACCTCAAGAACTTCCGGCCCATCTCCCTGCTCCCGTTCCCAGCAAAGGTCATCGAGAAGACCGTCAACAAACAACTGACCCGCTACCTTGAGGAGAACAACATCCTGGACCCTTCCCAGTCCGGGTTCCGCAGCAACCACAGCACCGAGACTGCCCTCATCGCCGCCACCGATGACATCAAGTCCCTGCTGGACAACGGAGAAACGGCGGCCCTCATCCTCCTGGACCTGTCAGCCGCCTTCGACACGGTCTGCCACCACACACTACGAACACGCCTCCACAACGCCGGGATCCAAGAGAAGGCCCTGGACTGGACCACCTCCTTCCTCTCCGGCAGAACACAGAGCGTCCGCCTTCCCCCTTCCGCTCCGAAGCCACTGAGATCATCTGCGGCGTACCCCAGGGCACTTCCCTCAGCCCAACTCTGTTTAACATCTACATGGCACCGCTCGCCCACGTCGCCCGTCGGCACGACCTCAACATCATCTCCTACGCCGATGACACCCAGCTGATCCTCTCCCTCACCAAGGACCCCACACCGCCAAAACCAACCTTCACGAAGGAATGAAGGCCGTCGCTGAATGGATGAGGAACAGCCGACTGAAGCTGAACTCGGACAAGACGGAGCTCCTCATCCTCGGATCCACCCCTTCGGCCTGGGACGACTCCTGGTGGCCGACTGCACTGGGAACCGCCCCAACACCCACCGACCATGCACGCAACCTAGGGGTCATCCTCGACTCCACCCTCTCCATGACTAAACAGGTCAACGCCGTCTCCTCCGCCTGCTTCAACACCCTCCGCATGCTCCGCAGGATCTACAAGTGGATCCCCACTGAAACGAGAAGAACGGTCACCCAGGCCCTCGTCAGCAGCAGGTTGGACTACGGAAACGCCCTCTACGCAGGAGCCTCGGCCAAACTCCTGAGATGGCTCCAACGCATCCCGAACACCTCTGCATGCCTGATCCTCGACATCCCTCGCCGCAGCCACATCACACCCCACCTGAGAGACCTGCACTGGCTCCCGGTCAACAAGAGGATAACCTTCAAACTCCTCACCCACGTACACAAGGCACTCCACAACACCGGAACAACGTACCTCAACAGACGACTCAGCTTCTACACCCCCACCCGCCAGCTCCGCTCCGCCAACCTCGCCCTCGCCACTGTCCCCCGCTTCCGAAGAGCGACCTCCGGTGGCAGATCGTTCTCCCACCTCGCCGCCAAGACCTGGAACACACTCCCCATCCACCTACGGCAGACCCAAGACCTGCTGACCTTCAGAAAACTCCTCAAGACCTGGCTTTTCGAGCAGTAGCAGCATTCCCCACCCCAGCGCCTTGAGACCCTCACGGGTGAGTAGTGCGCTTTACAAATGATATGATTGATTGATTGATTGATCATTGAGATGGACCAATGGGGCCTAGTTAAATGCCTGACAGAGATGCTACTTCCTTTCGAGCTCTTCACATGTGAAGTCAGCAAGGAGGACTGTACTATGGGCCAAGCTATCCCATTGTTGCACATGCTACAGAAACAGCTGAAGAGGGTGTCTGCAATGTACGCAGGTGTGGTGGAAAAAAAAGAAGCATATGAGTTGGTGGAGAGCTTAACCCTTCACTTATCTGAAAATACAAGGGTGCAAAGAGGCACTTTGTCATGCAACCATTACATTTGTGCCACAATTCTGGATCCACGGTACAAACCAGTACTGCACACTTTCATTCCTTTTTCAGAAGGGGATGCTGCCAAATACAAAACTTGGATAGCTGTGGAAGCCAGTCGCTTAGAAAAAGAACGTCTGGGAATTAGAGGCCCTCTACTCCAGGCCACAACAAGTACTGCAGTGCAGCTGGCTTCAAGTTCAACTTCAGAGCCTGAGGGCAGTGCGGTTGGTTCACAGCAGCCAAAACCACCAACAACACCAAGAACAAGATCAATAACAACAAGAACAGGAGCATCAGCCCCACCAAAATCGGCACAGGAATGGTTTCTACAGCAAGTGGTCCAGTGCTGAAGCAAAGGCAAAAGAGGCCAAGCAAAGCGGAGCACCCCTGAGCATTGAGAGGATGGTCCAGGCCTATCTGGATCACCCAACAGAGGTCTACATTGATCAAAACCCATTGCTGTATTGGTATGGGAAAAGGCGCCAATGGCCAGTGCTCAGCATACTGGCGATAAACTATCTGGCTTGTCCTGTAGCAAGTGTCTTGTTAGACTTGGCATCTTTTGGCGTGTTTCCCCTGACTTTTTGCTTTCTGACCTCCTGGTTTTGACTCTGTTTTTGCTGGTGTAATGATTCTGCGCACTTTCCTCACTGCTGTCCAGTGGGAAAGTGCAAGTGCTCCTGTATAAAATGTGTGATGGATTGGTGTTTCCATGATTGGCCTATTTGATTTATGTGTCAGTCCCTTGTAAAGTGCACTGAGAGTGCCAGGGCCTATAGATCAAATGCTGTTGGTGGGCTGCAGCACTGGATTGTGCCACCCACGCAAACATCCCGCAAAGTGTAACTCTGGCCTGCCATTGCAGAGCCTGTGCGCAGCCTGGGGCTGCCATGTCGACTTGTCAAGTGCACACACTTGCAAGTCCCTAAACCTTCCCTTTTCTACATGTTAGTCACCCCTAAGGTAGGCCCAAGGTACCCCTGTGGGCAGGGTGCATTGTATGTGAAAGGTAGGACATGCCCTGGTGTGTGTGGCATGTCCTGATAGTGAATTACAACCTATTTCGTTTTTCACTATTGCAAGGCTACCTGTTCCCCATAGGCCAGAATGGGCAGTTCTGATTATTACAGCTTATAATCCTAACTGACCCAGGGAACATGGTAGAAATTCGAGTTTAGTATGCCTGGACTCAGAATGATAAAATGCATCTTTTAGTGAAGTTGGTTTTAACATTCTGTGTTTGAAAATACCACTTTTAGAAAGTGGGTATTTTCTTGTCTAACCATCCAAGCCTGCCTCTGCTAGGTTGTGTATTCCTTGTCTGGAGTGTGAGTGACAGGGGCTGAGGGATGCCAGGAGACAGGGTGAGTCAGCACAGGGCTGAATAGCAAGAGCTACATGTAGATGGGTGGGAGGAGATGCACCTGGGACCTGAATAGGGCTGGGCCTTCCCTCCACAATGCTGGCTCTACCTCCTGTGGTGCGTCTGATGTCCCTGGCCTGCACTGTGAAAGGAAAGAAGGAGACTCGTCAACAAAGTGCTCCAGGACTGACCAGAACTGGTTTGGACTAGGCAAAGGCCTCTCTGCCTTCAGAGGACAAAGAGAAATTGAGGATAAAAAGGGGGACCCAAACCCCAGAAAATTGGAACTCTTTGGGATCAAGAAGACTGCCAAGAAGAAGAGCTGGATAAGCTGTGAGGAGGAACTACCACTTTGCTGTGTGCTTTGCTGTGTTGGCCTACAGTGGCTGCTTCTGTCTTGGGCAGTGAAAGGACTGGAACTGAACTTTCTGCAATCTACTTTGTGAGTGTCTCCAAGGGCTTGAGGTAGAGCTTGCCCCTGTTCAAGAAGTCTCAGGAACAGCAAAGACTTCAAGCCCGACGCCGTCTACGACGCCGCTGCCGTCTCCGTGTCCTGAAGGCACCGCAGAGGGCACCGCCGCAACGCTGCACCGCGACCCTGGTCTCACCGACGACGCCTGCTGACGCCACCACCGAGCCGCTGCTCGCACCGCGACCTGTGGGCACCGCACTCCGCACCGCCTCACTTCATGACGACGCCGTGGTATCCCCGACGACGACGCTCCACGCCGGACTCGACGCCGCTGCTTGCACCGTGGTTCGGGGGCACCGCTCGTAAGTTATACGACGCACCGCCCTCATCCCGCACCGCAGCCTTGGCCCACCGACGCCGGTGCCATCGACTCCCGTTCGTCAGCCGACGACAGTGCTGCAGCTACGACGACGCCGCTGCTGCACCGTGACCTGCCAGCACCGTGACGAGCACTGCCTTCATCTCACACCGCGACCTGGTCTCACCGACGACGCCATCCGACGCCGCCACCGAGCCGCTGCTCGCACCGCGACCTGGGAGCACCGCACGTCGCACCGCTGCACTTCGCACCACAGCACCCGACGCCGGCCGACGCCAGCGCTCCTGACTTCAACAGAGGAGATCGATCTGCAACGCGTGTGACTTCGAGGGCCCCGACGACGCCGCACCGACCTCCGGAACTGACGCCTGCGGACGCCGTGTTTTCGGAAGCTCACCGCGAGGTCATCGACGCCCTGCATTTCTGAAAGGTACTGTTTGCGGGTCTTCCCGACACCGTAGTTGATCCGCGACACCGCGGTCAGCCAGAACTGTTTGGATTTGTTTGTTCACGACGCCGTGATAGCCCTGGACGGAGCTATCGACATCAAGGAACTGTTTTTAAAGACATTTTGAGAAGTAACTATTTCTGAAGTACTGTACAGTGGATTTTTATCGTATTTGGTCTTGTTTAAAGTATATAAAAATATTGGATATTTTTCTAAACTGGTGTGGTGTCCGTTTGTAGTGCTTACATTGTATTACTGTTGGTTTGGTGCAAATGCTTTACACACTGCCTCTAGAATAAGCCTGACTGCTCGTGCCAAGCTACCAAGGGGGTGAGCAGGGGTTATTTTAGGAGTGTAACTCCCTTACCCTGACTAGGAAGAAGGGTCCCTACTTGGACAAAGGTGCAAGCCCTTGCCAACTAGAGATCCAATTTCTAACATTGGTTGTCCGCGGTGAGGATAGGACTTGTGTTTGCACTTGACTTACAGTGATTGGTGTGCACTACAACCATATCGCAGACCATTACGTACCACTTACAGGTTCTTTTTCTTTTTGGCCTATTTTTGATCTTGCCAGTTTGAACTTGCTACTTCAACATGCCTGAATCTATAGTATCATCAATTGCATCAGTAGAAATTGCCTTTGAGGAGGATCGATTGGAAGCCTACAATGTCAAGGAGTTAAAATCGATTTGCAAGAACCTGAAAGTCCAGGTCAGAGGCCTCACCAGGAAAGATGAGCTACAAAAGGCGCTGAGGGCCTGGGTAGCAGCCAGAGGTGCCAGTGGGCAATCTGGTGATCTCAATGGAGAGGTGGAGGAGCCTGTTCCTAGGGTGGATGTGCTTTTGGGAGGGGGGGAACCCTCCAGGCCAGGCAGCAGTAGTTTGTCCCCAGAGGAGCTGGTGGACAGGCGGGAAGTAAGGAAGTTTGAATTGGAGAAACTCAGAATAGAAAGTGAGAGGGAAGAGAAAAGAATAGCCATGGAGGAAAGGAAAATGATACTAGATCATGAGAGAATGATCAAGGAGCTGGAGCTAAAGAGTAGATCCGGTTCAGATGGTGGCAGCAATTCTTCAGCACACACAGACAGGATTGTACACATCCCCAAGAATGTAGGTAAAGAGTACAAAAAGGGTGATGACATACAAAGGTGGTTTCAAGGGTACGAGTCGTCTATTCATATGAATGGGGTCCCTGAGAGGAACTGGGGAGCGGGGTTGTGGCCTCTCTTTCCAGAGGAAGCTAGGGATACTCTGATAGCTTTGGGTAAGGGGCAGGACCTCACCTATGCTGACATGAAAGACGCTCTCCTCACTAGATATGGGCTCACACCTGAAAAGTACAGGGATCAGTTTAGGTCCAGTAAAAGTCTGACGCCAACACTTGGTTGGAATGTGTGGATATGTTCTGTAGGTCGCTGGATGGTTGGGTGAAGGGCAGTAATGTAACAGATTTTCAGGGGCTCTACAATTTGATTGCATGGGAGCACTTGTCTAGTCTATGTTTTGCAGATCTGCGCCAGCACCTAGTTGATAGTAAGCTAACTGACCCCAGGAAGCTTGCTATGGAGGCGGACCGCTGGGTGAGTACCAGGGTCCACAAGAAAGCGTTTGGGGAGACTCAGCCAAAGGTGGGCAGGGTCCCCAGCAGAAAGGCGGGGGGACAAGGGTAAAGCACAGGAGTTCTCTAAAGGGCCCCAAACTAGTACCCAGGGTAAAGGTTCCCAGCCCCCGGTGATAAGAAGAAAGGGGTCTCTACAGGGAAGCCTGTTGAGACCGGCCCCACAAGGGTTATGCATGTGACCAGGTAGGTCACTTTAAGGGGGACCCCAAGTGCCCAAAGGGGACACAGCCACCCACCGGTGGACAGTCCAAAGTGTTGGCTAGTGTAGCGCTTGGGGAGGAGGGGTGCCCACAGGAGGGTGGGGATCTCGCAGAAATGACCCTTGTCTCACTAGGGGACAGTGAGATGGTCCCAGGAAACCAGGTGCCCACTAACACAAAGAAATATAGCACCTGGGTGACCATTAATGGGAACAGGGTAGAGGCTCTCAGAGATACTGGAGCCAGTGTGACCTCAGTCCGGGGTCACCTGGTCTCTGAGAAGCAGGTAGTCCCAGGGGCATTCCACCAAGTAGTTGCTGTAGACAACTCTGAGCGCCAGTGTATGGTGGCGCAGGTTCCCTTCGAATGGGGGGGGTCTCAGGTCCCTTGAGGGGGGTTGTGAGCCCTACCATGCCTGTATATTGTCTGCTAGGTAACGACCTGGAGCAGTCCTTATGGAAGGATGTTGAGCTCAGGTCTCACTTGGAGATGCTTGGGTTGCCAGAGTGGGCATGCGTGTCTACTCGGTCAATGGCAGCCAGAAAGGGTGATCAAGAGGACTTGGAGCCTGGAACAATGGCCCAAGTCCCTGCCAAGAGGAAGGGCAGGGGGCACGGGAAACCGGCCCCCGAAGTTCCCGTGGACCTCGAGGGGGACACCCTGGTGCCTACAGGGGAGCAGGTAGCCGAACTTGGAGACATCTCTGAGCTGACCCATTGGCAGCAAGAAGGGGGTCCCACCAGGGAGGAGTTCTGCAGGGAGCAGAACGAGTGCCCTACTCTGGAGGGTCTGCGGCGGCAGGCTGCAGACCAGGCAGCTGGTAATCAGTCCGGATCACATCTGATCTACTGGGAGAATGGTCTCCTATACAGTGAGCCTAAGGTTGCTGAGCCTGGGTCAGCCTGTGTGCTGGTGGTACCCCAGCGCTTCAGGACCTTCCTACTGGGTCTGGGTCATGACGTGCCTTTGGCAGGACATTTGGGGCAGGACAAGACCTTTGACAGGCTTGTCACCCACTTCTTTTGGCCCCAAATGCGAAGGCAGTCAGATTCACACTGTAGGTCTTGCCAAACTTGCCAGGCAAGTGGTAAGAGTGGAAGGAAGGTCAAAGCTCCTCTCCAACCTTTTCCTGTTGTGGGAACACCCTTTGAAAGGGTAGGGATGGATATTGTGGGGCCACTGGATCCCAAGACAGCCATGGGCAACAGGTACATCCTGGTCTTGGTGGACCATGCCACCCGGTACCCGGAGGCAATCCCTCTCAGGACAACGACGGCGCAAGTGGTGGGCCGGGCGTTAATGGGGATCTTTTCCCATGTGGGATTCCCCAGAGAGGTGGTTTCTGATAGGGGGACCAATTTCATATCCAAGTATATGACATCCCTGTGGAAGGAGTGTGGTGTAACCTACAAGTTCACCACTCCTTACCACCCACAAGGAAACGGTCTGGTGGAGAGATTCAACCAGACCTTGAAAGGCATGATCAAGGGTCTAACAGAACCCATGAGGCGTAAGTGGGACGTCCTCTTGCCATGCCTACTCTTTGCATACAGGGAGGTGCCTCAGAAGTCTCTTGGGTACAGCCCCTTTGAGCTCCTGTATGGCCACCCTGTCAGAGGACCTCTGAGTTTGGTAAAGGAAGGCTGGGAGGCAGCTCCCAGGAAAACTCCCCAGGATGTGTTTAGCTACATGCTGGCCTTTAGAAACCAAACTGCCCGCTTCAGGAAACTCGCTCAGGCGAACCTAGAAGCAAGCCAGGAAGAAATGAAAAGGTGGTATGACCAGAATGCCACTCTGGTCGAATTTCAACCTGGGCAAAAAGTGTGGGTCATGGCCCCAGTGGAACCTTGTGCCTTGCAGGACAAGTGGACTGGGCCATATGAGGTGGTGGAGCGCAAAAGTGACGTCACCTACCTGGTGGATTTGCAGGCTCCAAGGAACCCTTTGAGGGTCCTTCACGTGAACCGCCTCAAGCCCCACTTCGAGAGGTCCGAAGTGAGTATGCTCTTGGCGACAGATGATGGGGTGGAAGAGGAGAGTGAGCCTCTCCCTGACCTCCTGTCTACCAAGGAGAATGATGGGTCAGTGGAAGGTGTGATCCTCTCCCCTACACTGACTCAGGAGCAGCAGGGGGACTGTCACCAGTTGTTGGGACAGTTCGCCCCACTGTTCTCTCTGACCCCCGGTGTTACTCACTGGTGTACCCATGACGTGGACACTGGTGACAGCCCTCCTGTGAAGCACAAGATTTACAGGTTGACTGACCGGGTCAGGGCCAGCATCAAGGAGGAGGTCTCTAAGATGTTGGCGTTAGGGGTGATTGAGCCCTCCAACAGTCCTTGGGCCAGCCCAGTGGTCTTGGTCCCAAAGGCTGCTGCACCCGGTGCCACTCCAGAACTGCGGTTTTGTGTGGACTACCGTGGGCTCAACGCCGTCACCAGGACTGACGCGCACCCCATCCCCAGAGCTGATGAGCTCATTGATCGGTTGGGACCTGCCCGGTTCCTCCGCACGTTTGATTTAACGTCTGGGTACTGGCAGATTGCCTTAACCGATGGGGCCAAGGAGAGATCAGCATTCTCAACCCCAGAAAGTCATTACCAATTCCGGGTGATGCCCTTTGGGTTGAAGAATGCCCCTGCCACCTTTCAGAGGTTGGTCAATCAGGTGTTGGCTGGGCTGGAGGATTTCAGTGCCGCCTACCTGGATGACATTGCTGTGTTCAGTTCCAGCTGGGAAGAACATTTACAGCACCTTGAGAAAGTGTTGAGGGCTCTGCAAGGTGCAGGCCTCACGATCAA
Organism: Calotriton arnoldi; assembly: GCA_963921515.1. Taxonomy (NCBI): domain Eukaryota; kingdom Metazoa; phylum Chordata; class Amphibia; order Caudata; family Salamandridae; genus Calotriton; species Calotriton arnoldi. The sequence continues at coordinate 5,841,523 of CAWUFW010000061.1, forward strand.
GGCCAGTAAGTGCCAGATCGGGCAGGGTTCTGTGGTGTACTTGGGACACCAGGTAGGAAGCGGCCAGGTGGCGCCCCTACAACCCAAGATTGACACCATTCTGGCTTGGGAGCCCCCAAGACCCAGACAGAGGTGAGGGCCTTCTTAGGTCTCACCGGCTACTATAGGAGATTTGTTAAGGGCTATGGCACCATCGTTGCCCCCTTAACAGAGCTGACTTCTAAGAAGCAGCCCAGGAAAGTGATCTGGACTGAGTCCTGCCAGAAAGCTTTTGATGCCCTGAAGGCAGCCATGTGCACGGCGCCCGTGCTCAAGGCACCTGACTTCTCCAAGGAATTCGTCGTGCAGACTGACGCTTCAGAGCATGGTGTGGGAGCGGTGCTCTCACAACTGAATGAAGAGGGCCTGGATCAGCCTGTAGTCTTCCTTAGCAGGAGACTACTCCCCAGGGAACAGAGGTGGAGTGCCATAGAAAGGGAAGCTTTTGCTGTAGTCTGGGCACTGAAGAAGCTGAGACCATACCTGTTTGGGACTCACTTCCGGGTTCAGACGGACCACAGGCCCCTCAGATGGTTGATGCAAATGAGGGGTGAGAATCCAAAACTGCTGAGGTGGTCCATCTCCCTACAGGGAATGGACTTTACGGTGGAACACTGCCCTGGTACAGAACACGCCAACGCAGATGGTCTGTCCAGGTTCTTCCGCCTTAGTGAAGAGAACTCCAATGGGGTTGGGTAGTTCTCCCTACTTTCAGCTGGAGGGGACATGTGTTAGACTTGGCATCTTTTGGCGTGTTTCCCCTGACTTTTTGCTTTTTGACCTCCTGGTTTTGACTCTGTTTTTGCTGGTGTAATGATTCTGCGCACTTTCCTCACTGCTGTCCAGTGGGAAAGTGCAAGTGCTCCTGTATAAAATGTGTTATGGATTGGTGTTTCCATGATTGGCCTATTTGATTTATGTGTCAGTCCCTTGTAAAGTGCACTGAGAGTACCAGGGCCTATTGATCAAATGCTGTTGGTGGGCTGCAGCACTGGATTGTGCCACCCACGCAAACAGCCCGTAAAGTGTAACTCTGGCCTGCCATTGCAGAGCCTGTGCGCAGCCTGGGGCTGCCATGTCGACTTGTCAAGTGCACACACTTGCAAGTCCCTAAACCTTCCCTTTTCTACATGTTAGTCACCCCTAAGGTAGGCCCAAGGTACCCCTGTGGGCAGGGTGCATTGTATGTGAAAGGTAGGACATGCCCTGGTGTGTGTGGCATGTCCTGATAGTGAATTACAACCTATTTCGTTTTTCACTATTGCAAGGCTACCTGTTCCCCATAGGCCAGAATGGGCAGTTCTGATTATTACAGCTTATAATCCTAACTGACCCAGGGAACATGGTAGAAATTCGAGTTTAGTATGCCTGGACTCAGAATGATAAAATGCATCTTTTAGTGAAGTTGGTTTTAACATTCTGTGTTTGAAAATACCACTTTTAGAAAGTGGGTATTTTCTTGTCTAACCATCCAAGCCTGCCTCTGCTAGGTTGTGTATTCCTTGTCTGGAGTGTGGGTGACAGGGGCTGGAGGATGCCAGGAGACAGGGTGAGTCAGCACATGGCTGAATAGCAAGATCTACATGTAGATGGGTGGGAGGAGATGCACCTGGGACCTGAATAGGGCTGGGCCTTCCCTCCACAATGCTGGCTCCACCTGCTGTGGTGCGGATGATGTCCCTGGCCTGCACTGTGAAAGGAAAGAAGGAGACTCGTCAACAAAGTGCTCCAGGACTGACCAGAACTGGTTTGGACTAGGCAAAGGCCTCTCTGCCTTCAGAGGACAAAGAGAAATTGAGGATAAAAAGGGGGACCCAAACCCCAGAAAATTGGAACTCTTTGGGATCAAGAAGACTGCCAAGAAGAAGAGCTGGAGAAGCTGTGAGGAGGAACTACCACTTTGCTGTGTGCTTTGCTGTGTTGGCCTACAGTGGCTGCTTCTGTCTTGGGCAGTGAAAGGACTGGAACTGAACTTTCTGCAATCTACTTTGTGAGTGTCTCCAAGGGCTTGAGGTAGAGCTTGCCCCCTGTTCAAGAAGTCTCAGGAACAGCAAAGACTTCAAGCCCGACGCCGTCTACGATGCCGCTGCCGACTCTGTGTCCTGAAGGCACCGCAGAGGGCACCGCGACCCTGGTCTCACCGACGACGCCTGCTGATGCCGCCACCGAGCCGCTGCTCGCACCGTGACCTGTGGGCACCGCACTCCGCACCGCCTCGCTTCACGACAACGCCGTGGTATCCCCGATGACGCCGCTCCACGCCGGACTCGACGCTGCTGCTTGCACCGTGGTTCGGGGGCACCGCTCGTAAGTTATACGACGCACCGCCCTCATCCCGCACCGCAGCCTTGGCCCACCGACGCCGGTGCCATCGACTCCCGTTCGTCAGCCGACGACAGCGCTGCAGCTACGATGATGCCGCTGCTGCACCGTGACCTGCCAGCACCGTGACGAGCACCGCCTTCATCTCACACCGCGCCCCTGGTCTCACCGACGATGCCATCCGATGCCGCCACCGAGCCGCTGCTCGCACCGCGACCTGAGAGCACCGCACGCCGCACTTCGCACCGCAGCACCCGACGCCGGCCGACGCCAGCGCTCCTGACTTCAACAGAGGAGATCGATCTGCAACGCGTGTGACTTCGAGGGCCCCGACGACGACGCACCGACCTCCGGAACCGACGCCTGCGGACGCCGTGTTTCGGAAGCTCACCGCGAGGTCATCGACGCCCTGCATTTCTGAAAGGTACTGTTTGCGGGTCTTCCCGACACCGTAGTTGACCCGCGACGCCGCGGTCAGCCAGAACTGTTTGGATTTGTTTGTTCACGACGCCGTGATAGCCCTGGACGGAGCTATCGACATCAAGGAACTGTTTTTAAAGACATTTTGAGAAGTAACTATTTCTGAAGTACTGTACAGTGGATTTTTATCGTATTTGGTCTTGTTTAAAGTATATAAAAATATTGGATATTTTTCTAAACTGGTGTGGTGTCCGTTTGTAGTGCTTACATTGTATTACTGTTGGTTTGGTGCAAATACTTTACACACTGCCTCTAGAATAAGCCTGACTGCTCGTGCCAAGCTACCAAGGGGGTGAGCAGGGGTTATTTTAGGAGTGTAACTCCCTTACCCTGACTAGGAAGAAGGGTCCCTACTTGGACAAAGGTGCAAGCCCTTGCCAACTAGAGATCCCATTTCTAACATGTCTCTTCTGAGCATGTTTTCAGTGCTGCTGGTGACCTTCTGACAGTGAGAAGGACTAGTCACTCGCCCCAAAACGTGGAGAGGTTAACCATGATCAAAATGAATCAGCACTTTATACCACCGAATTACACCATACCTGAAGTAGCACAGCAGGAAGATGATGACGGCGACTCAGGTGAAAGTAGTGTGTTAGGTGACCTACTTCCGGGGCGAACCACCGGAGTTTGAGGATGAGCTCTACTTTCCTGACAACTAGGCTCTTTCAATTTCCAGTTACTTTCTTTCTTTCTTTGACGACCCCTCCCCCCCAAAAAAAGCTATAGGTAAGGAACATTATTTACTTTATTATTTATTTGTGTGACTGTCTTTTTGGTTCACAAATCCATCCCCTCCGTCTTACTCTTTTTATTGCCAGATCAGAGCTGCAACTGTATGCAGTCAATGAAGAAGTAAAGTCCACCCCTGACTCGCCCAAAAGCCATTTCTCTCAAGCCAGACATTGGATAGAGAATTCAAACAAATGTGTGCCTGCCTCCAAACCTGGGCCCTGACTATCTATCTATCCTTTCCTAACCCAGAGGTACTGCCCCGGAAGCACACTCAGGTAAATGATGGCATGCATTGCATGATGAGTGGTTGTTTTTTGTTGTGAATGTCTATTCTACAAAGTGACACAAGTCAATCTTTCAAAACACATAGAAAATTATGCCATGGGTATGGAGGGAGGTGATTGATGATGGGTGGGTAGGAAGGATACATAATGTTGCACTTGAAAACTACTGTGAGTCCAGGGAGGAGTCTGAAATACCACCTCCTCAACTATTTGAATAAAAAAAAACTTGAAAAAAACATTCCAGGCAAGTAAAGGTGAGACGAACACCACTACAGAGGAGCACCCTAGTTCCTTATTCTCCTTCCCAAGGATTTTTACATTCAAACTTGCATTGTTCTTCGAGTATTTTATTTTTTATTCTTCACCCTTGGCTTTGCTACTCACCACCATTTAAGTTTTTTTTACATTCTCTCAATCCACTCTTCACCATTGAAACTACCCATCCATCCATATAGCCATCCATCCAAAGTTCCAAACATGGCTTTCTGTCTCACTCTAGTCTCATGATCTCAAGTACAAACCTTTCAGCAACATACATTTGTCATTTGACATTTACCCACCCATGTGTCCTTAAGTTTATGTCAATCAAAAGAAACCACCACAGTATTCTAATCACCCACCCAGGCAGGCATCCTTTCACACATACACTTTCACCCACCCAGGCTAGCTTCGTTCCTACCCGTATACCAACCTTTCATCCATCCTTCACCCACCCATGCATCCTAGCTATCAGCCACCTTTAGTACTATTTATGCATCCGGCGCTTTCTTTCTTTCACCCACGCATCCTTCGCTTTCAGTCGTATATAATATATTTCATCCAACCTTTCCCCTTCCATCCTTCCCTTTTCCAACAACCCATAGTTCAAAGTCTTATTCATGAAACGTTTTCTGCTGAATTGAGGATAGGAGCTGCCATTAGTTACTCAGTTGAACTTCAACTCCTGCTGTGTTCACCTGTTGTTCACAAGTCAACAAGACTGTACCTTTACAGTGAGCTTATAATTATAATTAATTGTCAATAATAAGCAAGCAATATGACTTCCCACCGCCCGCCACTGCCGCTGGCTCACCCCCTTCTGCTGCCACATCTGCAGACTGGCTGGCGCCGTCTGTGCTGGCCCCGGCACTGGTGGTCGGTGCGGCTAGAAAAAAAAGAATACACATTTCGTAGATGCCGGATACACCTCCCCCTATTAATTGTTTTTATAGCAAAATAAAAATAAAACACCACACACATCATTCACTACAATTTGAATACATTACTGACAGTATCTTCTATAAAAAATATCATGATGGGCATTTTGTTGTTAGAAAGTTTTAAAAAAGCCTGAAGTTAAGGCAAGAGACAAGCTGTTAAGGAGTGGCTGAAGCTATTGATTGATGAATCTGATGTTTTGAGAAAAAAATAGCATATGGCCTTGGTTGGCTAATGCAATGGGGCTGTCCTCCTCGTTCTTCCTCCCACACATGGTGCCCAGTCATCAGTTCACCAACTGCTGCTAATATAATACTAGGCCTAGCTAATAAGAAGACACAACTTTGGGGTGTCCAATGTGACCATTGCCACTCTCTAGTTTTAATGAATATAAGCCTTTGCATCTATTACATGTGTAGAATACCTTACTAAGGGCAATGGGCATGCAATCTGCACGGCAGAGGAGTAGTAGTACTATGTGACCAATGGGTTCTCTGAGTCTTAGAGTACCACCACTAGGCAGTCCACAAAAGGGTAGAGGGAAAGGTGACTGAAAAAGCAGAAGAAAGGAAGCTACAGAGTAGACAGACTAGTAGTAACTAGAGACAGTTTGACATAAAGTAGAGAAACTTGAAATATAGAAAATAAGTAAATAGGATAATGCAGGGATAACAAGAATTTAGAAATGGATACATCGAAGAGGATTTGGAAGAATAATATATAAACGGGTAGACGTCACATTATTCAAAAAGGAGCAGAAAAATTAGGGGAATAAATATATTGATGTTAACACCAGGAGGACTTATTGGGGCCAGCAAAGCCATTGGCCGAGGAACTCTGGGAGGCACCTCCAGCTCCAGCTCCCGTACCCTCACCCGCCTCAGCCCTCTTCTTGCCCCTGGATGCTGATGTAAAACAAAAAGACAAAAAAAGATTAGTGGTATAATAAATAATATCTCCCCAAAATATATTTGACAGGCAAAGGCAATCGCAATAACATTGAACTTTTCTAAATCAGATCAACTAGTAGTAGTATATCGCAGACCGTCCTATCCTATTCAAAATTTACAAAACCTACCTACCTAGTTCACTCCTATTCCAAATTTACTAAACTGCATTTTGGAATTACAAATAATAAATTGCAATAAATCATGATGTTACATGTTTACTTCTTCTCAAATCTCATTCGCAATCTCTCAGTCTCAAGTCAACCCCCTTTGACGGGCCAATGCACTAATCACTAAGGGCCTTTTTATAATGATTACAATGATGTCGGGCGGACGCCATTGCGGTCCTGGAACCGCCCGCCCTTAGGTTGGCACCGCGGTCACGACGACTGCACTAGTCTCCTACGAATCGATGAAATCCCCCATAGGGCGGTCGTAAACCTCCATTAGTCAATGGAAGCTTGTGTGGCAGGCGAAAAAGGCCTGCAGCACAAGCTTCCATTGAAAAATGGATGTTGTTCACAAACATCCCTGCACCGTCCATGTGGCATTGGCATGCACCATGCGGTTACGACATTACAAATAACTAATTACAGAACGTCTTACATAATCATCACTAATCACATCAGCCCAAGCGAGTGTCAACAAGTACGATTCAATACCTAGGTTAGGTGGGTAGCACCAAGTAAGCTAAGCACCTGTCTAGAACAACAGATTATTACATAATATTTGAAAACGTAACTTCCCTGCATGTAAGCAGCATGCTTGCCATTATTTGGGAAAAAAATATTAGCTATAGCATAGAACACAGGTAATAATAAAAATTTATAATTTTAATAATTACTCACCTTGCCCTGCAATCTCAACTCCTAGCAGATCCAGCAGGTCCTCCTCTCGGTCCAGGATGTCGGACCAGCGGTGCGCCAACTGCTGATGGGTGCACCGGACCCGAGAGCAGTGGTAAACTGCCCGGCGCACCCTCGCCCAGCGCTGCTGGAGCTCCCGCATCCCGGACCCAGGCATGCCGCCTGTTGCCAGGGTGGAGGGGAGGTGGCGCTGGATATAAAAAACAAGCGCTGCCACCTCCTCCTCGGAAAACACAGCACGGGGCTGCACCCCTGCCTGGCGCCGCCTTCTGCAAGGAAGGCGGCCACGCCTTGGTGCACCCTTATCTGCCATGGGGCTGGGGGGAAAGAGAGAAAAAAAAGAAACGGGGAAAAAGAAGGAAGGACTGTGTAGTAATAAGGAAGTAGGAAAGCTAAAAAATAAAGTACAAAACTCACCAAAAACATACAGTAAAGTAGAAAAAAAACACAAATACACACTTAGAAAGACAAAGGGTAAGATAATAAATAAAAAAGATGGGAAAAAAGTTTTAAAAGCCAAGGATTACACAGATTAAGGAAGGATGAAAAAGTAGGCCCTAGCACCACATACAGAGTAAGAAACAAGATGGCCGCACCCATGTGTGACCACGTGGTGCAGTTTGCGCGATATTTCCACCTGAACACGCAATCTGCGTTGATGTACGGCGGAAAACATCACGCGAACGGGGCGGGACAAGCAACTCCGTGCGCTTGCGGAACTACGCGTAGTGCGGCGAAGTTTTTTTGCAACTTTGCGGGCTTCCGCGTAGCGCCGCTACGCGATCTCCGCCCAGGCTTAGTCCTTAATAGTATTGAAATTTTCCTTTACAATAGTTAGGAAACTTTTCAATCTATGTCAGGACCGGAGGCGAGGATTATGCTAGTTTAAAGCTTACTTACCACCAACTGAGCCATATCTAACACTGACTTAATTAGAACCTCTTAAAGGTAGAATCCGAGGACTAGTTGGCCGTGTTCATAATATCTTCCAGGTGGCCACCTAAACTGAACACCTTAGAGGCCTTGCTCCTTGAGTAGAGTGTGCACCAAAGATGTTTAGATCCACCCAGTGGGCTATGGTGGGGAGGGCATTCTTATGTGGCTTCCTGAGGGCAATTAAGTTTTGCCTCTCCCCTGGTGGCCTTAATTCCGCCATTTCCTCATAGGCCTTCTAGCATCACACAACTTAGGAGAGTCCAGAAAGGCCGGGTATACTATGACCCTAGTGACGTATACTGAGCGTAAGAGACACCCCCGAGGGGGAGAAGGTCTTTCCAGTAATGTCCAAAGCTCTGACGTCTGAAACCCGCCTGCATGATTCCATGCAGAGCAGTATCGCTAGCTTTGCCGGGATTTCCTTCGTCGACAGGAACCTATTAGGTTGCCATGACAGGAAAAGATTGAGCACCTTATTAACATCCCAAAGAGCCGAGTATCTTTGCTCTGGGGGCTTTGATCATTTGATGCCCCATAATAGGTGACACACGAATGGATGTTCCCCCACAGGGGACCCTTCTTCGGGCATATGCCCCACCGAGATGGCTGACCGGAAGGAGTTAATTGAGCCGTACGCCATCCCGTTCTGGGCTAGGCTAGCCAGAAAACTCAGAACCTGAACTATGTCGAACCTGAACTATGTCGTCCACGCAGACCGGTATCGCTTGATGGTGCCAGCTGTCCAGGCCTTTGACAAGAGGTCCTCAGCCTGTGTCGAATGTCCCGGGACCGACCATCTACCCCTATAATCTGCCAAGCCATCAGAAGGAGGAATCCCTTGAACACCATCTGGTGCGGAATCTGATCTGGATTGAGCAGGAGAGTTGGAAATAGGGGCAGAGGGATTGGAAAATCCCAAGAAAGTTCCAGAAGAACTGGAATCTACACTTGAGATCTCCAAATCGGGATGACCAACACTACATCCGCCCGCTGACGCCTGATCTGAGCTGACGTCCGTGCAATCATTGCGAACGAGGATAATGCACACCCCGTCTAATGTTCCCAATCCTGAAGGAATTCATCCGTGGCCGCTGCCAGGGGATCTGGCCTCCAACTGAAGAACCTGGGAAGTTGGTGATCCAATCTGCAGGCGAAGAGTTCTACTGAGAACGGGCACATTTGGTCTGCAGGCTGGCAAAGACTTCTGGATGAAGCTTCCAAAGGCTGGTGTCTCCGGTGATGGTCTAGACAGAATTGCCAAAAATTGGTCACTAGGTCTGAGAGCACCTTAGATCGAGTGCCTCCTAGGTGATTTATATGGGAAACATCCTTTAACACAAAGCCAGAATCATGCTGTGCCTTTACATCACTGGCAATAGAACAAATGCGTAGTTACCACGCATTCGCTTAGCACGCAAGTCGTTACAATGACTTGCTTTAGGGGGGATGCATTGGTGAAGTGGTGTTGGATTTCAAGTCCAACACCTTCCCTACTGTTGCGCACACTGGAGTTGGATTAGTAAATGATACTAATCCAAAGTTCAGCACCCCCCTAAGGCAAGCCGTTGTAATGATTTGTGTTCAAAAGGAACGCATCGTAACAACGTGTTTGTTCTAATGCCGGCGTTGAAAAGGCATGCTTGCTAAACGCATGCGTGATTCGGTCATACAACCCAGAAAACAAAAAACTCTTACAACTCCTGAATTGTAGGAAGAAATGTATTTTAAAAAAGGAAGGAAAACAATATTTTAAAAAAATTGATGCAGTTGTCTTTTTTATGTCTACCATTGCCCAGTAGTGAAGAAGAGGACAGAGAGAACAAAGAAGAGGATATCCATACAAAGGAATGATGGTAAAACAGGTGGAGGGGTGGTTTGGCAGGTAGAAGGGGGAACGAAGCAAGAGTTTTTTGGGGGGACCCCTGCCTTTTAAAACAGACTGTAAAAAGAGTGGGCAGGGCTAAGGGCTAAATCCCCCCTTAAAAACAGAGGTGACAATACAACCTGAAGAAAAAAAAGCAATGAAGAAGGGCATTTGCAAGGTTGGTAACTCAGTCTGGTGAAAGCCTTTATAGGTGGAAAAATCAGTTATTCAGGTTGTAGTTTTGTGGAATACACCCACAGCCACAATTTACTACTAAACTGAACAGGTGGTGGGAGATGAGTAAGAAAGAAGAGAGAACATTTAATCTCGGTCACAACAGAGAAAGTAGACCAAGGTAAATGGATGCCCATCTCTTATTGAGCTTTCCACAAGTTGCTATTGGACAAAAATAGAACTCTATTACCCAATGTGAAAGAAACGTTCCAAAGCTGGAGTCTTTTCTAATATTGTGCACGATGAAGGTAGCAAAATCATAACAAAAACTTGAGAAGAATACCCATATTTTTAATGCTGTATCGTGGGGTCAGACAATGACCTATAGAGGAAAACAAAATAACTAGGACGGTGGCATGAGAGTAGCTGGAAGTCAATATCTCTGTCTTTGAGGAATCAAAACTGTTGCTTAACAAACTACAGTCAGAAGGCAGACTCATCCATCAGAGATACATTCTGATGCTCAGTATTAGATTCAAATCTAAATACCTTTGATGGGTCTTTAAAGGTAATTTACATGCAATACATATCTATAATTACTTTGAGGCCTTCAGTGGATGTTAAGTGAGATTAAAATATGTCAGCTCTATTACACTGTATGCATTGATGTTTTGAGAGCGATTCCACTGTATTTATTTGTGGAACTGCTCAAGATTAAATAGAGCTGAAATGTTTTATAATTTAAAAAAATATTATCCTTTGTACTGCTCTACTGTGTCCAATGGTCATATCTGAGGCACTGTGAGTCAAGGGATAACCGATTTTCTATTACATCCAGCATCCGATGTGCTACAGTAAATATGCGATAACGTGGCTTTGGAAAGAAACACTTCAAGAGAAAATTATGTCCCCTTCTGTTTGACCTTGCATCCTGGGTTGTCACGTTGCCAACAGCAGGCTGAACCAAATGTTTGTAGCTTTGGACCGAAGGATAAACATTCTAATTATATTGTGTTTTCACAGCATTCCCGGATTGCTCTGTATAGTTTACAATATTTCCCCAAGTGTAGCAGGAGTGTGGAAAATAAATCCAGGCGGTTCTAACAATGTACATATGTGACTATTGAGCACGTTGGATTTGGTGTTGGCACCACTGATATTTCTTGTAAGTAGCCCAGTAACTTCAGTCTGAAACTCTTCTTTTTATTATATATAAAGTTTTTCAAAATGGAGATATTTTCCAAGGACACATAAACTGTTTTCTCATATGCCTCTACGAATCGTTTTGCAAAACAAAATAGGCACTGCACTCTGTTTCCTTGAATTCTTAACTTTATTGTTTGTTATGGCTGAACTTGAAGTTCCATGTCCTGTGCCAAAGGAAAAAAGTTAGGTCTTTTAAGGATACTGAAAATTATTATTATTACTTTTTTTAAAGATTATTTAGCCACGTCCTGGGCGTAAATATAAATGAATCTCAGTGGGGCCTGGTCCTAACTTCCTGTTCTTTACTGAACTATTTGTAATAGTTTCTCACCAAATCCAAAAAGGGTAATACATTTGAAATCTGCAAAGTGCTATGTTGGAGCTCTAGGGCCGGTTAGTCAGAGTCAGTTACCACCAGTACCCGTCAGCAAAAATTTGAGATGTCATCAGTGATGTCATCAGTGATGTCACTGACCATGTCATGAATGATGTAATATGTGACGTCATCAGCAGTGCATTGCGGGGGCGCGAGTTATAGTTAGCTGAACTAACTATAACGGGGGAATTTCTCTGGTTTTGTACAAGTGAAATGTCCAACTAACTATAACGTCCCCGAAACCTGTGGTTTTTTCAGTGAATTTCTAAGGTTTTTTAAATGCTAATTTCTAACTATAACGTCCCTGAAACCTATGGTTTTTTCAGTGAATTTCAAAGGTTTTTTAAATGTTAATTTCTAACTATGCCTACAAAGGTAGGACATGTGAAGAAAGAGGAAGAAAAGCGCACAAAGAAGCAAGACAAATGCAGAAAGAGGCAACAGAAGTCCAGAAAGACGAAGAAAAGTGCAGGAAGAAGCAAGAGATGTGCAGAAAGAACCAACAGAGGAGCAGAAAGTCCTCCTGTGCGCCCAACTTTTTGCTGACGGGTACTGGTGGTAACTGACTCTGACTAACCGGCCTTAGAGCCAGTGCTATGCTAAATGACACTTAGAATACAGTGAAAACACCTACATACACTAGGGAACACTATGCGTTGGGGTACCCCTGTGATTAGCATGACCTCCTCTGTATTTGCCATGAGTTAGTGCCTGGGTCATTGGATGAGTACATGGGTACTGACTGGATGATTAGAGTACTGCAAGGAGAGTGGATGGTGAATTTATAAACGCTTGTGTTTTGGCGGAGTGATTGGATAAGGACATGGAACTGGTTGGGTGATTGGAGGAGTGCATGGGTAGTGACAAGGAGATGGCTGGACTGCATCAGTAGTCCTCAGGGGATTGTAGGAGTGCATGTGTTAGTGCCTGCGTCATTGCATAAGTACATGGGTAGTGACTGGATGATTAGAGTACTGCAAGGAGAGTGCATGGTGAATCTATAAGTGCTTGGGTTTTGGCGGAGTGATTGGATAAGTACATGGTGCTGGCTGGGTGATTGGAGGAGTGCATGGGTAGTGACAAAGAGATGGCTGGGCTGCATCAGTAGTGCTCAGGGGATTGTAGCAGTGCATGTGTTAGTGCCTGGGTCATTGCATGAGTACATGGGTAGTGACTGGATGATTAGAGTAATGCAAGGAGAGTGCATGGTGAATTTATAAGTGCTTGGGTTTTGGCGGAGTGATTGGATAAGTACATTGTGCTCGCTGGGTGATAGGAGGAGTGCATGGGTAGTGACAGGGAGATGGCTGGACTGCATCAGTAGTGCTCAGAGTATTGTAGCAGTGCATGAGTTAGTGCATGGGTCATTGCATGAGTGCATGGGTACTGACTGGATGATTAGAATACTGCAAGGAGAGTGCATGGTGAATTTATAAGTGCTTGGGTTTTGGCGGAGTGATTGGATAAGTACACACGTCACATCAGGCCCGCCCCCTCCCTTCACCACTGTGCAAACGCTCCCCTGGCGGGTTTTAAGTTGGGATTAATTCCCTTGAATCCTGAGGGTCCCTGAGGGCCAACTAGCCCACCAGGTACCTCCAGTAAGCGCCACAGAGCTGTGTTGCAGAGAGGTGGTCCAAGGCCACTCCCCTTTTTACACCTCTCTGCAACGCAACGCTGTTGCACTTACTGAAGGTACCTGGTGGGCTAGTTGGCCCCCAGGGACCCTCAGGATACAAGGGGACTTAATCCCCCAACTTAAAACGCACCACGGAGCACGTTTGCACACTTGTCACATCAGGCCCCACCCCTCCCTTCACCACTGTGCAAACACGCCCGTGGCGCATTTTAAGTTGGGAGATTAAGTCCCCTTGAATCCTGAGGGTCCCTGGAGTCCAACTAGCCCACCAGCTACCTCCAGTAAGTGCCACAGAGCTGCGTTGCAGAGAGGTGTAAAAAGGGGCATGGCCTGGACCACCTCTCTGCAAGGCAGCCCTGTGGCGCTTACTGGAGGTACCTGGTGGGCTAGTTGGCCCCCAGGGACCCTCAGGGTTAAAGAGGAATTCATTCCCCAACATAAAACGCGCCACAGGGCGCGTTTGCAGAGTGTTGCTGGGAGGGGGCGGGGCCTCGGTGCGATGCCGGCTTTTTTTTAAATTCTTTTTTTTTTTTAGAAGGGGGGCTGTGTGGCCCCCCTTCCTTTCCTATTTTATGGGCCCTGGAGACCCCATCCCCCAGGGCCTGACCCCTATTTTTTCTATTTTTTTCAAAAATGGAAGGGGGCCGCGTGGCCCCCCTCCCGAGGCCATATTCGGCCCTGGGGCCCCCGCAATTACAATTTTGCATGCCCCCGGGACTTGGCCCACCCGGGGGCTAAATATTAACGAAGCGCGGAAGCCCGCGCTTTGTTTTTTTTATTTTCACAGCAGGATTCGTGGATCCTACGCGAATTTTGCCGATTTAAAAAAAGAAAAATGTTTTTTTTGGCCCAGGGGGTCCTCGTGGGACCCCCTGAGCAGGCCTAGGGGGTCAGGATGTTTCTACCCTGCCCCCTTTTCTTCTTTCTCACCTTTGTTTCCCTGTTTTCTTCTGACTCGGTTCTACCGAGTCACAAGATGGCTGCCAACACTTCCTGGTTTGGAGTGTTGACAGCCAATTAGAATAAAGCTTGTGGTCGGGAGGGTCAGCGGATCCACCGCGCCTCGAAATATCGAAACTTTTATTTTTTGATTTTCTCAGCAACTACTGAACGGATTTACACCATTTAAAAAAAAGGGCGCTTTCTGAACCAAGCACTACCTTTTTGCCAAATTAGGTGTAATTCCGTTCAGCAGTTCGAGCTGTAGCCGTGTCTAAAGTTTCCTATGGGAAATTCATTTTCCGACCTCTTTTTTTTCAATTTCTCAGAAACTACTGAACGGATTTACACCATTTAACAAAAAGGGCACTTTCTGAACCAAGGGATACCTTTTTGCCAAATTTGGTGTAATTCCATTCAGCAGTTCGGGTTGTAGCCGTGCCTAAAGTTTCCTATGGAAAATAACATGGAGAAAACATGTTTTGGGACCCCCCTTTTTTCTTGGCCCCCGCTTTGCGAATCACCCCGAAACTTTCAGGATAGGAGCTGACCGGAGCGGACCTTAAGTTTTGAAAATTTCGCGAAGATTCGTCAACCGGCGCCAAAGTTATTGGGAAAAAAAAAAACGCTTTTCCTTTGGAAACTAGGTCCTAAATATAACTATCTACTGGCGACCGCCAGTAGATAATATATATATATATATATATATATATATCTATATATATATATATATATCTATATATATATATAGATATATATATATTTATATATAAAAAAAAATCAAATGCTTATGTTTTCCTAATTACAAGATTATCGATTGTGGCCCTCGCCAGTTTATAGTGAGCACTGAGCTGCTAAGCGTGGCATGACCCTGTAAACAATAAGTATTTATTTGGCACTGTGCTTAGGGCTCACACTATATTTCAGCAAATGACATTATTCAATAAGATGAAAAAATCAGTTAATATAATGCTCCTCTACAAATATAAAAAAGTTTGGCACACCAAAGAAATGAGTGAATAATTTAAATGTTAGATTTGTATCTTCCTAAACTAATTTTGCAGTTTTATACAAAAGAAATGTAAAGTCTCCTGTGAAAGCATATTAGATAAGCTTGTCCTTAGCTTTGTGGGACATGCAGGTATTAATGGGTGCCAACCAGGTAAAATGTAGGCGAGACACCTTGATGAATATGTGACTTCAGGGTCCGCCTACCTCTAAGTACCTATGAAGCTAAGGACAAGCTTATCTAATTTACTTTCACAGGACACTTTCCTGTACTGAAGCATAAACAGAAATTGTAAGTTACGAATATAGCACAACTTCATGAGTAGTACTGCACATTTGCACATCAATAGGGAACAGGCACATAACATTAGGGATCACTCGGTCCTGAAGAAAGCTATTTGAACTGTATGGGCAACAGAAACTTTAGCTGAAACATATAGACCATAGAGGGGGGAGATCATAACACTGTCACTCACACCAACTCTTGCTTTTAACCTTGCCTAAGGTTCCCAGTATTAAAAAAGACCCCTTTGGGATAGGAAACTATAAGGTAATTTTATCTATCAAGATCCCTAAATGCCAATAACCTGTAAATCAGGCATCGAACACACCCAGATGCACTTGGTGTCTCGACTGGGAACCCTATGATGAGGCATGCCACTAACTGATGTTAGCAGGTGAGGGTTCTTCTAAAAACTAAATTGGAGTCTCTTTTTCATCTGATCAAGTGGTTTTACAGAATATAGGTAGCAGGCTCTCTGATTGTTCTGATGAATTTGGGCGGTAGAGTGAGCCCACTTTCCTCTCACTCTCCAGTTAAGATTTGCATAAGTGTAATCCCATTTGTTAGACCACCTCATAAATGTGGCCTTATGCTAATATGCTGGAGTGAGGGTAATTCCTTTTCTTGATAGCTGAATTTAAATATCTGATGATACAATATTGTGATATTTTGTAATTTTCGCAAACTGTATTTATTGACTTCATGTTGTACCCCTGAACAAGAAAAAAAAGTCTCCAGGTTATTCCATAAGGCACCTGGGCACCCACCTTGTCACTTGATACTGACCTCCACTTCCTGCTTGTTCCAGCCTGATCCAGTTGCCGCCTTTTGACACCGCCTCTACCCGGGTTTTCCCACTCGCCGTCCTTCCCGCCAACAGAAGCCCCGCCTACCCCAGGGCCTACTTAATTTAGGCTGCGGTACGACTGCACAGCAACCACACCAAAAGCGGGCCAGTCTGCATCCCTCTGCACCTGGACTGCGCCTAGCTCCAGGAACCCTAGCCACATGATCATCCAATGCAGCACCAAAGCCGCAGGCTCCACCACAGCCAATGAACACCTCCACTAGTCCTCCACCATCCTCTGAAAACTTAGCAACACAGACCGGCAAACACGATGCTGATGTGCATCCCCCAGCTCCACGGTGGGGCCTTTCTCCTGCACCTATTGCAATTTCACCTGTGAAACCTCAGACTCCGACACCACCACCTCCAAACAACCAATTCAAGCCACCACTACCAAAGCCCCGCACCCACTGTCCGCCATGACCTTGAATGTCCGATACCTCGGGAAACACTCCACCAAAATCCGGTACCTCCTCAACAGCAACATTCCCGGCCTTCTCTTCGTTGACCGAAATATGTTCTACCCAGCCTCCAACCCGGACATCGCTGCAGCCATCATACACCAAGACCGAACCCACAAACCATGCAGAGGACTCGCGATCATCTACAAAAACATGATTTACTGCAACACCTGTACGGACTGACACATGGACCTCATGGAACACCTCCACTTCAAAATATGAGCGGTCTACAATACCAGTCTTAAGGGAACCCATGCCTACAGTCCCTCGGACCCTGGACCCCGAGTGGAATTCTGCAACCATATTGCAGACTTCATTGCTCCCCGCTCCATCAGATCAACCTCCTCGGGGATCTCAATTTCTACCAGGAAGACACCACAGACCCTAACTTCTCGGCCCTCCTCGACAGCCTCAGCACCCTCAGAGTCACCCAACTCGTCCAGGGAACAACCCACACAGTAGGCCACACCCTCGATCCTATTTTCTCTTCCAACAACATGATCACCACCATCCACACAACCCCGCTCACATGATTTGATCACTACATCATACATTTCAAAGAAACCCACCCAATCAGCCACCCCACCAGAAAAACTCAAAGCACCATCAAGACACTGGGGCAAAATATCCAAAGAAAACTGGACCAAGACCCTACAGGAACACCCACCCAACCACACGGGGAACTGCAATGTCAACACCAAGCTCTTCAATAAATGGCTCACCAACTGCACAAACCTCACCGCTCCTACCAGAAACAGGACCTACAAAACAACAAATGACCCAGCTGGTACATGAACCACCTCAGGGAGTCCAAGCGCCACTTCAAACAACTTAAGAGACAATGGAGACTCGACAAAAACACCACTGCAAGATCCATATACAAAGCCGCCCTCAACCTCTACCACCAGTAACTATGAGACTGAAAGAAAAAGGCCCTAACTCTCAGACTCAAAGCCAGCTCCAACAATGGCAAAGAACTCTTCATCATCATCAAGGAGTGCTCCAAACCTGCAGCTGCCGACATCATCCCATCACAAGCACTCTGCAACGACCTCTCAATCTTCTTCGAACAGAAGATTGCCAAGATCTACAATACATTTGACCCACAGCATTCCAATATGAACTCCCCTGACCAGCTGGACACCTCCTTCATCACCAAACAGCAGCTAAGGAAGCCCTTCTCAAATGCAGAAACCACCACCCTGATGAATACCATCCACTCAGGAGCCCCCTCAGACCTATGCCCCCACTTCATATACAACCTTGGAAGAACCATCATCTCCCCCGTGCTCATCGATATCATAAACACCTCCATAACCACTGCCACCTTCCTGTCTTGCTGGAAAAATGCAGCGGTCAAAGTCTTATTGAAGAAACCAACAGCGGATCCCAACACCCTCAGCAGCTACAGACTAACTGTGGGCAATGAACTCCGCTCCGCTAGCGGAGGTTGCGGAGATTTGCTAACTACGCATTACATTAAAAACACAGAATTCATACAAAAACTCGACTCCGCCACGTAGCGGAGTTAGCTACTGCACCCACAACCCTTTGATAAAACAACTTTACCTTTACATACTAAAAAGCATATAACCAATTAACAAAAGTGAGCTTTGAAAAATATCAGGCAATGAGAGAGGTGATGATTTTGGGGTCCCCCCTAACCTAGGGGGAGGACCAAGCAGATGCCTTGAACACAAAGAGCATATCATGCTGAACGATTCGGTGGTGGTCCCATCCTCCTAGGACCACCCCAAGCAAAGTTATGGGCAAAAATACAATGCCAACCAAAGGCCCAGCAAAGCATTATGGGGCGATATTCTAGAGTGCAGTGAATATTATAGTATTAGCTCTCAGCTGAGGCGGGAGAGCAGCTGCTGCTTGAGGAATGTTTTGATATTGGATACTATAATATTCACTGCACTCTAGAATCTCATCCCATAATGCTTGGCAGGGCCTTTGGTTGGGATTGTATTTTTGCCCATAACTGTGCTTGGGGTGGTCCTAGGAGGATGGGACCACCACCGAATCGTTCAGCGTGATGTGCTCTTTGTGTTCAAGGCATCTGCTTGGTTCTCTCCCTAGGTTAGGGAGGACCCCAAAATCATCACCTCTCTCACTGCTTGTTATATTTTCATTTTCACTTTTGTGAGATGACTATATGCATTTTAGCATGTAAAGATAAAGTTACTTGTTTTACCAAAGGTATGTGAGGTTTCTGTTTTATTAATTGGGATGAGATGGAACGCAGTACGGAGTTTCACTGAGTTTTTGTTCAACTCTGCAGAATTCCGCGTAGTTGTACTCTGCCAACTTTGCCCACCCTTACTACAGACCCATCTCGCTCTTGCTTTTTCCAGCTAAAGTCATGGAGAAAGCCATCAATACTCAACTCACGGACCACCTAGAACTCCATCAACTCCTAGACCGCTCTCAATCAGACTTTCACACCAACCACAGCACAGAGACAGCTCTCATTGTGGCCACCAATGATATCAGAAGCATCCTCGACTGAGGAGAAATGGCCGCAGTCATCCTCCTTAACCTCTCCGCAGCTTCCGATATGGTCTCCCACAAGTCACTTGTCAGAAATCTTTAGCAATTGTGTATCTGTGAACTGGCCCTCAACTGGGTATCCTCCTTCCTCATGGACACAACCCAATGAGTTAGACTCCCCCCTACACCTCAGAACCCAAGAAACTCATCTGCGGAGTCCATTAAGGGTAGTCGCTTAGCCCAGCAGTCTTCAACGTCTACATGATGCCCCTCATGGACATCGTTAGAGCCACAGCATCAATATAGTTTCTACGTCAATGACATACAGCTCACCCTTTCCCTTACCAACTCAAACAGCACCGCCAAAGCAAACTTCGCCAACTGAATGAGCAATGTCGCTGCTTGGATGAAAAGCAAGTGCCTCCAGCTCAACACAGACAAAACTGAAGTCCTAATCTTCGGCAACAGCCAGACCACCTGAGACGCCTCTTGGTGCCCCTTCGAACTTGGAGTTGACAGTGGGTTTCTGCCTGTTTTCTCCAACAAATTAGTAGTTAGTCACAAGATTTCTTGAGTGGTCTGTGGGTATGGGTGTTGGTCGTAGTTCCGACGGCCACCAGGTGGAGTCCCATGAGGAGGTCTTGTTGACAAAGACCAGTACTTCCATCTTGTCAGAGTTGAGCTGCAGGCAGGTGGTTCGCATCCAGTCTGCTACCATGGTCATGCAGTTGGTGAAGTTAGTCCTGCTGGTGGTTGTCTTGTCTGTCAGGGAGAGAATGAGTTGGGTGTCATCAGCATAGGAGATGACAGTAATGCCTTGTGATCGGATGGTGTTGGCAAGCTGTTTCATGTATATGTTGAAAAGGGTGGGGCTGAGGGACGATCCCTGTGGGACTCTGCATATCAATCTTTAAGTCTCTGATGTGAAGAGTGGCAGACTGACCCTTTGGGTTCTTCCTGTGAGGAAGGAAAAGATAAATTCTAAGACCATATCATTGTATGTTAAACTCGGGGAGTCCTCTGATGAGGGTGTTATGGGAGACAGTGTTGAAGGCCACTGAGAGGTCGAGAAGGATGTCGAATGACATCAGTGGCCACGATGAGTGCTGTTTTGATGGGCAAACCTAGATTCATTAGAATGCAAAGAATTGTCCTGCATATATCCTTGTAGTAATGTAGCAAGTAGATTTTTCATTGCCACGGAGGGTAGATTTGAGGTTGCATGATATTTCCCCAATTAGTCTGGGTTCCCATAATGTTTAGGAATGGCTTTACCACCATCTCTTAAATGCACAGGGGATATGCTGTACGGTAAATAGTAATCAAATATTAACACAATCACTAATGCCTAGTTGCTGACAGTTTATAGCTGTTTAACAGTACTATCACAGTTTATAGAAAATGATCCAGTGAAGGAGACAGATGGTCCAAGTCTCCTGATCTTCCACCAGAAAACCAGGAAACAAGTCTTGGAACATATTAGATCAAAGGTGTGTGTGCGCATTCATGTGGATTTTTCCTAGACAATAGAATACTTCTTTTCAAAGCACTTCCTAAGATGTTCAGCATTGTTTTGTTCGTTTCAATACTCAAAATCTTTCATGCTCTTTTTGTTTGTCTGCAGCACATCCCAATGTTTTTCAACTAAGGGATAACCCTCTTATGTACCTGTGATGTCGACAGTTTACAGTTTTTTGCCCATTTCTGGGCTTCGTTATTGAGTAAGTTAGTGAGTCATGCATATTAAAGGTTGCCAAGAACAATTCAATCCAACCAGATCAGGTTAGTGATTCCTGCATAATGTATAGGTGAATTGCAAAACAGTGCCTTCAGAATTGAAATCTGGCCCAACTGGGATAATTGGTGACCTCTGTTGCATCATGAAAGCTGACTTCAGTATGCTTGCAACACTGAATTGAGATTGAAAAGCACAATGCTATAGTAATGCATTTGTCACTCTAACAATTATATATATTTTTTTAAATACTTTGAGGGGCGGTGTAGCTTGCCAACATGTCCAACCAGATGCCTTGTAAGAATCCTACAGAATCCTGAGCCCAGAGTATAGATAGATGTGGGTGCTTACCCCCTCCTGCCCCTGAATACCCTGAGCCATTAGTGATTACCCCTGCAAATGGAGGGGGCTGGACGTTTCCCTGACAGATGTGTGGTGTCTAATAACCGGCCTGCATAAACAATAAAATGGTGAAGTAGGGATGACTCCGGTGCATGAGCGACCTCTGATGAGCAGCTGGGTGGTATGCGAGCTGGCGCCAGAGAGGTGTGCTGAGATTCTCCATCGACAGACTGTGAAGCTGGGGGAGCAATGCTCAAGAGGTGAGGTGGCTGTGTCGGGGGTTTTGCTGTGAAACCCGGGACTGGATTGGGGCAGGTCCCCAATTCTCAGCAGTGGCTATGGAGGAGGTGTCAAGCACTTGACCCTGCCTGCCGAGGACCAGAAGAGAAGAGGGTGGTGACGCCTGAGCCCTGTGGCAACATCATGCACCATGACACCTGGTACTCTGTGGTGCCTTAAAAATAGCAACGGATCACGGCTGGGGCTCCCACAATGGAAGCCTACTGAGACTGCGGGGGTGAGCTTCCCAGTCTTATTCCACATTGTGAGTTGAGGCAAACAAAGTTAAGACCATCTGTATCCCAGAATTCTGGCCTAACTCATACTTGTATATGGACTGTGCAGGTGGGACTGGCAGGAGACTTCCAAATTTGTCCCATTTCCTTCACTGGGGCCTGTACTACCGTTGAAAACATGGGGGCGCTTTAGGGAGGACCAAGAGATTGGTGAGCAGTGTAAGAGACACTTGTGGTGTGCCAGTGTGCCTAGATTTGTCACAAAAACCTTTGGATTTATGAGTCTGCAGCTTTACAATTACTTTGTAAGTCAACTATATGGGCAAGTGTTTTGGACAAGGCCCTTGACAATTTCGTTCTTCAGGGCAGGAACCTTGTTTAGTGCTGTGCTGCTATAAATGCATAGGTGACACACATGGGGAGGGACAGACACGTACACACGACTCAAAAACTAAAATTGGACCATAAGATGGCACCCTCAGACCACAGCACTCATTGTGCCACCTACTAAAGTAGCCCTGTAAAATGTCTCAGGCCTGCCGTTGCAACCTGAAGTACAGTTTTAAACTGTCATATCAACCTGGCAAAATAAACCTTTTGCTAGGCCTAAACCTTCCTTTGCAAAATATATAGACCCGGGCCGTAGGCCGTAAATACTCCTAGGGCAGGGTGAATGATATTTAAAAAGTAGGACATCTGGGTTTAACTTTTACTTGTAAGGCCTATCTCTCCAATTGGATAATATTGAGTTGACTTATTACATTTAATAATTGCTAAGGTTGGATTGGGAGCAGGTAGAAACATTTGTCTTGGTCTCTTTTGAATTGTAATTTAAAGTCTTCTTTAATGGTAAGGTTGGATTTTAAGTTACAATTGTAAAAATGCCACTTTCAGAATGCTTGCATTTTTGTGTCCAAATCAACTCTGCCTGGGCTATATGACTCTGCTGTTGTGGGTTGTGTTTTGCTGTCAGACAGTGAGACAAATGGGACTAAGTGTGCAAAAAGGACCATCCTGCCAGGATGGCTGGGGGTGGAGCTGTACCCAGCCCCATTTACACTTTAAAGGGCTTTGTCTCCTACACACACACACACACACGAAGGAACCTGACACCAGGTGTGCCCTTGTTTTTGTCACTGCAGACATTTGGGAGCCAAACCCAGGGAAGGGTAGGGGAGTGGGCCAAGTGTTGCCCCCAACCCAAAGGCTGGCTCTGGGGATGTAAGGCGGCACTCTCAGACCACAAGTCAGATCACTTATGGACCTGTGGAAGACTCAGAAGAAGGACTCCACTGCTGCTGGAAATACTGTTCTGCTGTTTGAGGCAGGAAAACTGGACCTGCTCCTTGAAACCAGGATGGCCAGAGTGACTCCAAGGGCTAGCTGGCTGGCCTCCTCTGTGAGCTACACGGACACAACACACAACAAGCTCCAGAGATCATCACACTTACCTGCCTGCTGAGTGAGTCCTAGCCCCCCTCCAAGTGGTGCACCCCTCCGGGTTCTGGACCCTTGGTGTGGTGCACAGTGTCCTCCTACTACCAAAATCCACAACCTGAGACTTAAAAACTTTTTCTTCAAAGACTGCCCTGAGAACCAACAATAGACCGGGACCTACCTGGAAGCTGATCCAATGCATCGCCGGTGGGATTGATTTTGCCGCAGCCCCCGCTTCGTTCTTCTCCACAGCAGCACATCCCTATCAGCTGGACCTCTTGACTACAGTATCTGGCCTTCTGGAGCCCTCTTCAGCTACAGCCTGCAGCCTAGTCCCACTGTGGTATTTCAAGTCTCAGAAAAAGTTCTATGTCCGAAGGTAGAAATCTTCAGCAGGCTTGATGACAACCAGCACCCCATTGACGACAACTATGACATCCTCAGCCTGAAAATCCAGGTTTTTCCACTTGCAGCTTTTCCCGCCATTATCAACGGCCTCACCAAGACTTAGTCCAGCAGCTCCCCGTCGTTGACGAGCGATCCTCGGATACAGCCTGGTGCCTTGCCCCGCTGAGATTCTACATTCTCATGAACTATTCAGAAATTTCTTCTAAGTCTGAAGGTAGGTCACAACTAAGCCCGATCCACCCCTTGTATCCAACCTGCGCTTCTTTTTGGTGCTAGATTTCACTGAAAGCTTTAAAAATTCATAACTCCTGTTCTACTAATTGGATTTTGCTTGTTTTGGTGTAATTTTATTGATTAAAAATAACTTGATTTTTCTAAATTGGTTGGGGATTTTTCTTGTATTGTGTTTTTCCTTTATTACTGTTTCTGCCCTGCATAAATACTTTACACATTGCCTCTAATTTAAGTCTCACTGCTTTTGTGCCAAGCTACCAGTGGGTTAAGCACAGGTTAATTTAGTGTCGTTTTGTGGTTTACTCTGATAAGTATTAGGTATATTATTTGAGTGGCACTTCTGTCCCTCTCAACGGATATCCTAATTTCTTATACAAAATATAAGTAAAAAAATTTAATATTATTTTTTGATATCTATCTTTAGTATCACATCATCCAGATAGCACATGTTAAGCCATAGAATCTTCCATATTAAGGTTTACACTCACACCAGATTATAATTTAATGAAACATTATCCAGTCATACAGGGAGTTCTCATATCTTAATTTGTCTGTATGATAGCACCCATTGTCAGAGTGGGTATGTTTTAGCCACCATAAGAGGGCTCTCAACTCTGGATGATACTTATACCTCTTCCTCGAAGACCCCCCTCTACTGCCTATGATGATATGTGACACCAATGAGGAGCTTCCATAGGAAACAGAAGTATTAACTCCACCTAGACATGACATGTGGAGGATGGAATTCAGACTTATACCATAATAGACTGCCAGTTTCTGTTGAAGCAAGCAACACAATTACCAACAAAACCATTTAGGTTATATCTCACTTGACACTGTTTTTATAACGTCTCCTTTCTAGCTCTTACTCTCAACCAAGGCAATCTGTTTCTCTGTTAAACTAATGTTTCCAAAACTGTGCAGAATGTAAGAAATGGGTTTGTTTGACAATGGGGGAGATAGAGACTGCAGCTTTGATCTAATTTGTGGCTGAGCGCCCACATAGTCAACAAACAATCCAGAGCCTAAATGTAAGAACAAGTTTCTGCAAGAAACTGAAACTTACACTTGGTGACTTAGCACACCCTGTAGTTCCTTCCTCACTTAAGAAATTCTCAAACCAGTGTAGTTAAAAAGAAAACAAAGTTATAATTATAATGAACTAAAAATGAAGAAAACCTGATGTAGTAATCAGAAGATATTAAAAACAGAATTGGATTTCTTTTTGCATTTAAAACAATCAATGGAATTGAGAAATTAAATGCACCACTGCTCTGGTTGTGCTTCTCAGAAATGACCAGTAAGGACTAGCAGTATATTCGGTTATAACATTGAAATGAAGTGATGACCCTCAGTTAAAAAAAATATTAGTCCTTCTGCTAAATGTCAGTTGCATTCAAGTGCATTCAAATGTCCCTGTTAAGAAAGTAGCGAAGAAAACAAATGTCAAAACTTCCAGAACTTGCAGCAGAAGTTCCATAACTTCTCCACTCATGTGGTCCACAAGTTAACAGGCTTGCAGGGAATGCTCCGTTGGCATTAAGCAATGGTTTTAAGTGAGAAAAAGTATTTCCCGACTTTCAGTCAAGACTACATCTAATGCACACTTTCTATTAGTGTTGCTAGTTTCTTCCAAACAAATGTAGCTCACTCTCTTTTTTGGATTGCGGGAACTTTTTCAAGAGTCCAAGGGCTGTTTGCCATGAACTGTTTAGAATAGTGTCTTAGGTCTTCACGTTCATATTGGACCCAAAATGAGCAACAAGTACTCCCCTTCACCACTGATCCCTCAGGGTAGTGAAGTCGAGTAGTCCAAGGCCTGCTCTGAGAGGTGGTGTGTGGTTAGAGACTCAGGTCTCAGTAGAATATTCAACAACAATTTATAAACCACTATATGAAAAGTTACTTTATCACACATAACACAATACTATACATATTTGCCAGCGGCCACTGCAAGTGGTAAACGTTCTCAATTAGTAACCATGGTAATTTCCGAAAACAATCTATCCTGTTTATTGGAAATGGGGATGTGCCAAATGGCTCTTAGTCCTCAGGGTACTTCTAGAGGAGTTGTCTGTAGGATGCTTTTGCAGTTCAGATCACTTTGTACTCAAGAGTTTGTCTTTTAGTCCCCCCAAAATGGTAGTTACATGCCCCACAGTCAGGGCAACAATAGTACAGTACCCTTCTGGTCTTTTTTGTGTTAGTCGGGCAGGCTGCACCTGCTTTCTATTGTCGACAGGCTCGCTGCTTTAGTTGTTGTGGACTGTACAGCACACAGAGTGGGATATGTCTGCTCCTCTTCCCGTCATTAGCTGGTACTCGTTGGGGTCTATGGTAGTCACGCTGGTGTACACTCAATCAGGGAAGCATAGGCAGCAGTGGTGGAGTGACAGCTTACATTGTTTACGGTCTGATGAGTCTCGTTTTGTGAGCCCTTCCTCAGGCCCAACCACTAACCCCCATCCCAAAGTTTGAAGCCCTCTCCAGCTGCAATAATGAGTTGGTCATGTTCTCAGCCACTGCTACGAGAAAGCACATGATACAATGATATTTGGGTCACCTGGACTCATTGGTTGTGAATAGGGCTGGTCCTCCTCAGGTCGCAATGGCCTTTGCAGTTCTTCAACTCCTCAACTTCTTTGTTAGAAATGAAAGAATGAAACGAGATGTATGTAGCGCGCAGCTACTCCTAGTAGTTTCCCGGCGCTCAGCTCAAAGGTAGCTTAACAGCATTTGACAGGACCTCTATTCTTCTACGAACAACTCACCCCCCTGCTCTGGCACGGCCAATCTTGGGAATCCTAGCCCAGAGGCTGTTGGCGGATTGCAGGTTCCTGGTGTGGAAGCAGGTAACCTGCACCTGTGTGGTGAAGCGCTTTGTGGACTAGGACCAGCACTTTAAACAGGATCCTATTCCTCACTATAAGCCAGTGGAGGGCGCGAAGATGGGGGAACACGTGTTCACGGAGTAAGATTAAGAAGAATGTGGACTGCCATGTTCTGGACTACCTGAAGTCTATTCATCAGGTAGTCGAGCAGTCCCAGATACAGGGCGCTTGCGTAGTCCAATCTCGATGTTATGCGTGTTTGGACGAACAATTTCCTGGCAGAAAAGGAGAGGAAGTGCAGGAACCTCTTTAGAATGCAAAGCAGATCAAAGCAGGAGCCTACCACAAAATTAGTTTGTGGTTGAGAAGATAGACAACTGTCAAATGTGATGCAAAGATTCCTGACTACTTCCCTCTGGGGGACTCGAGGGGGGCACCATCCAGCCAGAAGATCCGCCATGTTACCAGGGAATTTTGACCAAAGAACAGAATTTCGGTTTTGTCTGCATTGCACTTTAGTTGATTGATGGTCATCCAGTGAAATGCAGCCATTAGACAAGATTGAATAGATTCTCCTGCAATTTCTTCTCCCTTCTCACAGGAGAAAAGCAGCTGTATGTCGTCAGTGTAAGACATCAGTTTTGCCCCTAAAGTGTCCGCCAACTGGGCTTGTGGCATAAGAGAAATGTTGAACAGTGTGGGGCTCAGGTCAGAGTCCTGAGGGACACCCACTGTCTTTCCAGGAACTCTGAAGAGAAAGGAGGGACCCATACCTCCTGTCCTCTGCTGCTCAAAAAGGATGCAAGCCAGTTCAAGGCCTGACCTACCACTCCAAAAGACTTGAAACTCTCCAGAAGCCTGGAGTGGGGGACAATGTCAAAGCCCTCACACAGATCTAACAAGATCAGCACTACCTTCCCACCCGCATCCAGGGTGCCTCTGATATCTTCCGTGACCTCCATCGAGGCGGCCTCCGTACTAAAATTTGGCCTTAAGCCAGACTGGCTAGAATATAACAAATTATTGTCTTCCAAATACTGAGAATATTGCTTGTTTACAAACTTTTCTAGCACTTTAGACAGAGCTGGCAGCATAGATATCGGTCTATAATTAGACTGTTCTCTGGGGTCAACAGTGAGTTTTTTTTAGCATGGGATGTATTTTTGCCTGTTTCTAGGAGTGTGGCACTGTTGCTGTAGACAGACAGGCATTTAGCACCCTTTTGACTAGTGGGTTGATGGTAGTTGGCCCTGGCGCTAACATATTGGGAGGGCAAGGATCCGTGGAGATCCTGACTTGAGGCTGTGAATGGGTGCCAGTGTCCCCTCCAAGGGAATATGGTAAAAACTCGAAAGTGTGGACTCAACTACAGTGACCGTTCTTGTGTGCGCTTAGCTCATCAGGCCCTCTTCTAACTGAGGGCTGGAGGAGAGACTTGCTCGGATGTTAGAAATTTTGTTTTGGAAATAAGAGGACAGCTGTTCACACCACTCAACAGATGGTTGTTGAACTCTAGCACAGGCCTCAGGAGACATAAAGTTTTTTACCGCTTTAAAAGTTTCCCTCGATTTATTCTCTGCTACCTCTATCTTTTCTTCAAAATAGAGGTAATTTGCTCTTTTGACAGTGGCATAGATTTTGTCATTGGCGCTAAAGTCTTTCCGCCACTGCCTTTCCAGAATCTTACAGTGTTTCTTCTCTTCCCTGAGACTGTCTGTGTAAACCAGGGACTTGACAGGGTGCACATCATGAACTGGGCACTAACGTATTGGTTATATTTCGGATCCAGCTGTCTAGCAAGCTGGCGTGTTCCTCCACTGAGCCTGGGAGAAAGGGGTCACCCACTTTCAGAGAAAGCATGAACTCTGATAGCTGGACCCTATAGAGTGCTCTTGACACTTAAGGAGCTCTGGCAGACGTATCTTGTGCATTTAGTAAGACAGGCCAGCTGAACGTTATCAGATAATGATCTGTCCAGACTTGCCGAACGGGTTTACCAGTCTGCAGATTGACATTAGAGAGGATTTGTTCCAGCACATGGCCTGCTTGGTGTGTGGCATTACACATGTGCTGGGTTAGCTCAAGCGATACCATAGTGTCTAATAATGCAATCACCTCTTTATCTTCTGTTTGATCCATGTGCAGATTAAGATCTCCCCCTACCATAAAATTTGATGAGGGGGCAGAGAGAGGCAGACGAACAACGCTTCCACTCCATCTAAGTCTTCAATAGGGCTCATCAAGCAGTTATAATTTTCCCTGTATACTATGGCTACCCCTCATCCTCTTCCACTGAGGCGGTCTCTGTTATGTATTTTGTAAGCTTTGGGTATAGCATTCACAACTGTGGTGTGAGAAACCTCTGACAACCAGGTTTCAGTCATAAACAGCATGTCCGGACGTTCTTCACTGGGAAAATGAAAAATATTTGTATCATGGCTCTGCAATGAACAAACATTAATCAATGATGCTGAAAACTGTGCGCTATTTTTACTAACCTGTGGGGTGATGACAATGTCCTTGTCATGAGGGGAACGATTTGTTTGAAAGACACATTGAGTACAGGGATGGCCTTCCTTAAGTGTAAGTGATGGGACTTGTAAGGCGCATTTTTGTGTGGGGGCTAAACTGCACATTAGGTCCCTTGGGTAACAGATACGCGAGGTATAGTCTGATCTGCCACTGGCAGAGTGGTTGGTGCTGGCTGCTGTCGGTCCACCAATGGGCGAATACCGGCTTGCCTTTGGCACGCCTTTGGTGCACAAGCGGCCCCAGCTTTAAGAATGTGGGCCTGCCTGACAGCTAGATCGCACATTGCCAGAAAATGGCATCTCCGACTGTCACCGTCTTCTTCTTTTAAAAGTAGTTCTTAAAAGCAGTAATGATCATGTGCAAATCAGCGAGTACCTAGAGGTAGCATGTCCGTGTAGCTGCCCCAGCTTTAAGCATGTGGGGTTTCTTGACATTTAAAGTGTGCCCTGCCATAAAATGGCTCCTCTAGCTTTCATCGTGAGGGAAAAATGTCCAGCTTCCCTTTTCAAGAATTTTAGCTGCTCCCACCGCCCTAGATTTTGTTATCCTCTTCTAGGTAGCATCTTCCTCATGCAAAGCCATCTCCAGTGCCCCTCTACATGCTTGGTCGTCTCCTTTCTTCAGGTAGGCTCCAAGGCAGCTTCTCCCAACAGACTGTCTGGTCCTAAACGTTTCAAGGTGAGTGACGATGGATATTCCAACCCTAGACCATAAGAGATTTTCTTGGTCACCACTAGTCTGGGACTCCGGGTTCTGGTAAAGAAAGCATGGCACTCTGACTGGAAATTTCTTCCCATCTTTATACTAGAGTTGCTGACAGTCGATATGCATTCCAGCAGTCAGCACTGAGGCATGATCTTTGCAGTTATGCACTTTTGTTTATTCTCTTCAGACTGGTCAAACCAAAGGCTTTTCACAGTGTATGGGCTGGACGTTAGGGTGGAGCTGGGAGTCTCCTTTGAGGAGAAATCCCCAACATGGGCACAAAGGCAGTGGAGGCTGCCCCACTTAACTAACTCTCAACCTGTGGGGGTAGTCTTTCCAGAGGACAATGGGCCAGGAAAGGGCAGGGGGAGCTCCCTAGAGTCAAAGGGATCCACTATCTCTTCTCCTCAGTTCAACCCACTGCAAAGGCCCACTGGAATGTTCTGGAAGGTTCCTGCATGATGCTGATGTAGCAAATACAAAATGGATCAAAATGTGATTATGATCATCTGTGTCACATTGTCTTCATTGATGCGTCCTCAACACACACTAAACAGTGGATGAAGGTCCCGGTAACAGGGGATTGGCAGACCAATTTAAAAGCATGGAAGAAGCTGGTAGGCCACTCTTTCTAGAATGGAGACTGGAGGACCATGTCCTGGCACTGGAATAATATTGCTGCCACCACTGTGAGTCCTCTACAGCTCAGTGCACTGACAGTAGTCACTCTCAACCAATGGAGGGTGCACACGGTGTGTCCCTTTGATCACAGGGCCCTGCTCTGGCTCTCAGTCCTTTTCCGGAAAGGTACCAGCAGCGCACCTGCATGATTGTTGTGTGTGCTGAGGTAGGGGTCAAAAAGCTATAGCTGGCTATGGTATATTCAAGACAGGGGGCACAGGCTCTAAAGAGCCATATGAGGGTTTTTCTTTGTCCCAAAATGTACTTTCACAGTTCCTCTGCCACAGGAGCAAAAACAAATTCTGGATGAATGAATGAATGAAAGAGTTTATATAGCGCTCAGCTACTCCAAAAGGAGTGTCCCGGCGCTGCAGAATCACAGAGCTGCTAGCCTAAAGATGGTTTAGCTTCCAAAGAGCCAAGTTTTCAACAGTTTTTTAAAACTCATCAGATCCCTCAAACGTCTAAGGGGCAGCGGAAGTTTGTTCCATGCCTGTGCCCCCAAGAGGCTGAAGGATTTGCCACCCCTGGGCGCCAGGCGAACCTTCGGGACGCAGACAAGCGCCCCCGAGGTTGATCTAAGTGCCCTAGTCGGAGTGTACCAGCCGACACGTCTTGTAAGGTAGCTGGACCCTTTACCATGAAGAGCCTTAAAGAACATTACTAATGTCTTAAACTGTATCCGCTCCCTAACTGGGATAGTTCTGGACTATTATTTTCTTTGTGGGGAGTCAACAAGACACCACCTCCCCTAGTACACAGAGTAGCCTTTAAGGGTCAGCCATAGAAGGTAACAAGAGTTACGCTCCCCAAACTTTCTACAGATAGAAGGGAATACTTTTAGCAGGCCTTCTCACTGTGTTTTCTCAATTCCAAGCAGCACTCTGGTTTGAGAATAGTGGCATCAGCATTTTATAAGGTTAACCAGCAGTGATTGGCAGAATTTCCAAATCACTCTGAAAAAGGTTGCTATGCAAACCCATCCAATACATTTGAGCAGCATGACCCAGATCTTGGGTCCTCCTGATACTGACTAACTTTAAGTGTAATCTTACAATGCCTCGTGCTCCGGTTTCACAAGATGGTGAACTGGAGTCTTGTCTAAAGACCGGATTTAGAGTTCGTGAATGGGTTATTCTGTCACAAATGTGACTGATATCCATTTCACATTATTACAGGTTATATAGAATATAATGCACTTTAGGGCAGACAGGGTATCCATCACAATAGTGACACAGAAACCAATCAGCCAAACTCTAAATCACCACTACATTCTTTTGCTCTCTGGCCTAGCTCTTCTAAAAGCCCTTTTCATGATCACAGCTAAACACACCCCTTCTTGATATCTCTGCCTTCCCTGTGAATTAGACTCCTCTCAGGGAATAGATCTGTGAGAACCTAAAGGATCCCTTAATGTGACATCACATTTGATTCCTATTTGATTTATCAAAAGGCAAGATGCTCTTTATTAGAACTGGCCTTTAAAGACCAGAAATAATTCCTTTGATGCTGAGTTACTGGGAGAGAAGGTATCGTCAACCAGAAAGGCAAGCTGTGCTTGAAAGATGGCTGTCAAACAGGTTGATTATAGAGTCCAGAAAGCATTTTGTTCTGTAAGACTTTTAGTTCTCTGGCAAATGCACACTATTCCCTCACTTAGAAAAGGTGTGGTAGAAACTAACTACTAATTACTGATGGCTGTAGTGCATGCAACCACTGACAGAGGATTAAATAGACACTAGACAAAATGATTTTCTTAAGTCACGAAAATAGCAATGCTAAATAATTCGTGTTTATGAAATATAAAATTCATGATCACTGTAATTAACAAGGCGTAGTTGGCACGGCCTCTGTATATATTTATTCAGGACACAGGATACTGGTGCTCTTCCCTTCAGCACTTTCACCAACTGTACTGTGTATATTCTATTTCCCTTCAACCTTCCAACCCAAACATTCTATTACATCACAGTACATCATTACAATTCTCTTTGTTCTTGAAAAGAGAAGAGAGACAAAGGAAAAGAATAAGAAAGAAACAAAACAACAGAAAACCAAACAGTTTCTTTACCAATATCACATATTAATATTCGACAATGTTCTATTAGCAGATCTGGTTTTTGTGAAACAATCAGATTTCCTATGTAATTGTTCCATGTGTTGATCATCCAACTGCACATTTTCTTGTCCATTAGCTCTTAGTTGAATTTTTTGAAAAAAGTTGTGTTTCTTGTTATCTCTCTGCAATAATTTTTTGCCGTAACTGCAGACCCATTAACTTTTGTCACTTCCAAAGGATCTTGATGAAGTGTACTTTTTGACTTTCTTACTTGTAGTTTCTTTACTAATACTAAATTTCCTACATTGTAATCTTGGTCTCAAAAGCTCTTCTTGCTATCAGCAAAGTGCTCAATTTTTTCTTTAGCTTCTCTATCTCGCCATTATCTCAGCGTGATCTTTTTGTGTTCCAGATGGAAGATGCGGCAAACATGTTTGCTTTGACTGACCAAACATCAACACGGAAGCGCATTTTGCCGAAGATCTATGAGGAGTATATCCATAATCTTGCAAAAATTGACATAATACCTGATTTATTGAAATCTGAGATAGTTTTGCTCTTTGTACAGCTTTTTAATGGTAGCCATTAACCTTTCCACCATTCCATTGGCTTGGGGCCACATTGATGTAACTATGAGTTATTCCAAGGTAATTTATGAAGTTTTTAAAATCATTTGCACTGAAAGGTGGCGACTTGACACCTTTGGGCAAAGTTCACGCTCTATAAGACCAATATTCATTCATTCATTAATTCATTATATGTTTTCCCCAGATAGAAAAAGTGCCATCAAGAATAAGAAGCACAGCTGACGTTGACGTCGATGATACTACTTTTACATTAATAAAACAAGAGTATCCATCAATTAATGCCAGTAAATAATGTCCAGAGTCCAGTGGTCCATAACAAACTGCTGCCACACTAGAACATGCAGCATCAGGTAATCTGGGCATGTGTAGTTCTTTCATTACTCTTTCTTTTGTAGCGCAGTTACATAAATGACATGTTCGTACAATTTCCTCTACTTGATTATCCAGCTTTGGAATCCACATTTTCTCTCTCAATATCTTCTTTGTCACTGACACACCTCTATGGCTTTCATGTGCCAGATCAATTACACGTCTTTGTAAACTTGTAGGAATTATTATTTTATTCCCTCGTAGAAGCACTCCAGAGGATGCTATTGATAACTCTGAGTATATATTCTTGAATGCCAAAATGTCACTTTTTCTTATATTTGCTTGAAATTGCTTTGCACCAGCTATCAACCTCCATTTGTTTTCAGGTCTAATTATTTTTACTACCTTGACTGTTTCATAATTTTCAGTCATTTCAACTAGTTCTTTTTCTGATATAATGCTAGGCACTGTATACCTGATGATAAAACATATGTATTCTTCTGCTTCCAATTGTTGTTTTATCCCCACTTTAGTTGGGTGTCTAGATAAATAATCTGCTGGATTAAACTCGTTTCCTGGTTTATGAATGATCTTAAAATCATAATCCATCAGTCTCATTCCCCAACTTTCAATGAGTGGTGGCATTTTAATTTTTGGGTTTCCAAAAATTGCAACTAGTGACTGATGGTCTGTTTTTATAACAAATGACTTCCCATATATGAAATCACGATAATGCTCACAAACCCAGACGCAAGACTTTCTTTTTCTGGCAGACAGTATCTCCGTTCAACATCAGACAAGATTTTACTGGCATGTGGAATCACATACCGAGGAGTTTCCCTGCCAGGCTTATGTTGCACCAACATTGCACCAAGTTCCACAGGACTAGCATCCACCACTACTTCAGTGCACAATTATAAATCAAAAGTTTTTAAATTAGCTGCAGATGATATGTCATCTTTTATCTGTTTAAAAGAATGCTCACAGCCCATACCCCAAATTAACTTTCACCCTTTCTTTGTTAATTCTTTAAGAGGTGTTCTTATAGTGGCACAGTACTTTATGTAACATGAACAGTAACTGGCCATTCCCAAGAATGAAGGCAGTTCAGACATCTTTGGGTATAACTATTGAATTTAAAGACAACACTTTTATTGGGTCAGGTCTCATTCCTTCTCGAGAAAATATATGGCCATAGAATGTTAATTCAGATTTATTTATTTCACATTTTCCTAGGTTGAGCGTTAAACCTGCTTTTACAAGTTGTTGACACACTTCATTTAACACTAGATCATGTTCTTTCTGTTCTTTTCTTTATAACAAAATATCATAATTATAATTCATAGCATTTCTTACAGGTCTCATTATAGTCTTTATAGTTTCTTGGACAATGTCAGCTGCTGAGCATATGCCAATTTTCAATCTTTTTGCTTAAATAATCCTAAATGCATAGAAAATATGTTTATATATCGAGGCTGATCATCAATTTCCAATTTATGTTATCACTTATATAGATTCAATTTCGAAAAGATAGGCACACCACTGATACTACTAATCATGTCATTTAAATGCGGTCCCGGGTACCTCTCTCTTTCAATCGCTGTATTGGGTATTCGCATATTCACACAAATACTGATATCCTCTGTATCTTTTTTGGAACTACCACAATCTGAGATATTCATGGTGTTGGACCAGAAACTGGTTCACTAATAGCCTGTTGAAGAAGTGAATTTATCTCTTTTTCTACTTTCATCCTCAAATGTATTTGAACTCTTCTGTGAACTTGCACCACAGATTTTAAAGCTTCATTAATATGCAAAGTAATTGTCTTATCTTTCAGCTTTCCTAGTCCTGTAAATAATTCTGGATCCTGCCTTAGCACAGGATGACCTGTCATGACATTCCAAGTCACTGATATTAGACCCAAAATCTGAGGCGTGACATTGCCTAACAAACATGGGCCAGGAACTTCACCTTCTAATACATGTATTTCCTCTGTGCTTTTGCTGGATATCTCTCCACATTGCAGAACTTCCTCAAATGTTCCTAAACATAAAACTGGATGTTTTGCTTCACTATCCAGCACCAAAGGAACTTTTTGAAAGCCAACTATGATATCCACAGATGTTGTCTTTTTTTTATATCTTCTCTTCAGATCATGTTAATCTCAGATTGTTCAGCTTCTTTGTACTCATAATCATGTTCAACACTTTGCATCTGCCATAGATATTTCATATTCCCTACTTTCTTTTTAGCCTCATGTATACTTTGTTTGTTCTATCTCTCCTTCTTATTCCAGGTTTCTTTTTTGTCTCTAGTCGTTTTAACCTGCACACACTTGCAAAATGATTAAATCTTCAGCATTGTCTTCACTGTTGACCTAGCGTGGGATAAACGTTTGAATGCAGGAATTGCAATCCACATTTATAGCATGACTTCTTTTCTTTATTTTGTCCATCTGCCTTTTCTGTACTATTATCCTTTTTTAACATTTGTCACACGTGTTCTACAGCTTTCACTCTGCCTTTTTCCATACTGTTAGCATGCTTTTGGGCTTGCGTCTCTGTTCTAGCCATGCGTACGATTGTTTGTAAGCCATATGTTTTTTTCTAGTAGCTTTTTTCTGAATTTCACAGAAAAGCATCCTTGAATTATCCTTAACCTTATCGTTTCTTCATTGTTAAACCTCTCAAATTCACAAAAGTGACCAACTTCCTAAATCTTGCTACATATTCATCCATGGACTCGTCCTCCTTTTGAAAAGCTACACTAACATGATACCTTTCAAAATCCAAATTCCTTTGCGGATCAAACCCGTCATTCAGACATTTAATGAGACAATTATACGTAGGCTTTTCTTGTTCAGGAAATGTCACTATTAAATCCTCCACATCATCACCTGTAAGGATGAGCAACAGGTCTTTTGCTCGTTCATCTGTGTGTTTTGTGCATGTAGCCATTAAGAAATGCTCAAATCTCCTTCTCCATTTTTCCCACCTTTGTGAAATAGTTTGTTCATCTGTTATGTCAAATGATAAAGGCCTTCGAAAAATTATTCTTAAAACCTTTCCTAAATTTCTTTATCATTGTATGTCTCTGTATCTGTATTGTTGCCTCACTACTTGTTCCTTCACTTGAAATTTTATTTGAGAAGAAGAAAGAAAAAAGAAGAAAAAAATATTTTAAAAAATGGGCACTTTAAAATGTTATGGTTTACTTTAAAATGAAGTTTTACTGTATGATCCAGACTCAATTCAGGTGTGCCTCACTTCGAAATCGAGTTCCACTGCGTAATTCAGAGTGAATTCAGATGTGCCTGACTTCAAAATGGAGTTTTATAACACTATTCAGGCTCAAATCAGATGCGCCTGATTTCAAAATGGTCACAGTGATTTATTTTCAACAATACGGTAGTACTCATCAGTGGCATTCACTTCTTTAACAACGTGAATGTGCGTGCCATTTGCCCAACAGTTTGTTTCTATTTTTACTGCATCATTTTCCTGAAATGACGTGCCTGTGATTAGCTACACAAAGCGCATGACTAATGTCCTTTTAATTTATCGCGCATGCGCGTGCTCCGTGAGTAGCATCTCTCAACTGAATCTTAAGGGCATGCGCGTACCTCAGTCAGCGCCCTGCTTTTAAACTTCAAGGTTCTGACTTCAAACTTTCTGCACTATCCTGAGAGCGCCATGCTCTTTTATAGGCAATTATGTTTTCTGCTCAGCGCCATTGTGATAACTGCAATTAACAAGTTGTAGTCGGCACGGCCTCTGTATATATTTATTCAGGACAAAGGATACTGGTGCTCTTCCCTTCAGCACTTTCACCAACTGTACTGTGTATATTCTATTTCCCTTCCACCTTCCAACCCAAACATTCTATTATTACCAATATGTAAACTGCTGCAATTCCACTGGTAACAAATCACTTTAGCCCATGTTACCAGTATAAACATGCAAACAATTACAGGTTACATATTTTACATTTGAGCACTATGTAAGTAGGCCTTACCTTTATAAAGTAAAGAGTGTCATGGCTCCTTCTCACCACATGTGCCCATCTGGTTCTGGTGGGTGGGAACAGATGTATGCTCAGGAGTGGACCCGCTTTCATCTACCACCAGCTGAACTCCGGTTGCTCCAAGGTCCGGGGGGACTACAGCGCCCAGCCTGCCTGCCTGTTATCGCGGCGCCCGGCCGCCCTGACATCAGCAAGCGCCAGGAGGCGCTTTAAATACGGCCGCGGGTTCCCGCAGCACGGGACCCGCTTTCATCTGCCACCAGCTGCACTCCGGTTGCTCCAAGGTCCAGGGGGACTACAGCGCCCAGCCTGCCTGCCTGCCTGTTATCACGGCGCCCGGCCGCCCTATCATCAGCAAGCGCCAGGAAGTGCTTTAAATACGGCTGCGGGCTCCCGCAGCGCGGGACCCGCTTTCATCTGCCACCAGCTGCACTCCGGTTGCTCCAAGGTCCAGGGGGACTACAGCGCCCAGCCTGCCTGCATGTTATCGCGGCGCCCGGCCGCCCTGTCATCAGCAAGCGCCAGGAGGCGCTTTAAATACGGCAGCGGGCTCCCGCAGCGCGGGACGCTCGCAGGCCAAGGGCGGGCCCGTCCGTGCCAGGAGGAGACAGGGCAGGGCCACGCCTCTGACAATTGCTCACCAACTGCCTCTTTGGACTCATAAGGTACTGTTTCTCCTCCATGCCATCGTTATTTGATCTGTATTTATACCTATCTTTGTTAGTTGTTCTGGCTGTAGGCCAAAGCAGCAGCAAGTGTTAATCCCACTTGCTGCTGCTGCTGCACGACCTGGTTATATGTTAAATCTTTAGTCTCTGACAGCTATATCCCATCGTTGACATCATAATTCAACGCTGTCATAGTCCAACAAACCTTCGGACCAATCCAATGGGGAAAAGGAAAGCAGCAGACTGTGT
The DNA here is from genome assembly GCA_963921515.1 of Calotriton arnoldi. NCBI lineage: Eukaryota > Metazoa > Chordata > Amphibia > Caudata > Salamandridae > Calotriton > Calotriton arnoldi. The sequence goes on from CAWUFW010000061.1 coordinate 5,879,937, forward strand.
GGGTGGGGGGTTATTGGGGAAAGGCAAGAAAGAAAAAAAGTCATCCAAACAAATGTTGTGTAAAAACAACTGTGTCATGGATCGTATTGACAATTTGGTTAATGATTGTGAGGAGATCTTACTTGCCCCACCGGGTTCGAGCAGTAGTGCTCCAAATGTGTCCCATGCACTGCCCCCACTACCACCACTTCTCCAACAGTTATTCCTTCAATCCCAGATATGTTTAAAAGATCCACTCTGAAGGGTCAACAAATGCCTGCTCATGAAAGTATTTCGCTTACAGCGAGTAACAACCCTCTTTTGTCAAGTCCCAGTTCAGCCAATATAAGTGTCATCGAGCCTGCCATTGTATGTACAAACAGATTCCTACCCCTAATGGAAATCACAGAGGAATCTTGTGACCCTTTGGGTACCAAGGGGTCAGAAGGCGAACCTGCCAGACATGACAGCCCAACTAGCAGGTGTACGAGTTCATGTATGGACCAGTTTACAGGCCAGATTGCTGACCTAAAGGCACAGACAAAACAGCTTACAGAGGAAGTCAGTCTACTCAAGGGTATGATAGACATACTGTCAACAGCACTTAAATCGTGCATTAGTTCTGCCCAACCAGTCAATGAAGCTCAGATCAGAGCCCACGTATTCAAAACGAGTGATCCCCTTAATGGGAACACAGGCAGACCAAGCAACGAAAACAATGCTATTAGGCAATTTGTAACAACTAACAAACAATTACCCATTGGCCCAAGTACTTTGCAGCACATCACTACTAATATTGGGGTAGGGCAAAGAGACCATAGTCTGCATTTCGCAGACAATAGAAAAGAACCCCACAAACACCTCCGTCCTAGCTATCAACTCGGAGTAATCCCACCTGCTAGTCATCATGACAAACCCCTGCCCCGTTCCTCTAAACGACAAATCTTTCTGATTAATGTACCAAAAAACCCCTCTAGTTTAATTAAGGAAGATGAGCAATCCCTGATCAATAAATGTACCCAGTGGCTGAGACATGTGTGTAAGTGCAGATCCATAATTAGGGAAGATATTTCTTCCGCCATAAGATATCCATCTATGGGTAACAATTCTGACTATGTGTGTCTTACACTTGTTTCTTCAGTATTGGTAGAGAATCTGGTGGCTTTTGACTTAAGAACATCTCACTTGATACCCACAAATATCAGGATGAAACTTAATCCCCCTGATTCAGTCTCCAATCTAACACCCAACATCCCAGCGTTAAGTTGTATTGGGGACTCGTCTCTACAAAACATAGATTGATGTTTAAGGAATTCATTCCCCTCACTTAGATCGTCAGAAGCCATACAATCAGGGGCAGATGTTAGTCATTGCATAGGATCAATTTCCAACATTAGCACTGTCGGGAACGACTATGTAGTAGTTCCCTTTAGGCCTATAGTAACATCGCAGGACGACCTATCTTACAACACAGGTAATCATATTACAGTACCAGTGACTCCGAATCTGGGAAATGCTATGGAGGATAGCTCGTGTAACCCTATTGGTAATCAAGACACTTCTCTAATGGCATTAGTTTCCTGGAACATAGCGGGGTTGTCGTCTAAGACAACCTCACTGGACTGGTCAGTTTTCATAGATAATCAGGACATAATAGCATTTCAAGAGACACGGGCGCTTAATCCAGTCTACCACCCTGGCTACCTAAATTTTTCAAAGCGAGCCATAGGCGGACGAAAAGGTAGACCCTCAGGAGAGTTAACAATCTGGGTAAGGCAGAGCTCCTCCTATAAGATCGAAGAAAAGGAGATCGACAACCCTGACATCATGGCAATACTCATCCAGCCCAATTACCCCCCTAACCTACTTGCCGTTAATGTGTACGCCAGGGGTATGGTGGGAGGAAGATCATCTAAGACAATCTCTGAACTATGTAGGTTTTTAGACACAATGAGTGATGGTTATAACTTAGTTATAGCAGGCGACTTTAACACCACATTTGAGCCTCTGGATAATGAGGATAGCAACCTTAGTGCAGACGAAGATGCCCAATAGGGTATTCCCCTACTGGAGATGCCACCGATTAAAAAATGGACCCATGCAGCGCCCCAGCGCTAAGCATTTAGCTTAGAAAGGGGAGTCAGGGCAGTGAATGGTAGAACACCTTCTGATCGCCTAGGATCCCACACATACAGTAATGGTCTGAGAAGTAGTCGTATCGACTATATCCTCATCAATATAGAGAACTGGCCATCTCTTGTTGATATGGAGGTTTGTGCGAGAAGCAAGCGACCATAACCCATTGTTGTTAAAACTTAAGGTATCAGGCCACACAACATCCTTGCCCATAGCCAACGAAAGTGAGACCGCCGATGCCATCATAAGAAACGACATGAGGAGGGTCAAATGGTCTAGGATTGTTGACAATGAAAGTTCCCTTGCGAAAATGAAGGAAATGGTGGCGAGCACACTAGATGGTCTACACAAACTTAACAATCAGGGTGAAATCAATTCCAACATTACTCAAGTCCACGAGGCCATGTTTGACAAGATTAAGTATTTCTTTGTCAAACCTCACAAAACAACTAAGAGGCCCTCATTTAAACATGACCACTGGTACAACAAGGCCTGTAAGGAAGCATATAAGCAATTATCCCGGGTAATCAAAACCAAGGACATAGGTATAATTAAAATAGCACGTAAAAGTTTAAAGCTACACAAACAGCAGCAAAAAAGGAATGGGACGAATTACGGTGGCTAGAACTTTTACAGGCTAGCAAAATGAAAAATATGCAATCATTTTGGCAGCTGGTGAAGTGGGGCAGAGGAGGTTCGGGCCACATACCCCAAAATCACATAGCGCCCGATCAGTGGATCTCTTTTTTGAGGACCAATTTGCAGTTGGAGAGAATGTCTCTCCATTTCAAGTGCTTAACATAGATTCGACAGTAATTTTTTACTATAAGTGAAGTGGAAGCCGCCATGAACTCAGCGCCAAAGGGTAGGGCCCCTGGCCCTGACTGTATCCCGGCGGACTTGTTTTTATTCGATAAAGACAACTGGCTTCAGTATATTCAGATACTTGCCAATTCGATAGCCAGTGGAGCTTCCATTCCCGATTCTTGGCGAGGAGCCGAAATATTGCCCATTTATAAAAAGGGGGACCGTTCTAGCCCTAGCAATTATAGACCAATCAGTTTAATCGACTCTACCCAAAAGATTATGGCTAGGCTAGTGCTGAACAGAATCCAGATCTGGATAGCAGAGAACAATATATTATCCCCATTCCAGGCAGGCTTTAGGGCCCTCGTAAGTACAATCGACCAAGTCTTTTATTTTGTTTCAATCTACTGGCGGGTGGCACCATCTATGCCGCCTTTGTAGACCTCAAAGCTGCATTCGACACGGTCCCGAGAAATAAGCTCTGGGCCGTTTTGAAAGATCTACGGCTACCTTTAGAGCTCCTACAGCTTGTAGTTAAACTGCACAAATCTAACTATGCACAGATCCGCTGGGGATCACAAGGAAACATCACCCCCAGGTTTCCAATCTTAAAAGGGGTACGCCAAGGGTGCGTTTTGGCTCCCACCCTGTTTTCATTGTTTATAAACGGGGTGGTTAATTATTTTTCAGCGCACTCTACCGATGCTCCTTCTGTTGCAGGCATAAAGGTCCCAATACTTATGTTCGCTGACGATACCCTAATTCTATCAAAAACTCAAGTTGGTTTGCAGCGAGCTATAAGTCGTTTTGAGTCTTTCTGCAAAGCACACGAGTTAGTGGTAAATGTGGATAAAACTAAATTTATGGTTCTGCACAAGCATAAAGCAATTAAAGCTAGAGTTGTTATGAATAAGGAGCCACTGGAACAAACAGATATATTTACCTACCTTGGAATAATTTTGGCCCGCAAACTAGACTGGGAAACCCCAGATAGATCTAATTGCACTTAAGCACTCCCAGCTGGCAGGAGCTCTTTTGAAAGAACATAGGCTCTCCCAGACTAAGCCGGTTGGCCCTGTACTTAAGATATATAATACCAAGGTTATGGCTTCTATCCTCTATGGTGCGGAACTTTGGGGATTTGAGAATCTGTCCCCATTAGTCCTGGCTCAAAACAGATTTGTGAGAGGTCTAATTGGTCTCCCCCAAAGTACACCACTCACACCCCTATACTTTGATCTAGGGTGTAACACACTGGCAGAGGTAGCTAGATTTAGACCATTAGCCTATTGGAGAAGACTATGGTCTACCCCGGAGTTAGCTCACTATGCTCAAGCACTAAAAAACATTAGAGATGCTGACACTTCTCACAAGATAAGCTGGTTACAGAGGGTGAAAAGCTCCTTAGTGAACATGGGTATGAGACATTTGTGGGAAGACCCGGCAAATAACATGTTTCCCCCCAAAAAAGCTTTTAAAGAAGCATACTGGGCAATGATTAGAGCTGGTAATTTGTGTTCTTCTAACACTTCACCACTGACCAGTATCTTCCTGGGGCACAAGTCTGAACCAATGTATGAAGACTTCTGGGACTTCATAACAAAGCCCATTGACAGAAAACACTTCTTTAGGTTTCGGATAGGTACACTACCGATCAAATATTTCACCAAAACCTGGCATAATACCCTGGATAGCAAATGTTCATATTGTCACAACATGGATGAGACAATACCCCACATCTTATTTGTATGTCCAGCATATAGCTCTCCACGGAGCAAATGGCTTAAACCAATTTGCTCCAATATGGGCACCAGGTCGAGTGCTACCGCATTACGAATACTGAAGTCAAGCACTCAGGAGGTCATTGTGATTGCCCTAGCAAAAGTTTTAGGTTGGGTGTGGAGAATCCGACATAAGACTGAAAGCAAGTACCTAGCGACAGTGATTATTTTTTTATCACCATTCTCCATCATGTATTTGTCGCTTTGTCATGTCTTACAATTTATAGCCTGTACCGGGACTCTAGCATACAGTGTGACTAGTTTCAAATGGTTTTAGAACTTAGACGCAATGAAAGGCATCTCATACAAACTACTGCCAAAGGATAGTACTGGTTTTAAACTTTTTAAAACTGTTCAAGCTTTTTTAAACAAATATTAACTTGTTTGTTTTTATAATGTATTGTCTATTTTTATGAATTGTTTATTGCTAAGTATTGGTGACAATGTATGTAGTTTTTTGTGATATTATATATTATTGTGTCTTTTATGATCAGTACGATCGAAATAAAGACTTAATTGAAATTGAATTGAAAGGGATCTGAAGAGGTTACTGCCTTGCCCCTTCAGGGATCACAGCTCATCAGTATTTTAGACTGGAGCAGCAGAGGGTCGCTCCCCCACCCCCAAAGGGTAGTGAAAATGATAGAAGTGATAATAAGGGAGCTAAAATGAGAAAAACTAAATATTCAGTAAGATGTCCTCATGGTACAATGTGAGACTATGGTTTAAGTAATTCGCCCCTTACCGCATTGACAGACTTTCCACCTGAACTACCTGATTCAGAGTTCACTGCTGCTGATAATGTGAATCCTCAGCAGTACTTCTCTGATACATCCCTCTGGAGAATAACAGGAAGATGACACAGTACAAGTAAGTGGAGTCAGTTAAAGAGAAAGTAGGGAGGAGCAAGAACCCGTGGAGCAAGAAGAGGAATGGTGGAACTGGAACACAGTCATTGCTAACTCTAAATACTTAGGCTTTCAATGCAGGAAAGTAGGAGCAAGCCTGGTCAACAGCAGCAGTCGTAGCAAGTTGAAGCTCGTACTAAGGATTTTCCTAAGGGAGTGCCCTTCTGTGATTGTGGTTTTTGTAGACCTTTTCTTAATTACTAGTTAGTGTCAGGTGTGCTGACTAGGTGTATGAGAGAGAGGTCAGGTTCTCTCCAGAGTGACCTGCACTACAAAAGCGAGCTTACTTGCCAATTCCAGCATCTTTCGTTTGTGTGTATGTTTACTGGAGTTTATTAACAAATTTGAGGACTATGGGCTATATTTATCCAGGTCCAGCATACATGCCCAAAAGTGATACAAAGCAGAATGGTATGCAGTTCCTAGTGAACACTATAGGTTGACGTATGGTTAGTGTAGTGAGTAACAAACTAAGAGCAGGAGAACATTACCTCCTTTCGGAAAAGAGACCCTCACACCCCCCCCCATCAGTGGGGTGTCTTGCTTCATCATCGGGTCTGCTCCTTATCGGGTCGGCGCTGCAATACCCGATCGGCGCCCTTAACGGGGCCTTTTGGCGGAGATCTTTATTTCCTTTTGCCGTAAGGTGCCATGCGTGTGAGGGCCCTAGTGAGTGTAGATGTAGTGAGTGTAGAAGTGAGGTTAAAACAGAAGGAGGTGGTCCACCCAAAACTACTTTAATGATCGTGGCCACTCTCCTCATTAAAAACGTGAATGTAGCGCACCCCTGTTACAAGGTCACGGGGCTGTGCGGGACCGGCGGAGCTGGGATAGGTCTGCTGACTTTATGCGCGGATGTCCAAGACACTGTACTATTCAGTGTTTGAGCTCGCTGGCCACCGATGTAACATCTCTTTGACCCAGACTGGGTTGATGTCATAGATCTGCAGGTACCACTTTTTAGGGTGCTGTATAGGTGGTCACTTTATTAGTTAATTGTGTACCACTACCAAAAAGTGTGGATAGATCTTGATTTGGTCCTGAAGAATTGCCTTCTAATTGAAGTATTGGCAAGAAACATGTTGACCCCAAATGCGCACAGCCCCGTGACCTTATAACAGGGGTGCGCTACTTTCACGTTTTTAATGAGGAGAGTGGCCACGATCATTAAAGTAGTTTTGGGTGGACCACCTCCTTCTGTTTTAACCTCACTTCTACACTCACTACATCTACACTCACTAGGGCCCTCACACGCCCGGCACCTTACGGCAAAAGGAAATAAAGATCTCCGCCAAAAGGCCCCGTTAAGGGCGCCGATCGGGTATTGCAGTGCCGACCCGATAAGGAGCAGACCCGATGATGAAGCAAGACACCCCACTGATGGGGGGTGTGTGAGGGTCTCTTTTCTGAAAAGAGGTAATGTTCTCCTGCTCTTAGTGTGTTACTCACTACACTAACCATACGTCAACCTATAGTGTTCACTAGGAACTGCATACCATTCTGCTTTGTATGTTTACTGGAGACCTTTGTTGTATGAACTCACAGAACCTACATTGTCCCTCTTCCACACTACTGCAGTCTCCGAACACCAACTCTTTCCCTGTGACCAGGCTATGTGGTTGAGTGAGTAGGTGCTTCATGCAGTGGTGTGAGTGGGTTTGGTGGTAAGACGACTGCAGTGGCTCTCACTCCTATTGTGCTAAGTTTTGCCCAACAGGTGAGTGACAAGTGACCTTGATGTGGCTCATGTGATATTTAACTTTCAAATCACCTGCACGCTTTGTTCCTTCTTATGTCTGGCTGACAATCCTGTAATATGCTGATTGTTTTGTCAAAATGGCTATCAGAATTTAAGAAAAGTCCAGCGCTTAATTTGAGCTAGTGGTTGCAGGTGGGCCTGGCACTGATTTTTGGGGACCAGCATTTATGTTTCCTCAACAAAATTTGATCCAGAGCAAGAGAACGTAAACACAAAAGGGGAAAGAATGAAGAAGAGAAAGAAGAAAAACAATGAGAGAAACAAGAATGAAAAAGAACCTTCAAGATTGAAATAAAGAGTCAGGGAGTGTCTGATGGCAAACTAAATAGTGATGAGGTGGAATCAAGAAAGGTATTTGGCACTCTGACAACCAATGGTGCTGGCTGCAAGTTTCTGAATAATACTTTGGGCCCAGCACTTAATTCTTTTACAAATTAAGCACTTGAAAAAGCACAGGTAGAAGGGGCAAAGACTTTTTAGAAATCCTTGTTGTTCTAGAGTCTGAAAGTGACAGGTTCAGAAAAAAAGAAAAATCAAAGGAAACTTACACAATGATGAATTTCCTAAAGAGGGACATCAGTAAAAAAAAAATATTAGGTACTATTGTTGAGTGCTTTCTTGCTTCATTTAACCCCAGCCTTTAGCATGCTTGCTGTTACTTATTGAGGCAATATAATATGGTACTCATTTTTAGTTTGACAATGTATGTGGACCTATTTCATATTATTAGTCACAAGTTTGCAATAGTGGCCTGGCTTCACAGTACAAAGTCAGATTTATAATACCTAATGCCATTAGTGTACGCAAATCAACAAACTATAACCCAGAGTCTCAATGGGGCTGATTCATAAAGGTAAACTTGCACATTGGAGCAGCGTAATTTTAGCTTCACCCTTACACGTCACAGAAATGTAATATACTCATGTGCATTTATCATTTATCATGCTCAGTGTGCCTTAACATCAATAATGAAAGTGGAGTATTCAACTGTACTTCTGAAATGCTTCATTGTAGAGTGTTAGAGATATATAAATGTGTGCATATTAATATTTAGGTTAACAAGGAAATCCTAGTTCTCATACATAGTTACACAGATGTTTCAAGTTATGCAACATACATTTTTTAGCACTATTCCTCAATGGCATTGTTCAGCTCCTCAACTGCCTCCCAAAAGACTCTCCAACTCTGGCAGGCCTCAAAATCGCCATATTAATGTTTTCAGACAACACAGTCCTAATTTCTAAAACCCCAAGTGGTGTATAGCGTGCACTGCTACGGTTTGAGGAATTCTGCATGTTGAGGGGTCTGGTAATTAGGCCTGAGTGGTAAACTACGCTACGCTCGTGGAGTTTGCGGAATTCGGGCACTCAGCGCTCGAGTTCCTGAATTCCACCTTCACGTGCGCAAAGCAGAGATTTTTTCCGTTAGCGCTCGAGATTTGTTTTGGTGCTGGCTCGCAAGCGCCACAATAATCTTGCGATACTCTACACTCACTTGTACAGCTTCCGGCCGTGATGGCGCCAGTGTACTGCGGATCGCAAATGCACCGCCTGAGCAGCTTTTGTGCTCGAGAAGCAGCTGGGAGGCTTTTTGAGTGAATTTTCTTCTTTTTTTTTGTGCGAGAAGCCTTTTTCTATTTTTTCCAACTGGAAGGAAGTGCCCCAGAGACTCCAACTTACTGTTCTTGTCAAGCAGGCTTCTCCCAGTGCTTTGTCCAACTCCTTGTCACTTTTCATTTGGATTTGGAGCTGGAAGGATCATTCTCTTTGTCTGCTGCATATATACTATTGGATTTAAGGACTTTGTATTTGAGATTTCACAAGTAAGTTCAAAAACTGTTGCATAAGGGTGCTTTTTGTTTGATATGGGGCATGCACCAGGATCCATTTTTACTTTTATTCGATTTTTAAACTTTATTGTGGTGGGTCGCCTGCAGTTTCATTAGGGGCCTAGCTATTTTTTACATTTAATTTTTCTTCTTCTGCAAAGGAAAAATGTTGCACAGTTTAGTACATTTCCTCTATGTTTTTTAATAAATTTGCAATAATTATTTAATTCACTATGTGGCCTAGTCGGCTAATGAGCCTTCCAGCCAGTAGGCCAGTACTACTCATGAGTGCATGAAACAACTGTTTCTGTGGCGTCTGTTGAATTGAAACATCATTTAGGCCTTGGATGGCATTGGATTAAATGACAAAATGTGTTTTTTTGTTAGGTATTTCATATTTTTTGTCCACAAACAATATATAGATGGGTTGATGTATTTGATTCCTTTGGAGGATGTGTGTTGTAAGACATTTTGCTCAGTTAATTTTATTTTTTGGCATTGCTGAATTAATGCTGTTTTCTCCTGTGTTACCATGCCTTCTTTGTCTGGCCAGTGTGTGAGTGTGTTTGCCATACACCACCATTTGTCTTTGTTCCCCATGCCATGTGGCCAGCGGCCATTTTTTTGTATAATCAGTGTCCAAAGGCCTATATGTGTTCTTTTTTTCCATGCCTCCTGTTTGTTGACTGACCATGTGGCTGGTGGCCATTTTGTGTAGGCAGCCAGTGTGCTTTTGCCATAAGCCTGCATGTGTTCTTTGTTTTCTATGCCTCCTGCTTGTTGTTTGGCCATGTGGCTGGTGGCCATCTTGTATAGCCAGCCAGCGTGCTTTGGCCATAGGCCTGTATGTCTTCTTTGTTGTGGCCATGCCTCCTTGCTGGTTGTTGTTGTTTGACCATGTGGCTGGCGGCCATTTTGTATAGCCAGCCACCATGCTTTTGCCATAGGCCTGCATGTCTTCTTTGTTCCCCATGCCTCCTTGCTCAGTGTTGTTGTTTGACCATGTGGCACTGGCTGGCAGCAATTTGTGCGTCCAGCCAGTGTGCCTTTGCCATAGACTTGCATGGATGGATGAGTTATCAGTTTAATAATATGCTTCGAGGATCATTGCGGTATGTATATTAAGAATATGATGTTGATGAACAGTGTTTATGTAATATTACATGCATTTTTTGCATTTTGCACCTCCAATAGGTTTTTTCTCACCCCCATATAAACATCAGCAATTATTAGAATTTTTTTAAATTATGATTTTATCTTTTTAATTTTTTATTCTTTATTTTTATTAATAATCAACGTTATTGATTTTTTGGAAAAACAAAAAAAAATCATTACAGCACAATTGATCATTAGCCATTGGCACTTCAGTGCGTACCAGCAGTGGTTGTGTGCAAGCATGCATATCAGTCCAGATCCACAATGCATAAACAGTACATTCAATGCGTTAGAAAGACATAGGACCCAATCATTTTTTATTCTTTATTTAATTTGTTTTTAATGTTTATACATTTAAAAAAAAAAATTAATTTTTTATTTATTTAATTATTATTATTATTTTTTTTTCCATTTTGCATCGGTCGATCCATCATCCATCCATCCATACATCATAGGTGCACAGCCGTGCAACAGCATTCAGTTTTTTTAGGCATATAATTCCATTTCCTCTTGGACACCCTGGCTGCGGTGCACTTTGGACACATCAGCATCATTCATTTGTGTAATGATGATTATTCTATTTCCCCCTGGACCACATTTCCTGCCATAGATGCACACTGACCTCCATTTTTTAAAAGATAGCTATTCCATTTACCCATGCAGTTACCTGAGTGCAACAGGTGTCTCCTTTAGAATATATTGAAATCAAGGAAAGAGCTCTATCATTCTGTATATTGTGTGTTATTCTGATGTGGAATTACATTTTATAGTATGGTGGTGTGATTTGACTTTAAAGTGGTTATTATTACCTAAGTAAACTACTACACTAATATTGCCTTTGTCTGTACTAATTCAAACTGTAAACAATGCCACGGTTCACACTAAATGTTTTTCTTGCTTGTTTGCCTTGTCCCCAGCAGTGCACCAGCAGAATCCCCCACCTCAGCAATTCTACAATGGCACAAGACTCGGAGTCAGCTCGAGACACACCGGAATACAGGGAATGCCCCACTACGACACACACTGAGTTTACCACCACCTACTTCTCAAAAGTCGCCTGCGTCAGTGGCCCCAGAAAAGAAGAATAAAATACAGGCTACTATTACGGGCATGTTCAGACAAGAGGGGCCCCTATGACCGCAACCACCCAACGGCATGTTTGTACAATGGGAAGCTGGCAAAAATTTTAGCGCTGGACTTCCTCCCTTTTTGTTTTGTAGAAGGAGTGGGATTCTTAGAATTTGTGGCAGCCATCTGTCTGAAATGGAAGGTTGCAAGTTGGACCTATTTTGCCAGAATTGCTGTTCCAGCGCTGCATCATGATGTTCTACAATTGATTGGACAAGCTGTGCAGCAAAGTGTTGTTCGCACTATCCACCTGAGGACAGACACTTGGACCAGTTGTCAGGTGACTGATTACATGTGCATCACCTGTCTTTTGCGGGGTAAAGCTAAAGCTATCTACAGATCTTGGCCAGGAAGAAAGTTTCGGCGGCATGCAACAGTGGCCATGTTCGCCATGGAGAAATCACATACAGCTGTAAACATCTTGGACACATTTAACAGCAAGGTGTATGAATTGTATTTGTTGTCATGGACAATGGCAGTAACATAGTCAAGGCCATGCCAGACAGTGGCTATTTCAGGGTCCTGTGTTTGGCCATTGCATCAACCTGGTGGTGCAAGACTTTCTCAAAAAAGAAGACATAGTCAGCAACATACTGACCACCTGCAGAAGAATCTGCACCCATTTCAGCCATTCTTTTAAAGCCCTGAAGCAGTTGCAGATTATTCAGCATGCTACTAGAGCACCACTTAAAGCCCTGATACAGGAGATGCCAATACGTTGGAATTCGACCTATTACATGTTGCATTGTCTGTTTGAGCAGTACAAACAGATCAATGACTATGTCATGCAAAGAGGAGGGAATGCAGTTGGAAAACCTTGACCATGAATGCGGACAAATGAGGCCTAGTCAAATGCCTTACACAGATGCTGCTCCCTTTTGAGGTTTTCACACGGGAAGTTAGAAAGGAGGACCGTACTATGGGCCAAGCTATCCCGTTATTGCATGTGCTACAGGATCATGTAAAGAAGGTGTCTGAAAGGTTCACCCCCGCAGGTGTGAACGAAATCACAGAAGTACATGCCTTGGTTGAAAGCTTAATCCTTCGCTTGGCTTGTATTACAAGTCTGCAAAATGACATCATCTCGTCCAAACAGTACATCTGTGCCACACTACTTGATCCAAGCTACCAAATATTCCGCCCACTTTCATTCCTTTTTCTAAACGGGATGTTTCAAAATACAAGAGGTGGATTGTTGAGCAAGCTGGAGACCTGGGATAAGAATGTCTGGAACTTAGAATCCCACCCTGCAGTTCTGGGGTACCACCTTCAAGTTCTAGAAAGGGAAGTCTTGTCTCACAGCAGCCAACAACACCATCAACCAGAACCCCAGCAACAACATCAACAGAAGGACCGGACCCAACCTCTGCATTGTAGTGGTTTCAATTGGCAGGGCTTAAGTCCAGTGCAGAGGCAATGGCAAAATAGGTAGAGCAAGTGGCAGCACCAATGACCATCCACAGGATGTTCCAGGAGTATCTGGATGATCCAAAAGAGGTTTATGTGGATGAAAACCCATTGATATATTGGTATGAGAAGATGCGCCAATGGCCAGAGCTCAGCAGGCTGGCAATAAAGTATCTGGCTTGTCCTGTGCCCAGTGTGTCTGCTGAGCATGTGCTCAGTGAAACTGGTGCAGTTGTTACAGAGAAAAGGACCAGTCTCTTGCCTCTAAATGTGGAGAGATTGACTATGATCAAAATTAACCAACATTTCATACCACACAATTACACCATTCCTTAAGCTGCAGAGGAGGAGGATTGGTCAGATTCAAGTCTGTTAGCTGACCATCTTCTGGGTGAACCACCTGAGTTTCAGGACAAACTCTACTTCCCGTACTGAGTATGCCAGTGCTCCCAAAGAACTTTTTAATTATTTCTTGTTGAACTTCTATCTTTGTCCCAAAAAGAAGTAGCTAGTGGAACATTGTATTTTTTGTCTCGGATTTATGCTGCCCCGCCATTTAATTTATTAGTCACATATATATTGCTGGATGCAGTTGGACCAGAGTGCGTTGAAGAAGCTGCCACAATTCCTTCATGACATTGGAGACAATGCCTGCCTCCCTCACTTGCCTATCCTTTTTTGCATCACTTAGCAGGGCTTCTCCAGAAGACGGTTGATTTACAAGAGTACCAATACCAAATTCCAATGTGTCGCCTGCGGCAAAGATGAATTGTGTACCTACCACCTAACCTACAAGTGCTTGGATTGGAAGAGGTAGCTACAACAATTGCAACGGTGAGTGAGTGATTGTGAGTGATGATTGATGATTCATGTGGTGGCAGGCAGAAAGGGAGGGTGTTGAACTGTAATTTGGGAACTTGCTTCAGATGATTCGCAATATTTGGGGCCCGAATGATGGGCAGTCATTTTTTCCTGTAGGTGATTGGCCTTTACAAACTTACATAGCAAAGATTAACCTGTACAGTCCACTCCTATAATGCTTCTGCTTTATCATCATCACGGAGAGCTGCCCCATACGCTTATTTGATTCACAAGACTGCCACATTCCTGTTGCTTGCATCTAAGAGGAGATAGTGTACCTACCACCGTGCTTGGATTGGAACAGGCAACCATTGCACCAATGAGTGATTATTGAGTGATTGTGAGTGATGATTGATGATGCATGTGGTGGCAGACAGTGAGGGAGGGTGTTGAACTATAATTTGTGAACTTGCTTGAGATGATTTGCAATGTTTTGGGCCCAAATTATGGGCGATCATTTTTTCCTGTTGGTGATTGGCCTTTACAAACTTACTTAGCGAAAATTAACCTGTACTGTCTACTCCTATGATCATTCTATTTTTTCATCACGTAGGAGAGCTGCCCCAGTTGATCATTTGATTTACAAGATTGCCAAATTCCAATCTGTTGCTTGCATCAAAGGGGAGATAGTGTACCTAACACCATGCTTGATTTGGAACAGGTAACCATTGCACCAACAAGTGATTATTGAGTGATTGTGATTGTGAGTGATGATTGATGATGAGGGTGTTGAGCTGTATTTGGAAACTTGCTTGAGATGGTTTGCAATGTTTGGGGCCTGAATGATGGGCGATCAAATTTTCCTGTAGGTGATTGGCTAGTTCACACTTAGCCGGATTTACTTGCAGGGTCCTCTCCTTATTTCTAGTTCTTCAGAGACCAGAACAGTCACTTAATTTAACAAACAAAAACCTATACAAAATACTGCAATTCTTTTTCTCTACTTGTTCTTCAACAGCAGTGCACTACACGTCTGTCTTGCTTAGGTCATGACTGTGACGGACTTACTCAAAGTCAGGAGGAGCATGGAAGAACTCAGGGCGGGGTTACCTCATCAACAGCTAGAAGCAAGAAGTTATCGACTTCAAAGGGAAACCATGACTCTGAAGCCTAGGACTCAGCTATGTAGAATGGAGAGAGGTGTGTTGATTTGTGAAATGCTGCTCTGTGTCTGGTGTGTGTGCATGTGTGTGTGTGTGTGTTTGTTGCACTGGTGGCAAAAGTGAAACTCTGAGTACTCCTCTTGTTTTTCTTGCACTGCCTCTGAGTCTTCTTGGTATACTCCTCATGAAGCTTACCTTCAATCTGTCCTTTACCTGGACTTTAACATAAAGTTTCTGTTTTACAATCTGCAGGCCTTCTAGTCTCCTACATTAATGTAAGGCGTAAGCTGGCTAAACACTCCTGCTTACCTGCCACCAGTCCAGACAGGCACACAAAAGTGTTGGACATTCCCGAGGAGAATGCAGATGCACCACCTAATTTTGCAATACAATATCGTTTTTCTTTTAACAATCATATTTGATGAACTGGGTGGGGGTGTTCCCTATTTCATAATTATATTTTTTCCAACCTGGAAGACAGAACATTTAGATATTTGACAACTTGGGTCTCTGGGCCAGAAGGACTGTTTGCAATGTATTTAACTGTGCTGTGTGGCATACTCATTCCTTTGTTTCCTTCCACAACAGATTGATTATGATGATGTGCTGCTGATTGCCCAGATTAATGTTGTCCTTGTGTAGTGTTTGTCTTTGTGAAACCTTTCCCCAAATCTTCTTTCACATCTATTCAACAAACCCATAACCCTCTCCCTCCGGGCTGTGTGATTTATTGAGGTGAGGCTTAATTTAAACCATCAATGGATCACACACTTGGTGGGGCGGATGTGGTGAAAGCAACACCAACTCACTTCAGGATCTTCTAAGCAATAGCCCACACTGGCCCCATTTACCTACCCACGCATAAAAGTGATCCATATTTTAGATATAGAACGAGGAGCATCAGTCGTCAGCATCATCATTCGGGCCTTGTGTTGCGTAACTGTAAACACCTAACCTAAGCTTGTCCACTCCAGACTTTGAATCTAGTTTTCATGACTCGAGGATTTTTTAACTTCAGTTTTAATTAAATAGTAGCTCCCCATTGCTCAAGTTACTACTATTGCTATTTTTTGTTAACAAGTCCCTCCCACTAAAACAAAACATTACAAAAAGGAATAGAACAGGGCATTGTCCATTTGGTCCGGAGCTGGTCCAGACTCTGCTCTATCCTGAAGAGCCAGATCTCCATAGTGTCCAGCCGCTGCAGAATGCGCTGCAGCAATGGCCTGCTGTCAGAGTGGGAGAGGGCGGGTGTCAGCTGGTGGCAGCACCGGCGATGGGATGACTGGGAGGCTGGGACCTGGCTGAGAAGGAGATATTTCCGCATCTTCTTCTTGCAGGACCACCAGCCACCAGTATTCCTGCTGGATATGGTCCAGCCTCTGCCGCCATAGACGGGCCACTATTTCCTGCCTGTTGGGTGCTATGGGTGGACCAGCAGGAGTAGCTTTAATAAGAAAAACAAAACAAAAAAAGACAAATTGAAAATAATGCTCTGTGCACAATTGTTTGAAATTAGAGAGTCACAAGGCCAATTTTATGTTTTATCCACACATGCCTCGCATAAAAAGCACTGACTGTGCAGCAGAAAAGTATTAAGACAGAATAAGAATAACACTGGATTAAAAAAACAATGATTTGATTTTTTTTCTTCTGAAAAGGCTTTTCAAGTAACTAAACAGACACTTTGAGTGGAAAAATAAATTACCTCTCATTAATGAGTAAGGCATTATGCACTATGGCGTACAAGTTGTGTGTTGTGCTAAATTATTGGAGGCAGCACCCATGCTTTGGTCCTCTTAGATCTATCTGCGGCCTTTGACAGGGTGGATCATGCGATTTTGACCCACCGGGTCAAGGCTCCGGGTCTACAAGACGATGCTTTAGACTGGATGAAATCCTTTCTTAAAGACCACTTCCAATCAGTTCACCTCTTTCCCTACTGCTCAGCCAAGGTCCAACTGAATATGCGGCGTTCCACAGGGATCGTCCTTACCCTCCCATCTCTTTAATCTCTACACTTGCCCTCTGGTACACTCTCTTCAGCAGTAGAAGGTGAAAATGTATAACTATGCTGACGACATGCAGCTGATTTTTACTATTGATGATACATCCGAATCAATGGAGTTCTTCCAAAACACCATGCTATACATTAGAGATTGGATGAACAATAATCAGTTGAAGCTTAACTCTGACAAGACTGAGATTGTCGTCACAAACAACAAACTGAACCACTGGAACCTCTATTATTGGCAGCCAGAGATGGGATTCCTTCCCCCATATCCGAAAAGCCGTAAAAATCCTGGGTATCCAAATTGATGAGGATTTATCCATGAAATCACAGATAGGAGCAGTGACTTCCTCGTGGTTCCTTCAACTTAGGAAAATTAGGAAAATCAGGAAATTTTTCTCGATTATAGAGGCTATCCAAATTATTATTGCCTTAGGTCAATCTAGAATTGACTTTGCAAATGCCCTCTATCTGGGACTTCCAATTGGCCTTAATCATAGACTTCAAATGGCGTAAAATCAAGCAGCAAGATTGGTCTTCCGAAAACCCAACCTGTCATATTAAACCACTGATGAAGAAGCTGCACTGGGTCCCTGTAGCTCAACATACCATCTTCAAGACAGGCTGTATCATTTTTAAACCACTTCATAATAAAAGCCAGAAGTTTTAACCCTCGAGAATTCTGAGCTACATTCTGAATGGTAACCTCAGATTGGCCCACATTAACCTTTAGATGGTACAGAGATTTAAGCGAAAGAGGCTGGAAGGGGCAAGATTTTCAGTGATAGGTCATTAAACTTGGAACTCACTACTGCCTGAAATCAGATCCGCAGCAAATTACATGAGCTCGGGAAGCTCCTGAAAACATGGCTATTCACACAAGCAAATGGCTAAAATTCTGGCTAGACGTTGCCTCTCTCTACCACATCACCAAGAAATATTTTTGGTGTATGTGTGCGCTATACAAATATGGTATAACATAACTTAACATTAATGGAGCCATGTTCATTGCAGGCCAGCGTGTCAGGTCTTTTGCTACAGTCTGCAGCTGGGGCAGCTGTAGCTGACAATTATCTATTTTTAATTCCAATGGCCCTGCTCTTCTCCAAATGCCTTTCTCTTTCTACCCTGACTCCAAAGAGGCAGATGAATAAGATAGAATTTCACACTCCACACGTATGAAATGCGAATTTTATCCTGTCTGCCTTAAGTAGATATTAAGGAAAAGATGCACTGCACTACAGGGAAAGGAACGGGCTATATAGATTGTATTTGGCACATTTGTCAAAGTGTATCCCATACTCCAAACTTGACATTAAATCATGCACTTACTCCCACTTTACTCACTGGTCTAACCCACCACCACATATTATTTCCAACAAAATAATTTGCTGGGCAGTAAGGAAAGGAAACTTGACTTACTCTACTGCAAGGTAGGGTAGAGGGATTAGGCTGGTAGGGTAGAGCTTTTGATATAGAATAGAGCGGTCACTGTCACTACACTGATCATTAATTTGTCATCTTTGGCTTATTCTGTCACTGTACTAGTTGATGGAAGTCAAAAGGGAAAAATCTGATAAGGTAAGGCATAAAATAAATCTGTTATGGGAAACAATGAAATATATTTTGGAATCAATTCACAAGGCTATAAAATCAAATGTAAACACAAGGAGATGATGGACAGAGCACTGAATCTTTTCAGACACTCACCGCCAGTCACAGATCTGGGTTGAACCCATCATCATTCTTTAGCTCACTTCGCCACCCCAGTTCAGACAAAGCTATTTGCAAATCAGTCTTGACCCTGTGCCTCATGGGAACAGTCCAGCCCGAACTGCCAAGCCATGTCTTCCCTGGACCGTAAACAAGCATCCTGGGACCGGTTTCGGGGTAACACCCCTCATCAGCCAGGCTAGCTTTAATCCAGTGGCAAAGTGAGCAAGGGACCCATGTCTGGGCATACCCTGCCAACTTAGGGTGAACAAAGCAAACACAAGGAGATGATGGATGGAGCGCTGAAACTTTTCAAACACTCACCCCCAGTCACAGATCTGGGTTGAACCCATCATCGTTCTTTAGCTTACTTTGCCACCCCAGTTCAGACAAAGCTATATGCAAATCAGTCTTGACCCTGTGCCTCATGGGAACAGTCCAGCCCGAACTGCCAAGCCATGTCTTCCCTGGACTGGAAACAAGCATGCTGGGACTGGTTTCGGGGTAACACCCCTCATCAGCCAGGCTAGCTTGAATCCAGTGGCAAAGTGAACAAGGGACCCACGTCTGGGCATACCCTGCCAACGTAGGGCAAACAAAGCAAACACAAGGAGATGATGGACGGAGCGCTGAAACTTTTCAGACACTCACCCCCAGTCACAGATCTGGGAGGAACCCAGATGTGGCACATGTCAAGAATGGATTTTTCAATTTTTTGGTAGGCTGGGATGGAAGAACTTAGGAAAAAATAAGGGAGTGCAGTACTTAGAGGTGACTGAGTAGGCGAAGGGAAACACACCTTGTGTATTCGGTTTGCAAGGCATTAAAAACTTTGTAAATGCTGCATTAACTGAAGCAGATGCACATTGCACAGCCAACACTGCAGTCACAAATTTAACCATACTGCACTTCGGTCATGGGTGGCAAAATGCCATGGGCGGGGAGGAGGGTGATGAATGATGATGGGTGGGATACATCTGCCTCACTTAACAAATACAGTGAGTCAAGGGAGTAGAACAAAATTTTAAAAAATACCGCCCACTTTGAACCATAGCTACGATAACCCTACATAAACAAAGTTAGTGAAGTAGGTCAACAGCATGCCACTCTCCATGAGAAGAGCTGCCTTGCTTATTCATCCAAGCAATCCAAATATTCGATCATCCTTTCATTCTAATTCACCCATAGCCACCATGATTTAAGCTTTACTTTCTCTCATCTAGTCTTTCACCAAAATTTCCAACCCATTATCCATCCATTCAATATCCACCTTTCTTCCAACCATCCTTTCACCCATCCATCCCTTTACCCACCCACGCACCCTTCCACACCCACCCTTTCACTGATATACCATTTCCAACCATCCTTTCTTTTAACCTTCTGTACTTTCATGTTTCCCTCATGCCAACAAAGCTCATTATGTAAGCTATTGCTGAGTTGCAGATAGAAGAGGCCATAATAACTCAACCATTTCTGTAGCTGGTAAAGCTAGAGGTGATGAGTTAATGACGCCCTGGTACTAGCTAGTGAGTATAATAGTAATTGTCAATAAGCAAGCAAATATGTGACTTACCAAGGGGGGCGTGGCCAACCGCCGAACATGGCGGTCGCATAGTTGCGGAGCTCCCGGCCCAGAGTCCTCCGTCCGCACCATATCGCCTGCTGAGGGACGGCATCGGTGGCCCAAAAACACCGAAGAGGGTTGCTAAATCCTGAGGACCCGAAATATCACCCAAAGCAATACCCACCCTGCGCCTGCTTCTGCGGTGGCGGACGCGCCCGACAACACCACCAAAATGGTGGCTTCCGAACCTCGCTGACGAGGGGGAAAACACCGATCCATTGCCGAAAGGAAGACCAACTCAGCGCATCATCATCCTCTGGCCGTCCCAGAGGCAAAGAATGCCTATCGCCCCACCAGACATCAAAAAGAAAAAAAGACGGTGGTAAGCCGGGGCGGGCCGTGACCAACGGCGCCCAGAATCGGAGGCCGCTGTGGGCTTCTACAACTACGTGACACTGAGGCTCGAGGGGCCTATCTAGGAGATGCCCAGCTGAGCGACGGGCCTGCAGTGGTCCCGGCTAGAGGAGCCCAGGGGAACGAACTGCTGCCTCTGACCGCCCCAGAACCAAGGAGCGCCCATCGCCCCCACTGGACACCGGAGAAAACAGACAGTAGTGAGCCGGTGGCGGAGCGTGACTGACAACGCTCGTAATTGGAGCCCGCCGTGGGCAGCCCCACCTACGCAACACCATGGCTTGAGAGGCCTATCCGGAAGAGGCTCGATTGAACGGCGGGCCTGTAGAGGTCATGACCGGTGGGGGTCCAAGTGAGTGAACCATTGCCCCCGACCACCCAAGAACCAAAGAATGCCCATTGCCCTCGCCAGACGCCGGTGAAAGACGACGGTGGTGAGTTGGGGCGAGACTCTGCTATCGGTGCCCCGGGTCAGAGATAGCTGCGGGCTGGGCAGGCAGCGTGACACGGTGACTGGTGAGGCCTACGGCGTGGTTGTGCAGCGGAGCATGCAGTTGGGGATGCAAGTGGGGGGCCAGACCTGTCTGGTATGGTCTAAGATCACTGACTCCTCAGGGGGGGAAAAAAAGCAACAGGCCCCCACTGCTAACGAGAGAGTAAGCTACTGGGGCAACTGCACCTGGCCACCTGGGGAGAGAAGACCACATACCACAGAGGCACTCTCTTGTAATCGTATCGCAGAAAGACGTGACCCGGAGCGGGACGAGGAATTACCAATGTCGAGGCCTCAGTGATTAACCCTAGCCACAAGGAAGCACGCCATACACAGCCTTGCCACCCCCCTGCTCCTGTGTATCTGGAAGCCACAGTTAGGAGGCCCTGCACTGGGCCCTGTTGCCCCTGGCACAATGGCGCCGACGTCGTGTGCAGCCCCTCGGCACAGCTGGAAAGTGCGTGGTTCCACCAACACGCAAATCGCTACTGAAGAAAGGGGATCGACTTGGACCCAGAACCCTTATTTGCTGCGGCAGTGCGACTAGCGTCCCAGTGAGAATCTCCACTGCCCCCACCGATCTATCGATATAAAGAACAATACTGACCCTACGTGCAAAGTTAAGACATATAAGAAGTGCCCTTGTACTTTCTTTAAAATACCACAAAAGTCTACATCGGAGGGGCCTAGGGAGACACCTGCTGCGGTGTGGAATGAATCAGGTGCGGAACTAGGACCAGAACGAGCAGCTGTGCACAACTGATAAACTTGACCACTAAGGCACCGCTGTACGGAAAATACCTACAGTGACAGAACATATCCACAAGCCCACACCAGAACCAGGCACGAATACATAATCAAAATGGGACGCACAAAGGGTAAAAACCAGGACACTGAAGACACCAGTGCAGCCTCGGCCACCACGCCTACCAAAATGGTTCTCCCTACTGCCGACAGCGCACAACCGGACAAATTGGACCTCATTTTGCAGGAAATAAGGCAATCCCGCACAGTACTGGAACAACAGCTGGGCTCCCTCACAGCAGACATTGCAATAATTAGAGACAACCACAAAAAACTTGCAGAAAAGGTGACTGCCAACAGAGCGGCAGTACAGGAAATAATCCCAAATCAAAAAGAACACTCGAACGAACTGGAACGAATGCAACACCAGCTCGCAACTCTACAGGAACGGATAGAAGATGCAGAGGGGCGGTCACACCGCAATAATGTGTGCATTATTGGTAACCCTGGGCGGAGCTGGTGGAGCGGGACTACGCGGAGGTCCACGGAGTTGGGAACAAACTCCGTGGAACTCTGCTCCGTCTTAATTAGACATTAATTAATGTCTAATTAATTGAGAATAGGGGGGTGGAGGTGGGGGCTGGCCAACTCCGCTCCGCAGCGGAGTGTGCGCATGCGCAGTTTTTGCAATGATCACCCAGAGACGGCGAGGAAGAGGAGGAGGGCAGCCCGGGGATGCCGCAGGACAGGTAAGTGTTTTTTGTTTTAGTTTTAATTAATGTCTAATTAATTGTTAATGGGGGGGTGGAGGCGGGGGCTGGCCAACTCCGCTCCGCTGCGGAGTGTTCTCCGCCTGCGCCTAATTATTGTTCTGCCAGAGAACTCAGAGGGCCAAAACGCGACGCCCTACATAGAAGCATAGCTAAAGTCACTAATGCCGCCGGGACGTCTGACCGACTCCTTCTGCATTGAGAGAGCCCACAGGGTCCCCACTAGGAGGAGAGTACCCGGTATGCCGCCTCGCCCTATAGTTGCCAGAGTGCTGAATTACAGAGACCGTGACCAGATATTGCAAGTGGCGAGAGAAAAAGCACTGATCAAGAAAGACAATGTACGCATCTCCTGTGTTTGAAAATACCACTTTTAGAAAGTAGGTATTTTCTTGCCTAACCATCCAGTATGCCTCTGCTAGGTTTGTGTATTCCATGTCTGGTTTGTGAGTGACAGGGGGCTGGAGAGGGCTTTGGCTCCCGCACTCTGATGAGTCAGGGCTGGGCTGAATAGGACCTTGGTTGAATAGAGAGTAGGGGGAGGAGATTTGCTTTCACATGCCTGAGCCTACATAGACTAGAGAGTAGGGGGAGGAGATTTCTTTTCAGCTACCTGGGCCAGGTCTGCTTTCAACAATGCTGTATCCACCTCCTGCCAGGAAGCTGCACCAGGGAGGACAGAACTGGGTTGGGCTAGGTACAGACACTCTCTGCCTTCAGAGAACAAAGGATTTTGGAGTATAAATATTGGGGCCCAGAACCCAGAACTTTAGATCACTTCTGGGAATCAAGACGAACCTTTGCCAAGGAGAGAAACCAAGGAAGCTGAAGGAGGAGACTGCCCTTGCACTGGTGATTGTTTGGGGTTGGCCTGCAGTGGTTACTTATTGCCAAGGAAAGGAGAAAAGGAACTTTGTGTGTACTTTAATCATCTTGAGGAAGATCTCCAAGGGCTTGAAGCTGAGCTTGCCTCCTGTTCTGAAGTCTCAGGGACACAAAGACTTCACCCCCAGCTCTCCCTGAATTTCCTTGCTGGGAATTCTACCTACAGAGAGGTGCCTGCTGTTGGTTTGGGCCCTCTAGAGAATGCGTGTCGCTGGGAGCTGGAAGCGCGACGCAACGAGGAAGAAGCGTGTCGCCGCCGCAGCTATTGCCGTCGCATTGCCGAAGAGGCGTGCCGCTGGCGCAGCTGTTTGCCGTTGCATCACCGAAGAAGCGCGTCGCATCGCCGGAGAAGTGTGCCGCCGCCGCAGAGGTTACCGTCGCATCACCGGAGAAGCGCATCGCAGGGCCTGTCGTGGCTCAAGAAACCACCGATTTCGCCGCACGGCCGCCGTGCGTGCACGCACCGCATCCAAGTTGTCGCATCGCATCAAAGACGCCATTTGGTCGCATCGCACCGGAACTTCGCATCGCAGCGCCATCTTGTCGCATCGTAACCGGAACGCAGTAAGAAACAGACGCTTTGCCTCCTCTCCAGTAAGGAACAGACGCATCGCCTCCCCTGCGCTGCAGTAAGGAACAGGGGCGCCGCCTCCCCCGAAGCAAGGAACTGACGCATCGCCTTCCCTGCGACCCTTTTGTTTATGTTGCGTTACGCATCCAAGGTACTTTGAGAGTAAAGTGCCGCATTTGCCATCTACATTGAACTAAGCTATTTCTACCATTTGGAAGTCATATTTTTGAATACTGTATTGTGGATTTTTGTCGTTTGGTCTTGTGTTAAGTCTAGATAAAGATTACTTATTTTTCTAAACTGGTGTGGTGTCCATTTGTAGTGTTTTCACTGTATTACTGTATGTGTTCACAAATGCTTTACACACTGCCTCTGAGATAAGCCTGCCTGCTCGTGCCAAGCTACCAAGGGGGTGAGCAGGGGTTATTTTAGGAGTGTAGCCCCCTTACCCTGACTAGAAGCAAGGGCCTCTACTTGGTCAAAGGTACCTACCTCTGCCAACTAGAGACCCCCATTTCTAACACTCTCATATTGGTTAGCAGGCCTCAATCTACAGGAAATTGCTTACTCGAAGTGGATGCTAGCACAGGGTATGCTGCATAGACTCCTTTGCCCAGGTAGTAAAATTCCGGCTTCCGCAGGAATGCTACTTAAAACCGCACTTGCATACTGGAAGCAGGCATTGAAATGCACTAACACTACCCCTGCTTATGCCCCCAACATACCACTTTTGGGTATCCCCACTAATCTGGGAACACTCACCACCCGCAAGTTGGAACCCTGGTTGCTGGCCGGCGTTAATACAGTGGGGGACCTCTTTGGGGACGAAATGCTACTCACGCACACAGATTTCATGAACAAACGGGGGTCTCGGAAGCACTATTTTTGACACATGCGAGCCTGTGGCATTATGTTAAAAAACAATGGGCACCCCACGGGACTGAACCAAATACACAGGAGTTGGTCCATCTGAAGTACCTTATGGGGACAGGTAGCCACCTAACCCGCTGGTTTTATCGCGGGATACGCATACACCAACCATCTCCATTGACTGCAACACGCACTAAATGGGAACAGGACATTGACATACCGGCATCAGACAAAGAGTGGGCAATGATACTAGAATACCCAAAACGAATATCCCGGAACACACATTTTAAATTTATACAGTATATGATGACTCAGAGAGCGTACTTAACTCTGCATAGTATACATGCCATCTTCCCTAACATTACGCCGTCTTGCCCCAGGTGTCCCGAACAGGATGCAGATCTCTTACACATGCTTTGGTCTTGCCCCGGGCTGGGGAGATACTGGGGAGGAATAACTGAAGCCTTAAAGGAGGTTGTGGGAGACATGGGTTGGCACACAGTAGAAACAAGTATACTGGGATTATACCGACGACGAAAAGAACACAAAGTACGAGCCAAATTTGCTGATTTGGCCCTACTACTTGCTAAACGAGGTGTCACGAGGAGGTGGAAATCACCCATGGCCCCAACAACTCTCAGCTGGAAAGAGGAGGTTGAAAAATGGGGACTGGCCGAAAGTGTAGCCATCCGGAGAGAAGAAAAAAGAGGACTAAGAAAGGAACCAATTGCTATGAGCTGGGACCTCTTGTTGGAATCTTTTAAATCTGCTGACATATTCACTCAATGAGACTCTATGAGCTCCAGTCACACTCACACCCAATGGACTCTTTTCCATGCAGTAGCTCCCACTCTTGATGATGAGAGATGAGGATAGCCGCAGTCAGGAACCCCTCAGGTTTCCAGTCACCTCCAGCCTAGAGACCGAACCCTGGAGCGACAGTCACTCGCAATATAAGTGCATTTTATTGTTACCTCTAGTACCCATCAAACTAAACAGACACACAACATCCAGCCTCCGCAACCCAGACCCTAGTTCTTACTCTGCATAATTAAGTTTGTTATACCACGGAAAGGCCCGTCAGCAGGGGAGGGGGGTGGGGATTTAAAAAAAAAATTGACAACTGGTTTTACTTTCATCCAGGAGAATAGTACTACTGATGTATTAGCAGGGCAGAAAGAGATGGCACATTAGGACCGGCGGAATAGCCAGGTCCCAAACAATAAGCGATTGTAAATACTGCGAAAGATCGAAATGTGATGCAACAGAAAACAATTTATATCGCTAATATGTATATATGTGCGATCCTGCTATACAGAAAGCACATTTTTCTTTCTATGTGCTGTAAATGGAGAAAACGAATAAAATGTGTTTTTAAAAAAAAAAGTGACTTACCAATGCCCACCGTCCCTGGCGCTGCTTCTTCCCCTCCAACTTTTTCTCCTTCTGCAGTGGCACTTGAGCAGGCATCAATAGTGGTCTGTGTGGATAGAATAAAACATTATACATATTTTAGATGCCAGATATGCCGCCCCTTAATTTTTTAATCAAAAAAATACAACAGCAATGCATCACTACAGTTCCGTCAGCACTGCCGTGTCTGCTAACAAAAATATCACTCTGGGCATTTGGCTGGTTCACAATGTTAGACAAGCCAGGTAATGAAGCCAACCAAAAACTGGTCATAATAGAGGGGCAAAGATATAACCTATGATGATCATGATGACTCAGTCATTGAAGCACAATGAAGGGGTGGAATAATGTTCAATGAAAGACATATGGTGTTGGTTGGCCAATGCAATGGGACCTCATACTTTCCACCCATGCTGCACTATCATAGAAACTGCTGGTATACTATATAAATGAACTACATAGCACACAGCATTCAGGGAGGGGGAGGTCCACGACCATGGCCACTCTCTTGTTAACTCAACTGTTAGAGCATGAGCAGGAAAAAGAAAGCCTTCTCAACAAATATACATGGTGAATATTATTTACAATACTAGCTTACCTGGGCCTACAATCTTCACGTTAGTAGGAGAGAACCAAAAATGTTTTCTCAATCTTACAGTACCGCAACATATATAAGAGAGAGGGAAAGATTATTACCAACAAAGCAGACGATAAGTGAACTAGAGACTAGTGCAGACCAGAATGCTAAACGTCTGCATGCCTATTATCCTGCCCCCAGAAATGAATCGCTGTCAAAGGAAGCAAGCTTGCCTCAGCCCAAATCCCCATCTGCTCTGCCAGAGAAGCCAGGAGAAGAGAGCGGGTACCCTCTAGATGATTTATATAAGCCCTCACCTGATTGTCTGTCCTTATCTGAACAGAAGTGTATAGGATGTGAGGAGCAAAGGACAAAAGGACATTGTACACTGCTGCCAGTTCCTTCCATTTTGAAGACATATTGAATTCCAGTTTTGTCCAAAGACCCTGAGCTGAAAGGTTTCCCAATGTCACACTCCAGCTCAGACTGCTGGCATCTGTTGTGATGGTCAACGGACATGGGGGATAAAGGAGAACTCCCTTGCACAGGTTCAAGATACCTGTACCAGGGTCTTGAAGTTCTGAGAGCTGGGATCCTAGAGATATAGGACATAATTCAGCAGATGGAATAGGCTGAGGAGAACTCAAGGAACTAGAAACAGTGAGGCTGACATGTCACCCTGAACCATTCTCTTGCTGGGGCTTGATAACAACTCAGTCGTTTTTTCGCGTTGGGTCCTGAGTTTCTGTTGGTGATTTGGAGATAGATTTTCCTCAGGGTGGTGTTGAACAGGTAGCCGATTAACTGAATCTCCTGTGAGAGTACGAACATCAAATTTAGCATTGATGAAAAATCTGTGCTCTCTTAGACAATCACAGTGAATTGGACTGCTTTCACCCCATTGGAAAAAGAATGAGTACAGATTAGCCAATCGTCCGATTATGAAAACACCAACAATACCAAGGAATGAAGGTTGCCAACCAAGGGTACCAGAGTCTTGGTAAAGATTCTGAATGCTTAAAAGAGCCCAACAGTATAACATAGATTTTGGAAATTATTTTCAAGGCATTAAATCTTAGAAAACGTTGTGAGGGCAGGTGCATAGGAAGGTGCAAGTAGGCATCCAAAAGGTAAATGGAAGCCATGAATATACCAGGGGAAATTAGAGGAATGATATTTTGTAGACCCACCATCTTGAATCTCTGATGGGTAATAAAGTTCACATTTTTGAGATCCAAGATGGTTGTCTAGTCCCCTGAAAATTGTTGAACTAAAAACATCGGTCAGTAACAACCTTGACCCCACTCATTCATTTGCACTGGGATTATTGTGTTCTTGTTGAGGAGATCCTGAGTTCCTCCCTCCAAAGCTTGCCGCCTTACTGAGTTGCGTGGGGTCTGAAGAAAAATGTCTGGAGGGGAGGAGAATTATAACCTATAACCCTCTTTCATAAGCTGCATCACATCTACCACCCAAGATGGAATAAAGAAGAGATGCAACTCCCAATTGCCTCTGAGTTGTCATGCTGAAGGATTGGCAGGGTCCAAGGGGGGAACAGGGTTCTGCCACCGGGATTCGTCTTGTAAGGGTGTGCCATTGCCACGTCCCCTGCTTCGAAAGGGCTGGCCAGCTCATTTCCCTGATGATACACTGCCTAGGGCTTGGCAGATACCAAACCCTCTTTCCTTAAAAGGAGGCTTCACCGGGGTTAGTAGTTTACAATCCTCAGCCAATTTCTTCACCATCTCTTACAGTTGGGAGAAAAAAAAACTTTGTAATGTAGATAAGACAAAAGAGCCTTTCGGGAGGCATCCACATTCTAAGACTTCATCCAGATATGACGCAGAGCCAAAAGTACTTAAGCAGCAGCTGAAGTGGCCACCAAAAGAGAATAAAAAGTTAGCTCCAAGAGGAATGTAACCTCCCGCTCCATAGCTGACAATCTAGAAGGAGCATCTCCACCATCCAAGAGCTCCTCTGCCAAGACTTGAAAGTTGTGAAACAGAGACTGGACAGTATAAGTCACATAGGCTTCAGCTCGGATTGCAAAGTTCATTGCGGAATAGGTGTGTTTGACAGCACCCTCCACCTTGTTATCCACTTTATCCGGAGTAGAGGCATCTTCCGAAATAGTGGTTCTACTAGATGCAAAACCCACCATCAAGTAAGTATCTTTTGGCTAGGAATGTAGGAAATCCCATCTTCTCCAAGTCTGACCATTCCCTTGACAGGAGACCACGAATAGCCTAATGAATTGGCAGACTCTCAGGTTCCTTCTTCCTATCTTGGTTGAAAAAATCATCGTCTTCTGTTAGGGATCCAGAATCAGGTGAGGCAATTTTCTCCCTTGTATGATTTAGCACCTCTTTCAAATTTGGATCCTGACTATAGTGATCTCTGATCTCCTCATCCTGTGAGTGGTATGAGTTAGGGTCAGCTGATGTGGAAGGTTTAGGGATCTTAGATGGAGGCTGGCCCTCTCTTGCCACAAATGCCATTTTAACAGCTTTATTTATCATAAGCTATAAGACTTCCCAATCTTGTACAGCACTTTAAAAGGAGAATTAAAGAGCTTCCTGCGTCACCTCGTTGCCTAGCAACGCTGACATGGGAACTTTGAAACACATGAAACACCTATAATATGAATTCATAAGAAAAATAGCGCTCCCTGCAGCACTAACAATCATAAAAGTGGAACTGTCTGCACTGCCAAGATGGCGCAGCAGTCCACTTGACAATAAAAAATAAGTCTTCCGAGTGTGGAAAGTAAATACAGAATAAGTAGAAATGTGCATCTCCGCTGCACCATAGGTTAGGCAGAGAACAACAAATTATCATTGGAACTGGCGATGCTGCTGAAGCGAAGCATTAATAAACAGAGACTACCTCTCAATCGCTCAGTGAAAGAGGCAGCGTGCAAACGCAATTACATCGAAGTGGAACTGGCAACTTCGCTGAGATGAAGCAGCAGTCCTCACCAATAAGAACAGTCTGCCTCTTGAACGCTCAGCAGCACGCTTAAATGAATAAAATCAGCTGCTCAAACATACTGAAATAGAAACTACACATAAAAAGATATAAAAAGAAACTAAAAAGAAATTAATAATACTTAACTGAACTTAAACTATAGAAGGCTAATTCAGTTTGAGTAAAGAAAGAAGTAAAAAATAGGAAGTATTACTACAAAGCTCCACCTACATGGTGTCATCCATGATCACTCCCTGTGATGTCATTGTTGGAGGATGGGTTATTGGAAGGGGTAAGTATGCACCTACCACTAGCAATAACGCCAGCCACGCAATCTAAGGTCCAGACAAGGTCTCAATACATTAGCCCCTGGCTCGACCCTTAGTAACTGGCTGCGAGCAGGCAGGCTTAACTCAGGAGACAGGTATGTAAACTATTTAAATACACCAACACATAAAATACGTAAGACACAACACACAATAAAGATCCCACACCAATTTATAAAAATATGAAATATTTTTATCTTTAAAATGACACCAAAATGACAAATATTCAATGTAGTGAAACGGAGATATGAATTTTTAAAGATTAACTACTTTATAGTGCTTTAAAACATATAGCGCCAACCTGGGAGATCTGGTCACGCTTGACCAGGTCAAAGTCAAAGTTTGAGGCTGACCGTGATGGAGTCATGGTCGTATGCACTAAGCGGTGGCCCCCGGTCAAAATTTTACCTTTGGACTTAGAAACTTTTCTGGAGTATTTTAGCAGGACGACTTCGATTTGATGTCATTGGATTGCTTTTCCATGAGGCCCTGGTCAAATCCTTGAAGTCTGGAGCTCCAGAGCTTTCAGCAGGAAGAACCTGTAATCCAGACCGGGTCGCGGTTGAGGGCTCTCGATGTCGATGGCTCTCGATGTCGGGCCAGTCCACTTATGGAGCTTTTTCAAAAAGTTCCTCCAAATTTCTGGAACTTCTTCCTGAAGTTCCTCTTGAGGGTTCAACATGTCCAAAACACAAATCCAAGGGTCTAGCAGCTCTGAGATGGTCCTTGGAAGTTTGGACTACAGTTCCCACAATGCATCTGACCAAATCCTTAAAAGTGCACTGCATGCACTCCAGGCTGGGGACATCTTGAGGGAGGTGGTGCAGGGAAGCTCTGTTAATCCTTTGCTTTCGGGGAGTCCACTCCTTAATCCCTTTTGAAGCAAGGCAAAGTCTTCAAGGCTGTAGTTCCAAGTGTGCAGCAGGAGCAGTCTTTCAGGTTGGAATCCTCTGGGGTGTAGCCCAGGATTCCAGCAGGGCAGTCCTTCTTCTTGTAGTTTCAGGCAGCAAATTTGAGTTGCTATGCAGCTCTCACATATTTATTCAATGATCTGGGGCGACAAGCAAGGGGCACCCCTGTCCAATGAGGTGCCGGTTGCCACCCAAAAGCATGGCAGCTTCCTCCAAAGTGTGATATATTCTTGTCCCGGTCTTTTCTTTCTCTTCTTTTTGTCAAAACTTTCTTTATTGGGTTTCCAAAGTGACATCATTACATCACATCTGAGTGTGTTCCCTGTGTCTTAGTACATAGATTCTATGAGCTGGATCAGTTGCTACTATCCTCTGGATTCTCATTTTACAAACTTAATGTAATTCCATTGTGTTGTAAATTTATATAACAATAAGTGTACAATTACCCCGAAACCCTCCTCCTCCCTCCCCCCACCCACAAACAATCGGCACATGGGAATTTCATCTATTGTGTACGGTTGTAGCCAGTGTGTGCGATTTGTGGGTAAAGGCAGTTTGACTCATGTCTATAGAAAGGGTTTACCAATCCTCAATCATTAGTCGGAGAAACTCTCTTAAAACTGAAAGAGGTGAAGTGCCCTTGTTCGTGTTGGACAAGCCAGTAACGGGTGTCCCCTAAAGAGATATGCAACCAACGGACTCCAAACATATTCAAAGTTTTTGAAATTGTCATTAAATATGTCTGCCATGCGCTCCTTAGTGAGAGCCTGCCACAGTCTGGCATGCCATTGTGTCAGGGAAGGGGCTTCTTTCTGTTTCCACGCGGACGCCACAGCCATTTCTGCAGCCCCGTAGCACAGCCAGAGTATGGAGCAATTACCCATGGTCTGATATTTGAGGGAATCATCCCGGAGACCTAGGAGCATGAAACCAGGATCATCTGGGAGTGGATTTCCTAGAATGTGTTTGATCTGGGCTAGTATTTCCACCCAAAACGGGCAGATCGTGGGGCAGTCCCACCAGATGTGTCGGTAGTCCCCCAACCAGCCACAGCCCCGCCAACGTAAATCTGAGCTATTGGGGAAGATTTTCCGCAATTTGGTAGGATAAAGGTACTAGTAATATAGTACTTTATAGTGTGCCTCTCGGATCCCCAGAGAGTGATTAAACCTTGGTATGTCTCTCCAAAGTTTACTCCACTGTGCGCCCGAAATGAGGTTGCCCAGTATTCGCTGCCAAAAAACCATGTGCTGTGGTTGAGAAGTTATTGTTGAGAGCAATAGGGAGTAAAGAAAAGAGATACACCCCTTTGAGCCGATTCTACTTTTGACAAAACGTTCAATGGTGTGGAGGTCTCTAGTGGCTGCCTCATGAACATCTGGATGTAGAACCCAGTGTCTGAGTTCGGTATAGTGGAAGTGTTCTGACACTGGAAGATGGAAGTCCCTCTGGCAGTGCTCAAATGTAAGGAAATCCCAGTTGTGGAAGAGGTCCGAAACAGTAAGGCAACCCTCCTCCCTCCACGAATCAAAGGGCCCGAGTGTAAAGCTGGGGGGAGTACTGGATTATAATGAATCGGGTGAAGGAGGAGGGGAAGGTGGTCCAAGCCACCCTCCTAGTAATTTCATCCCAGACTCGTAGTAGGGTAGTCTTGAGTACTAAGATACACATTTCGCCGACGGTCTGCCTTGGGCTTCCATAGAAGGTCCCAGATGTATCTGCCGGACACTGACCTGTCCATAAGGAGGCAATGATTGTCAGACTCCTGTGCTGACCACTCCGTAATCACCTCAGTAATCACTCTTAACTGGACTGTCTTATAATAAAAATCTAAATCCGGCAGTGCTAATCCCCCAGTGCTCCTCGGGAGTCGGAGTTGTTTGCAAGCAAGACAGGCCCTCCGACCCTGCCAGATGAAACATATAATCATAGATCTTAAAGCTGGGAGGAATCCGCGGTCTAATTCAATTGGCAGCCATTGGAATAGATACCATACAAGGGTCTAGGCAAGACATTCATTTTGATAACCTGTATACGCCCTAGCCATGTGATATACAGGGGAGCCCATCTACGAAAATCCTCCTTGAGTTGTTGGAAGAGCGGTGGATAGTTAGCCCTGAAAAGGTCCGAAACCCTAGGGGTAATACTGATGCCGAGATAAGTAATCTCAGTTTTGGCCCCCACGAAAGGGGGTGAATGCCTCCAGTGTGCCATTTCCCGCTGCTGCAGAGTGAGGTTGAGTAAGTGATTGTATATTGTTTGATTGACTAAAATCATACAATTTAAAATCCTAAAAAAGTCAACGTTTATCAAAAAAAATAATTGTTTAAAAATTTGTTACATACTTGTCTATTTACAGTATAAAACCAGAATGACCTGAGTGCTTAACAATTTACAATAAAAAAAAATTAATAAAGTCCTAGGGTGGCCACCTCTAGATTCTACAAACTAGTCAGACTAAACACCTGCGGAGTTGATCAAATCTTGAGGCCTAGGATAGAACACGCTCAGGTTAAAACATCCTGATGATAACTGTGACAATCGTTTTTGTGCCGTAACGAGTGAGGTGGTAGCTCAAAGTGATAGTGCAGAATATAAATGAGCAGCGATTGTGCAGTCGGGCAAGGCAAAGCGCGTGTACGTGTAAAGCCTTTTCCTCTATGCAGCCTCAGGTTTGATGATGCTCGGACCAGGCTGTGATAAGTTGTTCTCTCTGTGTACTGTGAATGTCCGTGGCCTTGTGTGCTCAGCGTAAGGCTGAAAAGCGCTTTACGCTTCAAAGTAGAAAGGAGAGGAGAGTAACAAAAGGCACCAATAAGCAAACTAGAAGCATTTGTAACCTTTTTCTAACTCCTTGGCTTCTAGGGCCAGGAACTTCACTTCATTGCAGGCTAGCTGGACTGAGTAACCTCCTAGTAGCTTCATTACGTCCAATCGGCATGTTCTTATTTACATCTGTTTTAATGATGGCCGTAATAGTTCTTCCGGAGTGATAGGAGCGCCGGACAGATACATAATAAAAGGAGCAGTGATTCACTACTGTATCCACAAAGACGACACTCCATGGATGGCCTAGACTGCTTCCATTCCGGTGTTAAGTCTTTGGATGGAAAAACTCCCAACCTAAGAAGCATCAAGTTATGATTTTTTGATTCTGAAAAATGTTCCGACAGATATGGTTGGGGTTTTAAAACTTTGTATGTTGGCATGATCACCCACTTTTGCTTTTTATTCGCCAGAGCTACTTTGTCGGATGAGAATGATTGCAGTCTGGTAGCTTTGTTGATTGCCCGTTTGAACTCAAGGTATTTTGTTATTGTATACCTGGCATCTTCTACCTCTAGGGCTACGATTGACTGATGTAATGAGGTGTAGACTGGATTCTTTGCACTGACTTGTTTTTCTATTTCAAGCCATCACCGGTGAGCCAGTGAGTTTTTAACTGCTGCCCTCATTCTCCAATAGTATTTTATTGAGGCGCTGGTCTGACTGGGGTCTGGCTGTTTAATACAAACTCCAACCTGATGTGTGCTTGTGATATCTGTTGTGGAATTCTGAAAAGTTTTTTAAAGAGGCTGGATTGTAAGGTGTTCAGACTTGCTGCGTCTTTACTTGTGAGTAATTCCGGTCCAAAAGAATTTGAAGGCAAGAATTTAGCTGTGATGACCTTCAAGAGATTATTTTTTGAGCAAGCTTGTAGCTTTTGTTGCAAGGTTCTGAATGCAAACAATAATTTATTTGCTTTTGCTTGCCAGGATAACATGTGCTGCTTGTAATTCAGGTATATATCTAGATGTACCCCAAGGTATTTATAAGTTGATACCTGTTCCAAGATATTGCCATTTGCCTTCCAGGTGAATCTAGGCTGTGCGCCAGAAGCACAGGACCTTAGTTTTATTGTAATTACGGTCCAAATGCTCTGTTGTTGTGTAGTTCACTAATTGGGAGATCAGCCGCTGTAGGCCTTGTTGAATTTTGCTGAGCAAGACTTTATCGTCTGCGTATTGCAAGCTTCTTATTTGTTCATTGCTCAATTTCGGGGGGTCACCCTGTACTTGGCTTAGATGGTTCTCTAAGTCTGCTGTGTAGATGCTGAACAGGCAGGGTGCCAAGACGCACCCCTGTTTTAGGCCTTCGGTAAAGATTTTGTTGGTTACACTGGTGCCATCTCCTAGTTTAATTTGGACCCACGTGTTTGAGTAAAGATTTGTAATTGCCTCGAGCAGTTTTGCCGGGACCCCCAACATTCCATTTCTTTCCATGGCATGGCCCTTGGGACCTTTTTGAAGGCTGCTTCGAGGTCTATAAAGCATGCATGAAGTGTGCTAGATTTTAAGATAGCTTGCTCAGCCAAGAGAATGACTGCTGATAAGTTTGTTAAAGTACTCCCGCACTAAATTTCCGCACTAAAACCTGTTTGCATTTTGGGAACTAGGTTAATGCTGGTCATCCAGTCCTCTAGTTCGAACAACAGATTCAAGGCGTATATCTTGGCCTCCACATCTATTAGTGGAATTAATCTATAGTTGTTAGGATTAGAACGCTCCCCTGTTTTGTGTATTGGTTGAAATATACTACCTCACCATGAGTCTGGAATGATGCCAGTTTCCAGCGCGCATGTAAACAGGGGAGTCAGTTTTGTGGACTAGAAACTTGGGGCCCTTTTGAGTAGGACGTTGGGTAGGCTGTTTGGCCTGGTGCCCCCTCGGATCTGAGTTTTTTTACGATGTGAGTGACCTGATTGTGAGCGAACTAAGGGCTATCGTCCTTAAGGATTGCCCTCTTTATTGGAGGCTTGCTTGGGTGTACTCTCTCTGTGGCGCTTGCTTGATCCGCTGAGTTGTTATCGATGGCTAATGGAGGAAGGGAGACGTTTGGTTTTATTAAAGTGATTGAGTCCCAGCTTAATTTAGCATCATTAGGACAAGGGCTCGTCTCGAGCTCTTGGTCGGAGTTAATGGTGTCGTCGATGACCCCGACGGCTTCCCTCAATTTAGCGTAGTAGTCCTCTCTAAAGTTTGGGGCTGGTTGTGCTCTTCGCAGTTTGGTTTGTCTTGTTGATGTGCTATGCTGTGCCATTTCATTAGATGCTGTGATTATATGGTTTATCCAAAAGGAGTCTGTAATATCTGAGTTATGATGCCGATTGTGCCCGTTGATTAGGATATTTATTTTGGCCCAAAAAAGTTTGGTGTTTCTTTGCTGCCGGCATGTAATAGTTTAGTCCAAATGGCCCCATTGTGTTTGTATTTCGCTGCTCTGATCTCTTTTTTATACCAACGTTTCATTTCTACAATTTTAGTGATTGAATCCTGACTTGGTCGATATCCGCAAAAGTACGTGATTCTGAGTTCGTTATTGAGGTTTTGTTCATAATCTTTAAATTATGGGTAAACCATGCTGCTCCGCTATTGCCTTCTGATTTGCGGCTTAAGGAGTTGAGTGGAAATTTTAGGGTTAGGGTTTTGACAAATTCCTCCCAAACCTCTGTCTCAGTTAGATTATCTTCAGCGTGTGACAGAAGGGTGGTGCTAGTCTCCATAATGGTGTCTATCGACTCTTCGTTCCATTTAAGACGCCTTTAATTGTAGGGCTGAGCTTCCATGACAAGAAAGTTAGCTTTTTGATCCTGGCGGGAATGAGATCTAAGGGGAAAGTTTGCTGTCCGATCTAACTTTTATATTGAAGTTAGAGATGTGCTTGTAAATATCCTCTTCTACCAGGCTTAAATATATGGTGGAGCAAGACCTATCCATCACTCTTGTAAAAGCTGCTGGGCAGTCCAAAGGACAACGTCCGTTTCCCGTGAACAAGCCCAGTTCCTCAAGCGCTAAGATGCATGTTTTGCCAAACGAGTCGCTTCTTGTTTGATTGCCCTGTTTTTCCTGTATTTGTCCAGGTAGTTTACTGTCTGAGCCCTGTAATAAATTCATGTTGAAATCCCCTTTCAGGATTTTACTTGCTTGAGGGTATGTGGATTTTAGTGCTTTAAGCAACCCGATCAGTAACTGAATTTTTTTTGCCTTGTGTTTGGGTGCTGGATGTATGTAAATGTTCAAAATTATTAGAGTGAAGTAAAGTACAGCAGCTAGTTTGATGCCATGCATCCATGTTGTATCCAGGTCCACCTCTTCATGTTCCCAGAGAATGTCGGTGGAGATGTAAATTGATAGGCCGCCCTTGGCTCTCCCAGAGCTTGCTTCTTTTGTTGCTTTATTATGGTATTCCTTATAGCCCACTATTGGTGTATTTGTAAGCTGCCATGTTTTCCTGCAGTAGTAAGATCTCGTGATCTTGGAGAAAGTTTAGGAGGTCATCCTCAACCGCCTTGCTATTTAAGCCATTCAAGTTCCAAGAGCAGATTTTACAGCGGTGAGCTGAAACAATGGAACGTTAAGATGTCTTTCATGCTTTTCTATTGATTATGGTTCTACGAGGTCCAACAAGCTGGTGCTGATTTTCTTTGAAATTGGCAATTTGGTGCTGGGGACTTTTGATAAGAATGTGTCTAATTATTTGCTGTCCTTCGTTTATTGTGCTAGGATGGTCCGGTCCTGTTGCTCCCTTCAATATGCTTAGCGTTGATTTGGGCCGTTGTAATGGGCTAGGATAACATGTTGGCATTGCCTTTGTTAGCTTAATGCCCCATGTAGCGAAGGATTTTCTATGCTGTCATATTTGTTCTGCTATAGTCGCATCTGACCAGCTTGTGATCGTGATACCAGTTCCTGGTTGTTCGGGGTTTGTTTTGAACTCAATTCTTTCTAGATTACTTGATCTGATATGCATCAGACCTGGTAGAGCTTCTAATAATCGTAGTATCGCACATCGATTTAAAATGTCATGGGTGCCCCTCGAAGTATAATGAGGGATCAACTCGATTTTTGCTTTAAATTGACTTAAGGGATTCCTCACCTGCCTCTTATTACCATGTGTTGGGATATCTGCTGATGCATCAATTGGCCCTCTATGGATTATTGGGGCATATATTGTTCGCTCCATACTGGGCGGAGGTGTACTTTGTAGCGCCATTACAGGGCTGGTTCCTGTACTTCTTGTTAGGATGCTTCTTGTGTCTGTTAGGATTGTCTGTCCAAATTCGTTTTCGGACCGCTCGGTTGTGAGTGGCCTCCTGCCTGTGTTGATATCTTCTATGCTGAGTTCGATGGCTTGAGAAATTCTTGCTGATAAATCTACGCTACTCTTGTTCTTGACTGAACTCTTTGATTTTATAAAAGTCTATAGGGACTGTGGGTACGTTTGGGTGGAACAAGTCATGGATTCGGCTTGTCCTTTTTTCTTATTCACCTTGAGGGCATCAGGGATTTTGAATATGTTGTACATGGTAGTGACGGTGGATGTTTGTTTAATTGGTTCAGCAAGTTGGTCGATGGCTAAGTGCGCATAGTTATTGCTGCTGGGTTCTTGGTGAACCACGGAATTGTGCTCTTCATCTGGTTCTCTTGCTGTTATATCGTCGCTCTTATGATCAGAGATTTGCATTTGTGTGGGTAGCATGTGCATACTCAGTTTTTTCCCTTTACTTTTCCTCGCTTTCCTCAAGCGTTTGCATTCCCTCTTCTTGAGGGAGGGGTGGGAGCTGGAGTTTGGCGAGGCTTCTGCTGCTTTTTCTGTTGCCGGTTGCAGTTTTAGGGGGCTGTTTGATGCTCCTTTTATTTGTATTAGCTCTGCCTGGGCTGCAACTTTGGTTCCGGTCTCCGTTTGTGAGATGTATATGGTATTTGTTTGTGCCAACATATTGTTGCAGCTACTGTGGATTTTAGGG
This sequence comes from Calotriton arnoldi, assembly GCA_963921515.1. Lineage (NCBI taxonomy): Eukaryota > Metazoa > Chordata > Amphibia > Caudata > Salamandridae > Calotriton > Calotriton arnoldi. Next base: position 5,918,804 of record CAWUFW010000061.1, read on the forward strand.
GGGCACTGCTTGGCCGTGGGAAATGTTTTAAGTGAATGCTTGACTTCCCCCAGTATTTCTGCCATTAAGGTAGAAAACATGGCAAGTTTATCAATTAAATAAACTGGTGTGGTAGGTGGTGTCTGCATCCTGTTGTACTTTTGTTATCATGGTGTTTAATGACTGCAGTTTTTGTTCTATACCCTGTACGTGGATCACTAGGACATTTAATAAATTAACTTGTGTGTCCAGTTTGTCTGCGTGGTATGTCATTGCAGTTCCAAATACTTCCATGGTATCTAACGGTTGATGCCACACAGAAGAATCTGGAGGTTGGTTTTTTGCCTCAGCAGAGGGCTGTTGGGTTTAATCATTTGGCTTTTTCAATGTTTCCTCTTGAGACCCTGGGAAACCGCTGACTACGGATATTCCGATTCACTCCGCTACTGGAAGTTCTTTTTTATACTCGTTAATGTTTGTCTTTAAGTGGCTCTCCTCCTCCTAGAGTGGAATGACATCCCTGAAGGAGTTTGATTGGAGTGAACAAGATGTTGTAATCGTGTTTGCGGGCTGGCAAGGCAGGAGGACTTAAATGGCCAAGGGATGATAGCTGTGGCTGTTCAAACAAGCTTAGGAGGATTTCTTGCCAGACTTTTGGGTCCTCATAATCTTCCTTTTTTGCAGCTATGTCAGGGCGCTCACTCTGTCCCAACCCTCTCCGCAGACCGAACACTTCTCGAAGGCTTCATCACAGCGGGTTCAGTCCCAGAGGAATCGGCCTGGACCTGGCGAGTATTCTCCCGTAAATAGCAGTGGAGGCGGTGCACCGCCCCCACGAGTCCTCTAAGGTTCCTTCCCTGTATCTGGTCCTAGTCATTAAAGTGGGATATAAGGATCCAGGCAGTTTGTCCCCCTCCTGAAGCCTGGAATACGAAGCCAGAAAGCGCTGCTAAGTCTTGCGGTGTCCCTCTATTCCACCATATTCGGGTCAGGAAGGCCCGGCAAACGTTAGATGGTCATTTGAGTGAAAAAGGGGGGCACCACTCCCAGGGAAGTCTCCTGCCCTCTGTCTCCCCCTGCTTGCCTCCTTCTGGGGGAGCCTCTAGGCATAAAGCCCACTTCCCCCCGGGTTGCTTCCACCGAGGACAGCAGCACTAGGCTGCACCATGCGGGTCCGCCATGTCAAGGTCAGGCAGGCACCGCATCTCTCCGGTCCAATGCAGTCCTGTGCTCCAGTCCCCATCCGACCCGGTCCTCGCTCCTTACCGAGCACGTCACTGAGATTCCCAGCGGGGGCCTCCGGTCACAAGCACCCATTCCAGCGGGGACTCCTGTTTCATCTGCTCAGGGTCGGCACCTACGCAACTTCACAGCTCCGGCAGATGGTGTTGCAGGGATTCTGCACAAACACAGAACTATGCGCAGGAATATGGGACCTTGGTGTATATGGACTGGGTCTTCCTACCACCTTAGCCCCCACCAGCCCTGGACTGACTAGCTATAGTGTCTCACTTGCTCTCCTACTCACTCACAGAGAAACAAATGATTAGACACCCCAGAACACAACACTCCCAGATCTCTCAGGAATCACGGTAACAAGACATGCCCTTTCGCTCGCACTTTTGTACTTGTCCACAATAAAATCTGACAGAAACACGAAACAGATTAAAATATTTATTTTAACTAACGTGTCCTAACATGCAGTATACGTGCCACAACAGCAGGAAAATGCATAGTACAAATACAGGCAGCATAGCAGCTAGTCCATGTATCATGAAGGGAGAAGTCATCATAAAAGAACAATGGAGAAAAGACTATAGTGCCTAACCTCCCTCCCCTTGCTAAGAAGAAGTATTATTGTATCATAGAAGATCTCTGGGCTGTGTCAGCAGACCCCATACCTTAGCCTATAGATGGTAGATCTACATTATAGGTGCTGTCTCGCTCTTCTCCCTCTCCAAGTGTGTGTTACCTATTTGTGTATCCCACTAAAAACCAAAGTACATTGTCCAAGCAACAGCTGCATCAGTATGTTTTGTCTAAGGGCTAAGGCCTGGCCAGAACAAAATAACAAGGGGCATTGTTGTTCGACCTTGCACATCATATTCAGTCAAAATCCCAGGAACATGCAGAGAGTGAACACAGCGATGAGTTCTCATGTGAAAGCAGCCATAAAAAGTATTGCAAAAAATAAAGACGTGTAGTAACGTGTGCAAAGCAGCAGGCAAGCTGCAGCATGCTCATGCTAACTCAGTGAAAATGACAATGTCCCCATGGGCCACGTGACACCCTCCCCTTGGCCAGGTCGTTAGCCATATGCTAAGACAAAAGTCAGAGGTAAGCAGAGGCAAAGCGTCTCAGTGGTATTCCAATTACGATATTCATGAGGCAAAATTAATTTTTTTGTATTGCAGGTTATATTTTTCAACATTTTTGTTTGCCAATTGGGTACTCAAAAAAGCCATCCATTCATTGTCAGTCATCGGAGACAGAAATGTTGCGGGAAAAGCGAAATGCCATGGACTCCAGTATGTTGTCTGACCCTTCCATAGTAAAAAGGTATGCCATCCAGTTAAGTAGGTTGAACGAGCAAACATGCTCCTCATATTCAGAGGCCGTTAGGAGCATCTCAGGGCAACCTGCGTTAACTTCAACGAAACTCCGATCTATGAGGCGCTGCGCACGAGCACAGGTACTCAAGTCTACCGTTGGTCCAAGTAAAGGATCCCACACCAAACGCCTACCCATGGCACATTCCTGGTCATGGGCCTTCAAAGGACCCATTAACAGATCGTAATCCCGTACAGTGTGTGTGGTATTGGAGAGGCAGACATCCAGGGCCCATAGAAAAGGGCATCGGAGGCAATGGAACACAGGTTGCACGTAGGTTAAGTAGGCATAACGGAAGGTCAGCCAATAGCCGATGACAAAAGACTTTACTGGCATCGAACCAAAAAGCTGCCGCATTCGATCATGGTACAGGTGCAACTGGACCGGGTTTGGCAGCTCCACAAATCGAGCAGCCATTGCGAAGGAGCAATAGCAATACAAGCACGCCGCAAATCAACAGGAGCACCAGGGGAAACCCTTCGAAGGGGCTGTAAAAAATAGAATGGATAAAGGCCGGTATTACTCCAAAAATAGTCTGAAAGAAGGAAACAAGGCCAGATCCCACGAGTTTAAAAAAGTGGGCAAGGCCCTCTGTATCAGACTCATTAAATATTTGGTGTATTAATTCTCCAAAATGGAGTGGGAGATTCGTGTTTAGCAGTGAGTGTACCTCACTTGCGGTTCTCACCACCTGCAATTCGAAGGTCTCTCGAGCTGATGTGAGAGACACTTCTTGTTGAAACAATAGCGCTTTGAGTCTGCTTAGCTTATTGAAATCTGTTTTCAAAGTTGGAATGGAAGGCCAAAGAGAACTATCTGCAGTCCCTTGCGGGGGTGGAAACAGGACATTGCTGCAATATGTAACCCGTTGGGAAACTGCTACTATATACGGGATGCCAGCCCGCAAGCTGCAGCAGTTGTGGTTATTCAAAATAGGATAACTTCCATTAGAAAGTTAGCACAGGAATAATAGCTGGGACAGGGGTACCTTTTAAAAAACAAGCCAGATTAGGGCCGTACACGTTACAGGCGCCGTGCAGTTTAAATTATTTACAGACTAAGGAATGTCCTACTGTGAAATCGCAATCCTCACCTGTAAGGAAAGCTTCCTTATCTGCGCGTTGACATCTAAAGGTGAAAGGTAACGGCCATAATTCATGAATATAATTACTGCCCAGGGACTCATATCTACCAACTGGATAATGTTTCATACAGGCTGTAAACTGAAAGAGTTAGATAGGCAGTGAAATAACCCCATGTATTAACCACACAGCTGAATCAGTATCTGCCACAGAAAAGGGTAACTGTTCTAATTGTTCAATATCTAACATTGTATATGTTGCATCCTTCATTGACATTAATTTCTGTTTATCAGTCAAATTAAATGGCAAAAACAGTGCGGAAGCATTCAAATAATCCCACAGTAATTTTCCACTTTTGAGCGTTTGTAAGGTCCATGCAAATTGCATCACAGAAAGTAACTGATTTTGACCATGATAAAAACCATACACTTCATGTTGAACAATGTCAATGACTGATGACACAATATTATCCAAAGTACATATACGAGAAGACAGTGTATTAATGCTATTATGGACTACTGCAAGAACTTTTTCTAAATTAGTTTGGTCAATTTGGCCAGGCAGAAAGCCGCTTCCATCTGCGATAGTTTCCAAAATTCATTATAGGCTGCATAAACAAAACGTTTAGTTCGAGGGGACTTTGGCCCCAAAAGAAAATCAGCCAGATCAATGTCACCTGACAATAAGGAAAGGTGTTGTTTCACAGATGACAGTATGGAATGCTCCAACCATTGCTGACACACTTTACCCACCGAATATTTGGTAACTGTATGGGAATGTGGAAAAGCGGGATCAGGTCTACTTTGGGTAAACCCCTGTGTAGTATTCAGAAAGTGTGATTGACATTCATTGGAGCTAGTTGGCCACAATAACCAACCCAAGGGGTCAATAATGGTAGAATTAAGCGTGCCATTCTGAAACATGACAGCTAAGTCATCAATTGTGTAGTTGGTATGTGTTTGCCATGTTACATAAGGGGCCAATGATGGAATAGAGGGAATATTTAGATTTTTGGCCTTGGCTAAACCAAAACAAGTAGTTTGTTGTACCGTCTCATTTAAAAATATGATCTGATACGGTATCAGACATGCGCGATGCAAAGACTCAGTGCCCTGCACTTGCCAATTTTTGGAAACCCAGATGGATTTTAAATCAATTGCGTCCTTCCAATACTCATAACCTTTCATGGACAAATCATTTATGAAGGACAAGGAGTATACTAATTTAGTGTGGGCCAGCATAATTTTAGTCGGTTGGGTATCTTCAGTTTATAAAAATAGGAGTGAGGGTCAGAAAGATTGTAACCACTAAAATACACGAATTTACTCAGTTGGGTCTGTGAACTACCCTGTAACGGTGTTGGGCAAAGCTCCCATAGTGTAAAATTAAAAACTGGTCTCAGAGTGTTGGTCTTGTGTAAACAATGATGGCCATAATGTTGATAACAGAACAAATCGGCATAGTTTGCAGAATTTAGATACAAATTTTCAGTGTCAAATGCAGTATAATATTTCAAGTCAGAGAACAATGAATGAACAGCATGAATATCCCAGTCATTAGAGTGTATATCAGGCAAAACCACATCTCCTAATGAAACACAGAAAACGTATGGAATGTTCAAAAGTTCCGTCGGGCTGTGGATATCGTATGGTACTTTATCCCAAACAATGCCATCAACAACTGGGAATGCTGAAATATTAACTAGGGCCAGATCTCGTTTCATTTTATGGGAGGACGTGTGAGGGGCTAGAACACCGTCAACAAAGTTCACAGCAGAGCGTTCAGGTAAGTAATGGCCATTAATCAAGAGGAAAAACACAGTCACGAACCCAATCCACATGAAAAGGAATACCATTGTCAGCACCATCCAGACGTATGTCCATGTAGAGACTAGGTAAGTCTTTTTGAACCAGGAGATGAAAAGACTGGTACGTGTAGGGGGTTCTGCAACAGATGATGATGACAAAGAAGATTCAGATGAAAAACTAGTGCGGTCCATATAGTAACCACTGGACCCCAGCTGAAACAACAGTGGTTGCGATTCAGTAGAAGGTGAATGGACTGTACTTTCAGGAATGTCAATTATAACCTCAAAGGGAGGAGAAGCATATTCAATCTCCAAAGTTGTGGATGTAGAAGGGAAAACGGGCAATAAATCAATTGAAGTTTCCATCTCCCCTGCCATTTGTTAGGGATTATGCGAAGAAACAGAAGCCATCGGATTCAGTGAGAGATCCTGGCGTGGAATGCTTGGCGGCATACTATTCAGTATCGGCCATATGGTGTAGCTTAACATGTTCGATGAAAATGTAACGAGTCTCCTTTCGACCAGGTAGTGGAGGTAGAATCACAGTACGGGTGCCTTTCAAACCAAGGACTCTGACCGGTGCACGGTATGATGGACCAAATTCTCTTTTGTTCTCCACCTTATCTCGGACCAGATCTCCAACTTTAGGAAGCCAGCAAGAAGCAGGAATAATCACTGCAGCATCCGTGGAAGAGGGCAAATGAGCTGTCGCTTGTGAATCACGAGCGTTTTGTAGTTCCTGTAACATAGCAGAATGATTATCTACGTCAAAGGTTGCAGCAGGCGCCACAACGTCTAGACCATCAAGGTCTGGCACAAACATGTTAATGCCAAAGAGCATTTCGTATGGGGTACGCCCACCCAGAGATCTTCTTGGGAGATTATTAAGTGAACGCTGGACTCCGTAGCGATGAGTCAGCCAGCCCCTGCCAGTACCTATAACCATTGCTGTTAAAGATTGCTTTAAGTCACGGTTCATCCGCTCCACAACAGAATTGCCCTCAGGCCGATATGGAGACGAGAATTGCACCTGCACCCCCAGAGACTTCTACTCATCCCAGTAAGCCTTAGAGGCAAACGCTGGACCTTGGTCAGAATGGAAGATGTCACAAGCGAATGTCCCGGCAAAGACACACAAATCTTTGATAACAGTTCGAGCATCAGCACTGCATTGCAGCCAAACCCAAAGGAATCTAGTGCACAAATCCACTGCAAACAAGATGTGTTTAAAAACAGTATCAGACGTCAAAGGACCGCAGTGATCAATATAAAGACAGCCAAATGGCTGATTTGAGATGTAAAGTTGAGTATGTGGTGGACGTGCAACAGTAGAAGGCTTAATTTGTTGACAAATGTCACAAGAAAGAACATATGTACGTGCCTGTTGATATAAACCATGCCACCAGAAACGTTGCTGTAATAGCGAAATTGTCGCAGTTACTCCGGCATGGGCAGAAGCCATTGATTCATGAGCTGCAATGATCAAAGAAAGTCTCCGGTCCTCGTTGGGAATCAGCCGATCCCCAACGGACGGAATAGTTGCAAATGGAATTTGATCAGAAAACAAATGGTATGTGTAACGTGAAGGACAACCTTGTGAGAACTCAGTCCCATCCCTCGTCGCAGCGATAGCTGCCAGAATATCATCTTCAATTTTAGTCATAGACCTAGTGACTGCTGCTACTGAACATGTGGCTATTGTAGATTTGGCTGCCTCATCAGCCATCGAATTACCAACAGTGTGTGCTCCCACACGTTGATGGCCCAAAATATGGATAACATGTGTGAGTGGTAAACATTCCTTAAGAGCGGCCACTCGAACCCAAAGCGTTTTATGCTTAATTGCGCTACCTTTAGAATCACAATAATCATTATGTGACCAAAAGAACAAGTTGTTATTAAAGGATTGTACACAGTAAAAAGAATCACACACTATAAGTGAGGGGACTTCGGGATCAGCAAATTCTAGAGCCAAGACCAAAGCGCGTAACTCAGCCAATTGAGCCGTGAAATCACCCAGGGATTGTGTGTGCACCAAGGAGAATTTAAAATCCCCATTAACAATTGTGCCTGCCACAATTGCGAAGGCTGTTGAATAAGCATGCTTAGAACCAATGGCAGGTTGAGCTGAACCGTCGGTGTAAATGATACATTTGTACTGATTAAGAGGAAGCAGAGACAATGGCGCAGGATGAACATGTTCATATTATAAAAACTCCTGTGTCTGCAAAGAAGGATCAAAGATAAAATTGACATCAGCCGATGTCAAAGAACTAGCCCATTGTATCCAGCCAGGATGCAAGGCTTTAGAATGCAGGACACTAGCCTTTGTAACTGCTTCTATAGCAGGTACCGGCGAGACCATGATAATGCGTTTCCCCTGTGCCAGAGAGCCTTCCTTCAGGATTCCCATCTGGACAGCGGTCAAATAATTTCAGTAGAGGAAAAACGCAACTCAGCTGAAGAATACAAATGTGATTTGTAAGCAATGGGGACAGTGTCCCCCTCATTGAACGTCAAGTAAGTAAAGCCTAACGCTCCTGGTACAATCCTTATTACGAAATTTGTAGAATTGTCTTGCGTTAACAAGAAGTTGGTCTCAAGCAGATCAGACTGCAGAGACCGAAGAATTGTGGTGTGTTCCGGAAGCCAACTGGAAGACAAAAAAGAAGGTTGTATCAAAGAGTGAAGAGGTTTGATACGCTAGGCATAATCAGGAATGTATGTCCTCCCAAAATTCAAAAAACCCAGCAAAGATTGCAATTTTTTAAGAGTAGATGGAGGTTGCAATTGAGCACATTTCTCCAGAAAGTGGGGGGCCAGCCCCCTACCTTCATTGTTGAGTTTGTAACCAAGAAAAAGAACCGCCAAGAAGGTGATGTGAAACTTAGCAAAATTGAATTTGTAACCAAAGTTTGCAAAATGTGTGATAATGCGGTCCACACGCAAGAGATGCAGCTGTAATTCATCATCCGTCAAGTATATGTCATCGACGTACGAGAAGGCATTAGGATTGACCTCATGCAAAAGGGACACTATGCGTGGCGCAAACATACCAGGGCTATTCTTATATCCCATAGGCAACCTCGCATATCAGTGCTGATTGCCCAGCGCATTGAATGCGGTCAAATCACGGCTCCAAGGAGCCAAAGAGTGACCGAAAAATCCATTGGAAGTATCCAAAGTGGTTTTGTACTTTTTTCGAACAATATTGTTCACTAACTCAGAGCTATGTGTGTTCTGAACCGCAAAGGTACAAACATGACTGTTCAAATGTCTATAATCTAAAACTATACAATATGAACGTCCGGTTTCAATATCGGAAAAAGAGGATTATTCATCGATGAAACACAGAGTTCAATTACACCCTGATATTCGAATTGGGTCAAGATTTCACTTAAGGACATTTTAGCGTCTCACTTGATTGGATACTGTGGTTGGAGCTGAGGTGCGGAACGCAAAGGTATCACATGAACCGGGGAACCCTCGTCCCAAACCGCCTGATTACGATATAACGCCGGGGCCAAGAATAAAGCCCACTTTGAGGCATAAGCCAATTTATCGTCAACAGAAACATATTGTGAAAAACTCCGTAGAATAACATCTTCACCTCTAGAGGAAGCTAGGACAAAAGGGGGAGGCCAATCAACCTCGGCCAACAAAACATCATAAGAAGAAGTGAGATTTCCCCCAAAAACTGCTTTAGTTGGGCGTTTAATATCACCTTCGATTTGGAGGCCTATTTCATAAAGCCTATCGGGGGGAACTCGAGAGTCAGCTGTTTCTACTGTAATGAAAGTATCAGTTGCTTTCGCCTCCAGAGGCTGGTGGAGTGTCTGCCGCACTATTGTAACCTGCGCTGTAGAGGAGGGTTACCGCCCAACTCGTGTCGAGGAGCAGGGTTATCACCGTCTGAGGCATACTTTGCTGTCAAAGCTGCAACTTTTTTCCTCCTAAATAGGGGACAATACAGAGGTGGTCCCTCCTGTTTGACTTTCACGTCAAACTGGCACTATGGGTCACGTCCGGATTGCGTAGACTCGCCTTGTCTGCAATCCTGACGTCCCCCTCCATCGAACTGTTGATCCGACGATTCCTGAAAGGAACGAGGAGAACAAGGATCAGGGACTGGAACCTCTCTGGTGTCTTAATTTTAGAGCGGTCGCGCAAATCAAATCAACATTCAGAAGCCTCAGGTGAAGGCGAAACTGCACATGAACTAGGCTTCTGTTGTTGCTGCCGCTTGTTCCAAGCCTTTTTAGGAAAGACTGGACGACCCTCCTTTTCAAGAGGGGGCTTAATTTGAGCATTAGCACAAGGTTGAATTCCCAAGCTATTGCGTCCTACAGATGTATACACATTCGCAATAATAGATGGTAACTGCCGCTGCCGATCCACGTCTGCCAGTGCGGCTAGGCGCTGGCGCACTTGCAAGCAAACTGCCTCACCTTTAATGTTGGCCAGAATCATTTTGGAGACAATAGAAAACATGCCCACTAACTTCATCCCCAAATCCAGGGCTGGACCAGCCCCGTGTTCATACTGTACCTTTTTCAGAACGTTCGGTAGAACGCTCAAGGAGGGGGTGCCAAAGCACAGTGTGTACACCTTAGCAAACACCGTCCCCCAGGTGGTGCAGTCACCTAATGTGGGAATGAAACCACTTGGCAAACTCATTGTAAGGATCCTGTGTTTTTCCACAGGGGTAGTCTGTGGAAAGACAGCTTCAAGTTGTTCAAATTTTTGTGCAAGCCAAAATGGCAAGTCATCACGGTTTTGAGGACGTTTGCCCATCACTGAATTAATCATGACAGGACTAATAACAAGACCACCACCATGTCCAGGTGGCTGGGGAGTGGCTCCAGCCGGACCCACTTGAATCGTTTGTGACATAAATTGTATGACACTTCTATGTATATGAATCAGGGTTGGGGAAAAGACCAGGCCTATAGTCTCCACAGAAGGGGTTCGCCAGGGGTGTATTTTAGCTCCTTTCCTTTTTTTAATTTATACCAATGGCCTAGAGGCATTTTTATTAACCCTGGGCGGAGCTCATGGAGTTTCACTCCGCGGAATTCAAGTGGGCGGAGTATTGCTCAGCCTCCCCTAGTCATGATTAATGAGGGCCTCTCCATTCCTTAATCATGGCCCAGGAAGTTGCCTCGCACTCGCGCTGATAGAGGGCTGAAGCTGCACACTCACTTTCCACCTTCGCTGAACGGAAAACTTTATCAACCCGAGGGCTTCTCCATTCCTTAATCATGGCCGGGTACGTTGCCTCGCATTCGCTCTGATAGAGGGCTGAAGCTGCACACTCACCTTCCACCTTTCCTGAACGGAAAAAGTTAGCAGCCCATAATAATCCTGTCCCTAAAGTGGCTGCTGCCTCGGCGCACCCAGCTTGTCTTCCCGGCCGTGAGCTTATTACTCAAACTTCTTTTTTTACCCTGTAAACATGTTCAGCTACCTTGCTGGGGGCAGTCCCTGCACCAACGCCATTACGTCACTGCGTGCTGCACAGGAGATGTGCAGCAATGGAAAATGCTCCCGTCCCTTGCATGTGCTTGGTAACTGCTCGTGCACTGCACTGCTCACTGCTCAGGAATCAGAATGTGGGGTCAAAGAAAAGGCGAGTATCTCTTTATTTAAGGCATTGTGACAGACGCTTCTTTTGAAAAGGCGAACTCCGGCAGCTTTAGCTAAATATAGAATAATAATACTTGGCATATATCTATGCCTATTTTATTTGCCTTGGGGAGTCTGGTTATACGGCTCTAGAGAGAGCACTTTACACCGCTTTACATAGAAAATGCTTTGACATGAATCGTTCGTGATACGTATCGCTGCATAATTGCTCCAGCTAGCATAGTGCCATTATTGGCAACACACCCCACCCACACAAACACATAGCATGCATGCTACATAAATAAATACACAACACAACTTTTGTTTGGAAAAATATTGCTGCAGGTTTATTCCATACAAGAGTATGCAATATGGTGGGTTATCTTACGGGCGATCCAAGGGCAGGCAGCCCCTCGCTGCCCGCCCGCCTGATGAGCCAAGCACTGTGGAGAACCCAATCAGTGCTACCTTATGGGGGTGATCCTCTTTCCGGATCACGTGACACATTACTCACGCCCCTTTCAGGGTGGAGCGTAGCAAGGCAAGCCCCCGGTTGTTCAGGCCCACAACCGCCCGAAGGACTAACGGGGCGCCGACGCGGTTTTCCAGGAACCTGCCATGAGGCTCCTGGTATTTGGCTCTGGCACCCCTATTGTGCCGCGCAGAGGTACCCTTCTGTACCCATCCGCTTCCAGATCGCCCTGTAACTCCGCCTGCAACAGAAAGAAAACATTACAACATTCCATGTACCTTGCCTGCCACCCCCATGCCGGGTACACAGTAGGGTGGGAGACGGCGTGTCCGGCGCAACAGAGGACACCAGGAAAGTGGGGGAAGACCTATATACCTTCCCCCCTTCATGGCGCGCCGGAAGTGACGCGCCAAGCATGCCACAGGCAAGGACGGGGGACTCCTTCCCGAGTCCCCAGGGTTGGAATGGGGGGGGTGGGTTGGTGCCCAAATGGCACTAGAGGGCCGTCCGCTTAGGTGGCCCCCTGCGGGGGCCGCGGGCAGCCGCATAGTGCCATTATTGGCAACACACCCCACCCACACAAACACATAGCATGCATGCTACATAAATAAATACACAACACAACTTTTGTTTGGAAAAATATTGCTGCAGGTTTATTCCATACAAGAGTATGCAATATGGTGGGTTATCTTACGGGCGATCCAAGGGCAGGCAGCCCCTCGCTGCTCGCCCGCCTGATGAGCCAAGCACTGTGGAGAACCCAATCAGTGCTACCTTATGGGGGTGATCCTCTTTCCGGATCACGTGACACATTACTCACGCCCCTTTCAGGGCGGAGCGTAGCAAGGCAAGCCCCCGGTTGTTCAGGCCCACAACCGCCCGAAGGACTAACGGGGCGCCGACGCGGTTTTCCAGGAACCTGCCATGAGGCACCTGGTATTTGGCTCTGGCACCCCTATTGTGCAGCGCAGAGTTACCCTTCTGTACCCATCCACTTCCAGATCGCCCTGTAACTCCACCACAACTCTGGAGGCGGCCCCCGTCGCCGCCAGAGCCCCCCCCCACCAAAACAGCTACACTCTACCTGCAACCTCGCCTCTCAAGGGCCTCCTGCAGATCTAAAGGGAATAGATCCATCCCTATTGGTGACAAGTGAACCCCATCTTTGTCAAAGTTCCCTTGCACATTATCTTGAATCATCTCATGTCTGATGAAACCCAGACCCCTCTGGTCTGTGAACTTACGCATTGAACTAGTCACTCTCTTTCGGGAATGTTCAACGGCCTCCTCTGAATTAGCCCCGTGCCACACTCTGCGGGGGATAATCTCAGACCACCAGATCTCACATTGACCCATGTACCTACTGATTTCCCCTAAATCAGCGTTCATGGCTTGTAAAAGTGGCCTCCTCCCCATGGCAGTGAGGCCGTTGCCCCCTAGATGAATCACTAAGAAGTTGGGGAGAACTCAATATCTGTTCCCATCTGTTCATGAGGCCCCTTAGATCTGAGAACTTGTGCATTGACTGTTCACCCCCTGCGGGCATTTTCCTCTGCCATACATGGCTTAGCCCCGTGCCTATCTGCGCGGGACGATTTCAGACAACCATAGCTCACATTGCCCCATGTATGTGTTGATCTCACCTAGTTGCCGTCCTTCTAGCACTGTATGTGCCTGAAGACCTGTGTCCCCATTCCATGGGACAGCAGCCCACTTGTTAGGAGACCGCTCCCACAACCCGCCTGCCTACTTTGGCTATCAGGGCGAGAAGTTTAATGCTTAACTGAAGCAACCCGTAACCTGCCCCTGGAGCAGAGTGCACGTATTTTGTTGAGGTTGACCCGACATATGCGCCGTCCCTTTGAATGCTAAATCATGGCGCACAGGAATGTTTGTGACTAAAAGTATGTGACAATGAGCAGGTGTGTCCTCATGCACTTGCCATGTCTCCCTTATTCCTTATGGGAATTTCTGCTCAGTTCCCTCTGTGGTGAAACCCCCTAGGCTTCCCAGCTTAGTGATTCTGTCTGCTTTAAGACAGTGAGCACTGTCTGCAATCTAGCGCCTAACATACAGGATTAACTAAGCCCTCGTTTACCCCATACTAGATTATTCCCAAATTTGGGGGTTCACACTGCCCACCCTGTGCAGGCCCAGCAGAAGGTAAATTACCTGCTCCGTTAAATTTTTCATTTTGTTGAATACTGGACGTGCCAAATGTTCTTTTTACATAGCAGCCTTTTGTGTTTGATACCTTGTTTCCCCATTTATAGGGACAGCAGCACCCTATGTTGGCTAACAGCGTCCCCACCCAGCCTGACTAGTGTGGCTATCCGGGGCGGGGCATATGAACTTAACTGAAGCAACATGTCACCTACCCTTGCTTCTGGGGTGCACCTACTTTGCCCCGTTAGCCAGACAATTGCACAGACCCCTTTGATTGCTAAACCCTGGTGAACACCAAATGGTGTCAAATCTTGGTTAGAACAAATATATGTATTGCGCCCAATATTGGCGACACCTCACCCTTTTGTGGAGTGACAACTTACGCAGCTCGACAGGCTTGCTTAACTGCCGTCAGATCACAGATGCACAGTACCTGCTATCCATCTCTGACTCTGGATGCTTAAACCAGCAAAAGTGTCGGATTCCCAGGTTCCTGTTTAGCTGCAGTACACCTTCAGTGGATCCGCTGGGAGATACCACCCGTATTGGTCATGAGAACCTTAAGAAGCACACAATTTTCACCTGGGCGTACCTCTAAATGAGACTGGCTCCACACAGCTGTAAGGCCAGAGACACACATATTAAACCTATTTACTGGTTTTTGCCACTTGGCACCCTTCTGGCTGGTGATGCGGAACCTCCTACCCAGCATAAGCTGACCGTCTAGCGTTGATGCCACACCACCCGTGTCCCTTGAATCACCCTCCCTCCCCCTGTGCAATAGTCATATTGCTAAGTGGGCAATCAATTCAACATCCCTCCTTTCCTGCCGGACTGTTGCCTGTTCAGTTTGGTCTGTGGTGACTGCACCCAGACTTCCCAGGCAGCTGCATTGCTGACAATGTGGGCAGTTGACCTTGGGGGAGTCTCACACTTGCAACTTGCAACTACAGTGATTATTTAAATTAAAATGATACTGTGTATCTAAATGAACTATGCACAGGTAATTGAAACTCTCACATGTGCGGTTGTTGTGAACAACAAGGTGGATGGCCAGGATGTGTTGGGGGACCTCCCCCTTACCAGTCTCTGCTGTAGTTTGTGGTGTAGGCTGAAATGTTCCTATGGAACCTCAAGATTTAAAGCTGGAAGCCATCTGGCGCTTTGCGGTGACCCAGAAGATCCGGCAAATGGAGGACCCCTGTGCCTAAACTATGCCCCTACGAGCTTTTGCATTGTAGGCTAACGTGATACACTTTGTTCTGGAGCCCCCCCAATGGAACAGCCCGCTGTAGCTCAGCGGACAGGTGAAATTGTATCCCAAGCCTTCTAATGTGTTGTTTACATGGTAAAAATTGGGGCTACTTTTAATACCACCGGTGGTGGAGAACTGGTGGAGTGCTGTGGACCTACTGCCAGCGTCTCCCATGCACCGTCAGGGTTTTCTAAGCCCAATCCCATACCCTCCTAGTCCCCCTAGGATTTAACAGAGTTGTCCCCCAACCTGGGGTGCGGTGGCCCGCTAGCTACTGGACCAGTATGTGAGTACTATCAGGGACCTAAAGCTTTCCTATATCTCAAGCAAGGAATGGCCACCCGCAGCGCTCAATCACTCCAGAATAACATTATCTTCACTGGCAAGTTGGCCTAGCTAAATTATTACTTGCTGTCCAGTATGGGTCCAACCCAACACTTAAAGAAATGCTTGCTTCCTTGGTGTAGGTGATGCAGCCTGCATATACTACGCTAAGAGCAGAGTGCACCTGCTCAGTGATCCCCTGGCTGCTTGTCTGGCCTTCCTTTATGCCCAGGGATACCTAAGGCAACGCTTCCATTCCAAAATGATGGGACTGTGCAAGAACTGTAATGAGCCTGCCCCAGTCACCCAACATGCAAGTTGGCCCTGACTAACCTTGTTTTCTGGTGCCAGATTTGGGAAGGCGTTTCCCATGTTCTGTCGACTACTGTGCTGTAGGAATGCTGAATGCAAAGTGGGGATGCTAACCTGCCCCAAACTCTGCGGACACAGCAGCCTGCGCAAGCTTGCGACAGACATCTGAGAAGCTTGACAACCAACAAAACAGTCCCCAGCACCCGGGGGCCATGCCGCCATTCCTTGGCCTGTAACTATGCACAGGTAATAGAACATTTTTAAACGTTCAGTAAATGTGACACATTGGACTTGTCCCACAAACTTAAGCCATGCACCCCTAGGGAGGTCTGGCTCTCCTCTACTTCTGCTAATGTGTACCAGGGAGCAGGCCAGTCAATGGGAACAGGGGGGGGAACAGTATGTCCAGCTACCTGCCCTTTCCTGAATCTGGTAATGCCTAGTGTTCCTTACTACGTCGTTGCCCCCTGTGCTCTAAACCAGTGTTTCCCCAACTTTCTAAAACACAGCGCACTTGTAAGGTGACAACTTCCCACACCCGCCAGGCTGCCATGGCTAAAGGGTGGGTGATTATAGCTTACTTAAGCAACATGCCCATCATTAGTGGCATCGACCAGACATCAACGCAGGCAACTTTGGTGATAAACTGCGGCGCCAATTGAATGGTGTCACTCTGGTTTGCGAATGTATGTATATTGTACATCAGACATGGAGTGCCCTGCTTAGTTTCGGCCGGATGCGCCACCCATCCGGCCTATGGAAATTGTGCAAAACTGTCGCTTACTACACTGCTGAGTGAGCCCACAGCGTTTCACAAAATTCCTTTAAAATTTCCCTTTCTGACTAATTGTGAATACGTTCACCCCATGGTATCTTGGCGCTGAATAACATGGTTATTGTTACCCAACTCAATGGTACTTGTTTTAACAACCTCTGAAGGATGAAATGCTAAGTGGACCTACCAGGCTCTGAACCTGTGGCCAGGAGGACGAACACAAGCCCCCTTCTGTTTTCCCGCTCCACAGACCTGTGAAATTGTATCCCAGTGCCGACTTCTGGCACTTGAACCCTTGCTTGGACAGGCCAGAGTTAGAAACCTATATCTTGAAGGCGTGCCAGCCGGCTGACCGCCTCCAACACCAGAGTGTCACTCAGCCACCCCTTAGCCTGGATACTAAACCAGATATAGATGATCTTATAATTGACAATGGCACATTACAAAACTTTACTTACTATGGGCAGGGTCGAGCACCATGCCCCCCAGGTTTTGGGGACATACCTACAGACCTGAGACTAACATAGCATACTATCTGAATATACCTTGCGTATACCTGTTAGTTCGTCGTAAGTGCAGCTGAATGTTAATTGTTTTCCAATTATTCAATTAGCGCCTGTGTTTGCACCCCCCTGTTAGCTCTGCCATACCTGAGCAACAGACCTCCCACCCGCGTTTTCCAGAGGGGGGGGGGCAGACGCTGTGAACCCCTAATTGGGGAAAGTTAAAAACAGTGCTCTATGAGAATGTCTGGATAAAAGGAGCCCAAAACAGGGGTGTGGACAAGTGAGCTGTACAATCTATCCGTGGGGGCCCGGGCACCCGACACCGGCCGCGCCTGCCCTGAGCTAGCCGCCCCCATCCAAGCTGCCAAGGTTTCTGATAGCTATGTGTGGCATTTTCATAATTTCAGTGCAACTATGGATGGCATTTCAAAGACTATGAGAGACAGTTTCTCACGAGCGAAATCAAACAAAGACGATGGGGGAAACATATCAATATCAGTACTTACACCCATAGAGCAACGAAAATCCTAATAAGCGACGTGGCACCCACTGAGGCCCGGTTCACACTGCTTGGCAATGTATACACATAATATCACAAATGCAATTCTGCCCTTTACCTCAGAAATGCCAGCAGCCATCACCTTTACGATCCCAGCGAAAAACATACAAACTTGAACCAACCTGAAAATTCCACTTTTAAAGTGTCACGCTTTCTGCTAACTATGCCCTTTTAAAATTTATTTGAAATTTATCATCCCTTTCACACCGTCCCCTTACACTGTCAAGGTACCCTGTCCCGGACCACCCAAAGCTTCCCCTATGGGACCCAAGTCCAACAGGAGGTAAGATACCGTGAACCATTGCTTCACCCGACAGCTGTAAAAACATTTGCTTCCTCGTGGGAGAAGGCAAAGGAGTTTGCATTTCAGCGTTATGCAACAGCCTTTCCTAGTTAGATGCATCCTGCACCTATGTGCTAAATGCATACTCAAAGCTACCTTCCCTCTAGCCACTGCATCGGGGCCTGGGTATTACACCCTCGCCTATCGCGGCGGAGCAGGAATAACCAATTTACTGAAGCGCTCTCCATTAACCCGCATGTAGGATGGCAATTGGTGATGCCAAACCACTAGTGAGACTTCCACTTGTCGTCCTGCTAACGTTGAACAGCCCTCCGATGCCTTCGGGACAAGTCCGCCCTATATAAAATTGCAAAATTAAACAAATACGCAATCCGGCACAAGAACATAGCCCGCCGCAAAACACTCATACAAGGTTCCCCACTCAGGCAGCAATTGCGCAGCTACCTTGCCCAGGCACCATTCGAAGCAAACTGGGAGCGGAAAACTAGACCACGAGGGTCAAGACGCTCGAAACGCGCCCTGGGCCCCATGAAGCTCCCCATACTCTGGCCGCATAAAATCCCTATTCGAGCTGTTCGGGCGTTGAGCCCCCCACCAACGGGGCACCAGGAGCCATATATCTGCTGCGACCCGTGCGCCATTCGTGATGTGAAAGACATCCAAACCAAACCATTAACAACCGTACCTGCCTCGCTGCACTGTGCGCCGACTCGCAGGACCTGTGCCCCACCCCAGCCCGTTGTCTGCCAGGCTGACGCCAAGGCCTGCCCCCGACCAAAAATGCTAACGGGGCTGGCCGCTCCAGCCGTGAGGCCATAATCTCCACACCGGCCTGCTAATACTGGGAAACAGGACAACGATGCGCACCTAGCTCCAGCGTTCCATGCTTGCCGGCAGCATTACCATCACGGCGAATCGCACCGGTGATGCCCTGCTACTACTGAGATTCCAAAAGTTTTTGGGGCGCTTCACCCTCGCGCCAGCTCTCTTGCCCAGCACCTACTCATTAAACTCGGACAACCTCAGAATCAAAACTGCTTACGACGTTGGTGGGTCGCTGCCAAGCATGGGCCATAACTCTACCCCTGGCGACCTACACCTTAACCTTCACGTACATCCCCACCTGGGACGGCGGGGAGCTCTGCCGGGTCACAACCTCCGACTGCTCCATCCTGGCCGCTCGGCCCCCCAACGTGGTCACCCCGGTCTGTGGAGGCAGCGGAACGACACTCGCTTCGGGCCCATCACTCAGGCCGATGCCTGAGCACTACCACCAGTTTCCCCCTACCGCAACCATATGCCGGCCGGGGATGCGGTACCTGCAAAATTATGTTCAGCATTGCACCACCCAATTATTGTAATGTATGTTTCCAAGCCGGGATCCGAACCCATGACCTTCTCATTGGTAGACGCCTCACTCTCCTGTTAATGCTATCTCAATTTCCACAGAGACATAACCAACTTACGTGGCACACCCGACCTTGCTCGGACAATATGTAGCCGCACAGTTTAAATCTTGCAGACTACAACTCATGCCGTTACCTGAATGAGTCAAGCCGTTCAGTGTCTCATACCACCTTTACTGAAATTACGTTCCGCATTCCACAAGGCTCGAATCCTGCACGCCCCCACTACAGTGCACGGATGCTTCCGTTATTCGACATCCTTTCGCTACAAACGTGCGTCTTCCAGGCCCACTACAGTTGATACGTCGCCCAGTGGCAGCAAACAACCCCGTGCAACCTTCGCTCGGTCACGAGAGGGGGGGGACGAGAAAGCTCGCCGCTGGACCCCGACACCCGGGCCAGGCCAACAATCGCGTAAGATGCCCGGCACGCCTCACCATGCCGTCGACCGATAGGTCACAGGCCATGAGTCACCATCCCCGCAGTACACCAGTCTCTGCTATCGCACCCCCCATCCCCAAAGTAATATATGGGAGGGGGGCAGGAAGCGTCGCTCGTCAACCCACGGGCCGTGGCCAGGGTGACTACTACTAACCTCTTTCGGCGAGATGAAGACCCGACACGACAGCATGAAGCAAAACCTCCAACCCAGTCCCAGGGTCAAGCTACCAACGTGAGACAACCAGTCAAGACGGCATGTCCGGCGCAACAGAGGACGCCAGGAAAGCGGGGGAAGACCTATATACCTTCCCCCCGCTCCACGGCGTGCCGGAAGTGACGCGCCAAGTGCGCCACAGGCAAGGAGGGGGGACTCCTCCCCGAGTCCCCAGGGTTGGAAAGGGGGGGTGAGTTGGTGCCCAAATGGCACTAGAGGGCCGCCCGCTTAGGTGGCACCCTGCGGGGGCCGCGGGCAGCCACATTGAGCGTGAAAAGTGCAGCGAGTTACATGATTGCATCATAGCAGGGATGCTCATATCCAAGGTGCCTGGCTATCGTTATTGAGCCCTCAAAAGCAAAATGTTGAGCTTAAGAAAGACCCGTGATCAGCGAGTTTGCTAGAAAATCCAGTAAAGTGCCCACAAGCTTAAACTACCGTAATACATCCACCTTTTGGTAATGTTTGGAACTTAGTAGCCGAGTGTGATATCAGACCGAAGGTCAAACGTTTGTAATGTACATAACTAGCTGCTATTTCCATGTTATATTGTCTTCTTTCTGACTGCTACAGTTATAGCCACATGCTTACAATCAGGGCCGGTCCTAGGATATGTGGGGCCCCGGGCAGAATAGGAACATGTGAGGCCCCTAAGCAGATACGACGCAAGATCGGATCGGGCCGGCTAAGAAAGTTATTTTTTTTCCTTTAAATTAAAATTATCCCCCGCCCCCACAGTTAACAGCTAACAACCATTGACAAAACGCAGCCGCGGCCGACTCATGCCGGCCGCAACTGGGTTTTGTCAATGGTTGTTAGCAGTTTAAGCTAAATGAGTAACTACAATAAATGATTTTACTTTCACCTTGTTGTTTTGACCAATAAGTAGCTCCTTCACACACACTTGCATAGAATCACAACTGCAATGCAGGACCATTGCTCTTTGTGCTCTGCAGAGAGGCCATATTTTGAATGATCATGTAATCTGAACACCTTTTTGGCCCACAGACAGGCACAGTGTGAAAGTTGTACTGCCTGCAGCCTCAACGCCAAAGTGCTCAACTGTAGCCTGTTATAAGCACCTGGAGGCGACTCAGTACAAAGGGTGCATCATCCAAGAGTAATATGCTGTGAAATAAAATACACAAACACACATGCTGGAAATAGCTAGCACTCTTGGGGAATGCAAGATTCAGTAAAGCATTGGAAATATAAACAGGGACAAAATTACTGCCATGGATTACCCTAACAGCAGGACCCCTGGAATTATGTGGCAGGAGAGGGTTAAATTATGTGGCAGGGTGAGTAAATTATGTGGCAAGAAAAGGCAAATTATGCGGCATAACCCGGCACATTTTGAAATAGTATTACTTCATTTTTTTGCCATTTTTAAACTTGGTAACACTGTTTGGGCACTGGTTGCACCCTATTAGTACCAATTTAACACCCAAATTTAGTAGTGGGAAACAAAAAGTTGACTATTCCAGCTTTTCAAAGGGCCTTCCCACTTGCGGCAAGACGTGTCGCTGCATTTTTAGTAACTTTTGAACTGTTTGAGATAGAAAGCAATTTTGTTGTTAAAATCTGTAGATTATGCAGCAGCTGATGGATTATGTGGCAAATGCGTCAAATGCATAATTATGCAGAAATCGCCGCCACCGCACAATCGCATAATTCCAGTGGCCCTGCCTAACATTTAGCATCAGACTGGGACAGAAAATAGGCCTCTGTTCCAAAATAAAAGGGGCTCCCATTAGGGAGTTAGTTAGCTAGAAAAGTGTCCCATGTTTGCAAACTAGGGCAGTTTTAAACTTGTAAAGACCTGCTGTATACGTTTTTTGTAAGGTATTGAAGACTGCACTGATTTGAGTTTGCTGCAGGCAATGGTTGCTTTAATATCATAAAAATCAACAGTAAAAACCGGCTCACCTGACCATAAAGCAGGTCAACAACTAGCCAAAAAAGCGGCCAACATACTGACCTGACAGCAGGGCTTTAAGTGCGGTGAAAAAACCTGTCATTGCCTCCAGATAAATATTGCAACAAGTAAAATTACACCTAGAACAAGCCAGTACTATTGGCTTTGTCAGTGCTTATTAGTTGTATAAGATGAATAAGCAGCATCTACAGCTTCCTTGTATATAAAATTGAAAATGCTCCAGTTCTGACATGATGAGACTGTGAAAGAACTATAACGAGTCTCTTTGAAGTTGCATTAAAGGCAGCGAAGGGTGGCACTGCTGCAGAATTAATATTTGTTTTTTCCCTCTGAGGGTGAGGGCAAAAATGGAGAGCGGGCCCGTCTCATCACCTGCTTTTCAGAACTTTCATTCATTGTGCAGACACTGGATCAATGTTTTTGCAGGCAAAGTTAAGGACATGAATATAGGGCCCCTTTTCAATGTCCATTTTAGTTTACTACCGGGTCTAAGGGGCCGATTCCGATTCAGGCCGGAAAACGTACCGACCGACTCGGTACGGGAATATTGTCCGACCGACACGGACCGGCGCTGCCCGATCCGCGTAGTACGATGCAATGCATGTGAATCACGACCGACTCGCACGGAACACAAGCCGAATGACCGAACCGCACGGAAACCAGCTATCCGGCAGGAAAACTACGCGAATCGAACCGACCGACACGCACCAGGAATGAACCCGACAGAAACGTACCCGCGAACTCCGACCCGTGCAGTACGATGCAATGCGTGGAAAACCAGACCGAGTCCCACGGAGCCCAAGCCGCACGACCGACACGCATACAAAACCGAGCCGAAGCAACCCAATACTCCGCGACAGACGCGTACGCCGCACATGAAACCCAGCAGAAACACCGCTTGAAAGACTCGGAGAAGCCTGCACGAGCCAACTTCAGCGTCCTACTCGGTCAGAAGAACGTCTCCGACATGCCCAAAACCCACAAAGGAAAAATACAAAAAAAAAGGGCCAAACAAGCAATGACAAAGTCAATAAATACAGGGGTGAAAAAACATGGAACAAAGACACACCCACAACCCCACCCATGTAAAGACCACAAATCACTACCATGATCCTTTGCAAATTCAACTGACCTGCCAGCACAGAACACCATCAGACAGCAACCACAGACACACTCACAACTCATCCATCACACAAGCCACACACCAAATAGCACCCTCACATACACCCAGCAAAACCTACACTCACCCACCCTCACTTGCACACTCACACACACATCAACACCCACCACCACCCATCACCATGCCCCCAAAGAAGAATCCAAAGTTCCTAGACAGTGAATTGGAAGTCCTGGTAGATGAGATCCTCAGGGTACATTGGTCCAACAGACCCCCATGTCGCAGAAAACCAAGATGTGGGAAAGGATCGTCGACAGGGTGAACGCACAATCACCATGTTTGCGCACAAAGGAAGACATCCAGAACAGGTGGTATGATGTGCGCAGGAGGGTCAAGGACCTACTAAAGAAGGATTACGCCTTGAATCATTGCACCAGCAGTGGCCCTCCTGCCTAACCACTATACCTCAGGCCCTGGGAGGAGAAGATGCGGGCCATCCTACCACCAGTGAGCATATATGGACTATCAAACATCCCAGAGCCTGGTGAGTACACAACCAATATACCCAATATCGTGTGACAATACACACACATCACTGTCAAGGGGATAGTCAAACCACGCACCCTTAGCAAATCCACAGCAACCAAAAGATAATCATCCCAAGATGTGTATGTTAGTTAGAGAAACACAATACATGCCATCTCATAGTGATATGTAACTGTGTCATGACATGTACAAACCTAACAACAAATAGAGCAAGGCAGTGGCACAAATCTAACCAACTAACACTGTCAGATATTTTGCCACCACTAGAACACCACCTCACAGGGAAGCTCACTGAAAGGAAGGAATGCTGTGTATGCTGGTGAAGTCAGTATAGCCAATAGCATGATGGGAGTTGTAGTCACAGATATCGGTCACCCTCACAATTGGCCCATCAACACCACTCTGAACCATGCTCACATCACAGGGAGTGGAAAAGAACTGACAAGATGGCTGACACTGGGTACTGCTGTGGGGAGCACAAGGCCCTGCTGGGAACTGTGCACCAACCAACAACAGGACACCACTGTCAGCCATCTTGCCATTGCTGTCACACTCACACACAGTGAAGTTGACTCAAAAGGAAGGAAGTATGGGCATGCTGGGAAGGGGGGTGTAGGCAATAGCATGATGGGAGTGGTAGTGGTAGTGGTAGTAAGACCTCCGACCCTCGGTCTAGGTCCACTCTCTCCTCACTGCTCCCCTGTGCCATCTCTTGCCTCCAGACCCCGACCTCCTCCTTGGGAGGTTCGAGGCTGCTGCCCGCTCCTGCGCCTGCTGCCCGCTCCAACTGGGACCAGACTGCCTCCAAGCACCGTAACCTTTCTCAGCCGTTTTTTTTCTTATTTTTTCCCTGTTGTTCCACTGTTATTGTGCCCATCTGTGTCTTGCTCTAATTCCACCACTGTTTTTATTTTCTCGTGCCTGCCTGTTCCTTTTGCCTTTCGCCGCTGCTGCCCCTGCGGCCCCTCCCCCCCGGAATTTCCCCCTCCGGAATTTCCCCCCGGAATTCCCCCCCGGAATTCCCCTGCTCCCGCCTCCCAGCCTGTCCTCCCTCCCACCTCCCCTACTTAATGGCGGCCACTGCGCGGTCGCGCAGCGGACGTGCGCAGCGGGCGCGCCGCCAGCGTGCCAAAGGCAAGCCCATCTGCGCCCGTCCGCGACCCGACCGCGGCCAGCACCAGGAACCCTGGACCTCCCACTACCCATCGCTACGTCACCACCACCCTCCTCGCACTCAACGCTGGAAGACTTAGAGAATGCCAACAGGCCTCGCCGAACACGACCCACGGCCAGTTCTCCTGCCTCCACTGCCGACAGACCCTCACCGCCACCCCGGCCTCCAACACCGCAGACGCCAGCACCGGCGACTCCCTAAAATGCATCCTCCTCAATGTACGCTCCGTACACAAACACGCCATGGAAATCTGGAACCTACTCGACTCTCTTTCGCCCGACATCACCTTCTTCACAGAGACCTGGACCAACGCATCCTCCACCCCCGACATCAGCACCGCCATCCCAGACGGATACAAGATCCAGAGGAAAGACCGCCCCAACCACCCAGGAGGGGGCCTCGCCATCGCCCACAAGATCACCCTCCGCCTCACCACCTCCAGCGAAACCTTCCCCTCCGCCGAACACCTGCACTTCAAGATCCAGACCACCCCCAAAGCCACACTCCAAGGAACCCTCGTCTACAGACCCCCCGGCCCCCGAACACCCTTCGCCACCACAATCACCGACTTCATCGCACCCCACGCGATCGCCTCAACAAACTACATACTCATTGGAGACCTGAACTTCCACCTCGACAACCCCAGTGACCCCAACTCCACTATCCTTCGTGACAACCTCGCCAGCATCGGACTTAAACAACTCGTCAACACACCGACCCACAGAGCAGGACACACCCTCGACCCCATCTTCGCGGCAGGAAACAGCGTCCATTTCAGCCACACAACGCAGCCGCCATGGACCGACCACCACTGCGTACACTTCGCCATCAACAAACCCAAGGCACCCAAACCAGCCCCACGCCCACCACGAAGGAACTGGAGCAAGGTTACCGACGAGCAACTTAACTCCACCCTCACCCGAGACAACCACACCTGGGCACCCGACGCAAACAGCGCAAACGACGCAGCCAGAGAACTCCACACCTGGATCTCCAACTGCGCAGATGAGCTCGCCCCGCTACGCAACCCCGACAGACAACGCCCCAGGAAAGCCGCCTGGTTCACAACCGCTCTCCAAAAAGCCAGACGCACCTGCAGACGCCTGGAGAAGAACTGGAGAAACACCAAGACAACCGAAAACCACACCACCTACAAGGACGCCATGACGGACTACCACAACCAGATCAGAGCCACCAAAAGGAACTTCATCCACAACAAAATCCTGGCCAACTCCAAGGAACTTTTCAGTGTCATTCAAGAATTCACCAACCCACGCAGCGAAGCCACAGACATCACCCCATCCCAAGACCTCTGCGACAAGCTTGGAACCTATTTCCACCTCAAGATCAAAAACCTCTACGACAACTTCATCGACCATCCACCAGGCGCCACAGACGGCCCCCCGCCCCCAGAAACACCAGCCAGCCCACCATCTCCAACTGGACACCGATCACGGCCGAAGACACCGCCTCGACTATGAAAAGCATCCACTCGGGGCCCCCACTGACCCCTGCCCCCCTCACATCTACCACAGAGCCGTGGCCGCCATCGCACCCAAACTACAACGCACCATTAACACCACCTTCAAAACAGGCACCTTCCCAGATGACTGGAAGCGCGCAGAAGTCAGACCCCTGCTCAAGAAGCCCACAGCTGACCCCACCGACCTCAAGAACTATCGGCCCATCTCGCTCCTCCCCTTCGCAGCCAAAGTTGCAGAGAAAACAGTCAATAGGAAACTGACACGATTCATTGAAGAGAACGCCGTCCTCGACCCGTCCCAATACGGATTCCGAAGCAACCACAGCACAGAGACCGCCCTACTTGCCGCCACAGACGACATCCGCACCCTCCTGGACCAAGGCCACTCCGCAGCCCTCATCCTACTCGACCTAACAGCGGCCTTCGACACTGTCTCCCATTGCACACTAGTCGTCAGACTACACGACGCAGGCATACAAGGAACAGCCCTGGACTGGATCCGATCATTCCTCACCGGAAGAAGCCAAAGGATCAGACTCCCACCCTTCCTCTCCGACCCCACGAAAATCACCTGCGGAGTCCCACAGGGTTCATCACTGAGCCCCACCCTCTTCAACATTTACATGGCCCCCTCGCAGCCATCGTCCGACAACACGGCCTCAACATCGTATCCTACGCCGACGACACCCAGCTCATCCTCTCCCTCACCAAAGACCCCACCACTGCCAAACTCAACTTCCAGAAAGGAATGCAAGACGTCGCAGTCTGCATGACCAACAGCTGCCTGAAGCTCAACGCCGAGAAGACAGAAGTCCTCATCCTCGGTACCACCCCTTCTGCATGGGACAGAACCTGGTGGCCGACCGCCCTCGGAAGCCCACCTACCCCCTCAGACCACGCCAAGAACCTCGGCATCATACTCGACTCATCACTCTCCATGAACCGACAGGTCAACACCGTCACCTCCAGCTGCTTCAACACCCTCCGCATCCTCCGCAAGACCTTCAAGTGGATCCCCCTGAGTCAAGGAAGACAGTCACCCACGCACTCATCACCAGCAGACTGGACTATGGAAACGCACTCTACGCCGGCATCAACAAGTCCCTACTCCGCAAACTCCAGACAGTACAAAACACCGCCGCCAGACTCGTCCTCGGCATCCCCCGACACGGACACATCAGCCAACACCTACGAAGTCTCCACTGGCTCCCCATGGAGAAAAGAGTCACTTTCAAAATCCTCACTCACGCCTTCAAATGCCTATACAACAACGGACCCAAATACCTCAACGACAGAATCAACTTCCACGTACCCAAAAGAAACCTCCGATCTTCCAACCTCGCACTGGCCGAAACCCCACGCATCCACAGAGCCAGAGCAGGCGGAAGATCCTTCTCTCACATTGCAGCCAAGACCTGGAACGAGCTACCGGCAGACATCAGACGCGCCCCCTCCCTGAACACCTTCAGGAAGACCCTCAAGACCTGGCTCTTCGGCTAAACAGATCTGCGGACCCCCCCCCTCAGCGCCTTGAGACCCTCACGGGTGAGTATCGCGCTTACAATTCCCTGATTGATTGATTGATTGAGTCACAGCTCAACATCCCCCACCCACATGGCCCAGCAAGCTCACACTGAAGCATGCACACCTCACAGGGAGTGAAAAGCCACTTCAAAGATGTCTGACAATGGTCCTCTGTTGTGGGGAGTACCAGGCCCTGCTGGGAACTGTGCGCCAACCAACTTCAGGACACCACTGACTGACATCCTGAAAGACAACTTGCACTCCCTGCAATGGAAGCACGTTCCATGGTGGGATATCTGGCTGGGTGGGAAGGAGGACTGACAGCTCTGACCATAGTCACAAGCAGTTTTCTCACACCCCCTTAACACAAACTCCACACAACTCACCTGGGAGAATGCAATGCCTCACACTCTAATTAAATATCCCACAAAGAACCACCACCCTGGGTTATGCTGTGTGAAGCACAGGGACACTCTTGGGACTTGTAGCCAAACAAACGCCAGGACAACACTGTCAGCCATCCTGTCAGCACAGGCACACTACCCCACAGGGAAGCAGAGTCAAAAGGAAGGAAGTATGGGCATGCTGGGAAGGGGGGTGTAGGCAATGGCATGATGGGAGTTGTAGTCACAGATATTGGTCACCCTCACAATTGGCCCATCAACACCACTCTGAACCATGCTCACATCACAGGGAGTGGAAAAGAACTGACAAGATGGCTGACACTGGGTACTGCTGTGGGGAGCACAAGGCCCTGCTGGGAACTGTGCACCAACCAACAGCAGGACACCACTGTCAGCCATCTTGCCATTGCTGTCACACTCACACACAGTGAAGTCGACTCAAAAGGAAGGAAGTATGGGCATGCTGGGAAGGGGGTGTAGGCAATAGCATGATGGGAGTGGTAGTCACAGATATTCGTCACCCTCACAATTGGCCCATCAACACCACTCTGAACCATGCTCACATCACAGGGAGTTGAAAAGAACTGACAAGATGGCTGACACTGGGTACTGCTGTGGGGAGCACAAGGCCCTGCTGGGAACTGTGCACCAACCAACAGCAGGACACCACTGTCAGCCAACTTGCCATTGCTGTCACACTCACACACAGTGAAGTCGACTCAAAAGGAAGGAAGTATGGGCATGCTGGGAAGGGGGGTGTAGGCAATAGCATGATGGGAGTGGTAGTCACAGCTCAACATCCCCCACCCACATGGCCCAGCAAGCTCACACTGAAGCATGCACACCTCACAGGGAGTGAAAAGCCACTTCAAAGATGTCTGACAATGGTCCTCTGTTGTGGGGAGTACCAGGCCCTGCTGGGAACTGTGCACCAACAAACAGCAGGACACCACTGACTGACATCCTGAGAGTTAACCTGCACCCACTGCAAGGGTGGCATGCTTCATGGTGGGATAACTGGGCTGGGGGGAGAAGGAGGTCCGGATGTCAACCAAATACCACCAATGCTGGCCATGCACACACCTCAACATCCACATTGCAAAGCATCAGGTTGGCAGGACAATGAGCCACACCAATATCAACCTCAGACTGTGACAACTTAGGACAATGCAATGTACAGGGCCGCATCCAGAGGTACAGTCACAACTGTCATGTGTTTGAACCATTGATGCCTGCAGAAACATAACATACATTGTGTGTCTCTTCCAAAAACAGGTGATGATGGGGACACAGCAGCAGATGAGGAGGAGTCCCTGTCCCAGGCTCTGGTGGCCCATGAGCTCTCTGGTGTGGAACAGCCTCTGCCCTCATCGGATGGTGAAGACCAACCTGGCACCTCCGGTGTGAGTCATCATGCAGCACCAGCAGGACCACCATCTGCACCCCCTGCACCCATTCCTCCAACATCTGCCGACACACAGACCACCCCGCCGACACGGACAGACCAAGGACACTCAATGACAACAGCACAGGGACCCCAGCCCACCGTGAAGCAACGGACAACAACCCCAGTACCAACCCCCAAGGGGGCCTAGGCTCACCTGTGCGTGCCACCGCAGGTCCCGCACGTGTGGCATGGGGTGGTGGGAGGGGTGGTAGGCAGAGGTCGCTGTTTGCAGAGGGGTCTGGACTGCATGATGACCCACAACTGGTACGCATTGCTGATGCGTACCAGAATAGCACCGAAGAGGTCAGCCAGGTAGTGGGGATCCTCAAGGACATTCAACAGCAGCAGGCTGCCCATCATGCCCGCTTGGACTCCCACATGTCCCGTGTGGAGACACACATGTCCTGTGTGGAGACACACATGTCTGGCATGGAGTCCAAGTGGGACACATTGGAAGAACTGACAGCGGTGCAGAGGGACATATTGACATGCCTCCGCCAGATTAGCACCAACATGGCCACACCTCCCTGTGTGCCCACAACATCTGGTGCCGCAACAACTGCAACTGCCACAGGGAGGGAGGATGACTCTGGTGGAGAGTCCTCTGCACCGCAGCGGCCTGCACGTGAGGGTCCCCCAGAAAGAAGAGGGGCCGTCCGAGGAAGGACAACTGAGAGGCCGATGGCCATGTACATCCCCCAGGAACCCAACACCTGTTCTGGAAATTCTCCTTTGTGTGCAAACTGTTCACCCTGTCGAATGCAACACAACTCTCCCACATGACATGGGGAGTTTAAGTTGGACTAATGCATCAGATGACTGTGGACTTTACTCAGGACATTTCTGCTACCAACACTTCCAACTCATCTGGGAACTTTGGATTCCAATCCCAATGTACAGCACACACCATCCAGTGCACTATCCTTACACATGTATGTAAATAAACTCACTAATACACCATACTTGCCTCTGTTGTGATTCCAACGTTGTTTTTGTCATGGAGATGATGATCTGCTAAATGACACTGTGCATGCTAACTGCTACAGCAAGTTCAACACCGTCATGTGAGTCATGGAGACGTGACACATATGAGGGAGACACACCACTAGGGCAACACAACACATACACACCAGGGCCAGCTGACTCATCGCCTACACTGATGTTGCCAGGAAATACAGTGGAATGCACAGACACCACACCTATTCACAGTCTGTGTTAACTAGCCCACAGGTGCAGTAAGCAAATGTCAGTCAGATGTGTGACCACAGACAACGCACATCCCAAAGTGAAGCACAGGTTTATTACACATTTGCAACATGTTGTTTCCACTACAGATGCAAGGTAATCCCACGTGGCAGTGGCCACACAGTCAACAAGTGTAGAAGAAATAAAGTCCAGGGGTGTGGGGCACATCACCTGTAGGGAAACGACTGCTTCCACCCTGGAAGTTGAATCATGGTGTCGGGGGATCCGAGTTGACCAAATAACTCTGAAAGCACCCTGTGAAGGACAGACATGACACACAGTCAAAAGCACTGAAGAACAGGACAGAGCTGCAATACTGATGCCCAATACATGTCACAAGATACCTACACAAAACCAAGTTAGCATGTCAACACTGTTGGGGAGTACAGACTACCTGTAAGGACACATCGCTGCACGCATCCAGTCAAGTAGCACATGGCCACACTGAAACAGCAACAGAGCACCACCAACACATATCATGCAAACTCAAATCATTGACATGACATCTCTGGATACTCACATTCAGCTGAAGAAGTTGGTGATGAGCTGTGTGCGGACATCACCCTCATCATCATCATCATCACTGGCATCGTGGCCCAGGCCAGGATCCTCCACAGGTGGCGGATGTTGGTCATCGTCATCCAGGATGAGAGGCAACTCCTTCTGCACTGCCAGGTTGTGTAGCATGCAGCAGACGATGACAATCTTGCACACCTTTGCTGGGGCATATGGGAGGGGCCCTCCTGTCTTGTCCAGGCAGCGAAAGCGGCTCTTCAGGAGACCAAATGTCCGCTCGATCACTCTCCTGGTCCGACCATGTGCCTCATTGTAGCGCATCTGGGCTGGTGTCACAGGGTTCCTGAGGGGTGTCAGCAACCACGGCATGTTGGGGTATCCAGAATCACCTACATACAGACAATTGCACATTAGCTGAGTTGGGTAAAGAGGGTGGAATACAACATTGCAGAACACACACAATGGTACAAAGTCAGTACACACCGACAAGCCAGGCACGCTGGTTCTGCATCTGTAACATCATCCTCGGGATGCGACTACTCCTCATCACGTAGGCATCGTGTGCAGAACCGGGGAAACGTGCACACACATGTGAGATGCTCATATCTGCAAGACATACCACCAGAGCATTGATAGAATGGTAATGTTTCCTGTTCCTGTATGCCTGCTCATGTGCCTGTGGTGGTACCAAAGCCACATGTGTCCCATCAATGGAGCCAATGACATGTGGCATCCTCCCCTGGGCATAGAAGTCACTCTTGATGTCAGTGAGTTGTTGACGTTTAGGGAAATAGATGTACTGGTTCAGGTATCTCAACATTGCCTCCAAAACATCGCGTAGCATACGGCTGAACATGGTCTGTGACATCCCACCAGCAGACGCCACAGTGTGTTGAAAGGTACCGGTGGCAAAGAATTGTAGGGCTGCCATCACCTTCACCTTGGGGGTCAGCGCTGTAGGGTATGTCCGGCCAGGTTGCAAATGTGGGGCCAACCGCACCGCCAATTCCTCAATCAGCGGCCTGTTGAAGCGGTACCGTCGGATGCAGTCACGTTCAACCATGGTTGCAAGGTCAGGGAATGGTCTATGGACAGCTGGTGCCCTGCAGTGCATAGGTGAACAAAGAAAGATTGTCAGTCACCCCACATATGTGGCATTGACCATACTCAATATCACATGATACATCATTACGAGACACAAGTACTTGATGTGTGTGCCGTTCTGTATGGACATATATGGCAGTACTTGATGTGTGTGCCGTTCTGTATGGACATATATGGCCAACATCTAACATCACAGTTTAACATGTGTTGACAACAAGTTCCAGGTCGTGCAATGGGAAATCATTAGGCTGTGTCACAGCACCCATGTACTGCTGTCACGTTCCAAACACACACCACAGTGACAAGTGAGGACAGATGTGCCACAGGCATCACAGCTCATTGACAGGTAGATTCCCAGGGACCCTGTATTGCCACATGGACAGTGGCATGACATGGCGTTTCATGTACACGTCAGCAAAACAACCATGACTCCCACAGGTAGTGGCCCCTGTTGCCTCTGCAGGACAGACATGGACGTCTGTGACACACACACGCACAACATCAAAGTCGATGCACAAACAACGTGGATGTGGAGACTGTCTCCCATTGTGCACATGGAATCAGAGACATCTGAAACACAACATGCACACAGACTGTGGAGGGCCATCACTATTGTGGCAATGGGTCACCCTGTGACGTACATACCTTCCCACATGGGACTCAGGGTGTATGTGACATGACATACACATACACAACCTGGAAATGTGACCATGCCACATGCCCTGAACTGAACAGTTGCACATCACAGTGGTCATGTGCACAACACACAAAGGATTCTGTCCCCATGAACACGTGCACAGCCTGGGAGTGGCTGCCCCCAAGTGCCACCAAAAAAACCACATGTTGACCCCCATACATACACAGGTAATGCAGCCTTACATGCCTTAGGATACAGTGTGGACAAGCTGTGGTGTTGTAGGTGTGCCCCTGAGTCCCTGGCAAGTTATTGTGGCTGGCATACGTTCACCAGTGACAACCATGGTGAAATATGCGAGTGATTTGTACAGGGACGCGTTGTACAGCAATGGACCGATCGGTGCGCACGCATTGGCCATTGCATATGATGTGGACGGATGCGTGTTGTCATCCGATATACGCGTTGTACAGCAATGGACCGATCGGTGCACACGCATTGGCCATTGCATATGATGTGGACGGAAATACGCGTTGTACAGCAATGGACCGATCGGTGCGCACGCATTGGCCATTGCATATGATGTGGACGGAAATACGCGTTGTACAGCAATGGACCGATCGGTGCGCATGCATTGGCCATTGCATATGATGTGGACGGATGCGTGTTGTCATCCGATATACGCGTTGTACAGCAATGGACCGATCGGTGCGCACGCATTGGCCATTGCATATGATGTAGACGGAAATACGCGTTGTACAGCAATGGACCGATCGGTGCGCACGCATTGGCCATTGCATATGATGTGGACGGAAATAAGCGTTGTACAGCAATGGACCGATCGGTGCGCAGGCATTGGCCATTGCATATGATGTGGACGGATGCGTGTTGTTTTTCGAAATACGCGTTGTACAGTAATGGTCCGATCGGTGCGCACGCATTGGCTATGGCCCGACATGGTAACGGACGCGTTTTCTAAGTTTTAACGAGTCTGATGCAGTGAATTCAGTTGGCCACCCACAACAATGTTGCAAATTCATGGGTGTCATGAAGTTGAACTTTTGAAGGATGCTGTGGGCGTGTATAAGTGGTGCAATTCCATGGATTGGCCAGATTCAGAAGATGCAAACGACTTGGACCTATCACTTTGGACACATGGGACAGTATCTGCCTCTGCAGCACACATATAATGCTGGCTGTTCCCCTGAGAGCTCACTTGCCTGTACTACATGCTCCAGGACGACATCTGCCACCACCACTGCTGCTGTCTCTGCATCCTCTGGCTACTGCAATGGCACGTACTGTGGAGAGAGCCCCAGCCTTCAGCACTGAGGAGAACCAGGCCCTGCTGGACAGCCTCCTTCCACAGTACAGCAAGCTGTATGGGAAACCAGGGGAGGAGGTGAGTGTGCTGTCCACTGCCTTACTAATTGTGCATGTTGTCTGACTAGCAAGACCTACAGTGTGCACACCACTGGCTAGCATGCTCACTGAGTAGTTGTCAGCCCCCAAAGTGTGTAGTTACATGCACTGAACAGGTATAGTGCAGTAACAGTGCATTCCAACAAGGTTTGACTTCCCAGGCAATGATACCATGTGGTAACTGCTGGAAAACTGTCCATAGCCATAGTTGCACTGCCTGTGTACATCATATGCCCCTGTGATTGAGACATGTATATCCAACTGTGTGATGCACGGAAATGTTGCATGTGTAGTAATGGCCTTTTCACTTTGTCATCCTCACAGGTTGATGCCCACCAGAAGCAGGGCATCTGGCTGACCATCGTCCGGGCAGTACGATCGGTGGGGGTCTACAGGCGCAGGATCCGCAACTGCCAGAAGAGGTGGCAGGACCATCGGGGCTGGACCCGGAGGATCGCAAGGGTCCAGCTGAAGCTGTCGCCTCCTCGCAGGAGGGGCGGACACCGGACCCTGACCCCCCACATGCTCCGGATCCTGGCGGTGGTCTTCCCTGACCTGGATGGGCAGCTGAAGGCCAGACAGCAGCAAGGAGGGGGTAAGTGCTAGCCTCAACTGTGTACTATGCCTGACATGCTCTATGCACTCCTTTAGCCTGGCTCCACTTCCACAGTAAAACTGTCATGTCGTCCTGGACTCATGTCCCTCACTTGTGTCATGCTCCCTCCTCATCTGATACACAGGTGTGGCCCTTACAGTCTGTGACTTAGGTCACTTGGGTACTGTGTACTTGCAGTTACCTGTGGTTCAAGTTGGGGACAGCATCAGTTACAGGAACTTTGTGGTGGGCTGCATGGGTGGTACAATTGCTCACAATGCCTGTGATCTGACATGTACTCTGGGTATGGCTTTAACATGTGTTCCAATTGCTGCTCTGACTCACCACATGTCTGGGGTATGTGCCACACACCCATGCTGCAGCAGAGACCAAGGTAGGAGCCTCAGTAGTATATACATCATGTGTGTGACACATGCATAGCCACCTGCCTAGTGTTCAGGGTAATACCATGTTGCACATGGACCAGGACTGTAATGCCTACTCCGGACATCGAAGGCACTCTGTTCTCCCACTCCCATGTGTCAGCATACATATTGGGCATTGTGAAGAGGGCACTCAGGTGTATGCCTCTGTGTCACCGTGGTGTGGCCTTGCTATTTGGACTCCTGGAGTGTTTAACAATTTGGGGTGGCCAGCCATCTGAGTTGTGACTATGGGATCTGCACATAGGTCAATGCATAGGTCTCTGATTTCTTGACTGTGCACAATGTTGTATGAAACATTGGGGTGCAGGCAGCTTTGGTTCATTCTCATCAAACGTTGAAGTGCTCATGTGTATGGATTTGTGTTTGCAGTCACTCAAATGTCTCATTTGATTGATGTGGGATCATCTCAGTCCTCATGATATGGGTGGCCAGGGATGCACATGTGCACCTGTCAGCTACAGGGCTTACTTTTCAAAAACTTCCATGATTGTGACACAGTGCAGACTGGTGTTGTGTGTATGCACTGCCCCTGTGACAGGAGACAGTTATGACTGACTTGCCAGACAGGCCTGTGCCATGACATTCCAATCGCAAAGGGTGATCCAGCAGTGGTGTGACATGTCCTGCATGCACACCATTGTTGCATTGTCTATCAGGACATGAGGACATCATTGTGTCTGGTGATGGAACCAAAACCCGCATATCAACAGAGACTTTGCCCATCACTTTTCCTGACACATGTACTGAGTCAGTGGCAGGAGATGGCATGTGTTTGGAGTGACACATTTCCATATGTTCTCTTGGATGTCCAACAACTGTGTATGTGGTGCATGTGTGCACATATGATTAGTCGCATACAACAGGCAGCAGACAGATGGGTGCATGGACAGGTAGGATATGTGTGGCATGACTGACTGTCAGGCAGACAATGGGCTTCTTCAAATCAGTGTCAGCACTTATTGCAATGTCTAGCAAATGATGGCAGGGCTTGCTCTGTGATGTGCTGTACTTACTGTGGTGTGTGTGGTCAGTACAGGTGACTAATGCTGCTCTGTTTATCCTGATTGTTTGCAGATACATCCACGGCCACAGGAGGAGACAGCTCCACGGACCAAGAGGAGCAGCAGAGCCAGACTGGGTCCACTGCAGGGGAGACCGAGGGACCCAGTGGCACGGAGGGTGAGGGGAGCCACACTGAGGAGACCTCAGCTACGACCACCTCGGCTGGGGAAAACAACACTTCCAGTGAGGACTCCCTTGTAGAGGCGGGTGTCAGCAGACCAGAGGCAACGTCAAGCAAGTCTGTCCCCGGCACCACCACCATCTCCACCCTCCCATCTGCTCCCATCCCACAGGTCCGTGGAGGCTCCCGTGTAGGGGAGCATGTCTCCTTCATGCCAGGCACTGCACCCCCTGCCTCTGTCCCCCCTGCTGCCCTGAGTGTGGAGTCTGTGGCCTTGCTTAAACAGATCCATGTAGGGCAGACATCAATGCTGAGTGTCCTCCATGCACACACGGGTCTTTTGACACAACTGGTGTCATTCATGGAGGGCATGTCATCTGGCATGTCTGCCCTACATCGGACCAATCAGTCCATGGCCTCCTCACTGACGGCAGCAGTGTCCCTCCTGCAACAGTCCCTCACCCCTCCTACCTCTGCCCCATCCACAATCCCCAGCACCCTACCTGTCCCAAGCACACACACACCGGCACGCACCAGCACAGACACAAGCAGCACACAGACACACAAGCCAAACTCCAGACGCACACGCACGCACAGTCAGGGGACTGATATCTCACTCACAGGGGATGGGGCCCAGACACACACACACACATCCACGAGCACTCCGCAGTCCTCAGATGCCTCTCCCTCCAAAACCCCTTCCCTTGCCTCACCTGCAACCCCCCCCTCCCAGAAGCTCTTCCTCTGTGAGCGTGGCCTCTTCCCCACAGATACATCTGACACGAAGTCCAGGCGGAAGAGGCGACCATCACACACAGAGGGAAGTGCCCCTCACACCCGGACACCCTCCCCCAGGCACAGGCAGGCTGAGGACCCCATTCAAAAGTCCCCCCGGACCAGGAAGGGCAAGACCCCACCACCACCACCACGCAGCTCCACCACACAGTCTCTCTCCTCCATCCCCCAGGCCACCACTCCACAGGTTCCACCGCCACACCCTGCCCCAGGTTCCCCCACACACCGATACCGCATCCCCAAACTGCTTAGGCCCTCCCCCCTACCACTTGCTCTTCCACCCCCAACCCAGACGCTCAGCCTGTTTGTGCCACTGGTGTGGAGACCGGGTCCCCCCCTCTGTCCTGCCCACCTCACCTGCCCCCCTTCCACTCCCTTGGAGTCATGTACTGCAGTGGAGTCCACAACCACCCCGTCTGACTCGGGCACTGCAGTGGGGACCCAGTCCACTCCATCTGACCGGCCCACTGCAGTGGTTGCAGCACCCACACCATCTGACTTGTGCCCTACAGTGGTGCCGGCCCCCACTGAGTCATGTACTGCAGTGGAGTCCACAACCACCCCATCTGACTCGGGCACTGCAGTGGGGACCCAGTCCACTCCATCTGACCGGCCCACTGCAGTGGTTGCAGCACCCGCACCATCTGACTTGTGCCCTACAGTGGTGCCGGCCCCCACTGAGTCAGACACATCCACTGCAGTTGCCGGTGACACTGCTGCACCCACCACCCCTTCACTGCCTCCTACTGGCATCCCCTGATCCTGTCCCTGCGGTGCCTGGCCTGCCCCTTGTATGCCCCTCCGAGGGGGATGTCCCCTGTCCGTACCAGTGCAGGCAAGCAATGGGTGACAAGTTGTCACATATCACCCTGTTGGGACTGTGTATTTGGACTGGCCATTGGCCTTAGTTTCTTTTGCACTTAATTTTTACTTTAACATTTGCTGAATAAAGCCTCTTTTTGTTTACTTGTTGTTTTTCTTTGGATGTACATGATGTAGATGAGTATCATCATGCATTTGCAGTTGTAATAGTGTTCAGACCATGAAAATGAGGTGTTGCTGTGATGGACTCCATGTGGTCCATGGGATATGTGTCCTAATGTAGTCTGGATCTATAGCATCCTTTGCTGCAGTCTGAGGGTGTAATGTTCAGCATTTGACACAGGGATGTACGTTTTGCATTTGTAAATTAACATCTTTGGCTTACACTGATGCACATCTGGTGGGCTTACCACTGTTCAATGTTTCTATTTCCCTGACTGTGTGCCCATCTCCACTGGACATGCAGTTTAGCACATCAATGTTGAAGGACTCATCTGTGTATACAGTGCAACTTGCTTGACACGTGTTTTGGGTGCATGCAGATGACTGACGGGACACTCCCGTACCCAGGCTGATGTGAGCAGAGCCTTCAGTGTGTTGTAGTTGTTGACTCACTGACCGAGTGTTCTGCTGACATGCTTGAGTCGTGCACAGACAAGGTTTGGCAAAGCAGACCTTCCACAGGAGTGGAGTGCCCTCATGGCAGTGTGTAATCCCGTGACATTGGCTGGGCCCGTGCTGTGTGTTGTGTGAGCATGTCTGTGTGTGTTCCCTTCCCTTTTCCTACACAGGCTGTGTCCCTAGGGATGTTCCTGTTTGTGATGCTTGCTGAGTTGTCCTGTGTTCATCCAGCATCTTGGACATGGTTTCTCCGGGATGTGGGTGCATGGCAAACTAATGTTCATCAGGTTGTCATCCCTAGTTGTCTTTGTTGTCAGGGCTGGGGATGTGGGCAAACGCAGATGGGACACAGTCAGGATTCCCCTTGGCACTTGATGGTTACACAAGTCATGTAATTTACAGTTTATGGTAGCTTTCAGTGATTGTGACACGTTGTGTGTGTGACTGCTGCCACTCCTCAGGGTCAGAGCTGCAATGTTGGAAGTTGTCTATGTGTGTTCTTTGTGGGTGACCTTGGCTTCTTCATTGGTGTGTGACTGTGGCCGGGATCCCATTGATTGGGGTAGATTTCACGTCATGCCCATGTACGGCGTACTGTGCAGTGTGTCAGACATTCACGAGTCTTGCTGACTGGCCATGTGTGATGGGTTTCTGCACCTTAGTTCCCACCACCACCCCTGGGATTGTCATGGGTGCATGTGCAATGTCACCAGTCCATGTGAGCTTCACTGCTGCACATTGGTGGAGATCAAGGTGTGTGGTGTTGAGTGTGTGCAAATGAGAGTTGTTGCATGGCTAGACCCCTACCTCCATATTGGCCTTGGCTGACAGGCCGTGCTGATTGATTTGTGCTTGTGTAGGTGTGATGGTAGTTTGTTGCTCAGGACACATGACTGTGGTTCACAGTGTGAACGACATCTAGCTTTGTCATCACAGTGGGATTATCATGCAGGCCAGTGTCACCACAATGTGGGGTCCCTGGGGGTAGTGCTGTGGTGGGTCTGTCTCTTGCTGTGTTAGTTGCTGTTCCTACAAGCTTGTGTGACATGTGTGATTTGGGCTCCCTCTCATCTAATAATGCCTGATTGCCCACATAGGGGAATCCGATCCATGAGTTACTTTTGTGTGGCACTGTATACACATCTGTGTAATTGTGATTCAGGCCTCCTCATGTGTTGTGTGGTTACCTGGGGACACTGGCACCCCCCTCCCATCACCTGTTGTGTTTGATATGCAGTGTGAGGCTGCCTGTTTGTGTTTGTGCATCTGCACCACTGCATTGGCATTCTTTAGTGTGCCATTGGCTGTATGTTGTTTGGTGGATTTCCCCTGCTGTCCCTGGGACGCCTAGGTCATCAGTCAGCACAATGATCATGGTTTGTA
Organism: Calotriton arnoldi; assembly: GCA_963921515.1. Classification (NCBI taxonomy): domain Eukaryota; kingdom Metazoa; phylum Chordata; class Amphibia; order Caudata; family Salamandridae; genus Calotriton; species Calotriton arnoldi. The sequence continues at coordinate 5,959,041 of CAWUFW010000061.1, forward strand.
TGTCCCATTGCTGCCATGGTATGGTATTTGTTCACCTCACATCTACAGTCTCCACAGGATATCTACATTTGTGTGTCCATTGGTGCAGATATGTGGGTCTGCATTGTGATGGTCACTTCTGTCTTTGTGTAATTGATGAATGTTGACAATGTCAGCCCCCATGGGTGATGTTTGTCTGCACATGGCCAAAGGTATGTCTTTTTTGCACTGCACTGTTTGCCTCACCCAATCTATGTTGCTATGGGACACAAGCACTACTTTGCCACTGATGTGTTTGTTGTTCTGTGACCAGGAATCATCCATGCTGTTTGGCAGTTGCAGCTTTTTCCATGACAACACTTACCTTTTGGTCACTGTGATGATGTGGGTTTAGACCCCATTGCCACAATGTTCAATTGGGCTTCAGCTATGGACCCCACACTTACATTTTGGTCACTGTGATGATGGGGGTTTAGACACCATTGCCACATTGTTCAAAATGTGCTTCAGCTATGGACCCCACACTTATATTTCGTTCACTGTGATGATGGGGGTTTAGACCCCATTGCCACATTGTTCAAAATGTGCTTCAGCTATGGACCCCACAATTACATTTTGGTCACTGTGATGATGGGGGTTTAGACCCCATTGCCACATTGTTCAAAATGTGCTTCAGCTATGGACCCCACACTTACCTTTTGGTCACTGTGATGATGGGGGTTTAGACCCCATTGCCACAATGTTCAATTGGGCTTCAGCTATGGACCCCACACTTACATTTTGGTCACTGTGATGATGGGGGTTTAGACCTGATTGCCACATTGTTCAAAATGGGCTTCAGCTATGGATCCCACACTTACATTTTTGGTCACTGTGATGATGGGGGTTTAGACCCCATTGCGACATTGTTCAAAATGTGCTTCAGCTATGGACCCCACACTTACCTTTTGGTCACTGTGATGATGGGGCTTTAGACCCCATTGCCACAGTGGTCATGGTCTGCTTGCATTGTGGAGGCCACACACATTTATGTGTGACACATGTGATAGGGGGTCACATTGTATGTTCAATGTCATGTTCAGTGTTGTAGGCATTTGACACAGACTACACACGCTTGTCATGATGTTGGGGAGATGTCTTTTTCTGACATTCCTTATGTTGGAGTATGCTGGTTGTGTCATGCATTACCCGTCCTATGAGTAGGGGTGGTGGTAGTGGTAGGCATCCAGGCCCCCATGAGTAGGGGTGGTGTTGGTGGTAGGCATCCAGGCCCCCCTGAGTAGGGGTGGTGTTAGTGACAGGCATCCAGCCCCCTAAGAGTGGGGATGGTACTAGTGACAGGCATCCAGCCCCTATGAGTGGGGATGGTAGTAGTGACAGGCATCCAGGCCCCCCTGAGTAGGGGTGGTGGTAGTGGTAGGCATCCAGGCCCCCATGAGTAGGGGTGGTGGTAGTGGTAGGCATCCAGCCCCCCCTGAGTAGGGGTGGTGGTAGTGACAGGCATCCAGCCCCCCCTGAGTAGGGGTGGTGGTAGTGGTAGGCATCCAGGCCCCCATGAGTAGGGGTGGTGGTTGTGGTAGGCATCCAGGCCCACATGAGTAGGGGTGGTGGTAGTGGTAGGCATCCAGCCCCCCATGAGTGGGGATGGTGGTAGTGACAGGCATCCACCCCCCCCTGAGTAGGGGTGGTGGTTGTGGTAGGCATCCAGGCCCCCATGAGTAGGGGTGGTGGTAGTGGTAGGCATCCATCCCCCTATGAGTGGGGATGGTAGTAGTGACAGGCATCCAGCCCCCCTGAGAAGGGGTGGTGGTAGTGGTAGGCATCCAGCCCCCCATGAGTAGGGGTGGTGGTAGTGACAGGCATCCAGCCCCCCCTGAGTAGGGGTGGTGGTAGTGGTAGGCATCCAGTCCCCCATGAGTAGGGGTGGTGGTTGTGGTAGGCGTCCAGGCCCACATGAGTAGGGGTGGTGTTGGTGGTAGGCATCCATCCCCCTATGAGTGGGGATGGTAGTAGTGACAGGCATCCAGCCCCCCCCTGAGTAGGGGTGGTGGTAGTGGTAGGTATCCAGCCCCCCATGAGTAGGGGTGGTGGTAGTGATAGGCATCCAGCCCCCCCTGAGTAGGGGTGGTGGTTGTGGTAGGCATCCAGGCCTCCATGAGTAGGGGTGGTGGTTGTGGTAGGCATCCAGGCCCACATGAGTAGGGGTGGTGTTGGTGGTAGGCATCCATCCCCCTATGAGTGGGGATGGTAGTAGTGACAGGCATCCATCCCCCCCTGAGTAGGGGTGGTGGTAGTGGTAGGCATCCAGCCCCCCATGAGTAGGGGTGGTGGTAGTGACAGGCATCCAGCCCCCCCTGAGTAGGGGTGGTGGTTGTGGTAGGCATCCAGGCCCCCATGAGTAGGGGTGGTGGTAGTGGTAGGCATCCAGCCCCCCATGAGTGGGGATGGTGGTAGTGACAGGCATCCAGCCCCCCCTGAGTAGGGGTGGTGGTAGTGGTAGGCATCCAGCCCCCCATGAGTAGGGGTGGTGGTAGTGGTAGGCATTCAGGCCCCCATGAGTAGGGGTGGTGGTTGTGGTAGGCATCCAGGCCCACATGAGTAGGGGTGGTGGTAGTGACAGGCATCCAGCCCCCCATGAGTGGGGATGGTGGTAGTGACAGGCATCCAGCCCCCCTGAGTAGGGGTGGTGGTTGTGGTAGGCATTCAGGCCCCCATGAGTAGGGGTGGTGGTAGTGGTAGGCATCCAGCCCCCATGAGTAGGGGTGGTGGTAGTGACAGGCATCCAGCCCCCCTGAGTAGGGGTGGTGGTTGTGGTAGGCATCCAGGCCCCCATGAGTAGGGGTGGTGGTAGTGGTAGGCATCCAGCCCCCCCTGAGTAGGGGTGGTGGTAGTGACAGGCATCCAGCCCCCCTGAGTAGGGGTGGTGGTAGTGGTAGGCATCCAGGCCCCCATGAGTAGGGGTGGTGGTTGTGGTAGGCATCCAGGCCCACATGAGTAGGGGTGGTGGAAGTGGTAGGCATCCATCCCCCTATGAGTGGGGATGGTAGTAGTGACAGGCATCCAGCCCCCCTGAGTAGGGGTGGTGGTAGTGGTAGGCATCCAGCCCCCCATGAGTAGGGGTGGTGGTTGTGACAGGCATCCAGCCCCCCCTGAGTAGGGGTGGTGGTAGTGGTAGGCATCCAGGCCCCCATGAGTAGGGGTGGTGGTTGTGGTAGGCATCCAGGCCCACATGAGATGGGGTGGTGGTAGTGGTAGGCATCCAGCCCCCCATGAGTGGGGATGGTGGTAGTGACAGGCATCCAGCCCCCCCTGAGTAGGGGTGGTGGTTGTGTTAGGCATCCAGGCCCCCATGAGTAGGAGTGGTGGTAGTGGTAGGCATCCATCCCCCTATGAGTGGGGATGGTAGTAGTGACAGGCATCCAGCCCCCCTGAGTAGGGGTGGTGGTAGGCATCCAGCCCCCCATGAGTAGGGGTGGTGGTTGTGACAGGCATCCAGCCCCCCCTGAGTAGGGGTGGTGGTAGTGGTAGGCATCCAGCCCCCCATGAGTAGGGGTGGTGGTAGTGGTAGGCATCCAGGCCCCTATGGGTGTGTAAGGCATTGGTGATTGCCATCCCGCCCCTATGGTTCTGCTGTTGCTAGTGTACGTCATTTCTGCATCCCTATGTGTGTGTGACATATGTCGGGTACGTGTCGTTTGTTTGTGTTGTGGGTGTTTGACTTACCGTCTGCGCCGTACGGGTCCGTACCGGTTCCGGTAATAGATGTAGAGTATTGGTAGGACCTGCGCGATGGGATTCATGGTTGGGTCGTCTCGTTCGTGTTTCTCGTGGCTTCGACTCGTACTCGTCGCTAGCTTGTTCGTCTCGTAGCCGTGGATCGTCTTGTGGCGCGAATCGGAGCTTATGTGCAGCTCTCCCGGATGCTTTGACGTGCCGGACGTAGCGACGGGTTCGGCATGTACGGAAGGCGCATCGTACTAGTCCAGCCGGAAGGTGCTGTGTATTTGCTTCCGTGCGACTCGATTCGGCGTTTACGCTCGGGCGGGGAACAGGAGCTGGAATGGGTACGTACGGCTGGGTTGGGATCTGGGCAGTTATGCGCATCGTACTTGCTCGTTCGGACGAATGTTCGAATCGGTCGGGAAACACGCGTTCGGCTTGTTTTTTTTCCGGTCGAATAGTGTTAGGTGCGCTTCTGGCCGAGATCGGAATCGACCCCTAAGACTCGAGTGACCCAGCACACTTCAAACCCTGCTCCATCCACTTTTGCATGCGGATTCTGCTCCTCTGCGTGCACCTCTTGTCTCAATGCCGCGCAAACACCTATCTGCTCCCCCCCACTGTATACCATTTGTCTTGCCCCTTTTATTCACCTCTCTGCTCCCTTTCCACTTGTCCTTGGTGAGCAGTTTCCATTGTGATGCGCCGCCATCGCCACTCTATCCTTTGCTGTGCCCCTGCAGGATATTCTGTCTTTTATTCATACAGGGGCAGGGCCACTTCACAGGCAAGGGCACTCAAATTACCTGTCTGATTGCTGTCATCAACATGCAGATGCAGCCATTAAGCCCAAAGAGACGGGCCAGCAGGGGAGACTGACATAAAAAAGAAAAATATAAACTCTCAGGGGGCCCCCTGCCCTGGGCCTCGGAACTCCTGATGTCTTTAAAGGTGCGAGGCCCCATGGCTGCGAGCAGGCGCGGGGCCCTGGGCAGCTGCCCACGCTACCCATGCCTAGCGCCGGCCCTGCTTACAATGACCGCCAAAATATAGTCACAGGATCTTCCACACAGAGATTTCCTCAGAATGTGTTTTCTCGCAGCCGATCCCAGTTTCATGTTCCAACTCGTACCTGTGCACTGTGTGTTGTTCCATGCGAGTTACACCCCACGGCTGCCCACAGCGCTGCCTTTCCCATCGTCATGTTCTGCTCTGCGAAAGGAAACTTAAACAGTGACCACTCTCTGCCAAAACTCAAACCCTCAGAGTTCTTATCTGGAGTCTGGACTCGAGGCAACAGGCTGCGTTGTCAGCAGGGCTCCACATTACAGAGCAGAGCTCAGACTAGCACACATCCCGAAGAAACCACTCACAAGTCACAACCAGGAAACATCACTCGTGGACCGTACCGTTCTGCGCAGTCAGATCAGATCTCGTGACCAGATTAAACTCAATCTAACCGTTTAAAAAAATGAAAACAAAGGAACATAAAAAAGAGGTTTTTTTGGTTTGCACTTATTAAACGAGTGTCAAAGAGATGCTAAGTGGAAGTAAGAGTTCAACTGACTTGCAGAATATGGTTTTCGTCTACTCGTTTGTTTGACTTAATGTTAAAATGTTTCTTTAAACTGGGCATGATGTAGCGCCATCTGGTGGTCAAGTCGATGCTCCACGTGGTTTACTCTATTGTTTTCTACAAAATTTGCTCATAAGGGTGAGTGAGTAGCGCGCTGGTAAACTGCGCTCCGCCGGCGGTAGGCAGAGTTTTTTTTCCCGAACTTCGCACTCAAAGCGGAGTGCGGAGTGGAAAAACTCTGCAAACTCCGCTGGCGGAGCGGAGTATACCGCCCACGCTTAATTTTTATTAGATAAGGAAATTGACTTTCTTCGAATTGGGGGCCATCGGGTCTCGCTACTTTCGTACACGGATGATACCGTGTTAATGGCCCTGACAGCAAATAGTCTTCAAAAATCACTTAATGCCTTTACAGATTTTATGCTGACACTTGATTTAAAAGTCAATTTTATTAAATCTTACACTATGGTGTGAGGTCGGAAATCGACTAAAACTAGAAACTTTGCTGATAGGGATAAGAGTATTGATAAACTGAACAATTTTAACTATTTAGGGAACATTTTTAACAATAAGATGAATTGGGAATTACTTGTCACCGCAAGGGTGCAACATGCTGGCAGGGTTGTGGAGGGGCTCTTCCTCTTCGCCTGCATACTAGGCCACTAGCCGGTGAGAGAGATGGTTACACTATATAAAGCTAAATGTTTGCCTGTTGTATCCTATGGTGCTGGATTTTGAGGTTATTATAAAAGCCGTCACGTACAGGCTTTTGAAAACAAATTTATAAAAAGGTTATTAATGACCCCAAACAGCGCATCAACATTCTTTTGTCATCGTGAGCTGGGGTTGGAATTCTTAGAGGATCGAATAGATATTGCCCCTTTGCTCCTTTGGGCAGAAATTTGGCTATCTGAGGAGTTAGTGTTCTCAAGGGAAATTATCAAAGATTGTCTTAACCTGGATAGAGCACTGTCGATCCCTTGGCTCCGATTCGTAAGAGATAAATTGTATGAGTTAGGCCTGGGGCACAATTTTGACAACCCTACCAGTATCCATACAAATGCGAAAGTCTTCATAAAAGAGGCACATTATTCTGGGGTAAACACACGCCGCTCACAACTTGAGGTGACAGGCTTCCCATGTGTGTTCCCTGTCCAACAGCAATTTTATCTGACATTCACTATAAATGTACAGACACGATTTTATCTAACTAGACTACGCTTACGCACTTTGCACTTTCTAATGGCTTTTCCGAGACAAGCAGGATGGGTTGATAAACTTATGCCCTGCCCATGCGATAATCTGGCAGCTCAGAGCACTTTGCACTTTATGCTATTCTGCCCCTTTATAAAGAGCCGAGGGGGACATTTTTTGCTCCATTACTTAGAGAAATCAGGCCTTGTACATATACTGATACTAATTATCTGCATTCTCTGGCTACTACGTCTTTATGTATCGCGGTCTCTAATTACATTAAGGTTGCAATGGCCATCAGGAAACGATATGAGTTATGATGTCATGAACACGATGGATGGCATAATTTTGCTGTATTAATGTACCCTGTACTGTGGACTATATCTTTTTTTTAAAAAGGCTGATTTTATGAATTTCTCTTTTAACAGTTTTATTTATGCCACTGTGTAAATAGGTCATGGAGATCTTACTATGTAAAGTTTGTTTTATGGTCTTTGGCACTGAATAAAGTTATTTTGACTGACTGTATATGAATCAGAATTGTATGTAACTGATGTAGCTCTGCGTGTGTAACATTAATATAATTTGGATGCGGTGTAAAACCCGCCAAAATGGGCCAAGTGGCCACATCGACTGATAAGGGGCCTAAACGGACCACAGAAACAGGGTGAGGAAAGGTGCCATTAAACCAGATGGTATGCTCCCTGGCCGTCAACGGAACTTCATGTAATGCATAAGGGCGATAAGCCCGCGGCTCGGTGGCAGCCGTATATTCATGAAACAAATTATCATTCCCATCCACTGCTGGGAATGTAACCCAAGAGTAAAAAACCTCGAATCGGTAAGCTGCATCCGCCTCGACAACAAAAATAATATTAGCCCCAGCAACGGGGACTCCATGGCCAGTTAAAAACGCTGTAACCGCAGCACAGTTAGGTGCCGGAATAGCGGCTGCCATAATACAAATGGAAAAGGATAAATCAGAAGAACGGTAGTTCAAAATCGGGTTGAGAGAGAGAAACTAAATCTTTTAAACTTCAAGCTTGAAAAACCTATAAACCACAAATATAGGAGGATGCCCTCACACCACCGATGTTTCCGGAAACCGGTGAGAGGGTATCATGGACAAGCACAAGCACTACTCGGGGATCTAGTGAATAAGTACCATACCAAACGTTGGGCGCCATGTTGCAGGGGTTCTGCACAAACACAGAACTATGCACAGGAATATGGGACATTGGTGTATAGGGACTGAGTCTTCCTACCACCTTAGCACCCACGAGCCCAGGACCGACTAGCTATAGTGTCTCACTTGCTCTCCTACTCACTCACAGAGAAACAAATGATTAGACACCCCAGAACACAACACTCCCAGATCTCTCAGGAATCACGGTAACAAGACACGCCTATTCGCTCGCACTCTTGTACTTGTCCACAATAAGATCTGACAGAGACACGAAACAGTTTAAAATATTTATTTTAACTAACGTGCCCTAACATGCAGTATACGCGCCACAACAAGCAGAAAAATGCATAATACAAATACAGTCAGCATAGCAGCTAGTCCATATATCATGACGGGAGATGTCATCATAAAAGAACAATGGAGAAAGGACTATAGTGCCTAACCTCCCCCCCCTTGCTAAGAAGAAGTATTATTATATAATAGAAGATCTCTGGGCTTTGTCATCAGACCCCATACCTTAGCCTATAGATGGTAGATCTACATCATAGGTGCTGTCTCGCTCTTCTCCCTGGAAAAGTCCCTCTCAAAGTGTGTGTTACCTATTCGTGTATCCCACTAAAAACCAAAGTACGTTGTCCAAACAACAGCTGCATCAGAATGTTCTGTCTAAGGGCTAAGGCCTGGCCAGAACAAAATAACAAGGGGCATTGTTGTTCGACCTTGCACATAATGTTCAGTCAAAATCCCAGGAACATGCAGAGAGTGAACACAGCAATGAGTTCTCATGTGAAAGCAGCCATAAAAAGTATTGCAACAAATAAAGACGTGTAGTAACGTGTGCAAAGCAGCAGGCAAGCTGCAGCGTGCTCATGCTAACTTAGTGAAAAGGACAATGTCCCTATGGGCCACATGACAATGGCAACGGGCGAAATTCATGCAGGTTCCGCCGTAGTCCTGTGCCTCTCAACCTCTCACATCGGTTCCTCCTGGGAGGGCTTCAGCTCTGTCCTCCTCGGCCAGTTGAGTCTGGAACGGGCCACGGGGTCCCCACTCCACTGACCACTTACTGTGCTGCCGCCGCTGAATTCCCAGGTCGGCCTCAGTCTGCCCTCCTCTTGTCATCCCGAGGGGGATCACACTGTCCTGGCAGTGTCCCCACCTCCGGTCCCTGAATATCGCTTGCTGGTGGGCATTTAGGGTCCCGAAATGTAGTGATGCTTCGACTTTGTGCCTTAGTCACAGTGGAGCCCTCATGGATCATGTCTGCTTGGCCATCTTGGCTGGCCAGGCCCCCTTCCACTTCTTTTAATTGTTTCCTTCCATTGATCACTTTTCAAGTGCTACTTTTTTCTTTTGTGTAAGCTCTCTAAGAGAGTGGTTGTGTTTTCCAGCTATAACTCTCTTGTGTACTTCTGCACATCATCATTGAGCAGCCGATGGAATGGAACTCCCCCCTCAATTTCATCGACTATGAGGAGGCATTCAACACCGTGGACAGACAGACTCTTTGGAAACTACTCCGTCACTACTGTGTGCCACATAAACTCATAAACATTATCAGGAACTCTTTCAAGGGACTGACCTGCAAGATAGGCCATGGAGGGCACCTAACTCACAGAAGCATTCCAAGTGAGGACCGGAGTCTGCTAGGGTTTTTCGCTTTAGACTTTTTGCTTCCTTCTGGCTATAGACTTTATCATGAAGACATCCACAGCAGGGAGAAGAAATGGGATCCAGGGGATACCTTGCACACAGCTCGATGACCTGGACTTTGGAGATGACCTGGCACTACCCATACCCATCAGCAGATGCAAGAGAAGACCGACAACATGACAGCCACTTCAGCACAACTTGGCCTCAACATCCACAGGGGGAAAACCAAGATCCTGAAGGCTAACACAGCCAGCACAGCTATAGTCTCTCCTCCAGACGAAGCATTGGAAGAGGTTGAGGCCTTCACCTACCTGGGCATTGTCATAGAAAAGCAGGGCAACACAGATGCTGAGGTCAAGGCAAGAATCGGAAAAGCAGGGCTGCCTTCATTCAGCTAAAGAAGATCTGGAGCTCCAAGGACCTAACGCAGCAAACGAAGCTCCAGCTTTTTAACACTCATGTAAAATCGGTCCTACTGTATGGAGCAGAAACTTGGAGGATAACAGTGACCACCACCAACAAAGTTCAGACCTTCATCAACACCTGTCTGAGGAAAATCCTTCAAATCTGTTGACCAAACACCATCAGCAACAATGACCTATGGCAGCAGACTTCCCAACTGCCTCATGAAATCATGAAAAGGCGTTGGGGTTGGTTAGGTCAAACCTTCCGTAAGCCCGCCTCAAACACAACCAGGCAAGCCCTGACCTGGAACCCTCAAGGGAAAAGGAAAAAACGGCCTTGAGACTGACTGCAAGGAGATGGGCTACATCTGGAGTCAGATTGAAAGAAAAGCCCAAAAAAGAGATGGATGGAGAGTCCTAGTTAACAGCCTATACCCCAGGAGGGGTAGTAGGCATCAGTAAGAACCCCAGACCATGTAACTATATTCTACTGCTGTGGATCCATTTGTCAGAAAGGAGACAGACCTTTTCTCAGAAGAGCTCCAGAGCTGGCAGCATTCATGACAAGAACTCCAAAGGAAGAGAATGACTCTTGCCTGAAGATGCTCCGCTGCTACAAGAAGCTGTGGTCTGGTTGCGAAGGAAGGTATGAGCGGAACCCCTCCCAGTGTTTAGATCTCGCATACTAGACAGCACACTATCTCTTGTGAGATGTATTGTTAGCTTACAGCGGTCTGTGAGCCCACCCTTTGATTACCATTCATTGGTTTCATTGTCACTTTCATTTGCCTGGTTCTTAATCGGTATGGTGTGCGGGCTTTTTTTCCTCTTTTAATTTTTTCCTTCCACTAATCCCTTTTTACATGCTGCTTTTTTCTTTTTCTTTAAGCACTTCACGAGAGCACTTGTGTTTTCCAGTACTTCTCCCCCTCTGCTGGGCTCACACATGTAGCTCGTAATTTAGGTGTAGAAAGTTACCCTGGGCGGAGTTCGCGGAGTTGCACTACGCGAAACACAGCGAAGTGCAAAAAAAACTCTGCGGCACTACGTGGAGCTCCGCAAGCGGCGGAGTACGATAGAAAAATGCAGTTCGCGGTGATTGCACAGTGCTGGATGCTTGTCCGCACTGTGCAATCATCGCAAACGGCACCATGCACAGCGCAAGCGGTCCCTGCTTTCCTTTGCTGCCGCTCGAGTAGATTTATACTTTAGATGAGAAATCTCGCCGGGAGGTTGATTTTCCACGCTCACGCTCGCCAACTTGATGTTGGCGATCGCAAACGAGGAAAAATCTCACCGGGAGGTTGATTTTCCTCGCTCACCGTCACCAACTTGACGTTGACGAATGCGAGCGAGGCAAAAAACTCCGCTCCACGAGGCGGAGTTTTTCGGAACTCCGCGATCTACACGTAACGCGGAGTGCGGAAAACTCCGCGAGCGGAGCGGAGTTCACCGCCCAGGGTTAGTAGAAAGTCTGTTTTGCTCCTTCCTTCTCTCAGTGAGGGGTTATTCGGATGTTGCGGACCTATATATCCTTTCAGGCATAGAGTGCTGCATAAATTATGCAAAAAGAAGCAGAGAACTTTGGGTAGTTTACAAGTGTAGGTGGAGAGGAGCTCCTGTATAAAGCACCCTACAACACCAGCTATACTCTAGATTTGCTCACCTCAAATGTATGCTTTTCTATCAAAGGTTTTCAGCATAAGATTAGCACATTGCCATCCTCTCTGAGATAGAAAGGGACAAAGTCTTTGCCACTCCAGGCACAATTTTACAGCTGTGGATTGGGAAAATACCACCCAAGCCAACCTGGAATGAAGCAAAACACGTGTCAGGGGTTGCTTTTATTCATTCCAGGTTGTTCAGCACGGGTCGGATACAGGGACCCAGTTAGGCCAACTGGACAAAAGTACCTTGATCTTGGCTGCGTCGAAAATGATGCGGGGTGCAGCCGAAGCAATGCGTTTGTGTCGATCCTCGCAATGGTGGCGATACACTGGCCCGTCCAACAGCGGCGATGCCTCGACTCCACTGAGTGCAGGGGCTGTGATGCGGAATTCTCATTGTCATCGTCGAGGCTGTCGTCGAAGGCGATGCGAAGACCTCGCGTAGAGTGTCAGAGTTCATGATTTATACATTATTTTGTATTGCCATAAATATCCTTGGTGGCAGTGATAGGTTTACAATGAATAATGTATTTGTGATTCACTGTTTCTGTAAAATATCCCTGATGGCAGTGGTTACACTGAAACTGAACTTTGCCCAATCTAGAAAAGCATATGGCTGTTTACACGTGTCTTGCGCGAGGGTTGACCAACGGCAGCTCCCGACCACACCCAGCCACGAGCACCTGCTCCAACGGCTGCACATGCTTCTGACTGCTATATACAGTCACGGCTACAAAATCCACCTTCACTCGCACATCGGTGCTTGGCCTCATCGCATCATGCACCACTTACCTGCTCCTGGCTCCCGCGGCAATTTCCAGTCAATGACTTCTTTCTCTCTCCTTGATCAGAAGCATCTTCGGCCTCTGGGTCTTCGCGACCTTCCATTTCCTGAAAGTTCTGCTTCCTGCTAAAGAAATGGGACAAAGAACAAAAAACGGCATAAATAAGGTTTGATGCAAACGCATTGCGCTGCGCGCCGCCTGCATAATTATAAACCTCAGAGACTCGCCCGACGCAAATGCAAAGGTTGTGGTTATTGGCATTAGGATGCTATTGTTGGAGCTATAGAGACTGGCAAAGAGACAGTTTGTGATATATGGCATTATTATGCTAGCGATAGCGCACAGAGACTTACATGTTAAAAGGACACAAAACGCTATTGCTAGTGCTGCAGAAAGATGCACTTCAAAGTTCAGAGGTTTGTTGTATACTGCTAAAAGACTTTGATAGAAAAGCAGATATTTGAAGTGAGCAGATCTAGAGTGTCGCTGGTGTTGAGAGTGCTCTATACAGGAGCTGCTTTCCACCTAAACTTGAGAACTACCCAGAGTTCTCTGCTTCTTTTTTGCATAATTTATGCATCACTCTATGCCTGAAAGGGTATTGTTTTGACTTATACTGGGTGCTCCCTTGTGTCTGGACAAAGCTATACCTCTCTGAAGAGCTCTAAGTAGAGAAGAAACACTGTGTCAGGGGTTGCTTTTACTCATTTCAGGTTGGCTTGATTGGTATTTTACCAATTCAAAGCTGTAATACAGTGCCGCCTGGAGTGGTAAATGACTTTTGTCATTTACAGCTCGGCATGGAAAGCACTGTGCTAGTCCTATGCTTAAAGACTTTGCTGTAGAAATGGCTAAATACTTTGTCCCTTTCTATCTCGGATTGGATGGCACTGTGCTAATCCTATGCTTAAAGACTTTGATAGAAAAGCAGACATTTGAGGTGAGCAGATCTAGAGTGTCGCTGGTGTTGAGAGTGCTCTATACAGGAGCTGCCTTCCACCTAAACTTGAGAACTACCCAAAGTTCTCTGCTTCTCTTTTTTTGCACGTTTGGAACTGTATCAAACACTGTCAAAGGACTTACATGATTGTTATGCAACTTGTGATGATGTATCTCATGTTTCCTTGTTCATGTCATAATTCAAAAGAGTGTTCCATGATATGGTGGACAATTCAAACGCTTCAGAGGTTCCTTGTCACATGTCGCAATGCATGTTGAATACTCCATGAACCCCATAAGCATACGAATCCTAAGAAGAACAGGGTGTAGTTTCTTTTTTTTAAACTATATTTATTGAATTTTATGACAGGTAATAACACAGAGGAACACATAAACAGATAGAAATGCACAGGGAATCGAAAGAAAGACAAATTTGCTATCAGTACGTACACTTCTGAAAAATAAGTCACGTTAATGTACATGGCAGTTAAGTAAATGACACAGGCAAAAAAGAGAAGATAAATACAAAGACGAAAAATGGTAAAGGGAACATGAGGCGTGACGGGGAGAAGAGTAGGTAGTAAGCTCATGACTCCGGCCATGAGGACACCCTCGCAGCTCCACCATTGAGTGAGGCCTCCCCAAGCCCCTGCACTCTCTAGTGTGAGTGTTCGAGGCCCTCCTCCACCCGCAGGTTCACCTGCGCCTCATCCCTGGTGGTCCAGTGGACCTCTGTCTCCCGCTTTCCGCTCCGTTTTTTCACTCTTTTTCACACGTTTTTTTACTCATTTTCACCCACTTCCTAAATCTATTTTTCTGCACTTTCCTGCGTTCTGCTTGTTTTCCACTCCGTTTTTCCACTCGTTTTCACTCGTTTTTTACTCATTTTCACCCTCTTCCTAAATCTATTTTTCTGCACTTTCCTACGTTCTGCTTGTTTTTCTCTCTTTCCCCTTTATTCCTACTTCCTCCTTTCCTGCCTGTTTTCCCCGCCGCAGCAGCCCCCGCGGCCCCTCCCCCCCAGCACGACCAGCGCGACCAATCCAGCCCGCCTCCCAGCTGTCCAGCCCTCCCCGACCCCTACTTAATGGCGGCTGCTGCTGGGACAGGCGAGCAAGACCACTGACCCTTTGTCAGTGAAATTGCTCTCCCACCCTCGCAGCTCCACCTTTGAGTGAGGCCTCCCCAAGCCCCTGCACTCTCTAGTGTGAGTGTTCGAGGCCCTCCTCCACCCGCAGGTTCACCTGCGCCTCATCCCTGGTGGTCCAGTGGACCTCTGTCTCCCGCTTTCCGCTCCGTTTTTTCACTCTTTTTCACTCGTTTTTTTACTCATTTTCACCCACTTCCTAAATCTATTTTTCTGCACTTTCCTGCGTTCTGCTTGTTTTCCACTCCGTTTTTCCACTCGTTTTCACTCGTTTTTTACTCATTTTCACCCTCTTCCTAAATCTATTTTTCTGCACTTTCCTGCGTTCTGCTTGTTTTTCTCTCTTTCCCCTTTATTCCTACTTCCTCCTTTCCCGCCTGTTTTCCCGGCGCAGCTGCCCCCGCGGCCCCTCCCCCCCAGCACGACCAGCGTGACCAATCCAGCCCGCCTCCCAGCTGTCCAGCCCTCCCCGACCCCTACTTAATGGCGGCTGCTGCTGGGACAGGCGAGCAATACCACTGACCCTTTGTCAGTGAAATTGCTCTCCCACCCTCGCAGCTCCACCTTTGAGTGAGGCCTCCCCAAGCCCCTGCACTCTCTAGTGTGAGTGTTCGAGGCCCTCCTCCACCCACAGGTTCACCTGCGCCTCATACCTGGTGGTCCAGTGGACCTCTGTCTCCCGCTTCCCGCTCTGTTTTTTCACTCTTTTTCACTTGTTTTTTTACTCATTTTCACCCTCTTCCTAAATCTATTTTTCTGCACTTTCCTGCGTTCTGCTTGTTTTCCACTCCGTTTTTCCACTCGTTTTCACTCGTTTTTTACTCATTTTCACCCTCTTCCTAAATCTATTTTTCTGCACTTTCCTGCGTTCTGCTTGTTTTCCGCTCTGTTTTTTCACTCGTTTTCACTCGTTTTTTACTCAGTTTCACCCTCTTCCTAAATCTATTTTTCTGCACTTTCCTGCGTTCTGCTTGTTTTTCTTTCTTTCCCCTTTATTCCTACTTCCTCCTTTCCTGCCCGTTTTCCCCTGCCGCTGCTGCCCCCGCGGTCCCTCCCCCCAGCACGACCAGCGCGACCAATCCAGATCCCCTCCCTGCTCCCGCCTCCCAGCTATCCAGCCCTCCCCGACCCCTATTTAATGGCGGCCGCACAGCGGACGCGCCGCAGGCGCACCAAAGGCGCGCCAAAGGCAAGCCCGTCTGCGCCCGTCTGCGACCAGCGCCAGGAACCCTGGACCTCCGCCCCGCCAACGCTATGACAGAAGCAGCACTCCACGCACTCAACCCAGGCCGCAACAACAACTGCAAGCTAGCATCACCAGCCGACACCCACGGACCCTTCAGCTGTCACCGCTGCCGGCACACCTGCAGCACCACCAAGAACACGGATCCAGCAGAACCCGCACACAAGAACACAACCAAACCGAAGACCTGCAATGCATCCTCCTCAACGTCCGATCCCTCCACAAACACGCCACCGAAATCTGGGACCTCCTCGACAGCACCACCCCGGACGTAGCGTTCCTCACCGAAACCTGGACCAACACCACCTTGGGACCGGACATCGCCATCGCCATCCCCCAAGGATACAAGATCTCCAGGAAGGACCGCCCCACCTGCCCGGGAGGAGGAATCGCCATCGTCCACAAATCCACCCTCCGCCTGAGCACACTCTCCGACGAGCTCACAGACCTGATGGAACACCTTCACTTCAAGATACTGGCCAGCCCCACTGCCACCCTCCGAGGAACCCTCATCTACCGACCCCCTGGACCCTGCGGACCTTTCGCCAACTCCATCACGGACATCATCTCCCCGCAGGCCATCGCATCTACCAACTACACCCTGCTATGAGACCTCAACTTCCACCTCGACAACCAACTGGACTCCAACACCACATCCCTCCTGGACAACCTCCACAACATTGGACTCCGCCAAATCGTGACCGAGCCCACGCACTCAGCAGGACACACCCTCGACCCCCTCTTCACTACAGGAAACTCCATCACCTTCAGCCACACCACGGAACTCCCATGGACCGACCATCGTTGCGTCCACTTCACCTTCAGAACACCCACCACCCACAGACACCAGCACCTGCTCCCACGAAGAAAGTGGACCAAAATCACTGACGACCAGCTCACCTCCTCACTCAACAATTCCACCCCAACCATCACTGAAAACGACGACCCCAACACCGCAGCCCGAATCCCTGCATAGATGGATCTCGGACAGCACCAGCACCATAGCCCCCCTCAAGAAAAACAACAATACCCGCGCCAAGAAAGCCAGATGGTTTACCACTGAACTTCGAGAGTCCAGACGCACTTGCCGCCACCTCGAAAAGGCCTGGAGGAACACCAAATCCACAGATGCCCACAACAACTTCAGAGCCGCCACCAACGCCCATCACCAACTCATCAGAGAAACGAGGAAAAAAGCGATTGAAGACAGAATCTCCACCCACGCGCACAACAGCAAGGAACTCTTCAACATCATCAAGGAGTTCGCCCAACCCACCAGCGAGTCTACTGACATCCCTCCCTCACAAGACCTCTGCGACAAACTCAGCACCCTTTCCCACCACAAAATCAAGAGCATCTACGACAACTTCGACGAAGACAACCAACACACAGAACCCTCACCAACCACCCCGACACCCGAAAACCAGCGATTGACAACTGGACAGCCCTCACCACCGAAGACACACTGAAGACAATAAAGTCAATCCACTCAGGGGCCCCCACGGAACCCTGCCCCCACCACATCTTCAACAGAGCCACCGACACCATCGCACCCATGCTCCGCCACACCATCAACCGCTCACTGGCGACCGCCTCGTTCCCCGACGACTGGAAAACAAGCCGAGGTCAACCCCCTCCTGAAGAAACCCTCGGCGGACCCCACCGACCTCAAGAACTACAGACCCATCTCCCTGCTCCCGTTTCCAGCAAAAGTCATCGAGAAAGCCATCAACAGCCAACTCGCACATTCATCAAAGAGCATAACATCCTCGACCCCTCCCAATCAGACTTCAGAAAAAACCACAGTACGGAAACCGCCCTCCTCGCCGCAACAGACGTCATCCGCACCCTACTGGACAAAGGAGAAACAGTAGCCCTCATCCTCCTCAACCTCTCAGCGGCGTTCGAAACAGTCTCTCACCGCACCCTAATACACAGACTCCACGACGCAGGAATCCAGGACAAGGGCCTCGACTGGATCCGCTCCTTCCTCTCCGGCAGAACGCAGCGGGTCAGACTCCCCCCTTTCCTCTCGGACCCTACACCGACCACCTGCGGACTCCCCCAGGGCTCCTCCCTCAGCCCGACGCTCTTCAACGTCTACATGGCTCCACTCGCCTCCATCGTCAGAACCTACGGACTCAACATTGTGTCATACGCAGACGACACCCAACTCATCCTCTCCCTATCCAATGAACCCAACACCGCCAGACACAACTTTCGAGAAGGCATGGAAGCCGTCACCAAATGGATGAAAAACAGCTGCCTACAACTAAACACCAACAAAACAGAAGTACTCATCATGGGCCCAAACCCCGACGCCTGGAGCAACACCTGGTGGCCCCCTGCCCTCGGAAACCCACCAACCCCACGGACCACGCACGCAACCTGGGAATCATCCTGGACTCCGAGCTCAAAATGGACCGCCAGATCAACTCCGTCTCGTCTTCCTGCTTCCACACCCTCAGCCTCCTTCGTAAGACCTTCAAATGGATCGCCCTCAAACACAGAAAGACCGTCACTCACGCCCTGGTCACCAGCAGACTCGACTACGGCAACGCACTGTACGCCGGAATTAACAAAAACCTCACCTTCAAGCTACAGAACATCCAGAACGCCGCTGCAAGACTGGTCCTCAACCTGCCAAAACACTGCCACATCTCCCAGCACCTGCGCACACTCCACTGGCTTCCCGTAGAGGCGAGAATCACCTTCAAGATACTCACCCACTCACACAAGGCCCTCCACGGCACCGGACCAGCATACCTGAACAGCCGACTCAAATTCCACGCACCCCAAAGGACCCTACGATCAGCCCAGCTCTCCTACGCCGTGGTCCCCCGCACCAGAAAGACCAGATCAGGAGGCTGCTCCTTCTCCTTCCTCGCGGCCAAAGCCTGGAACGCCCTTCCGCTCCACCTCAGACAGACAACATCGCTCCCCATCTTCGCAAGAAACCTCAAAACCTGGCTCTTCGACAGACCCCCTCCTTAATGGAATGGATCCTGCACCCCCCTACCCCTAGCGCCTTGAGACCCTCACGGGTGAGTAGTCGCGCTTAACAAACTCCTGATTGATTGATTGATAGCGACTCTAGTGTTGTGCGCATCAGTAGCAACACAAAGTGCAAATTTATATTGGCTGTATCTTGTGACAAAATAGAATGAACCTCATCCACGCCTAGGCCCCTCCTCCTTGATCGGAAAGAGCATTAAATAATCTTGCAGTGGCTGCCACATGTTTTTGGGTCTGGCAGTGGGTGGTTGAATGAGGCATATGTGTCACTCGTAGTATAGCAGTACTAGGCCTGGGCGGTTAACTTCGCTCCGTTCGCGGAGTTTGCAGAGTCCCCTGCACTCCGCTCTCCGCGGAGCTCGCGGAGTGCAGAAAACTCCGCTTCGCGATGTGCAGCGGAGTTTTTTCCCCGCTCGCGATCGCGAATGGTAAGTTTGCGATCGCGAACGGTAAGTTTGCGAGCGCGAGCTGCCGCTCGGGTAGAATTTCTACCCGAGTGGCAGGAATACTAGCACAAACTGCAGTTCGCACTGCACTCCGCCACTCGCAGAACTTCGCGGAGTTTTTTTTGTAACTTCGCGGAGTTCAGCGTAGCAAAACTCCGCAAACTACGCCCAGGCCTGAGCAGTACACCAAATCCTGAATCCACCCCTTCACCGTTGGCACTGATGTGCCACCCCAATGTAAAGACATCTGTCGCTTAGCCAGTAAAAGTGCTATAGCTACATAGCGTCAAATTCACACAGGCAACGGCTTAACAAAGCCTAATAACGCCATGAATGGGGTCAGAGAGAGTACAGTCTCAATCATCTGTGATAGAATATGAAAAACTTCCTCCCAGTAAGCTAATATCGGCGCGCAGTTCCATGCCAGATGTGAGGAATCCAAAAACAACAGGTGATGGACAGAATGCAGAACAATGTCATACATTCACCCCAGTACAGAGATCTGGGCCTAAATCCATCGTTTTTTTGCTCACCATGCCATTCCAGTTTGAACCCAGCCATATGCAAATCAGTCTTGACCCTGTGCCTCATGGGAACAGTCCAGCCCGAACTGCCAAGCCAGGTCCTCCCTGGACTGGAAACAAGCATCCTAGGACCGGTTTCGGGGTTTCACCCCTCTTCAGCCAGGATAGCTTGATTCCAGTGGCATGGAGAGCACGGGACCCACGTCTGGGCCTAAATCCATCGTTTTTTTGCTCACCATGCCATTCCAGTTTGAACCCAGCCAGGAATCGGCATGTTCCTCAGCACATCTTGGACAGCAGTGGTGAGTTGACAGGGTCGATTTTGGCCATGAGTTGAGGAGTGGTGTAAGCACGGTGTAGGTACTTGAAATGTAGCAATTTGTGTCAGTGATTATTGGACACCAGACGAGTCTGATTACAGCAGTAGTACCATGTCACGTCTGGTAATGGGCTCCCCAAGTCTCCCTCCCATGCCGCACGATCCCTCCCTCCTGCGGCAGGTCTCAGTGAGAGAGACGCGTGATATAGTCGAGAGATCAGATGGGCATTATCTGGGGTCGTAATGACCATGGAGAGTGGCGGAAAGTCCAGCGGCTCCGATGAAGAGACCGGGAGCGTAGTGCGTGCATTATTATACAGTCGATGGAGACTAAATCTGTCCATATGCCCTTCCATCAGTGAGGTGACTGAGCATAGCGTGGCATCCACGAAGAGGTCACCCAGACTATGGAGTCGACATGGGGTCAGAGTTCGTTTAGTGAGTACCTCCGTAGTCATCGGAAGTCAGGGATTATTGGAGAGTGGAATGTGTGGAGAGTACAAGAGATCAAAGCAAAGGTATTGTTGGAGTGTGGTCCAGGCCCAGTGTGTGGTCGGGAGCATCTGTATCTCTGAAGGGGTCCTGGGTAGGCCAAATAACATAATAATGGAGAGAGAATTTAGACGGGCCTGAGTCCACTCCGGTTTCAAAAATTGAAGATGTGCATCAGGGTGGAACCAGTAGTACGCAAAGTGTGCTTGCGCCACCAAATAGTAAAGATAAAAGTCGGGTTTCCCAAATACCCCACGTGCAAAGGGCATAGTCAATATTTACCAGCTGATTCTTGGCTGTCTACCAGCCCACACCAGACACATGAGCATACTACATAAGGTGTCAAAAAAACTATTTGTCAGGACAATAGGTATGTTGAGAAATAAATATAAAAAACGAGGTAGCCCTACCATTTTGAGGATGGCAATTCTATAGGAGACAGACAAGGGAAGTTTAATCCACTGGTCGATTCAAGATGACAGCATATCCATTGCGTGAACGTAGTTGAGCCGTATGACCTCAGCATTATTTCTGTGGAGATAAATGCCTAGGTATCTATACACCACTTAAGGGGTACTCCGAGGGACAGGAGACCGTGGTGTCAGTGAGAGAGAAAATCTAAGATTTACACCCTTTAATGGTAAGACTCGAGAGCTACCCGAAGCGAACGACCTCGCATAGCATAGGGAGAAGACAAACAGCATCACATCATCAGTGTATAGTGAAACTAAAAAGGGGCCGCGGTGGACCTCCTGAAAATGCCGCACAAGGGGATCCATGGCGATGATGAATAATAAGGGGGACTGGGGCACCCCTGTCAAGTGCCCCGGGTAAGCGGAAACTGGTCAGTCTGGGTGCCATTCACTCTTAATAGGGCCAGTGGGGCAGTGTACAGTAGGCGAACAAGGTCACGAAATCCCTTAGGCACTATAAGTTTCCAAAGGGTAGCATGTAGAAAAGACCACTCTAGCGAGTCAAAGGCTTTTTCGGCATCAAGTAAAACCGCTGCGGCCGCGGTCTCAGGAGTAATATGATTAAGGACTGCAAATATAGTTTGAAGGTTAACCGATGTGGATCGATTCTGGACGAATCCAGATTAAAATGGGGAGATGATCTTGTCAATAAGAAGGGAAAGACGAGTGGACAGGACTTTAGCCAGAATCTTCTAGTCATGGTTTAACAATGACAGAAGTCTGTACGATGTACAGCTGTCTGGGGGTTTGCCAGTTTTGAACAAGAGGGTGATCACTGCCTCACGCATTGTAGGGGGGAAGCTTCCCTGCATTAGGGACTGTGCATAGACCTCCAACAGCTGGGGGATCAATAATGTTTTGTAAGCCTTATAAAAATCCCCGGTGAAGACGTCAAGACCCAGGACGCGAGTGCCACTCAGTCGTCGATGGCTTGCGAAATCTCATCGCAAGAAATAGGCGAGGCTAGGAACTGTTGCTGTCCTCCCTCCAGCCAGACCACGGTCACCTCTGCCAAGTATTCACCTAGTACTTTCTCAGTCGCGACACACGCGACGCATACAGCTGGTTGTAGTAAGTCAGGAAGACAGAAGAGATGTCCTCACTGTGTGTGACAGAAGAACAGTTATCCAGCCGGAGTTGTGTAATGTAGGAAGCCTGATATGGGGGGTGAATCAGTCTGGCTAATGTACGGCCAGGGCGCTTGCCCTCACCATAAACCCTCGCTCACGCATATTTGCCCACATAGTTCACCTCATGGCTCGCAGGGTCCTGAAACTCTTGCAAGAGTGCCGCGTGCCAATGCAATGATGGAGGGGGGTCATCAATTAGGGCCTGTGCGTCCAGATCCTGCAATGCAAGGCTCAATGGAGGTCAGCTCTCTACGTATGGAACAAAGCACCCTAGCGTGCTTGGCAATAAATAACCCTCTGATGTATGCTATAAAAGCTTCCCAAAGCATTGAATATTGTTGTACGGTCCCAGTGTTGAGTTGGAAGTATTCAACAATGTGTCCCAGACTTCTGCTTGGAAAAGGTCATCGAGTTACGCAGTCGTGGGAAAGCGCCAAGTCGCACGAGGCAACACTATCCTGGGGAGACGAAGGGTCAGTAGTACTGGAGAGTGCTCTGACAGGGTTTGGGGGGATGTTCAGTATCAACAATAGCGAGCAACAGGTCAGGAGTGAGATGCCAATGATTGATATGAGACCACTATCCGTGGGGGCGGAGTAGAAAGTATAGCCCTTAGCTAGCGGGTGCCTAGAGTGCAAGGCATCTGCAAGGAGCAGAGACCAAAGAAGAGATAATAGTGCTTGTGTAGAGCGGGGTTTGGTCACATGTCTGGTGCCAGTCGAGTCCAGTGAGGGACCAAGTATGAGATTAAAGTTGCCCACCATAAATACAGTGCCAGCATGCAACCGGGTGAGATGCGTGGAAATATTCAAGAAAGATTTGGGGGCATCCACGTTAGGGGCGTAGATATTGACCAGCAAAAGGGAAATAGTGGCGAGTGTACCAGCAACTAGTATACAGCGGCCCTCAGGGTCAGTGAATACCTCACGCACTTTGAAAGGGACCGCTCTGTGGATTAGAATATAGACACCTCTGGAGTA
Source organism: Calotriton arnoldi (assembly GCA_963921515.1). NCBI lineage: Eukaryota > Metazoa > Chordata > Amphibia > Caudata > Salamandridae > Calotriton > Calotriton arnoldi. Next base: position 5,981,913 of record CAWUFW010000061.1, read on the forward strand.
TGTACTAAAGTTGGCAAAGAAGCGATTGTCCCCCCATTTAGTGGCGTAACAGTTAGGGGAATTCGGGGCACAGTGGGTCTCTTGTAAAAAATCTATCTGTGTGCTGTGTCTGGTAAGGTAGGCCAATACCTGTCGCCCCTCCTGGGGGTTGGTCAGACCCCGTACTTTCCAAGTCATGCACCTCAGTGTTGGCATCTCAGGTTCTCTAGTGGATGGAGTCATCTAACTAGGGAGATGAGGAGCGGGAATATCAGTGCACAATTAACTGATACTGTACTACCTGGATTACAATCAGTCCCCTGTGTGTGAAAAAGAGCAAAAATAATACAACAAAACATAACAACCCCCAAATCCCCCCACCCACATCGGATAACAAACAATCTGCATCCGGTGAATCCCGTCAAGATCCCAATCAACCAAAAGGGAGAATAAACTGTTGGAGTAATCCTTGGGGGGAAGCTACACTCAAAGTATTATATTGACTATAAACTTGACAGCGGGGTAAATAGCCTTATCTGAAACATGGGTAGAGTCAATATTTAAAGTTCCGAAGTGGCAATGGTCTTTTTTGTATACCCCAATCCAGGAATAATCAGTCAACTGCGAAGGCATGCCGGTGGTCATATGGAGAAAAAATCAGCAGAGTATCACAGCCCTGTTGGGGAGTGGGTGGGGGAGGAAACGGATCCCCCTTCCCTCGGCGACCCCGACCCCACCCGGTGTTGCTTGCAGAATTGAGCAGCCTCAAAAGGATAATCGAAGATTTGCCATTAATCTGGACACATAGTTGCACCAGGTATAGCATAACATATCACATTTTAGCTTTCTGGAGTGTGCACTTAATGTCAGTGAATTTTCGGCACACCTCTTGCAATATTGGAGTGAAGTCAGAGAAAAAGGATAGAGTCATACCCTGGTATTGTAGCTGTTCCTTGTTGTGGGCGAGTCATAGAAAACCATCTCGATCCTGATAATTGAGGAGCCTGGCAATGATCACATGAGATGGTGCACTTGGTGCCGGCGGGGGGCCCAGGGTTCTGTGAACCCTCTCAACTTCAGACTTGGACAAAAATGCTTCCCTACCAAAGAGATCCTCAAGTAGATGCTCCACATAGCTGTTCATGTGGCCGATATTGGTGGATTCTGCTATTCTGGCAATGCAAATGTTGTTTCTGCGCGAATGCGCTTCCAAATCTTCGGCTTTAGCAGCTAACATCTTGAGGAGCTTCTCAAGTTTTTCAATACGTTTAATAGCCATAGGGCCAGCATCTTTGAGGTCGGAGACCCGCTGTTCAGCAGCACTGATTCGTGTCTCATGTTGATCAAGCCGCTCATGCATACTCTCCAGCCGGGTCGTAAGCATGTCAAGGCGGGAGTCCACTGACCTGAAACTAGCTCTCAGTTCAGTCAAAATGGCCACCGTGCCCTCCACCACCGGGGCGTCGGGTTCAGTTAGGTCAGAGGCTGATCCCCGAGAGCCCTCATCATCTTCATGTCGGGGGGTTTTGGCAGCATCGAAGGAGAGTGGGCGCTACCGGGGATCGCTGCACCCCATTGAAGATGTCGGTGGCTGGGGCCGTTTAGCCGCGGCGAGCAAAAAGAATTGGAGAGACCAGGCAGGCGGAGCGGGTGCACACAGCAGAACGTCGCCGCGGTCCAGTGAGTGGCAGTGTGTAGTTCACCAAGCACAGGCGCTGTCTCGCAGTGCGCCCGGAGGAACTGTAATAGCAAGGAGAGCTGCCCAGAAGTAGCTATGAGCCAGAGATCATACACCTAGCAGGGTCATATGGAGCATGCCAGACATGAGCACGTGGAAAGGCCCTCTGAGTCTGTCAGATCGGTAGGCAGCGTAGTTGTACAATCATGGCCCCAGCAGCAGCATCGGGCACCTGAGCTATGAACAGCGGACCACAGCTGCACTACGGGGAGTACGTGCGTTATGGCCACCTGGGCATCCAAGCTGCCAATACCGCATCGCCCCAACTATCGCAAGCACAAAGGCATCCTTCTCAGTCCGCGTGACTGGCAAGGGTCCCAGAAGCTCCAGTTTATTTTTGTTCACTCACCGCCGCAGCCCAGTATCCAGCACAAGCCACGGGCTGGCCGCTCGTCATTTCCAGCAGAGAGGCCACATTCCTGAATTCTACTCAGTTAGGCCCCAAAGCAAGCTCCGGCCTCAATTATGGGGCAGCCGTTAGGCATGACCGCGGCCCCGCCCTCAGGCTCGCCCCAAGCCCTGTAATCGTGGGGCCTCCGAGGGCTGCATCAGGCCGCGATTGCAGCCGATCGTGACACCGCACCCTCCCCACTTGGTGGAAGCAGAGAAGGTCATTGGCACGGGGGATCAAAGCATGCCTTACACCACAGCAGTAGTGCCAGCCGGGATCTAGGCGCCGAGTAAGGCCATTTGGTATCGGTGTTGTCTTCGGAGCTTCAGGCTCGAGTGGCCATCTTGGTCCTCGGCAAGGGCACTCCACTCAGAACAGGCGATATCCTGTGCATTTAAGGGTGAGAGTTAGACCAATGTATAATAAGAGTACATTCATGAGGAGGTAGAGTTAATTGTTTTTCATTGTCAGATCCCAGTGCAGTATCTCTGCAACACCCTAAGGTGCTGAAGCAGATGAACAGTGATCAATGCTGACACAGACGTGCTGTGACCAGGTGAAATCAAAACTCCTCTATGTCTCTCTCTCTCTCTTTTCAATCCAATTCCCCCTTCCCTTTGGGTATTGACGCCAGCGCAGAGTCTATCATCTTACTCTGAGGATAGTGCTCTGGTGGAGAGGAGATTCAGTATCGCACCATTGTAACCACCTTAACTTTAGGTAAATGGCGCAGCATAGAATGTTGACAGAAGGCCAAGTCACAAAAATCAGTGTTCCTTTTGGGCGATATGGGTGGTCATGATCAGATCAATTCTGAAGATTTGGCCCAGGCCCTGGCAGAGGAACCACCCCGGGTAGTAGATATGGCCAGAGCCTTACAAAGCCTCCAAAGAGCGGTTCAAAAATTGCGTGGGTAAAGCATAAAATTAAGGGGAGAACTGCAGAGATACAAAGCATAACATTCCCCCCCTCCCCCTTGGGGGCATACTGTGTTCAGGGAGGCTCCTCCTGTGCTTCAACCCACTAAGTTTGGGAATCATACTTGTAAAATAAGCATGCCCATCAATCTTAATAATGCTCAGTCTCCTCCCTTAAATATTACCATCACCATGCCCGTACCTATCCGGTTAGCAACACCTGAGCAATTCCATGGGGACAGTGCCAAATCTGATATCTTCATGAGACAATGCCAATAACATTTCTTGAAAAAGCCTCATGTATTCACAAATGTCTCTGCCAAAGGTGGCTTTCATCATTTTCTATCTGTGCGGTGTTTCTGCCGCCTGCTCCATGCCACTAGTTGAAAACAATGATCCAGTGTTATATGATTTTGCTGCTTTCAAACACGCTATGAAAAAGCTCTTTGCCAAACGTGTTCATGCAATCTATTGACCATGAGCTCCTCAATCTGAGGCAGGTCTCTAGAGATGTTCTTACATACATCACTCAGTTCAATAGTTTAGTGGCTGAAACACATTGGGCGGAGGAAAAAATAACTTCCCTATTCTGTTGTGGGTTGCTGGATGATCTTAAGGACTCCTTAGCCCATATAGTAGATCTACCAAAAGGCTGTGCTGAGTTCATAGACTTAGTGATGAAACTGCTTAAGAGAATGAAAGCATGAGAGGCCCCGCAATGATACTAGGGTGGTTGTCCTGAAGACCAAACAGAAAGAATCTGAAGGAAAGGCATCAGACATTGAACCCACGCAGATCGGGGTGGTTAGGGCCCTTCTTACAGTAAGAATGTAGACAAAAACAAAACTTACATCTCTATTGTGGGAAGTTAAGACACTACGCACGTGAGTGTCTGGCAAAACCTAAGGAAGGGAAAAAAGTTGCAGGGCTTGTGGGATCAGATCAGGAACAGGAAAACTAGTGCTCTCGTTGAGGGAAGAGACCACTTTCCAGAGAGAGAACCATGTGCAGGTCTCTTAATACTAAGCTAACACAGTAGCATATCATCTAAATATATAGGTCACCATTGTTGACCATCCAACAGAGAAAGATGTTATCTATGCTAATCGATTCTGGGGCTGCTGGTAACTTTTTTGACCTCTCCCTAGCAGAAAGGATTGGACTGGTAAGGGTCCCAAAGAAAGAACCTGAGCCAGTACGGGACGTGGATGGCTCAGAACTATCCTCTGGAATTGTACGGTTTCAAACTCAGCCATTGAAAGCGGTCTGTGACAATGGTCACACAAGGCAGATAATCTTTGATCTCAGTAACACCTCAACCTTTGGGGTGATTTTAGGAATCCCTTGGTTAGAAGTTCACAATCCAAAGATTGATTGGGTTCTAAGGACAGTTACATTGGACTCACCTTTTTGTAGGATGTCCTATTAGCTGGACTCCTGTGACCAATCTGCACCATTACACTGTGCTTTGACACAAAAGACAGATACACCTCAATTGCCGATACAGTATGAAGACTTCCAAGATGTGTTTGACCCACTAACGGCAACACAGTTACCACCCCACCACACATTTGATTGCAGAATAGATCTCATTCCTTGTGCCACTCTGCCCTGCAGCCGAATATACATCCTGATGGAGCTGAGACAGAATATCTCAAAATATATCTGGAGGAGTTATTGGCCCTGGGGTTCATCAGACATACCACCTCCCCAGTATCTTCTACCCTCTTCTTTGTGCCAAAACATTATGGGGAATTATGGATCTGTATCAATTATAGAACATGGAATAAGGCCACCATTAAACATTGATACCTTTTGCCATTAATCCCGGTCTTATTAGACGAGATCTGCCACTCTACCATTTACACCAAACTCGACTACCAAGGAGCATGCCATCTCATTTGTGTCAAAGAAGAAGACGAATGGAAAACAACCTTCTGCGCGAAATTCGGAGTATTCAAATATACAGTGCGCTTCGGTCTATGTAACGCACCAGAAGCTTTCTAATATTTCATTAACGACGTTCTACGGGACTTTTTGGATATCTGTTCGATAGTTTACCTGGACAACATTCTAATTTATTTATTCTCAGAATGAGGTACTACACATGCAACACATGCGTGCAATTTTGCAATGCCTTCAGGAATATAACCTATATGCCAAATTAGACCAGGGCTAATTCCAAGTTAAGTATGTTGAATTTTCGGGATATGTCCTCTCTTCATCAGGACTCACAATGGACTCCAAAAAGGTGGAAGTGATCAATCAAGGAGGTACAGAGACTGGTGGACTTACAAACTTCTCTAGAAGGTTTATTGCACATTTTGCAGACATCATAGCACCCATTATCCGACTACTCAAAAAGGGAAAACCTTTCACTGGTCAGACCCTGCTGACTAGGCCTTTCAGATACTTAAAAGAGCATTCACAACTGCTCCTGTCTTGCAGCATCCTGCTCAGCCATACTATGTTGAGCTGGATACTTCTCAGGTGGTGATTTGCAGTGTATTATCCAAAGGGATCCAGAGTCAGGACATTTCCATCCTGTGAACTTTATTCTAAAAAGCTGTTGCCCACAGAAAGAAACTATACTGTGGCAGAGAGAGAATTATTAGCCATAAAATTGGTCTTTTCAGAATGGAGACATCATCTTTTAAGTGCCAAACACACAGTCACAATTTATTAGGATCACAAAAACCTACAATTTTTCAATTCAGTCAAGGCTCTCACGCCAAATAAAATGTGATGGCAACATTTCTTTAGTGAGTTCGACTTCATCATTACTTATCGACTAGGTCCCAAGCAACTGCAATCAGATGTATTACCACAATATGGATTTGCGCTCCCGAGACCTACTGAAAGCAAACTTCCCAGTATTATCCTCTCAGTTAAGATAATCCCAGTATGCAGTTCTGCCACGTTCCTAGCCATACTTAAAAAAGAGCTAAAGAAAGTAAATAGTGAAGAATAGATTCACGACCAAGAGCAAACAGTGGTGGATGATTTGTTCTACCACAAACAATGGCTATTCATTCGAACCACAGAACGTGTGCAACAGGTATTGGAATGGAACCATGACTGTACTAGCAGGTCATCCGGGTAGTCATAAAACCATGGCCAATTGCAAGAAACATATTTGGTGGAAGACAATGCTTCAGGATGTCCAGAAATATGTCCTCACCTGTCAAATTGGTGCTAGAAATAAAGTATCCAATACAGTGACCTTATGGTTATTATAACCATTGCCTATGCCTTCTGCTCCTTGGCACACAATCAGTTTAGATTTTATAACCGACTTACTCCCAGAGAAGAGTGGTAGATCTATTGTCAAAAATGGCATATTTCATCCCACTTTGAAGGCTTCCAACCTCTGAAGAACTGAGTCAGATATTCATATAACAAATAGTCAGATTGCATTGTCTGCCTTCTCAGATTATTTCTGATTGATTGTGGCCCGCGATTCACGTCAAAATTTTAGAAGGCACCTACATGCCTGAAGTAACTGTATCCTCTGCCTCTCACCCTCAAAGTAACGGCTAGACGGAGCGAGTGAATCAGTCTTTAGAACAAATGCTTTGTGGTTTACTTGCCTCCACGAACAGTCAATGGGACCAAGAGTTACCCATAGCAGAGTTAATGTATAAAAACAGCACACACTGCCACTGGTCTGTTCCCCTTTTACTTTCTGACAAGACATCATCGATTCTAAACCGTTACTGAAACTACACTACCAGTTCTGGTTCCGTCTGTAACAGAAAGTCTAAAAGACCTGCATCAAACACAAATTATTTTAAAGAGGGAGATCATGTTTGGTTATTAACCCGCAATCTGAACATGGAAGATCTACACACATTCCAACCACTCTTCACTGGCCCCTATCCGATTGTCACCATGCTCAATTTTATATCCGCTTAACTACTCCTACCTGCAGAATGCAACATTAATGCTGTGTTGCATGTTTCACTGTTGAAGCCCTATCACAGTCAAATCAGGCCTGGTGTCCCACCTCCACCAATTCCCATCCAAAGTCACCTAGAATGGGTAACCTTGATTGGGGAAACTTAGACTCCAAACGCATCGAAGGTCATCTGCATTTTCTAGTAGACTGGAAAAGGTTTGGCCCTGCAGACCGGTTTTGGGAACCTGCCTCCTTTGTTCATGCCCCCAGGTTGATCCATCGTTTAAATGCTCTGTTCCCCCATAAACCCTGTCCAGTTAGAAAACCCTTGAGGGGGCAACTGTCAGGATTACAACTCTCACCACTGTATTCCCCTATAATGCGCAACTTATGCGCTAAGAAGCACAGACAACTGGGTCCTTGCTTTTTAAAGAATGGCCCACTCCACTGGGTTTGTGAAGTGCTTTACTGAGGTTTCCTGATTTATACATTATTGTTTATTGCCATAAATATCCCTGGTGGCAGGAGTAGGTTCACAATGAATAATGTATTTGTGATTCACTGTTTTTGTAAAATATCCCTGGTGGCAGTGGTTGCAGTGAAACAGAACTCCGTACAATCTAAAAAAAGTGACACAGCCGTTAACACATGGCTTGCACGAGCACTCACCAACGTGGAGCACCTGTTCCAACGGCCGCATATGCTTCTTGCGAACATGTGCCGCCTCCACTCACACGGTGGTGCTTGGCCTCATCGCATCATGCACCACTTATCAGCTTCTGACTCCTGCGGCGATTTCTCTCCTTGATCAGGAACACCTTCGGTCTCCAGTTCTTCATGACTATCTGCTTCCTGCTAGTTCTGCTTCCTGCAAAAGAAAAGGGACAAAAAACAAAACGACGTAAACAAGGTTTCATGTAAACGCATAGGGCGGCACGCCGCCTGCATAATCATGAACCTCAGCGCCTCCGAGACTCGCATGACGCAAAGGTTGTGGTTGTTGGCATTAGGACGTTATTGTTGGCGCTACGGAGACTCCCAAAGAGACCAAAGAGACAGTTCGTGGTTTATGGCATTATTATGCTAGCGCTGTTGCACAGAGACTTACATGATAAAAGGACCTGAAACGCTATCACTAGTGCTACAGAAAGATGCACTTCAAAGTTCAGCGGTTTATTGTATATGTTTGGAACTGTATCAAACATTGTCAAATGACTTACATGATTGTTATGCAACTTATGATGATGTCATTATATATCCCATGTTTCCTTGTTCATGATCATAATTCAAGAGAGAGTTCCATTACACACGTGTAAATACCACAAATTTAGTGATCCGTGTAATAGCGGGACAATCAGGGTACACTTACCTACCCTTCAATGAAGGCGAAACAGTACCAATAGCATACAAATCACACTTGTACACAAACACTGAAATGCGTTTTGCTTCGACAGAGAAAATTCTGACAGCAGTACAGACTGCTGTAGTGAGAGAAAGAGCACTGGCTACGGGGAAACTAATAATTGTCGTAACTCCAGTACCGGCCTTAGAGGTTGTTACAAAGGCAAGCGTTCCAAATGCTACAGCTTTACATCCGAGATGGATACAATGGGCTAATTCTCTCACTGCAACAGATGTAGACTACAAATTTGATTCTACACCAAAAACGCAGGCATTTCTGCAATACAAACAAGAATATCCTCTCCCACATGAAATAATGCCTCTAGATCAGTATGAATACATTATTTACACTGCCGGTTCTGCTCAGCCTGCCATAGGAAGTAAACAGCAATACAGCGCAGCTTGTGCTATTGTAAAAGGACGTATGCAGGACGGCAAGTTCCATCCTAGCAGTACGAAGACGAAATCTCTAGGAAATTGCACAGCACAGCTGGCAGAATTAAAAGCACTATTACTGGCACTAATACAAACTGATCGAGAATTCCCCACACTCATAGTGTGCGATCAGTCTTACAATGAATATCTTCATTACTAGGGTCAGAATGGGTTTAAAGACTCAAAAGGTTGCACAATAAAGCACAAAATGCTTTGGTAATAAGTGGCAGAGTTGAAAAAAGACTTGCCCAGAGCTCACGTAATACACACGCTGAGTCATCAACGTGATGGCGTTCACGTTGAAGGGAATTCATTGGCTGATGCCGTAGCTGCAATCACTTGTTCTAGTATGAGAATAGACGGAAGCATAATGGTAGCTGTCATTTCTTCACAGAAGAACAGCTCAGCCTTGCCGAAAGGCTTTCCACTAAAGTACTCCTACAAGTTAGTTGCAAAAAACATTCCGTATGCTCAAATTCCAGGAGTGGGGGATAGAGTAATACCAAATATGGATCGCAGATTAGGTTTAATTCTAGCTGCACACGAGGGTCTGGGTTCTGCACACGCAGGGGTTACTGCGACTGTTTCATTGCAGAAACAACGCTATTGGTGGCCAGGTCTAACCAAACAGATGAAAACTTTTGTACATAAGCGTGACATCTGTCAGGAGATGAAGGGCTCGACCTTAGCACGCCCACCACAAACACCATTACTGATATCAGACAGACCTCTCGCTTGTGTCTATTTGGACCACTGCGACCCCTTACAATCTAATGGGGCTTACAAGTACATCTTGGTGGCAGTGGACTCCTGCTCTAGATTTCTGTGGGTTTTGCCTCAGCGCTTGGCTGACGCTCGAACTGTTATAAAGGATTTGCGAGTCTTTATAGGGACATATGCAGTTGGCACATTACATTCTGACCGTGGCCCCGCATTTAGCTCTCGGGCTTAAAAGGAAGCCATGGGAAGTTTGGGTGTTGCATTGCGGTACTCCTCTCCGTACCATCCAGAGGGAAATTTGGTTGTGGAGAGGAATACCGGGACTTAAAGCAATCTCTAACAGCAAGGGTATTAGGCTCGGGTGGTAGTTGGGTCAATCACCTATATGGGGTCCAGAGGGCACTGAACAACATGCCAAGAAGTTCCATAGGAGGACGTACTCCTTACGAGGTCCTATTTGGGACAAGAATGTGGGTACCTGATCTCGATTGCGGCAGCACAGTGGCGGATGAAAAACCTTTTGATATCAATGAAAGTTTGGCTGTTTTACAGGAACTCAATGAATTCCGGGCACTTCAAAGCAACGCCCAAGTAAAATGCACTGCCACTGAAGAAGCAAAATCAGTCACGGCAAGACCTGTCTGGATCCCAAAAGTTGGGGATCTGGTCAGAGAAAAAATTGTGGACAAGAACAAATTTGGGCCATCCTACAGAAAGCCTGTACCTGTCCTGGCTGTCGAAGAAACAAGAACAGTACTTCTTCCGCCTCTTTCTGGCAAGAAAGAAAAGAGATTCGTCTCCATTGATCTGATCAAACCACATTATTTGGCCGATACTGAATAGTAGGCCTTGTGGGATTCTGGGTAGCCTCCGCTCTCCTGTCGCTACCATACAAGAAGTTCAGACAGAAAGACTGATAACATTTGAAGATTCAAATCTACGAAGTAACGAAGTTACCAACAATGGAATGGAACTCGTGCTTATTGAAATTGAATAACAACAACATTTAAATGAAACACAGATATCAATTCGGCCTTCGACCAACATCTACATTAATATGCCTCAACAAGAGACATCTGCAAGTTCAAAACCTGTTGAGCTACCCAAGATAGATCGCACTGCATCTGGCTACTTCATCGATTTTGATACCTTTTCTCTTGATCCAAGTGAACCTTAGTCAACGCCAGCTCCAGTTTCCCGGAAAAAAGAACTTTATGATTTCTACATTTTCCTGAAGAAAGCATACCTAGTTTCACCATGGCTACAGCTCTAGATAATAACTGGAATACTGTTCCTACTATTTTGGAAAGGTTTAGTGAGTGTCTTTTCCTTATTAGTGAATGGATACTACCTCCCAGAACGCTCTGCAGTATCACATGTGAACTTGGTACTGAAACCTCATATGTCCTCTCATCGTGAGCAGAGAGACTTGTCCTATGTGAACATTACAGCAGTTCTGGTTCCTGATGGAATAGTTTGGGACACAGTTTCATATGATGTATTTGGTCCCACTGAACTTTTAAAAATACCACATGTATTCAAAATTTCTTTAAATGATATCATCACCTCCAGTACATATTCTGACGATTGGGATTTTGAGACTGCAAATAATATGTTGTCTGATTTAGAACTGTCTGCAGCATTTTCAACTAATGAAATGTTTGATGACTCTTCTGATTTTAACACAATGTACTGTTACCAACATTATGGTCATCACTTTCTGCATAAAACAAGTGCACCACATAATGTTTTCACATACCACCAATGGGAACATTGCCCAACACCACCGAAAGGTAGTTCACAAACTTTTGCACAAAAGTTTGCTTAGTTTTCTGGATTCAATACATCTGATCCACGTTCATAATTTTATAAGCTTGCACCTACACCTGCAATGAAAAGTATGCTCACTAACACGAAACAGATATACTCTGCATCCTTTATTGCCCAACTGTCTGAACAGGGTTTCGACTTATGGAAGGACACTATAGACATAAAATCTGTCTGGGGTACTAAGGACTGGCAAGTTCAGGGAACAGAGGCATTATTTAGAGCATGCCTCATACCGCAACAAATCATCTTCCTGAATGACACTGTGCAACAAACTTCCTGTCTTGGGTTAGCCAAGATTAAGGACCTGAACACACCTCGTATTCCCTCTCTAACACACTTTGAGGGATGGCAAAATTACACAGAAAATGGTGAGGGTACACTAGATGACGTCATCCCGGGCATTTCATACATCTTAACAGACCCCAATTGGAAGGGATGGTTGGTTTGGCCTATCGACACAAATAGGTGTCAGTCAAGATTCAAGGGTACCACCGAAGAGTTTGGTATCCATAGGCCGGACTTACGCTATGTACAACGAGAACATCCGGGGGTGGTGACATCATACAGTGTTGGGAAGTTATGCCTCGAATGGCTAAGAACCTCGACACTGTCACAGGTGAAACAACACTTGTCCCTACTGTCAGGTGACATGGATCTTAGGGATTTTTTACTAGGTCCCCGAAAACCACGTCAGAAACGCTTCATATATGCTGTTTATAATGAAATTTGGAAAATCTCTCAACCAAAAGCTGCGGAGAGATTGCATGAAATTGACAGGATTAACTTAGAAAAGGCTTTGGCTGTGGTTGACAATGGCATGACCACACTAACATCCAGGATTTATTCACTGGGCAATATTGTATCTTCTTCTATGGATATAATGGAACAAGATCTGTCCATCTTACAACACGGACAGTCACAGTTATGTTCTATTGTGTTATTACGCGGGACACTACAATCACTGCGCTCTGGTTATGTGCCCTAGAGATATATCAACAGTACATCTCTGTTCTCTGCATATCATTTTTTGTTCTAATATCTTTATTACTTTAAGAGAAGAAGTATAAATAATTAAAATACCATAATAAGCAGTACAACCAAAAAGAGATTTACACAATAAATAAATAAATAAGCATTCATCAGTGTAAATATTATCAATGTCATATATATCACCGACGTATCAATCAATATGGTGGAAAAAGCAATAAGAAGCCATACGAGAAAATCAGTTGTACCACTTGGATAAATCAATCATCAGGAAAAAGAGAGGAAGGAAAAAAGAAAGAGAGAAGAGAGTAGCGAGGAAGAAGAAGAGGAGAAGAATGAAAAAATAAAAATAAAGTAAACAAGAGAGATCGAGACACCTGCTACAATAGAGAGGGTAAATTAAGAAGAAGACACAAAGGGATACTGCGCCACCAAGCCTTGTGATGCTAAGGTCATATATTTATCAAGAGATCTCCAGACACCACTAGAAACAAAGGGTGTATAGTGTTTGTCCTCCACAGAAGTATGAGCCCCTCGGAGAAACAATACCCATGCCCACCACGTATGATAGGATATGGACTTAAAGGATTTCCACTCCGTTAATATAATTTTGACCGCAATTGATAACAACAAATCTAGCAATTGCATATCAAGAGTATCCAAAGATAATGGAGATGTTGTAGCCCATGGGCCCAACAAAATTAGAGGCAGCGAGAGCTCAAATTGAATATTGAAGATTAGTAATAGATGTTTGTGAACCAACTCCCAAAAAGGTTGGAGTAAAGAGCATTCAAAGAACATATGTTGATACGTACCAGCAGCTATATTACAACTCCAACAGAGATCATTATCTTTAAGTTTAAGGGTATGCAAACGAGCCGGGGTCCAATGTAAAAGATTGAGAGAAAAAATTTAGACTGAATAAGAGAAGGAGCAATTTTATTTCGTAGGGAAAATTTCCCAACGAGTTGCCAGATTTCTGGTGAAATATGTTTAAAAATATCATGCTCAAAATGATGTAGCCATTTCTGTTGTGTAACCGTAGTCTGCAAAGGCGGCGTGGTGGATAAAAATGTATATATTCTAGAGGCAACGTGACCTGCTTTATACCACATAGACAGGAGGGAAACAGTATGAGAATCCGGGTAAAAGGAAACCTTAGCCAAGTCAACCTTTATTTTTAAAAATGTATAGAAATCCAAATTACTGAGAGTATACTGCCTAGCTAAGGAAGAGAAAGGCATTGGGTCATGATTTGAATCATAAAGGTGCTTGACCAATGTAATACCTTTGCTAGCCCAGTCTGCCAATGTCGCAGGATCAATATCAAGTTTAATTTTGGAATTGTACCATAAAGAAGACCACCGAGATATATGAGTTGGCTTAGAAACTTTTTTATCTACAGCTTTCAATGCAGCGATGGTATCAGAGATAATATGTCCTGAAAAAGGTACAGTCAATGTGGACGCGGTTAAAAAAGAAGAGGTCAATAGAGGAGAAGACAATTCTTGCTCAATAGACAACCACGGCGGTATATGTCTAGAATCCGAAGAGAACCAAAGAGCACCCTGAGAAGCTAAGAATGCAACTTGGTACAAGTTCCAATCTGGGAAATTACATCCCCCCATATCATAAGGTTTCCTCAGATGTTTATAGGCTATTCTAGCGCGCTTATCATTCCATAGGAATTTTGAAGTAAGGGCGTCAATTTCATGAAAGAAAGATGAAGACAACTTGATAGGAAGCATTGAAGACACAAAATTAACAATGGGAGTTATCATCATCTTCAAGGTTTGAAGACGTCCCCACCAGGATATGTATTTAGGCGACCATGTATCCAACAGCTGTTTAACCTTAGCTATAACTTGAGACTCATTATACGAGACAGTCTCTGTCAAATTGTTACAGAACCAAATCCCTAAGTATTTGATGCGCTTTGATTGCCATTTAAATCCAGCATCCCCCATGTGGGAAGGAAAACAAAACACATTAAGAGGAAACATTTCCGTCTTGTCTTTATTCAGAGTATACCCTGAAACACGAGAAAATTCTTTAATATTTTTGGAAATAGCAGGAATTGCATTGCCTATATCTTCAGAAAAGATGAGCACATCATCCGCATAGGCGGCTGTTTTGATGTTCTTCGAGCCAAATTGAAAACCTTTAATATCTTGATTTAGATTGAGTAGCCGAAGGAGAGAGTCAATCGACAACAAAAAAAGAAGCAGTGATAACGGACATCCTTGCCTAGTACCCTGACAGAGATCAAAAAAGGAGGAGGTATTAGAATTAATGGGGCTACCTTCTCTGCATATAATTTGACTGAAAAGCAGACAACAATGGCACTGAGAAATGCGAAATATACAATGCTGCGCATTGAAAAATTAGACAAATTACCTTTCACTGTGGCAGAGTCACCATCGACAGAATGGTTAATTCATGGCCATATCACGTTACCAGTAACAACTTTCCAGTTTCAATATTGCCTAGAACACCACCAGGTAGGCAGGTATGAAGCAATGGGTAGGGAATTCATCCATGAATCTTGGGAATTACCATATAGATTTAGATGCAGGAACGGAGACACTGAAGTGTTTCTCAGCGGTACAGACTGCGAGAATTCTTTGAGTGGATCTCTTTTGCCAGGACATTATGTTTCACGGGGCCTGTAATGGTTCAGTAGCTAAATTATCCTGCCATTTGAAGGGTTCCCCAGCTGCCGTGAATAATCCAGTGTTCAGGCTGCTCTCCAATGGGAGTTACTTAATGCTGAATGATCAAGGTTATTGTAGGATGCTTCCAGGCATCGCATATCTAGTCACTGTAAGTTCCAGGGTTACATGCTGTATGCAAATATTGTTTCCACCGATCCACAGAGTCAGAGAGGCGCCGTTATGGCCTTCATTGAATGTTTCCTTTTTACGGTTTCATACTCTGAGCCGAATAAAAGCCATGCTTCTGCAGAAAACTGTGCCCTTAACCTCAGCCCGAGAGACTTTTGATCTACTGGTCGCAAGGTCCTCAGCAGCGATACAGGCACTAGTACGAACAAATTGCCCTTTCCATTTCGGAGAAAGGGTACAACGTATCTTTAACATGTCTGATACGACAGGCATCGTACACCTATTTAAGACCATAGGTTCTGGGCTGTTAAGCACCTCGTAGTAATTCCAGCTTTCATACACTCTGTATTCAGAAGCGTTTTTGGAGGACTTCCGCTAATCCTGCTACTGGTAGTGGGAATTTTAATTTTAATTTTTCTGCTACGCAATGGATGTCCTAGTCACCAATGAAATGGAGCTCTTGGAGCGTCATTACCGTGATCGCATGATACTCCATCTTGGCACATCTCGACTTCGAGAGCTAAGCGAGACTTGGTTCCTATAATTTCGACCATTCTAGATTGATTGTGTTTTGCCTGTCCTCTGCTGCTTGTTCTGCAGCTATGAATGCTTGTTGGACTTCTGTCTAACACTTCCATCGGTTGCGCCCCCGGACGTGGATGCATTGCTGGACCCGTTAACGGCCCACGTACTGCAGTATCCCCAGCGTATTCAAATGTTGATGTCGGCATTCTTAGAGCCACCACGGGACGATTCAGCTCCTGTTGGACCGGATACTGGCTCTACTACAGGCACACAGGCTTTGGATGTTACAAATGCTTCCCCAGCTTCGGCTGTTGGAACTGAGGAAGATCATCTTTGCTCAATTGACCTGATCTGTGAGGTGTTACAGGGACCATCGTCTGCGAAAGCAAGCAGCAGTGATGTTGCGTCTCCCAAACAGGACACATAAACATTTGGCTCTCCGTGTGCTGGGAAGAATTCGGCCTTTTTCAAAACAACCGAAAATTGGAATTTTAAACAAAAACCTCTTTCTTTCTATGCTATTACTGAGCTCTATGGCTTTCAGACATACTCAGTGGCTCAGACTATATATATATGAACATATTTTAAATGACTTTAGAGTTTCATTTTTAGAAATTTTATGAATTTTTAGAAGCTTTTTTAACCGCCTTTTTAAAAATGTTTTATGCTTGATTAGAAGGGCATTCCCTTTTTAGTATGTTGTCCGGTCGGATGAGGAGTGGGTCTTATGTTTCATAGGGTACCCCACTAAAGGCTTAAGTAGTCCCCTAACCCTTTACCTACACTTACCCTACCATTACACTACATAACGGGTTTTGGTATTGACATTTTACCTAGTTAAGCGCTGCATAAATGTCGTATGGTTTTCCCCGAAAACTAGCCTCATTAATTATGCATAAGGATTCTCAGAATCACAGCAGGATTACCATCTTCTGCATAATAACTATGTTTAAGGGTGATCCCTTCCGTCATCCTCGGCCGACATGACACAGCAAGATAGAATCCCCTGAGGGTACCTTTTGGGTATATATACACCATATCTTTGCCAAAGCAGCCAGAGGAGAAGAGACTTCCATGCTGGCACGCTGACGCGAGACGCTGAGGTTCCTGCATGCAAACACTCCAGCTCGCAGTGGCCCGACATCCCTCACAGGTGTCCATCTCGAGACCAAGACAGGGTCCCACAGTCTCTCACTTCTGGTAATGGGGTTGGCTTCATCCTAGGTGGATTCTTGGCTATACACCTACATACATGCTAGGTACACATAGTGTACAACTAGTTAGGGTTGCCTCGTAGGAGTACACATTATTTCTGTCATGTATTTATATGCTCGCATATATTTCATTGTTTCAGCACTATGGTAGAAATCTACCATCCATTTACTCTATTGGTTATTGGTGCATATAATCATTTATATCTGTTTATGTCTTATGGTTGTTTCAGCACACCTATTTTACACTAGAATGATGCTGGGTCAAAAAATACTTATTGAAAAACGCTACCATAGTTTATTCTGTGTATCTCTCTGAGACAAAGTGAGCACGAGTGACTGAGCGAAAAGTACTGCACTGTTTCCACGATCCTGAGGGATCAGGGTTGTCATGTTCGATAATTGCCAGAAACTATTCTCTCCTTGGTAAGAGGAGTTCATAGTGGCACTGTGAGCTAGCTGGTATACAGGCTAACATATCCGGTGGGGATGACTAGAATCAGTCTGGACACCAGTCCCACAGTTTATGTTGTCTAAATGCATAGATCCTATATAGGTTTATAGGAACTACACAACACCCTCAAGCATACGAATCCTAAGAAGAACAAGGTGTAGTTTCTAGGCGATACCCTGTGCATCTAGGGGTGAGATGCAGACAACTTTAGACCATTGTATAATATGGATACAATCATGAGGAGGTAAAGTTAATTGTTTATTTTTCATTGACAGTCCCCAGTGCAGTATCTCTGCAACATCCTAAGGTGCTGAAGCAGATGAACAGTGATCAGTGCTGATGCAGTTGTGCTGTGACCAGGTGAAATCGAACCTGTTCCATGTCTCTATCTCTCTTGTCAGTCCCATTCGCCCTTCACCTCGTGTACTGATGCCAGCACAGAGTCTATCATCTTACGCTGAGATTAGCGCTCGGCTGGAGTGGGGATTCAGCATTGCCCCTTCGGAACCACCTGGACTTCCGGTGAGTGGCGCAGCCTACATCGTGCATCGCGCAGTGCTGGTTCCGAAGGGGATGTGTTGGGTTGATTCACGCAGCAGAGATGATGCGCTGGTTCTGGCCATTCAACAGGGGGTGATACACCAGTTCTGATCCATGCAACGGTGCCGATGTGCTTATTCTAGATAGGATGTGTGGGTCTCACTGGAGGAAGTACCTTAGGCCTCACTTCCAAGGGTCCAGGACTGGGGTGGCACAACTTGCCAGGGCAGTCTCACAGATGGGAGAGTCTAGGTGCAGCAGCAGAAGAGTTGGAAGCCTTTTATGTCTATGAGATTTCAGATCATGAGGCAAGCCCTTGGAGTCACTCTGGGTTCAAGTGATGCAGGTCCAGTTCTTCCCACCCAGGCAAGGGAACAGCAGCCAGCAGGGAAGCACAGCAAGGCAGGGGTCCAGCAAAGCAGCAGTCCAGCAGAGTGGCAGTCCTTTAGCAGCACAGCAGTCCTTCTTCCTTTGCAGAGTCTTCACAGGTCCAGAAGTGTACTGAAGTGTTGGTGTCAGAGGTCCAGTACATATACCCAGTTGTGCCTTTAAAGTGGTGGAGACTTTAAAGACAGTCTTTGAAGTGCACAAGGGTCCTCCTTCCCTGCCCTTGCTCCAGACTCACTACAGGGGGTATGCAGCCCTGTGTGTGGGGACAGAATACAAGCTATTCATTTGTTAGTGAGGCTGGGTCCAGCTCCCCTGTCCCATCCTCCCAGGAAGGCCCATCAAGTCACACCTAAGCTCCCATTGTGTGTGGCTGTCTAGGGGGAATAGACAAAGCCCAGCTGTCACCCTCCTCAGACGTGTATCAGAGACACGCAGCAGGCACCAAATGGCTAAAGTTAGAAAATGCCAACTTTCTAAAAGTGAAATTTTCTGAATTACACAATTTAAAATCTGACTTCGCCATAAGTTGTGATTTAAAATTGTGATTCCAGAAACACCAAACTGGAAAAGTCTATCTCTTCATAATTTGGTATTACACTTGAAAAAAATTTAATACGTTAATCCGAATGTTACCCTATTGGAGAGATATGCCTTGCAGTAGTGAAAACGAATTTGAGAGTTTGTCACTACCAGGACATGTAAAACCTAAAAGTACATCCTGCCTTTTAAATATATTATACCCTGCCCTGTGGGTTGTCCAGACCCTACCATAGGGGTGACTGATATGTATAAAAAGGGAAGGTTTGGGACTGGCAAAAGGGTTATTTTGCCAGGTCGACATGACAGTGTAAAACTGCATTCACAGGCTCTGCAATGGCAGGCCCGAGGCATGGTTAGAGGGTTACATAAATGCGTGGCACAAGCAGTGCTGCAAGCCCATTAGTGGCATTTAATTTATAGGCCCTGGCACATGTAGTGCACTTTACTAGGGACTTATAAGTAAATTAAATATGCCAATTGAGTATGAGCTAATGTTACCATGTTTAGAGAAGAGAGCATATGCACTTTAGCACTGGTTAGCAGTGGTAATGTGCTCAGAGTCCTAAGGCCAGCAAAAACAAATTCAGCAAAAAGTGAAGGGTGAAGACAAAAGGTTTAGGGGTGACCCTTCAGAGAGGGCCATTTTCCAACAGAGTGCATGCTTTTTGTGTTTTGGTGTAAGTCCATTCAGTAGCTTTGGAAAAATTAAGGTTCAAACTAATTTTATATATCACGCCGCGGAGAATCAGCAGAGCTGATTGATCTCAACCTGAGATCTGACTGGCTGCCACCACATCAACCAGGAAGTGGTGACAGCCATCTTAGGACTCAGTCTTGATTCCTAAAATTTTATTTTTTAAAAGGACATAATGAGGTAGGGTAGAGATACCCTGACCCACCAGGTCTGGCCCCAAAACCATTTTTTAAACATTTTGAACCAAGTTCACAGAGGATCAGCAAATCTGCAGTAATTTTTTTTTAAGTGCAGACTCCCACCCACTTGTATAGAAAAAACCTGGGTGGGCAAGGTGCGGAGGAGAGAGGTGCAGCATATATTTTAGGGAGAGAGGGCACATGGCCCCCTACCCAAGCCCCCAAGAGGCCCGGGGACGCTATCCCCTGGGGCTGTTAATTTAAATAAAGAGGAGGCTGGCTCACGGCCCCTCCCTCCGAGCTATGGGAGGCCCCGAGGACCCCATCCCAGG
This sequence comes from Calotriton arnoldi, assembly GCA_963921515.1. NCBI lineage: Eukaryota > Metazoa > Chordata > Amphibia > Caudata > Salamandridae > Calotriton > Calotriton arnoldi. The sequence continues at coordinate 6,001,917 of CAWUFW010000061.1, forward strand.
CCAATATTCAAAAATGGAGGAGGGCTGTTTGGCCCCACTGCCTGAGCCATGAGAGGCCTCCGCTCTGAGCCATACAATTGCCCTAGGGACCCCATCCCCCCAGCTAGCTCAGTGACAGTGTCCCCAGGTCCCCAACCCTGGGACACTGTCTAGTTCCCTACTCGCGGGCGCAGGCAGGGAAAGTGCTACTGTTCTCCCACCAGGCGGGAGCACAAAGCTGCTCCCACCAGGTGGGAGGACAAAACATTTCTCCGCCCATGCTCTTAGACAGGAAAATGCTTTGAATTGCTCCCACCCTACGGGAACTCAAGAATACTGCTCCCGCTGGATTGGAGCAATGCTGGCTACTGCGGAACCCGTGATGGGTTCAAGCAGGGAAACAGGAAGGGCTGCGAAGGCCCTGGGCCTCCCTTTCAGCCCCCAACAAGGAATGCGTTGTGAGGGGCCAGTTATAGTTATCTCAAGTAACTATAAATCATGCCCTAAGGTTAGTATAAGTCGCTCCCTTGCCATGCACTGCTTATTACTCCACATATTACATTACTCATGACATCTTCTATGACATAATTGATAATATCACTGCAACATTTGCAATGAAATTATTTATGCGAAGCTGTGCTCGGCAGAGACGCGAGTTATAGTTAACTTGGGGCATCAGTTATAGTTACTTGAGATAACTAACTTTAACTAGTGAATTTCTGCAGTTTTTAGAGTTTAAAATGATATGTTGTCACTGAACATTTCACGTAACTATAATGTTGCTTTCACCTTAGGTTTTTTCAGTGAATATATACTCACTCATGCATACATACACACCCACACAGACACTCATACAGCCACTCACACACCCACTTAAACTTCCACACAGTCACTCACTTACCCACACAGCTACTCACATACACTCACACACCCATACAGACACTCCCACTCATTCACCACTTACAACCTACTCAGAGACCCACACAGCCACTCACACACTGACTCACAGATCCACAGAGCCAGTGACACATTAATTCACAGATTTGTCAGCCACTTACACACCGAGTCACACACCCACACAGCCACTCACACACCCACATAGCCACTTACACAAGCATGCATATACCCATGCAGCCACTCACAGATCCACTGACACCCACATAGGCACTTACACATCCACTTGCATTTTAGTATTGTAGATAACTTTGCAAAATATTTGCTAGTGTCCTCTTTAATACTTATTTCCCTTGGTGAATATTAAAGTACTCATATGTGCTACTTTGATTTCACTTATGCGGGATATGATACATGTATAAGTGGAAAAACTGCCAAACACTTAAACATACAATTGCACAAAAACATAGAATATGTAGTTAGCTCATTCTTTAAACAAATAAAGTGGTTCTAAAAAGAACCATTTTTTTGGGGGGTGTTCACAAAAAAAGTTTTAAGGATTTTTTTTGATTTTTCATAATGCAAGGAAAATAACAAGAGCAGTAAAAGGAGTAAGGGAAAGCAACTTGGAAGAAGCAACTGACTTCAGTCTTTAACAGGAATGGAGGGTGGAATGGTGAGGTGAAAAACAAATTAACAATTGTGGTTGTTCACAGCATCCATGAACTGGGTACCAGTCACAGATGACATTTTTGATCTGCCTGTCTTCTGTCTTCATACGGATGGTTTGTAGGTGTATACACGTAGCCTATGTTCCATGTGAATATTTTTTACTGTACCCCGCAACAGTTTCTGGCTAAATATGTTGCTTCGCATAATTTTTGCAACCACTTTCTTTGCTCCTGAAGTTATTGAGAGAAATTCCCATGCGTTGGAGGACTTCTTTGGAAGTGGCAAGTCTTCTTCTTCTTCCTCCTGCCTTTCCTCTTCTCTCCTTTCTTCAGCAGAAGACATCCTTACTTTAAAATGCCTTCCTTGCATACACAGCCAAAAAAATGATGCAACTCTACTTCTGAATCTGTCTCCAGAGAGATGACAAACCCAAATAAATAATCTAGGGTGTGGTTTGCAATGTACTTGGGTGGAGACTTACTGTATCCAAAGAGAGGTTGAGCTTTGGGTGTGTCTCAGGATTCAAAGCAGATGCGTGGGTATGTCAAACTCGTAAAATAAATGTGTTCTGAAACACAGATAGGCTTCCAAATATTAAGCTCTAGGTATGATTTCTTTGGTGTGAATGTTCAATTTTGTGAGGACTTTATATCATACTCATATTTTTTTGAGAATGTTATTGAATCCGTGGAGCTGTCGCGATTTCATCACAGGAACTAGTAACCATAAAGTACTTGTATGGACTTCCTTGTCAACTTTGTGGCGGATCTGCAGATCTATAAAATGAATTTAAAAAAAGAAAGACTTGAATTGCATTTATAGAAAGACTAAATAAGTTATATTACCTAAATTTTTTAATTTTTAGTTCTAAAATATATAATAAGAATGAATGCGTGAATAAAACATATTTATAGACTTGTGAAAATGTATATTAGTAAATTGAACTTATGAGTCAAATTCTTGTACAATTTATATAAAAAACAGTGAAATTCACTTAGAAACCAAGGGTTAGAGGGACGTTATAGTTAGGAATAGAATTTTAAAAAACCTTAGAAATTCACTGAAAAAAACAAAGGTTACCAGTGCATTATAGTTAGGTTCAGATTTTACACACACAAAACCATAGAAATTCAGCAGTCATAGTTATAAGCAATACTCTGCTTATGGCCTCACATATTACATCACTCATGACATGGTCAGTGACATCACTGATGACATCTCAAATGCCATCACAGATGAAATCACTGATGACATCATCCAGCAAAGTAAACTTCAATATACTTCATAAAATGCCATTTTATTTATTTTTTAAATAAGAAAAGGAGACAGGTAAGAGATGTACAGCTGAGAGCTCACTACAACCTTATCAACTTCTACACTTTTTATCAACCAGGAGAGAGTTCTGAGTAGACAGTCCTGTCTCTTCTAAACCACTACCCTAAACATTAATGACCAAACTAAGGGGGTCATTACGATAGCGGTGAATCTGCCACCGGCAGCCTGCCGGTGGCAGATTCACGCCATCGTGCGGCCTTTCTCCACCCACCAGATGAGGATGGCGGGCGGTTTAGTCTGTCCGCCATGGGTCCAACACAGGCAATCATTACGATTGCCTGTCGGACCCACCCCACATCTACAAAATGGTGGCGTTGCCTAGCAGGCACCGTCCACCAGATTAGGATGCTGCATCCCTGCCAGCCTGTGTATGGCGGTTCAACCGCCATTCACAGGCTGGCGGAGCTGTACTTTGGGGGCCCATTGCGAGCCCCCCTTTTGCAGGGGCATTTTAGTTGTGCACTTGGGGGGGCCCCTGTGGTGCCCCACAAGATTTCCCTGCACCATGTGGCAGGTACCGCGTGGTGCCTGCCACGTAGTGCAGGGAAATGCACAACATGCATTTTTACCATTGAGGCGGGTGCTGCAGCAAGCAGCACCCACCACAATGGTAAACATGCACAATACGACCGCCGCAGTGGCGGTCAGTGGCCGTCGCATTGTAATTGCACTTGTGGGACTGCCGCCATATAGGCGGCCGGTCCCAATCCCGGTGATGATGGCGGACGGACTTAAGTCCGTCCGCCATCATAATGACCCCCTAAGATTTCTAACCGTACAGGCTAGTCTATCGCAAACCATAACAACACCATTTGTCAACCTGGAAAGAGGTTTTAGTGCCGATGTCAGTTTTACACAAACCTCTACAACAGACACCCAGTAGAGAGGTCTTAGCGGACTGCCAACTGTGTCACAAACCACTAGTAAAATCATTCTTCATCCTGGAGAAAGATGTCAGCAGAGAGGTTAGTCTGTTGCAAACCCTTTCTACACTGAGCCATCACCCTAGAGAGAGAGGTCTTAGTAACAGATGAATTTATTGCAAACTATTACTACACTCGTTCATCACAAAGGAGAGAGGTCTAAGCAAAGTGGTCAGTATGTTTTAAAACACAACTATGCTCATCCATCACTGTGGAGTGAAGTCTAAATGAACAGCTTAGACTGTCGCAAAGCACTACCATACACATACTGCTGATGTAGGGGACATGTGCCAGCATAGAGGCTAGTTCACCCATAAATAGTACACCCGCTTTCAAAACTGGATTATAGTTCAGATGATATACGTTAGAAGTACTCAAGCTCATTAGTAGTACAGAAAGAATAGTAATTTAACTTATGCAGTAGTTTAGTATATATCTTTCAGTATCAGAAACTTTTACAAAACACTCACTGGATGATGTCATCAGTGATGTCACTGACTATATCATGAGTGATGTAATATGCGAGGTCATAAACAATGCATCACGGGGACATAATTTATAGTTGGCTCAAGTAACTATAGCTGCTGAATTTCTTTGGTTTTGTCTGTGTAAAATCTGAACCTAACTATAACATCCCTGTAACCTTTGGTCTTTTCAGTGCAAAAAAAAGAATATATATAAATGCACAAACATATATGGATATCCAAGAAAGAAGTACCTCAAACAGATGGACTCTCACCAAAGTACATAAATCTATTTCCACTATAATGTTTCGGCTTATGCCTTTTTCACGTAGTACAAGATTGTTTGCTCAGAGGCTGCATAGCTGATACTGCTGGGTTTTCAAAAAACATTATGAGTGAAGATTACATTTGGAATGTGGAGTCAATGTAGTCCACATTCCAAAGATGTGCAGTAATCAGGTGGTATTGTCAGTGATATTCAGTACATCTGGATGCAATGATTTTAGGCAGTAAATCCAGACGTTTTCTCTAGAGTCCAGTGGACCTTCCTATAAGACATGTTCCACAGGGAAAATCTTCAAATCTGATAGCAAATGGTCAACAAAAGTAATATGATTGCCTATAGGCTTGTCAAGTTTCTTATTAATTATTGTTGATGTATGATTCCTGAATCATGTATGGAGTTCATTCATTGTTTGACCGGCATATTGATTCCTACAGCTTTGACGTTGGCACTGAATCACATCAATAATGCATTTTGAGTGGTATGTAAGATGCTGTCTTGTGCTATGCAATATTCTTTTAAAAGGACTTGTTACCGATGAGGTTTGTAAAAGGTATTTGCATGTGATGCACCTTTTAGAATCACAATAAGTGACCCCTGTGCCAGAACATCAAAATATAAAAAGTGAGCCTATTGTCTTTATTAAGAGGTGAGCACATCAACATATCTAAGGCAGACCTAATGTCTTTGTCCAAAAGTCACCAATAACTATAATCAAATTTATATTTTATAAATTCACACATTGCAATGCTTAATATTGACTGTCAAAATTTTCAATAAAGCATTAAAAAACGTTAAATGTTTTAAGTCTTTTGTAACTAATTACAGGGCAAAAAAATGTAGGCATAAAACCAATCAAAAGGGGTCCCTGCACTCCAGCTGAAGAGCATAGAGCTACAACTTGGAGTGCTTTAAAAAACATGATAATCTCTCCTGGGGTCATGGATTTAAATAATTTTATAAACCAACCAACTTTCATGACAGAATCCTTGTGATACAATCCTACTAGGAGCAAGGGTGATAGACCATTAACCATAGCTCAAAGGTAAAACCCGCAACATATGTTGTCTGAGTGGTCACAGCTATTAAATTTCTGATGTTGTTTTATATTAAATAATAGTTTAAAATATGGATAACCTGCCAAAGCACCTATTTATTCACAATAAAGGATGTAACCACAGAGTTAAATTTCATCTATAATCTCTGCTATTGTGGTGTCATGTGGCTCTTCAAGCACTGAGCCATGAAGTAACTACTGACACTTTTTGCACATAAGTCTTGCTAATAAGATTTTGTTCATGATGTCATTGTAATTACACCTGGGCGTAATTCTAATTACTCCAGAGTAATTGGAGTAAATCCATAATTCCGTGTTACTCTTGTGACGGGGAATTACAGATTATAACTCCATGACACCAAGCCGCATAACGTATTCTTCCATTTGAGGAATATCATACCGTTCTGACTGCAAGAAGCACTGAAACAACACTAGAGCATGAATGCTCTCGCTTGTCTTTTGTTGAACACAATCAGAACGTTCAGTGGTCGTACCGGGAACGCAAATGGCAGTACTTCAATAAAAGCGGTTGCCAGTCAGCTTTTTGAGTAGATTTTTTTACTCGAGTGGTGGAATAATCATCTTGAAATGCATTCTTGAGTTGATATTTTACGGACTGTTTGAGTACTAAGCAAAATGTGCTTGTTTTTCAACAACAAGGAAGTGCTATAAAGCCTAGGTGGCTACTGTACATTCAGTACCAACTACCTCTTCCTTTTATGAAGACTCCTCCATCTGCTTTGTCGAGCCCTTAGTCACTTTTATTTGGATTTTGGAAAGAAAGCATCACTCTCTCTTTGCAATCCCTGCTGTCTCCACACCATTGGAATCTTAACTTTTTGGGATAAATCAAGTAAGTTGAGTGCAATACTTTGGAAAAAGTGTGTTTTTGAGAAAGGTCATGCACCAGTATATTTGTACCCTTTTTTTGTACCTTTGTGGGTGGATGGCCTGGAGTTGGGGGTATGTGTGATTAACTTTTTAAGGGTAATTGGTTGCATTTTTTGGATGTGGAGGCCTAGGGTTGAATATACTTTTTCTCCATTTTCTTGTGTGGGTTTCTTTTAATTTTATACTGATTTGTTTACCATTTTACTGTGATGTTTGATTGGTTAGGGCCTAGTCTGCTCTCCTCTAGGTCTTGGGTGTATTTTTGATGAATGTTTCACATTCTCACTGCTGCTGTGCTATGTGCTTTTCAAAAACATTTAGGGGGTCATGGATGGCTCTGATTAAACACAAAAATATTTTATTTTGTGCCTGAATATGCCTGTTGCTGATAATATCTCTGCAATCAATTCCCTGCAATTCTAGAAGATGTTTTTTCTAAGGGGGAAGTTGCTCTAGGCAGGACAAGACAACCGTCTTCTTTGTCCCTATGCCTTTTTCTTTGCTGACCATGAGTAAGTGGCTATTTTATGTAGCCAGTGTGCGTGTGTTTGCCGTAGGCTGCCATGTGTTCTTTGTTTTCCACACCTCTTTCTTGCTAACCATGATGAGCATTTTGTGTAGTCAGTGTGTGTGTGGTCAGGGTGGCAATTTTGCCTTTGTTGTCTATGCCTCTTCTTTGCTTGCCAAAAAGTGACCACCAGTGGAGCCAGTTAGAGTGTGTGTGTTTGGTGGCACATGTGGTGGATGAGCTAGGTTCTACCATTTTGTGAAGCCGGTGTGTGTGTGTGTGTGTGTGTGTGTGTGTTTCCGTCCTTTTATTCCACTTTCTAGGACCATTGATAGAAAAGGCCTATGACATTTTTGTTATTTTTTTTCTTTTTTCCTGATATATTTATTTGTGGTTGTGGCTGTTTGTTGTACAGTGTTGTTATTTTTATTCATGTTTGGCTGCCTCCCCCGCCTCCCATAGAGTCAACATTGGCCCTGGTGGGGCAGCAGCAATGATTTGACGTATTGTTTTCAATTTTTGGCTGCCACCCCACGCCTCCCATAGGGTACCCATTGACTCTGGTTGGGAACCAGCAATTATTTAATCTATGGCTTCAACTTTTGCCTGCCTCTCAGTGCCCCCATGGGCCCTGTTGGGCACCAGCAATTATTTGATGTTTTCTTTTTTGATTTGATGGGTTTTTCAATTTTTGCATCCCCCCTGCTTCCCATAGAGTCCCCTCAATGGACCCTTCTGGGGCATCAGCAAGTATTAATATTGTATTTTTACCATGCACCCTCCACCCCGCCTCCTATAAAGGTTCCCTCCATGGCCCTAGAGGGATGCATAATAACCTTTTCTGTGTAATGTCGTAATGTGAAAGAATTGCTTAAGCATGTTTTTGGGTACACTATTGTTAATCATCTGGGATGATGAGGATGATGAAGATGACTTCATGTGTGCTACATTGTTTAGATTCTTCTGACTGCCCCAGTTTCACTGAATTTGTTTTGTTGCTTTACTTGCAGGTGCTGCAGATGATATCATACCCGTACTGATACAGAGAAAAGTCCCTGAAGACATCAGCTGGCATTGACTCCTCAGTCCCCCACTGCTAAGTGGGTCTGCTCCTAGTGCTAAGTGCTACCTGCTAGTGCTAAGAAGGTGGCCTCAAAGAAGAAGGTTCCTGTCAAGAAGGTGGCCAGTGGAGAGGAGAAGAAGCAGGTTGCCACCACTAGCATCACACACTCATCCTTTTTCAGTAAACATGATGTACCTGCTGTAGCCTCCTCTGGACAGAAAGAGATGGAGACTCCTGCATCAATGGCCCCACCACGACCAAACCCTAAAGCCATTTCTCTCAGTGCTTCAGTGACTGCAGTCATGGAGAGCAGTGAGTCTGAAATGGAATTGTCTCAGCCACAAACCAAGTCATTGTAGATCTTCCAGGCATAGGAGCAGAAAAGGAGGTTCAAGTTCTTGCTAAGCAAGATATTTTTGAGAAGACTGCTCTTCCCCCGTCAGCTTCACAATCTCCTGCAATAAAAGAAAGAGTACTATTTATTATTTATTACAAGGCAGTGCTTCCACTGAAGGCACTTTAACTGCAAACAATCAATCAATCAGGATTTGTATAGCATGGCTGCTTCACCCGTGAGGGCCTTGAGGTGCTGTGGGGTCTTGTTGCGGGATCACACAATGCATATAAATATATAAAATATATCAAAAGATTAAAAAGATAAAATACATCAGTATTAGACAATCAATCAAATAAAACATTACAATAAAAGAAAAAATCTGAAAAAATTCATCAGCCGATAGCAGATATTCACAGTGGGTGGATTTAGTAATAAAGTGCTACCTTGTATGTTGCTAATAAATATTTAAGAATAACAGAATAAATAAATTCCTGGACAAAAGAATAAAACACGAATTATATCCTGTGTCTCAGCACCACAATATTGACAACTTGGATGAAAATAAGCCCACTCCCTTTTGATCCATGTGTTTTCTCCAATCGGTATTTGACCAAACTTAAGTTTCATAAAATTCTTTGTATGGTGGAACATATATTAGCCTTCAAGTAAAATTGCATCATACCACAGATTACAAACATACAACTTAGTTGCAATCTTTTTATCTGTCAGTAATGGTGCAGATCAACCTGGAAGCTTCTTATCTTATCTTATTTATTTATTTTTTAGTTTTATATAGCGCTATCTAGACCCGAGGGTATAAGAGCGCTTTACATATTATGAGAATAAGTTTAACAGTGAATAAAATGTGAGGATTCATGAGGGTAAAAAAGACATATAAAGTGAAGAAACCATACATTATTCAAGTTTTCGAAAATGAACACCAATCATATATTAGAAAATGAACACCAATCAATCACACAGAACAGTAAAGCATTAACGTAATGACGATAGGAGAGATGAGAGACTGAAGCAGGTCGGATGACTGTCTCGGAGGATTTAGTCGATGAGAGTAGGCTCTTCGAGAATCATAAATCAGTTTGTGTTTGTACTGAAGTAGTTGTTGAGTAGTAGAGATTTGAAGTCCCATTTTAGACAGGGGAAGGAGGTCTTGCAGCAGATATCTTTGGCGAACAATTTCCAAACCTAAGGAGCATTACCTGAGAAAGAGCTCGCCAGAGAGCATTTCTTCTTCAGTTTTGGAGGTATAAGAAATTGAGAGTTGGAGTCCGGTTTCTTCCTGCATTCGAAAGTTTGGTTTCAAGGTATTTGGGATTTTTTGTATGAAGGGCTTTATGTGTGATACAAGCTGTCTTGAAGATGCATCTTCCTTCAATGGGAAGCAAGTTGAGACTCAAGAGGGCTGGTGAGATGTGATCAAACCGTTTAGTTCCTGTGAGGACCCTGGCATCCGAATTAAGAACCGCTCTCAGGGGGCAAGGTAACGTTTTGGAGTACCTGTGATGATGGCATTACCGTTGTCAAGTTTGGATAGGACTAGTGCTTGAACTATCATTTTAAGATCGTCGGGGGGAATGAACAGTTTGATTTTCTTGAGATGTTTCAGTGTGAATAGTGCTCCTTTGGCTGGGTTGTTGATGTGCTCTTTCATTGACATATTTTTATCCAAAGTGATACCCAAGGACTTTACGGAGTTAGATATGAGACAGAACAGTTTAGAGCATTCAGGTTCTCAAGCCAATCTTAAAATGGTAAGGTATTGTTTTTATGGGAAAGGAGCAGTAATTTGGTTTTGTTGGGTTTGAGCTTTAGGTTGTTGTTGTTTAGCCATGTTTGTATCTTGATCAATGTGGTATTTAGGAGGCTAATGTCATTGGATGATTTAATTTTAAAGTATAGTTGAGTGTCGTCGGCGTAAAGATGTATTAGACCCCAGATTGGTTTAGAATAATTGTGAGGGGTTTCATGAAGAGATTAAAGATGGCAGGGGGAGGATAGAGCCTTGAGGTACACCTTGTGGAACTGGTGCAGGCTTCGAGAGACAACTGTTGATTTTTATTTGTTGCGAGTGGTGCTGTAGATAGGATGAGAACCATCTCAGGACAGTGCCAGTGATGCCAGTGCAGTTCTTGAGTGTCTCACGTAAAGCCGAGTGATTTACTGCATCAAAAGCCAGAGATAAATCTCATAGGATTAGGAGACAGGAGTCGCCTTCATCTAAGGTTCTATAAATGTTGTCTGTTATATTGAGCATAGCAGTTTCTGTGCTGCAGCCTTTTCTGAATCCTGACTGGATTGTGTCATGGAAGTTGAATTTGTCTATGTGTTGATTGAGTTGTAGCAGGACACACTTCTCCATTGTTTTGGTGATTGCTCTTAGGTTACTGAGGTCGTTAGGGTCCGCCCCTGGCTTTTTGAAAATAGGTGTGACTTGACCAGGTTGAAGGGAGTCAGGAACAAGGCCTGATGAAAAAGAGGCGTTGATTTTGGTCCAGAATGGGTATATGATATGGTTGAGGTTCTGTACTAGGGTGGATGGGAGGGGATCATCAATGTGGGATGTGGGTTTCATGTACACAATTAAATTGAAGACTTCACTTTCTGTCATGGGTTTGACGTCTGTCCAGTTAGCCTTGTTTTTCAGTTGTAGGTGATTATAATTGTCATTGGGTTGTTTTGGCGCACTCTGGGCCTTAGTTGTGTCAAGAGGGGGAGTTTTTGAGGTGACCTGAGTGACAGTGCAGCATGCGAGCTGGGCTAGCAAACTTGTGTCTTAGATAAGAGATTTTTACATTTTTTAAATTTTGTCAGAGAAGTAGGATACTTCTTCACAGCCTTTGTTGGTGGCTGTGATGTTGTGTTTGGGGGCCAGGGTAGTTTGTTGTTTGATTATGTTGAAAAGCTCCTTAGGTCTATACTTCACGCAGTCAAGTGGGTTGCAAACGAAAGTGGCTTTTACCCTAAATATGTGTTTCTTGTAGGAGAGCCGTTCAGATCTTAGGAGTGAGAGGTGAACCAAGAAGGGATTCTGTCTCCATAACCTTTTGTCTGTCTTAGTTGTCTCCTCTATTTGTTCAGGTTCACGTTGTACCAGGATATGGAAGGGATTTTTCTAGGATTCTTTAGTTTGAGCGGTGCCATTTGGTCCAGAATATCAGTCCTCGCTGAGTTGTAGTGAGAAGGGAGGTCCTCTACGGTGAGGGGGAGAGGTTGTGCATGTAATTGGCCATTGATCTTGGATCCAAGCACCGTTAGTGGGATTTGTTTGATGTTCCTAGCCCAGTGTGTAGGTTTGTTGGATGGGGCTGGGTCAAATATGTGGTGTGCTGTAAGGTTAAACAATATTAGATGACAGTCTGACCAGTCATGGGCAGGATGGGTCGAAGAGAGGCAAGTTTGTTTCCGGTAATGATCATATCTAGAGTGGAACCTTTGTTATGGGTCTGTTTGTTGAAGAGTTGATTTAGATCATTAATTTGAAGCAGGTTTAATAGGTTACAGACTTTGGCATCTTCAGTGTTGTTCCAGTGCAGGTTGAAGTCGCCTAGGAACACGTCATTGGTATCAGTTAGGGAGAACTGTGTTATTAAGTTGATTAGTTGTTCTGTGAAGAGTATGTGATCACCAGGTGGGTGATAGATTGTGTGGAATTTGCTGGCGTGGTGCCTTTAGTTGTGAGTTTGACTCCAAGGTATTCGCAAGTCGAGTAGTTCATGGTCTCTAGGGTGCTGAGCTGGGTTTATCTTTATGGATGATATCTAGCCAGCCACCTATTCTTCCTGGTCTGTCGTGTCTGATGATGGAGTAGCCTAGTGGAGTGAGCAGATCTGGAAATGGGGTTGAGTGATCACTAAGCCAGGTTTCTGTAAGGAATGCAATGTCGATTCCTTCAGCCATTACGGTTTCTGCTGTATCAGTAGCGTGTTTAACTGCTGATCGGCAGGTTAGGGAGCTATTGTTGTTGTTGGTGGAGTGCAGGAGTGTATTGTCAGTTTGGTGATGTATTGAGCAGTTGGTCTGGACTATAAGTTCCCTCATGGGAACTCTATTTGTGCCTGTGATAACAAAGATTGTGGATGGAGAAAAGTTGTCCATTTGTAGGGTTATTTTGCTGTAGGAATTGCTGAGTGACTCTGCTCAGAAGGTTGACAGCTCAAGAGGGTTTATGAGAAAGGCAGCACAAGGGAATACAAGGCCAGTTGGTGGGCTGTTCGAGATTTGGGGGCTTTTTCTGTGGAGTCCTTTTCTCTGATTTCGGAATTGGATTGTGTGTTAGCAAGGCGTGGTTCGCGAGGTCATTTTTAACGTAAGACATGTCAATCGCTAGAGAATCGAGTTTTTGTTCTATGCATTTCAGGAGCAGGGTAAGCATATCGGGTAGGGTTCCTGCTCTGTATGTGGGAGGATAGGTGCAGTGTCTAGTATTAATCAGGGGTGAGTGATCATCAATAGAGATGAGGACAGTGTCATTGAGGTTGGAAATGTAGTGGGCTTGTATGGCCTGGGTGAAAATGTACGGGGTTCATGTGGGTTGGGAGGGATTTACACTGGGAGTCAGGGTTGTGTTCGAGGGGGGTTCAGTGGTTAAGGAACTTGAATTGGGGCTGGCGCTATCATGCCCCTTGAGAGCGTCAAGGGGCTGTGTTGCAGTGTGTATGATAGTTGGGGTGGGAACAGTGGTGGTCAGATTAGAGCTTTCATGGCTATGGCGTGTTTCGGGGAATGGCAGAGATAAATAGCGTGGCAGTAGGGTCCTTCAGGGATTTAGGTTCTTGGTTAACGGTCCTGGGCAGAAGGGAGGTGGTTGGGGAATAGGGTCGCCTTGTCTAAGTAGGATGAGAAGTGATAAGAAGTGTCAGTGAAAGATGGAGAGGTGGTGGTCAGCCGCTTGAATCTTCATGACCTTTTTTAATCATAGCTTTAATGTATAACTATCCTTATTTGAAAGCACCTCATCACAGTCCAAATCCATCTGTTTCCAGCACTGGAAATAAATTGTACCAAAGGTATAGCTCCCATTCCTATCACATAAAAGTTCTCGCTTAATAATCTTTTTCAGCGATTTGTTTGAACAACAAAACAATTGAAAAAATAATGAAGAAGCTGGTAATATGCTTGACATTTTGTAAGGCCAAGCTTGAGATGTATCATTTCAATTGAGTTAGTCTTACTAAGGCCAAGGTATTGCTTCCACATTGCAGATTCAGAGAAGAAAGAGTACTTTCCCATCTTCTCCAAGCCCCCTTTCTGATGATCTGGAGATGGATTACACCCTGGCCGAGTCCAAGAGTAAAAAAAAAAAAGGAATATTCCTGAATGCCTTGAAAGTGAGAAAGGTGGTGATGATGACGGCGAGCCAGTGATCATCAGTGTTGAGAGTGGCACAGAGGAGGTAAATATCACCTATATTCAACCTGCTCAGAGGGATGTGGTTCCAGCAACACCAGCAGCTCCCATATTTGTAAGACCCCAGAAACCTGCAGATGCCACCCCCAACACCCTTACCACAGTCGATGTACTCCCTACAGAAAGGAAAACAACAACACCGCACTCACCTAGCTTTATCTCCAGTTTTTCAGGCTTTGGCACAGTAAGAAAGCTCTCCTCCCCAGTTTTGGGCTTCTTTACTCTTAGCCCGCATAAGGATAACTTTGGAATATGCTCAGGTTGCCCCAAGAAAGTTTGTCATGGGAAGCCAGGTGGGCACTATGGTATCGGGCCAACTGCGCCATTTGAAAAAAACAGCACTTAATTTGTGGAAAGAGCACCTTAAAATCATAACTGCTGGTGGTGAGCAGCTGAAGTGATAGAAGACGGCGCTCAGGAAGAGGAGGAAGACATTGTCAGTGGCAGCATCACTTAAAGCAGCCCTGTAAGCCTCCCCCATAGTGTACAATCCTCACCCACAGCTGTCTCTGCATGACACAAGGCACAGGGGGATACAGCATCTTCCACCCCAAACTGCCCAGGCAGCCTACCAGCAGCTGATACCCTTAGGTCGCTTGTGGCAGTAGCAATGCTTAATTTGAGCCGGTGGTCGCTGGTGGTGGGCCCCTGCACTTATTTTTGGGGATCGGCACTTACTTTTGCATATAAGAAATCTACCTGATTGCAAGTGGGGGGAAAAAAACTCAAATTGGAAACACATAGGAAGAAAAAGATAACAAAAACTGTCACAACAGAATGTAGGAACCTGCAATAGTGTCTGGTAGTGGATTTAAGACTAAAGGCCTTGGTATTCTCTGTGCTGACATTTAACTGCAATGGCCACCAGCTTCTGAGTGGAGTTTCGCGCACTGGCACTCTTTCTTTCACTAATTAAGCTCTGGGCACTACAAGAAAATCAGCCTACTATTATGGCTATGTTTACCACGGATTTGCCACACCACCAAAACCAAGAAAAAAGCCCCTTTCTACAGCAGGAAGCTAGCTCAAATGTTAGAGCTTGACCTCCTCACTTCTTCATTTCTGGAAGGAGTGGAACTCCTAGAATTTGGGGAATCTTTATGCCCAAAATGGAAAGTTCCCAATGGGAGCTATTTGGCCAGAGTGGCTGTGCCAGCACTGCATCATAAAGTGCTGCAATTGGTTGCAACGTTATGAAGCAGAGTGCTGTTCAGTCCATCCACACCATGACAGACATGTGGACCAGTCGTGAAACAACAGATTACATGTTCATCACTGCACACTGGATCTCTTTCCAGGCAGTTAGACAAAGGCTAGCTGCTGGTCTCACTGCAAATTATACTTTTTAGGGCATTCAGCAGTTGCGATGTTCGCCATCGAGCAATTGCATACAGCTACCAACATCTTGGGAGAGTTTAATACCAAGGTCTACAAATGGTTTAAACCCAAAGGTCTCACAATCGGATTTGTTGCCACTGACAATGGCAGTAGTATATTGAAAGCAATGGCTGGTGGTGGATATTTCAGATTCCTGGGTTTAGCACATTGCATCAATCTAATTGTGCAGGACTTTCTCAAAACAGTAGAGCTAGTCAGCAACCTGCTGGTCACCTGCTGAAGAAGATGCATACATTTCAGTCATTTGTTTAAAGCCCTGAAGCAGTTGAGAATCCTTCAGTGTACTAATAAACTACCTGGAAAATCCCTCGTACATGAGGTGCCAACCTGTTGGAACTCAACCTACTACATGCTGGAATGAACTGTTTGAGCAGTACAAGTCTATCAACAATTATGTAATTCAAAGGAGAGAGGATGTAACTGCCAAAGCCATGGCAATGGAGGTGGACAAATAGGGGCCACTGCAGTACGTGATACAAATGCTACTTCCTTTTGAGATTATGACATCAAGGAAGACAGTACCATGAGCAAAGCAATCCCTGTGTTGCATCTGCCACAGGAGCAGTTGAAAAATGTGGAAGAAACATTTCACCAGTGTCAATGAAGAATCAGCTTCTTTGTTGGATAGCTTAATATGTCACTCAACCACTAATTTAAGACTGCAAAAAGAGTTTGTGTTGTCCAAAGACTACATCGATGCCACAATACTGGATCTACTATAAAAAAAAGTGCTGACCACTTTCATTCCTTTTACTGAAACAAATGTCTTAGTTTTGAAGACTTGGGGGCCCATTACGATACCCGGCGTAAATAAATCCGCCAGGCATGGAAGCGGCAAAAATCCGCCCGCACACACCGCCTGAACACCGACCACGCCATTATGATTACACAAACCGAAAACCGCCATCGGCGGAAAAATCACACAAAATACCGCCCGCCATCGTCCGAGTCTGAGTCAAACCGCCCGCCACGGACGGAAACACGCACGACAACACAAAACCGCCCGCCCACACGGCCGACACACCGCACGTGAAATTACGATCGCACCGCCATGAGCGCGGAAAAACCACAAATATACCGCCCGCCAGCGCAAACAACGCCGATGAGAATCGACACGGCAGAAGCCATGGCGCCAACGTACCTGCACAGAAACCATCCGCACACAAAACCAATAGCACACAACATGGCCAACAAGTCCACACAGCAAGGCACGCACAAATACACAAGCACAGTACACATCCCGAAAACACCCCCGGACAAACAAAAAATACAAAGGCCAGAACCCCAGACACAACACACCTGAAAACAACAGACCATGAGGACACACCCACATAGGTGAGTACAAAAGCAGCACTCCCACAGACTACAACCCCTTGCTACATTGCAAACCAGAGAGGAGAGGAGAGGACACAGTGACACAGCAAGGACAGCAGCACACCACAGAAACGCACACATCACTACCACCACCACCACCACCACCACCAAACACCACCACCACCACCACCACCACCACCACCACCACCACCACACCCCGGCACCACAAACCCCCTGCACATTACACAACACACACCGCACCAGCACCACAAACACCATGGCACCACAAAGGATGCCCAAGTTCACGCCCATGGAGCTGACGGTCATGGTCGACGAGATCATCAAGGTGTACCCACAAATCTATGGGAACATGGTCCAGCACACACCACTAGCCACCAGAAACAGAATGTGGAACCGGATCGTAGACCAGGTCAATGCAGTCGGGACCCTGCCCAGAAACAGAGTCGAGATTAACAAACGTTGGAATGACGTCAAGAGCCTGGTCAAGAAGAAGGAGGGCAAAAACAGAGAGCTGGCTGCCGTCACTGGCGGAGGGAATCCCGCGCTCTTTAAGACCTTCAAAGCGTGGGAGGAGAAGGTGCGAGTCGTAATCCATCCGGAGATCCTCGCCGGATTAGCAGGGGGAGTGGAGGCTGGTAAGTACAAACTAATGTATACCAGCACACCGCTATGTACTCACATGCGCAACTACCATGCCACAGCTCCCAGGGACAAACACCCCCATGTCCAGCACACAATACACAACACATCACACACACATGCAACAGACACTACCACACACAGCCCAAACCGAACAACTGTAAGATGCGTGGGGACATGTGTACACTAAGCCAGCCACGTAACCACCAACAGGTCCCCAAATATGCCAGAAGCGCCACAACGAGCACCCACCACACCCATGTGTCCGCCACAGCTGCACTAACCGACAAGTAACAGGTAAGTGGCAGGAACACAAAGTGCAGTGGGTGGGACGGTGGACAGCCCAAGTACAACACACACCAGGCCCCAGTCCCACAGCACAGCAAGGAGGAGCATCCCCACACCCCACAGCCACGTGTCAGCCACCGCAGTGCACAACGACAGCCGAAAGGCAGACATCACGGTCCACAGCAATCGGTGTCAGTGGGTGTACAGCCACCCCCACGACCCACAACACCCCCCACCCCCACAGACCTGCAACATGGAGCACCCCCGCTTAGAGCCATGTGGCATCCAGTACAGTGCACGCACGAACAACTTGCAGGTGGGAAACTGGACAGGGCTGGATTACTGGAGGCATGAGGACCATAACACCACCAACACATGGGACATGTCACGTAGCAGACGAACACGCAGCACCGCCCACCGTCACGAACAAGTGAACAATGTGCACACGGACATGAACAACAGACTCACACCCCACATGACCCATCACAGACATAGCAACACCCAAGGAGCCACGTCTGCATGCACAAGCCACACTGAATATAGTCCCACACGGCAGCCACTGTGCAACTCATCACACACAACCGAAACACCATTGAAGTCCTGTCCATGTAGCCCCCACTGCCTGTCAACCCCACACCCCACAACTACGCCTATGTAAGACAAACAACACTAGACGCAACAGAGCGGAACAACATAAATGCACACGAACACCACTGAACCCATCAAACTCACAGACACACCATGCACATACAACATACCATCCATCCCATCCGTCAGCCCCAGTCACATGAAAGGCATGTCATCCGCACAGCTGCCACACATACAGCAGTCACGCTAAGACACATGACCAACCATGTGCCAGAAGTCAATTAAGCGCACGACACACTGTGAGCAACAACACACAACATGGGCCACACCCCCCGAGCACTGCAGTGATGCACATGGCACAGGGCAGCACGCACACCAAGGAGATGGGACAACTGCAATACGTTGGCTGGCACACAACTATCACTCACTCATAACGATGCGTCCAATGCCATGTCCAGTAATCACAACAGACAGCAAATATGCAGGGCATGTCAGGCATGCACACACCTCAGACCATGCACTGTCATGCTGCCACAACACATGTCACGTTCGGCACCCATGGCTCACAGCATGTACCCCAAAAGCATATCCCCTCCCAAATGCGAATCTGGGGCATGGCCCCCATGTTGCCATATGCGTTCCTAAGCGTTCCATTTGAACCCCAAAAGCATATCCCCTCCCAAATGCGAATCTGGGGCATGGCCCCCATGTTGCCATATGCGTTCCTAAGCGTTCCATTTGAACCCCAAAAGCATATCCCCTCCCAAATGCGAATCTGGGGCTTGGCCCCCATGTTGCCATATGCGTTCCTAAGCGTTCCATATGAACTCCAAAAGCAAAGTACAAACCAGACCCAGGATGGGCCAGGAGCCCGCATACACCAGAGTCACAATGAGTAGGGGCACAGCAACACACCCATCGGCATGGCCAATCCGTCCCATGCCACATGTGCACAGCACACAGTCCCATTGCCTAGCACACACAACTACAGATGCCACAGCCACACACTCGCCTCCGGGAAACCCATGTACGAGATTGCACGAACTGCCAATGTCAGACGACTAATACATACTTCGCCAGGTGCAACACAATAACAAATCTCATTCTCTCCACAGGTGACGAACAGCCGGATGCTGGGGATGGAGACAGCAGCCAGCACAGCCAGCCCACAAGCCCCCAACGAGGACACACGGATCTGGAGGATCTGTCCTCCTCTTCGGACACGGACCACCAAGCTGGCCCATCTGGCGTGGCAGGGCCCAGCCGCTCCCCAGGACCCCTCCTACCCACCAACCCATCATCCAGGGATGCTGAACAGTCCCAGTCCCCTGCTGCCACTGTCGTTGCGGCCACACCCACGGTCATTGCGGCCACTACCACTGCCGCAACCGCCACCATCGCCGCACCGACCACCACCGCCTCCACCACCACCACGTCTTCGCTGGCACCAGCCCCAGCGCAGGTGGTGGCCCGGCCGACTGGATCCACCCTGGGAGCCACAGCGAGGACCGTGGTGTGCAATGTGGCTAGTGGGCAGGCCGGTGGCAGCAGGACTGGTAGGAGGAGCAGGGTCAGGGAAACGCCAGCCTCCCCTGGGAGCCATGCCCTGCCTCAAATGGCCAGAGTCCTTGGGGCCTATGAAGAGGCCCAAGGACAATGGGCCAGGTCTGCTACAGACACGCGGGAGGTGCTGGGGGTGCTGAGGTCCATGGACGCCCATATGGGCCAATTCGTGTCCCGTATGGACCAACTCGTGGACCTCATGGGCCAGCTGGTGGTGGCGGTGGGGTCACAGGCAAGGCCAGCAACACCACCTCCGCCACCACCTGCTAGGGCGCAGGGTCGGGCAGCAGTGTCCACTTCCCCTGCGTCCACAGCCAGTGAGCACACCTCACCCACCACCAGCAGGTCGCCACCACACACCCCCTCCCAAACGTGGAAGGGGCCGTCCGAAGAGGAAACAGATCTCCCGGGAGGACTTCGCACGCTCCAGTCGCAAGTGAGGCAGCCAGCCAGCCTTCCGCCAGCCTTCCTTGACCAGCCACTGCATTGACTTGCTCTACGATCCCACTCCACACAGCCAGCTGGATGGCATGTGTGTGTTGGACTATGGACATAGAACCAGTGGGTACACCCTGATCATCACGCAGCCATGACCGACAGCTCATTGTCACTGCACGCACCACTTTTGTCATCACCTTACACACAATCACATGTCACAGTTTGTAATAAATGCACCTTTTTCACTAACTGCTGTTTGTGCCCTGTGTTTTATTTGTACGGAATACAACGGCCACCTTGGGCGGAAAGGCACCTGATGCGTGGCATGGCAATGGAATCCGGAGGGCCTGTAGGGACCTAGGGGTGGGAGACAGAACAGGAGCACATTCAATGAGTGTGTCACACACCCATCACACAGTACATGTCAACAACTACAAGCAATGTACACACATCGCACAGAGCAATAGGGCACAATGCCACAGTCACCAACAGTGGCATACTACCCTGGCCATGGAGCGTTGACACACTGCACGCAGTGAACATACGGCCACCCTGACACAGCACACACACACCTGCACAGATACAGACACATCATCCGTCGTACATGGACACTCACCGTCAAGTGAAGTAGCGGGCGATGAGCTGCTGGCGCACATTCCCAGCTTCCTCCTCTCCGCTGTCCACCTCACTCGAGCTGTCCTGGTCTGCGGGCTGGGGCCCTGGTTGATCTCCGTCATCCACAATGAGGGGGATCTGCTTCCGAATGGCCAGATTGTGCAGCATGCAGCACGCCACCACTATCTGGCACACCTTCTGTGGGGAGTACGCCAGTGCACCCCGGTGCGGTCCAGGCACCTGAACCTGGACTTGAGGAGGCCAAAGGTACGCTCGACCACACGTCTGGTCCTCCCATGTGCCTCATTGTATCGATCGTCTGCTGGGGTGCGAGGATTCCTCAATGGACTGAGCAGCCATGCCCCATTCGGATACGCAGAGTCACCTGGGTGTGAGGGACACAGAGAACCGTTGCTATTCCAACTGGACAGGGGACAGCATCGCACAACCAGCACGCTACACCACTCCACATACTCACCGACAATACAGCCACGATCCTGTTGCAGATTGGCCATCAGTCGTGGCAAGATGCTGTTGCGCATTATGTGTGCGTCATGTGCCGAGCCTGGAAACTTGGCACACACGTGGGTGATCACCATGTCCGCAAGGCACACCACTTGCACATTCAGGGAGTGCGTGTGCTTCCTGTTGCGGTACAGGTGCTCAGTGGCCTGTGGTGGAACAAGGCCAACATGTGTGCAGTCAATGGCTCCCACGACGTGTGGGATTCTGCCAAGGGCATAGAATGCACCCTTCACTGCCGCCAATTCACGAGCCCTGGGGAATCTGATGTACCTGTTTCGGTACAGCATCATGGCTGCCAGTACATCCCTCAGCACCTTGCTGAACATGGGCTGGGACATCCCTCCTCCACTGCCCACTGTGTGCTGGAATGACCCAGTGGCGAAGAAATGCATGGCGGCCATCACCTTAGCCGTGGGGGTGACAGCAGTCGGATACACCCTGCGGGGACGGAGATGGGGCTCTAACATGGCACACAGTCGATGCAGAGTTGGCCTGTCCAGCCGAAACTTCCTGATTACCTCTGTATCGTCCATGTCCGCCAGCAATTGGTATGGGCGGTCAATGTTCGGTCTCCGCCTGGGTTAAATGGCAGAGGACACATGTCAAAGCAACACGGCACATAGCAATTTCGCATACACATCACTGACATGACTGAGCAAGCACATGAGCCACAGCCCAGCTGTCAAGCTGGGACGGCACGGCCACAATACACTTACACAGGTCTCCCAACAATGGCAATGGCAAGTGAGACATACCACTGCCATGTGCATGCACATGGGGATCTAGGCCCCAATGACTTGCGGGGCGTGCTGATGGGGACTGACTGCATATTCGTCAAGCGGCAACGCCACGGCAACATGAGTGTCTGCTGAGCATGGAACTGCTTCCGAGGCTGGATGAGTATGGCACACGACGACGACGATGTGGGCACGGGCTGAGCGGCCAATACAAGTGGGACCTGTGGCACGAGGGGATATGAGACAGTAGTAGGTGTCAGCACTGCACCCTATGTACAGCACTGTACGGATCACAGCTCCCGAAACATTGACTGGTGTCCACATTGACAGCCCCATGCCAAGACGGCTGTGTGCTTGCAGTCACACGTCACAGGTGAGAGGTTACATTGCACGTGCCAGGTGGCAGACGTACATAGTGGGAGCTGGCATGTGTGTGCATGTGTCTCCTGTTCAGGATCCACCAGATGGGCGCTGACTCTGTACTGACCATTGGACACAGCATGTTCCGTGGAAGGCTTGTGTGTGTGGGATGGTGGCACTGGATGTGCCTCCGTTGGGTGGGGGCCATGCACAGGGCGGGTACGTCGATGATTGCGCATTGTTGGTCACGGTGGGTGCACCAACTAAGATGTGTTGCCCTGTGTTCAATTCCTATGTCCGCATGATGATGGACTGTGGATGTGAGCAGACTACACATTGGTCGATGTGCTGTCTATATGCATGTGCCTTCACACCAGGCACAGCTGCCCCTGCACATGTGACCCCTGCTGGACTCGCTGCTGGGTCTGTGGAGCTGATGCACCTTCTGCGCGTGGGGCGGACAGCTCTCCTCACTTCCCTCATTGCGCATGTCATGTCTTTGCCGCAGGTGACATGGATCATGGAGGGCCCACATGTACGCGTGGGTAGGCTACACATGATTGTTCACTGGTCGCCACCCCCAGTCAGTGTTTCGAATGGGAAGGTTGTCGTGCTGGTGGTATGTTCGATGTGGCGGATGGGCGGGCCTAGGTGCGGGCTTACATTCCGGACATGGGGGGTAGTTGGATTGGCGACTAGTTGCAGTACACACGGGACACGTCTCTTCCTTTCCACATCTGGGTCATCCCTTGTACTAACTGACAGTGATACAGTCATCTTCGCCCCAGCCCTCATGTCCTCCCCTCGCCCCCCAATATGCATGCTCACCTGCGAGGCTAGCGCTTGCACAGGCAGCCCCAAGCTCGCACCAGAGAGGGCAAGGAGTGTATGTGTGGGTCCAGTTGCACGAGTGGGCTGTCTCAGGGTATGATGTGTGGCGGGACGCCGTCCACCTGCGTGGTGCCCCAAATGGAGACCCGGCCTGCATGGACTATGCATCACAGTCTTCGCCTTCCGGATCCGCCACCTGCGACACCCAGTGGCTGTGGCTGCCCTTGCGGCCAGGCCGCGTCCGTCTGTGGCTGTTGGCCCACACATTCACTCTTTGGCCTCTCTGGGGAGGGCTCGGGGGTGGTGGCGCACGCGCTTGCACTTAGTCGCAATGGCATGTGTCGTGGTTGGTATGATGGGCAATGGATGGGATGGTGCGAGCCACCTCCCGTGACGTCAGTGCTGCTCGTGCTGTGGTGCGTCCCCCTACACTTCCATCTGACTTGTGCCATGCTAGACGTTGAGGTTCTATTGCCTGCGTGATATGACCAGGAGGAGCGCGAGGAGACCTCACACACACCATGCTCCACTGCCATCCCGTGCCCTGTATCGCCTGTGCGGATTGACTATGTTGGGGTTACACCTGGTCGACTGGGGCTGTGTGTGCCTTGTCAAGGGGCATGGCGGGCGCACAACAGGATCCAGCTTGTCCACAGAGGGTGGGCTGAGGTGCGCCTGGTACCGCTTTGTACGTGTGCCCGGCTGCTGTGCACACACGTGTTCACTCCCCCCGACAGGTGTCCTCTCACAATGCCCAGGGAAGCGGTGGTGTACTGTTCATGACCCCTCCCAACACGGCGTGCTCCAACTTGGCATGTGCGCATCTACCCGTCGCACCCACCCACCTGAGCACTGCGTCCATACGACTTCACACGACACATGTGTGTCTTCCACAGTAGTGCTACTCATTTGCGTTGACATCCAATACCAGTGGACTACATGGTCATGTCACGACTGCCGTGTACTTCACATACTCTCATCCTCTCTCATTCGTACTTGTGAAATGAGTCAGCGGAGACAGTTTTGGTTTCAAACATTATATTGAGTCTTCTGTCCTCTGTGATGCAGTATAGTGGACACTACTGGCAGCGGGATACATGTTGAGGATATACTGAGCATGATTACAAATGGGATAGGGTGTAGGGTTACATGTGATTAGCTGTTGCATGTGGGATGTGGGCTTCAGAGTTACATCTGCTTGGCCAAGGCTGTGCTAATGTACATTTACGTATAGCTGCGGAGCTGCGGACTTTGACACAGACGGTATACATGTAGCCTACCAGACCGCTCGGCATCATGGGCACAGTCCATCTCAGTTCCATGTGACAGGTTTGCTGCGGTTGTTCCTCATGCACGCGTGCATGTGAGATGACATCAGGGCATGTGCTTGCGTGCATGCAGCGGCGTGCCACTTGTTGTTGCACTGTGGTGGTTACTGGACATGTCACAGTCACTGGGGTCGTGTTGTTGTTGTATGCACTTGTCGTCCATGCAAAGGTCCTGGTATGGGATTCCCGGGGCGGGGGTGGGAGGGGTGCAGCACCCACAGACTCCAGGCGACCTATTCATGTCCACTGAGCGGTGTGTGTGTCCATGTGCGCTGGATCCATGTCGTGTCCTGGTTGTTCGTGCAGTTCCGTCCATGTGGGTGCGATACACAGAGCCCATGCCACTGCCTCCCACGATGCATGCGGTGTTCCTGGATGTGATGGGGAACAGTGTGCATGTCCCGGTCATATCCGATGTCATGGCGATGTCGTTGATGGTGTGGTTACAGTTGCCGGTCGTTTGGTATGGCTGTTGTGGTGGTGACTGGCCAGTCCGTGCGGAAGCTGAGCATGGGTGCGGGGTTGGACTTCATAGGTCACTCGGGGAACCTGCGTTGTGGTCCGACGTATTTACAGGTTGTCAGGTATGCGATGCCGTCCAGCAGGGCTTCCATGTCATTGGTGGTGTACATGTTTGCCAGCCAATGAAGCGGATGGTGGCTGTCAAGGTGTTGTTCGTAGGTTGTCCCTTGGAGGACCATGATGGGGCATGCTGGGTGACATTCGATGTAGCTGTTCTCGATGATCCGTCGTGTGGAGGCACAGTGGTTCCATTTCAGTGCGGGTGCGATGTTGGCCACATACGCCATGCCCCCATAGGCAGAGCAGGCCCTGTCGTGTGCGTCCAGAGGGAGGAGTAGTGGTAGCAGGTCCGCCTTCAGACATGCCGGGTTGGAGAGGCATATCTCGACGGGATGCTGGTAGGGACACCTCCGACAGTAGAAGACGGGCATGACGCAGCTGAACAATGTGATGCGGTAAGTCAGTCGGTAACTTACGTTCAGCAGGGACAGGAGATCGCATCCCAATGTATGTATCGTGTTGGTTTTGTACAGCTTGAGCTGTTCGGCGTAGTTGGGTAGGTGTGTTGCGGTTGCCATTTCGCAGCGGTTCGTTGAGATGGCGTGCTCCGGCTGTGTGTGCAGTCTGCAATGTGCACGCTCCGGGGTTGCTGTGAGCTCTGTGTAGTCGTAGGGAGACAGGACTTGTGTTCTGTTGGCTTGTTTGGAGGACACGGGCCCTCTTCCCACATGCTTCTCAGACAGTTCAAGGTCAGTGCTGTGTGACTCCTTCCAATTAACTTGCATGTGGCCGACATGGGGGAGTGTTTTCTTCTTTCTTCCCCGTCCGTTGTGTGCTTCTGTGATATGCGCTATCTGCCCTGTGGTCGGTCTCCTCGGCATGCCTGTGTTGGTCTATTCTTGGACAATGGCTGTATTCACCGGCTTCTGTCGTAGGGCTGTGGTTTCGGAGTTGGAATGGAAGGTCATTCAGTGCTGTCTGCTCTCCCTTGTGTGGGCGGCAGCCTGCCTTTCCGCTCTGCGTTGGGCCTTGTGTGTGGATGTTATTCTTGGGCCACCTGTTGTCGGTCCCCGGGCTCTTTGGTGTTCCGTTTCATATGTCTTGTTCATATGTGCAGGGTGGTATGGGTTTTTCAGTGTGGTACTGGCGTTCCTCTTCCCGAAGGGGCCCTGCTTCTCCTAGTTGGTGTTGCCGCCGCTGTGTGCTACGCCATGTTTGTTACACTGGGGTGTGTCCTGCAGTTGCGTGTCTTCACTGACATGTGTGCGTCGGTTGTGTGGCGTTGGGTGTTGTCCGTGAATTGGGCGTTGGGGACATGTCTGTGGCCGGCCTGTCACGTGTCATGTGCGTTCGGGGTGGGGCTGATGTGTGTGCTGCTTGGTTGTGTCCCTGTGTCTGTGTGCGACGCATGCATGGCGCTGCGGTTGGCCTCTGCGTTGTGCGCATGTGTGGCGGCGTCATCGGCGCTTTGGGGCCGTGACGGGGTGGTTGGTTCCTAGTCCCAGGTGGTGTGTACACATGTGTTCCGCGATGTTAGGATTTGGCCTGTGTGTCATATGTGGATGCAATGGTGGATGTGTAGTGTGCACGCGCTGGTGGGGGGTTGTCCGCTTTTTCCGCCCTTGCACTGTGTGCGCTGTTTGCGTGCACTTGTTGTGTGTGTGCCTACCTGCGTCTCCGCGGTACGTTGCGTCCTTGGTGGTGCATCAGCAGAAGCATGGGAAGGGCCTGCAGTGCTGGATTCATGCCCGGGTGCCGCTTCTTCGTTGTCCGTGCTCTGCGTCCGTGTTTCCGCCTCTCTTTCACGTGCGGTGTCTCTTTGCCGTGGGAGCCGTTTGTTTGCGGCATCGTAATTTATGCGCCGGGCGGGACGTGTTTCGTCGGACGGTGTGTGTCAGTTGTGCTGCGCCGCTACGTGTGCGGGCGCACTTTGATGGCGGACGGTGTTGCTGGCTTGCCGGCGGTGTTTGGCCTGCTTTTCGCATCGTAATTGGGCGGACGTGTGGACTGCTGCGTGCCGGCGGTAACTGGTGGTTTTTGCATCCGCCAGCACGGCGGTTGTGCTTCCGCCCGCCATCGTAATGTGCCCCTTGGTCAGTAAAAAAACAGATCTAGAAGAAAAATAACAGCAAATGTGAGGCCGGGGTAGAGGTTCTGAAGTGCAGCCTTCAAATTCCACACAGGGCGATGCT
This sequence comes from Calotriton arnoldi, assembly GCA_963921515.1. Classification (NCBI taxonomy): domain Eukaryota; kingdom Metazoa; phylum Chordata; class Amphibia; order Caudata; family Salamandridae; genus Calotriton; species Calotriton arnoldi. Next base: position 6,029,106 of record CAWUFW010000061.1, read on the forward strand.
GTTGGTTCACAACCTCTGCAGCATCAACCTGTGCCATCACTAGCTACTCCAAGCCCTCAGCAACAACTGCTTCAAGTTCACAGCCAACATCTGCAATGGGTTGGTGTCATTCAGCATGACTTAAATCAAGTGCAGAGGTGCAGGTTCTGCAAGTGGCAGCACCAAGGACAATTGTGAAGATGGTCCAAGACTATCTGGAAACTCAACACAGGTGTATCTGGATCAAAACCCATTGATCTATTGGCATGGCAAGAGGTCAGACCTCAGTAGGCTTGCAATAAAGTATCTTGCATATGCGGTAGCCAGGGTTTCTTTGGAGCATGTTTTCAGTGCAGCTGGCACAGTTATCACAGTCAAAAGGACCAGTCTCATAATGTGGAGAGACTGGTGATGATTAAAATAAACAAAGACTTTATTTCAAAGGAATATAGTGCTCCTGAAAGAACGGAGGATGACAAGGGCAATTGGTCTGACATCTGAAATTTCATCAGCAATTGCCCTGCAGATGACCCCGAGTTTGAGGACAAACTCAGACTAATACAATAAAAGTTACCTATAGGAAGACTGCTGAAAATTAAATAAATAAACAAAATAATATAAACTGTGTGCATCTTACTTAAATAATCAAAGGGAGGGAGAGGTAAGAACAGTTGGGATCCCCCAACTTCCCTGAAATTACCATATATAAATCAAAAGAAGGGGTTCTCTATGAGTCCAGTCTGTCTAGGTGGTATCAGCACGTGAGTGATTTTTACTATACAACTCTCACCCTTCAGGAAATCCTGAAGGTATGCTTCATCATAGAGTTTTCACGATAAAAGTTAATTTACTACTCCTAAACTGAGAAAAATCCTAACTTTAAGACTTTTGGTATTCACAGAAGGCATTTAGGAGTCCTAAAGTTAGGACTACTAACTTCTGTGAATACCGAAATGAGTAAGTGCCTTCTGTGAATACCGAAATGAGTAAGTGCCTTCTGTGAATACCAAAATGAGTAAGTGTATTCTGTGAATACCAAAAAGTACTAACTTTACGTTTTTGACGTAAGTTAGTTCTGTGAATCGGGCCCTACGACTATAAGAACGAGGAACATGGAAGTATTAAACACCATCATGAAAACTCTATGATGAAGCATGTCTTCAGAATTTCTCGAAGGGTGAGAGTTTTATAGTAAAAATAACTCACATGCCGGTACCACCCAGACAGACTGGACTTGTAGGTGCATCTTACTTACACAGCATATTGCAAATAATAATCTGAAATGGAGTGCTCCAGTGTGCATGGCACAGATAGTCAATCAAGGAGGACACAGCTCTTATTTGGCCTGGACTGGCTGATTGGTGAGAGCTGAGTAAGACTAATTCACCCTACAGTTCAACTGTTGACTTCGAAATAAAATGGTGATATTCTACTGAAATAGAAAGAGCGGTTTCCTAAATGAAGTTAAAGAACAAGATGTCTCCCATGCCTATCCTTTCTTTCATTTCCTTACTGGAATGTCAGGGAAGATTTAAAAACTGATTCTGCCCTATATTGTGTATGGGTTTTCATGGCGCAGGCAGATTCATAGGAATACCACACTTGGAACAGGTACCTTACTTGCACTAATGAGTATTACTGAATAAAAGATTCATCATGTTGTGATGGATGAGAGGGTCTGGTAATGCATTGATTAGGAGGATAATTCTGTATCATTGTTTGCCTTTCACATAATGGGACATATACTTTCATTCTCCTTTCATTAATGTAAGTCTGTCATCTCTAGGCATTTTTCAGACCAGTCCGTTTATTTACCAAGACTAAACAAAAATTATTAATCTGCAAAAAAAATTCTTCTTATCAACACTACAGGTCTATCTCTTTTTGGCTGAAATATAAAATCTTAAAACACTGTTGACAACAACCAAAAAATGGACCATTGCGTAGTGTCTGCTTCAGTGAAACACAAGAGGACTCAGGGGGCCTACCTCTTTGGACTTGAGAGGTTTGTTAATTAGGAAAATCCAGAGAACTGGCTCAAATGGCAAACTCTAATTAAGCGATCGACTTGTGGTCTGCTTTACTGGACACAACATAATGTTGTTATTGTTTGAGTGATCAGCCAGGTACATGAAACTAGTTGTCTATTATTGGTGGTATGACATTGGTTCTTCTCACTTCTTAGTTAATGGCACACCACTCCACCAGCTAATGCCCTCTTTCTCCTCAGGGACCATCATGCTACCTTGACTCTGTAATATTGACGTTTTAGTTTTGCACTTCACAGGCAATCTCATCTGTAAGTAGAAAACTCCATAATGCTCCAGCTTTGCGGTTTAGCCCTGCAAAGTCACATTTAGACATGGGCAGGAACACCACCATGTTACATGCTCACGTTTAAACTTGATATCTTTTCTTGAACATTGACACACTTTTTGCATGCGTGCTTGTATGGATAATGGTCCATGAAATACTTTTGCTTGCATTCACGCATCTTCATAGGCACATTATCAGAGCATTGAACATTCTGTACAAAAGCTAAAGTTCACTGCGCAAAATTATGTTATTATTGTTCAATGAGTGACAGCTTTGTCTGGTAGAATCAATAATGGCAGCCTGACTGGGACTTCGGCGTGGTAACATAGATGACGTATAAATATAATTATATATATATATCACTCCTTTGTTCAGTTAGAGGAGCATTTTTTTGGCACTGTGAGGTCACCCCATGCTGGAATTCCAGCCCAGCTGATTCCTGTTTACCTCCTGCGCGGGATGAGGCTCAGCTCTCCCCCAATCGGGCTTCCTGATGACACTTATCCACCGGTAACGGGGAAGTTAGATCACCCAACAAGGATTCTGGCAGATTTGCCCACCCTAGGCACACTAGGCTAGGTAGCGCTAGGTAGGAGTACAAAATATAACAGTACTTATCTGCAAGCATGTATTCTCTGTAACAACACAATGGTTTAATTGTTCATCTTCTTCACCATTCTCGTAATGCTGATCACACTATTTTGTTTCCTTCTATTGATTATTGCAGCACACGTATTTTACACAGGAATCATAATGCTACAATAAATATTGAAACTCCATGCTGTGTATTTCTTGTGTATCTCTTTGGGTATGCATGAATTACCAAACAAAAAGGTTCTAGACCTTACCACAACTTTCTTGGGGAATCAGAGTTGTCATGTTCTGAGTTTGCACATTCCGCCTGTTACCATGCCAGGTTAGGGGTACAGATGATGCACTGTGAGCTAGCAAGCAAGTATAAGGCCACCATATCCTGATGGTGTACATAGAATGTGTCTTGCACCGTTTTAACGTTATGTTGTCCAACAAATGCACAGTTTTACTGAGAAAGTATAATCTGAGCGAAAGCATCCAAGACAGACAATGCCATAAGAATGCAGATGCACCATCCATTTGTATGCAGTATCATTTTTTGTTTCATAATTATAACTATTTTGTTAACTGTGTAGGTTCTCCCTATTTTGCATTTTCAAGCCATAGCTAACAAATTGATTAGATAACTTGGGGGTCTGGATCTGAAGGACTGTTTGCGTTCGGTAACTGAACTGTCATCTTCCTTCCACAACAGATATGATGGGCTCATTGGCTTGATGAAGGTCATATTTGTCTGTATCACACCTTTCCCCAATTCCCCCTACCCATCCATTCATAAATCCCCTAACCCTCTTCCCCTAGGTTGTGTGATAAGTTGACTTGTGTGTTAATTTTCAGCATCAACAGATCTCACACCTGGCGCGGTGAATGTAGTTAAAGGGATGACAACTGCTAAAGGAGGCGGGTAGTACCAAATTTGACATTAGCCCACACTATCTCTCCTACCCAGGCATCATAGTGCATAGACTTTATGCAACAATTGCTAGTCCTATCAGCTTTAGGGTGGTCTTTGCCCAAACATTTTGCCTCCTTGTTTCTTGTTTTGCTGAATTATTTTTTGTTGGCCTTAGGACTCTGCACACTTTACTACTGCTAACCAGTGCCAAAGTGCTCATGCTCACTCCCTCAAACATGTTAAAATTGGTTTACACCTGATTGGCAAATTCAATTGGCTTATAAGTCCCTAGTAAAATGGTACACCATATACCCAGGGCAGTTAAATTAAATGCTACTAACCGGTCTGCAGCATTAATTGTGGGACTCTCTTAAGTAGCCCTCTAAAACATGTCGCAGGCCTGTCCTGATAGCCTGTGCATAGTTTTAAACTGCCAATTTGACTTGGCAAAATAAACCTTTTTCCAAGCCTAAAGCTACCCTTTTAATACATATAAGCCACCTATAGGGTAGACCTCAAACAGACAATCAGACATGGTGCACTGTATTTAAAAAGTTGGATATGTACTTTAAAATTTTTCATGTGCTGATTATGAAAAACTCACAAATTATGTTTTCACTACTGTGAGGCCTATCTCTCCCTCCCATAGAATAACATTGTATTACCTTATTACAATGAATAAGTGATAGCTGTTGTTTGGGAACATGTAGAAATGTTATGATTGGTGTCTACAGAATTGTAATTTAAAATCCTCTTTAAAGGTAAAGTCAGATTTTAAATCACAATTTTGAAAATGCCACTTTTAGAAAGTTGGTATTTTCTTGTGTTCACCATTTGGTGTCTGCAACATGTATCCAGTGTCACATGACTATGTGTAGTTGGCAGAAAGGGGGTCTAGGTGTTGACAGGATAGGCCATCCAACAGGATGGGCAGGGCGGAGCTATGCGCACCCCCATACATACATTTCAAAGAAGGTGCCCCAGCACACACACAAAGGACTTCACAGTAGACTGTTGTCACCGCAGACATTCTGGGACCATGGCCGGGAGAATGGAAATTCCAGGACCATCTGTGGGTTGGGGGAGGTGACTCCAGAAGTTTCTTCCACTTCAGAGCTGACACCAGGTCCCCAGACCCTATCTTCAATACACTTCTAGACCTCTGGATACTACAGAAGAAGGACTAGCCTCCTGCCAGTAGACTGCCCTGCTGCTTGAGGCCTGCCCTGCTTCCTGAGATGGAAGACTGATCCTGCATCCTTCATCCCAGGCTGAGTGACTCCAAGGGTCAGCTATATGACTTCCTATTCTGAGCAAAGGGGACACAACAGGCTCCAGATGCATCCCTGCAGCTGACCTGCTGCAACTGAACCTGCCTGGACCTGCAGTTGGACCTGCCTGAGCCCTGTTGGCCTCTGCTAGAGTGAGCCTCTGATCCACACAAGGCACCTCCTCAGTTCTTGGGTCCTTGGTTGGCATCACTGTGCACTCCTCTGAAGGAAAAGGGAGAAATCCTGAAGTTTTGGGTTCTTCGCGACTGCAACCACAAATGGGCCCGTTCTTGCCAAGATCTTCCAACTTGCGACAACCACCAACGTGGAGGTCCAGTCGACCTGACTCTTCTCGCTGCAGTGACTGTCAATGTGAGATTTGCACTTCAAGCTACAGCGACGACAGCCTGTGGTAACCAACAACACGAATCTCCAGCAACGACCGCCTGCAATGATTGACAGGATCTTCGCACTACAGCGATAACTGTCCGCGATGCCTGGCCTGTTATTCGCACTACAGTGATGATCACACTACGATGCTGTCCCCGTGGCCTCCTCCACATCAAACTGGACTCTTTGAGCTGAAACTTTGAGATGGTAACTTTTTCATCTGGACTAACCTGGTCCCCGTATCCAGCCCACCCTCCATCCCAGTCAGCCTGAATTTGTCACTTTCCTCCGGTCCAGCACGACCAGATAACTGTGAGTGGCGCCTTGTATTTTTAGGTGCTATACTTACCTAAATCTTTAAAATTGCTTATCTCCGGTTCTACTGATTGGATTTTTGACATTTTGGTCTCATTTTATTAATTAAAATTTGCTCTATTTGGCTAAATTGGTGTGGGATTTTTCCTGTGTTGTTTTTTTACTATACTACTAGTTGTGTGCTGCAGAAAATACTTTACACATTGTCTCTAAGTTAAGCCTGACTACTTTTGTACCAAGCTGCCAGAGGGTTAAGCACAGGTTAATTTAATGACTTTTGAGGGTCACCTTGACAGTGATTGTGGTTGTTGCTTGAGGAGGGCCTTCATCCCCCTCAATCAAAAATCCAATTTCTTACAACAATGTGAACTTTTTTTTTTACACATTTACACAATCTGCGCCCCATGTATTGTATTCTTTTGAAGTATCCTTCTACTGAGTCCTACTGAGACTTGAGGGGTTCCTTAGGCTTGTTTTATCTCGGTAGTCCGAGTCTTGGATTTTGCACTCATTCTGTTTTCTTTTAGTCTTGCTTGTGGCTGTGATGCACTAGTTATTTGCAATGTCCTATTGCGATTCCTGTGATGTTGTCCCTGGTAGCGCTGTTGGTTCTTTGCCACTAGCATTAAGAAGGCTGTTTGCAAAACCCTGCATTAAGGTATGGACTGATTATTAGAAAGGTAGCAGACATTGCTTTATCTACTGAAGTAAGTAAAATAAACATTCAGGAAAGAGGGATTGTAGTTTTTGCTGTATGTTGACTGACCCATTATTTGTCACTAGTCCCAGAGATGAGGGCAAGGGCAGGACATATTACTAACACTGGGAGGGTGTGTGCTGCGCAGCCTCATCAAGCAAGGGTGGGAGGGTGGTGTATGGTCAGGTTGCTCATATTCTGTTATACAACACTGTTTGCAGGGGGGCTCTGGACTAGATGAGGTAAGGTAAGTACAGTAGTTAATAACACATGAAAAGATCAACCGGCTAGGGAAATATTAAAAACTTGAAAGGGGAGGTGATGGATACAGTGGGACAATTGATTTGTGATGGGGCAGGTGTGAAGAAGAACAGCCTCTGTCATCATTGTGTTGGTAGCTCTTCCTCTTTAACTGTGTGTGGTGCTGTTCTTCTAACCAGTAATACAAAGACAGATATTCATGATGATAAACAAAAAGCCCTTAACTAATTGAACAAAAATGTATCAAAGTCCCACCCTCTCCTGGAAGAGCAGCTGTGTCTCGCCAAGAGTGGGCCTCTTGGGCAGGTGCTCTGGCAAGAGTAGGTAGATGATCCAAAGGAAAAAGAAAAGAACATGTCTTGTAGTACTAAACCCATTGTACTGTAGCCACAACATTGCTGTTCCACTAGGGCCAATGGAATTTTTTTGACATTTTTCCCATACATACTTCCCACTGTGCATTACCAGTGTGTGGTATGAATTAATCCATGATAGCTCCCATACTCAAAAATTATTATTTTTACTAAAAAGGATGAACACAATTTCATGTGGTGAGTGTGACACCTGCAACACGTGCTTAATATGTGTTAATTAATGAATGAGCTGACAGATATAAATATATATTGTCATTGATGAATAGGGCAAATTTTTCTAATGCTTCACAATTTACTTGACCATAACTCGCTACTTATGGAGACATCCAGGAGGGGCAGCATTATTTTTGGGACAGCCAGTGGCATGTCATCATAAATTCCAATGGCCCTGCTCTTATTCTTACTACTCTCTCCTGTGTACAACCCTGAGTATGACTCCAGAGTTACAATCCACACTACACTCTCTACCCAAAATAATGCTCTTTTTCCCTTGGTTATGATTCAAGTAAGTGACAGAGTATGGTAGAGTTTGGTAAATTAAACAGCATGCCTTGGGCTAGGTTTATGATTGGCTATGGACTGGTTTGGTAGACATAGTCACATGGTTAATGGGAGGTAGAAGATGGAATAGTGATGAAGCCCTGAAAGTAGTCACTTAAGTAGAAACTGGGAAAAATGTGGCACATGCTGATGAGATTGCAATTCATGGGCTGGGTGGGACAGGAAGAATGGGGCAAGATATAGGTGATTAGGCACTGGGTTAGCGTACATTTTCTTCTAACACTTGAATGGTAGGGAGTATGAGACAAAACAATAGATGGGCTGCTTCATTTATGAAAAGATTGCTAAGTAGGCTTGGAAGAAAGGAAGGAAGACCTTAACAAGTTCATAAGTCATTGAGAAAGAAAAGTGACTTATCACTTGTTCCAGAAGCCACTTCTTCCTCCTCCACTGGATGTTGGTCTTTGCCCTCCTCCGCAGGAGCCTGGAGTACTTCTGCTCCAGACAAAAACATAATGCAAATTTTTAGATACCTGCTGTAAGTAACCACCACAGTATTTTGCACAAGTTACAAAAGTAATACATCACTGTTAGACCTCACAGTCTTAGGGTGGTCTTTCTGCCAGCTTTTTGCCTACCTCCTCCACTTTTCTGACCTCATTTTTGCTGGCTCTAGGACTTTGTGCACTTTACCTCTGTTAATCAGTGCTAAAGTGTTTGTGCTCTCTCTCCTAAACATAGTAATATTGGCTCATCTCCAATTGCCATATTTAGTTCACTTATAAGTCCCTAGTAACGTGGTACTACATGTACCCAGGGTCTGTAAATTAAATGCTTCTAGTGGCTTTGTAGCACTGATTAAGTCACCCTCTTAAGTAACCACCTAACCATGGCTTAGGCCTGCCACTGCAGAGCCTGCATATGCAGTTTCACACTGCCATGTCGACCTGGTAAAAAACAACCCTTTTGCCAGGCCCAAACCTTCCCTTGTTGTACATATAAATAACCCCTGAGGTAGGCCCTGGACAACCCCCCAGAGGGCAGGGTGCAGTGTATTTTAAAGGGCAGGATGTGTACTTTTAAATTTTACATGCCCTGGTAGTGAAAAACGTCCAAAGTCGTTTTTAACTACTGCAAGGTCTATCTCTCCCTTAGGATAACATTGGGATTACCTTGTTACATCTTATAAGTGCAATTCACAATCTGGAAAACAAGTTTGATGTCTCTGAAATCACAATTTAAAATCACAACTTATGGTGGAGTCAGGTTTTAAATTGCAGCTATGAAAATCCCACTTTTAGAATGTCAATGTTTTCTTACCTTAGACATTTGGTGCCTGCTGCCTGTCTCAGATCACTTGTCTGGGGTAGGTGACAGCTGGGCTTTGTGTTTTCCCCCTAGAAAGACACACATAATGGGAGCTTAGGTGTGACTTGATGGGCCTTCCTGGGATGATGGGAAGGAGGAACTGGGCCCAGTCTCACTTACACCTGAATAGTCTGTGTCCTGTCCCCACACAAAGGGCTGCATGCTCCCCTGCAGCAAGTCTGGAGCTAGGGCAGGAAGGGCCAGACTTCTGTGCACATCAAAGGCCTATCTTTGAAGTCTCCCCCACTTCAAAGGCCCAACTGGGCAAAGGTGCTGGACCTCTGACATCACCACTTTAGTACACTTCTGGACCTGTGACTACTTTGTCACTCTGCTGGACTGTTGCTTTGCTGGGCCCCTGCCTTGCTATACTCCCCTGTTGTCTGCTGTTCCCCTGCTTGGGTGAGAAGGACTGGGCCTGCATCACTTGCAGAGTGACTCCAAGGGCTGGTTGGCTGGCCTTCTGGTATGAAGCCTCCGGAGCATAAAAGACTGCCAATCAACCTGCTTCTGCACCTGGACTCTGTCATCTGTGAGTCTGCCCTGCCAAGTGGAGTCACCTCATTCCTGGATCCTTCGAAGTGGGCCTAAAGTCTGTGCTCCAGTGGAACCGAGGCATCCTCTGCCAAACTGATGCATCACAGCTGCTGCATGGATCGGAACAGGCCGATCACTGCTGCTGCGTGGATCGGAACAAACACATTGCCACTGCTGCATGGATTGGACTTGATGCATCACCGTATTTATTTTATTTACATAATTTATAAAGCGCAGCTACTGCCGATAGGCGTCTTGGCGCTGTAGGAGCAGATAAAGTTGCTGAAATAGATGTCCGCAGCGAGTTTGGCCAGGGCCGGGAGCTTATGTCTCCTGTGGGAACAACCAGGTCTTTAAGGCTTTTCTGAAAGTAAGTAGGGAGGGAGCAGCTTTCAGTTTCATTGGGAGGCTGTTCCAGAGCACTGCTGTAGCCCTGAAGAAGCTCTTTCCACCCCAGTTGGTTCTCCTGAAAGGAGGAACAATCAGGTTCATGGCGGAGCCTGAGCGTAGCGTCCTAGATGGGATGTACCAATTGAGTTTCTCTCTGAAATGGGCTGGCCCCAGTCCATGCAATGCTTTATAGGCCAGGCAGAGAGCCTTAAACTTGCATCTCTGTTTGACCAGCAGCCAGTGTAGTTTCCTAATGGCTCCTTTTGCCGATTCATGTTTGGGAATTTTGAAGAGGAACCGGGCAGCAGCGTTTTGCAAAGTTTGGAGCCTCTTTTCAAGACCCACTGCGAGAGTAAGATAGAGACTGTTGTAATAATCTATTTTAGTAAGAACCAATGCGCTGATCGCCATTCTCAGAAGTTCAGGGGGTAAGAATTTTTCAATCTTTTTATGAGCCTTAACGAAAAATAAGAGGCTGATGTCATTTTATTAACTTGGTCCCTAAACTTCAGTTCTTTATCTATCAGGATGCCTAGATTTTTTACTTTGTTTACGGGTTCAGGAAGTGAGTCCAGTTCGGGTTGCCACCATTCCGGCGTCCAGAGTGAGGGTTGTTACCAAAAACGATGATCTCAGTTTTAGTGGCATTTAATTTGAGGTAGTTGTAATCCATCCACTTACTCACATTGCTCATGCAAGTTCTGAGTGCCATGCCCGAGTTGTTTTCAGGCTTTGCCAGTGACACCACAATTTGGGTGTCATCGGCGTAAGACGCCAAGTGAAAGCCTGCACTTTTGATGATTGTCACAAGTGGCGCAACATAAAGGTTAAAAAGTGTTGGACTCAGTGCCGATCCCAGGGGGACTCCGCAGGGCAGGAAGAAAGGCTTAGATGTGAAGGTGCCCATTAACACAGTATGCTGTCTGTTTACCAGAAAGGATTTGAGGAGATCCAAAGCTGCATCCTCAATCCCTAGGCTGCGCATACGATCCACTAAAATAGTGTGGCTGACCGTGTCAAATGCCGCGGAAAGATCCAACAGGATTAGGGCCGCGGTCACTCCCCTGTCCAGCACTTCCCGAATCGCCTCTGTAGCTACTACCAGGGCCGACTCAGTACTTCGGTTTTTTCTGAAACCGTGTTGTGTATCGTCCAGAAACAGATTTTCCTCAAGGTACTCTGAAAGTTGCTGATTCATAACTTTCTCCGCCAACTTGGCGGCAAAAGGGAGCCTTGAAATTGGGCGGTAGTTATTCGGGTCCAGTGCATTCAGGTTGTCCTTCTTTAGAAGAGGCAGAATGGAGGCATGTTTCCAGTGTGTCGGGAAGGTTCTTCCCGCTAGCATGAGATTCAGTATAAGGCTCAGATATTCTGCCATTTGTGCAGGAAATCATGTGCATTATCCTAGAGGACAGGGGTCTTGTGGTGCCCCAGATTTAATAAGTGGAATCAATTTTACAAGTTGCTCTTCTGAAAGGGCCTTAAAAGTGGAGAGACGGCTTTCGTCAGTAGCGGCAGTGGGGACACACCCATCCTGTTGACCCGCTACTCTCTTTGCTGAAAGGCTAGAGAAGATGTTTGCAACCTTTTCCTGAAAGAAAATTGCTAGCTCATCGCAGAATTTTTGATTTATTCCTGCATGATTTGGGCTGGTAGGTGTAGTCAGTTTGTTTATGACTAGGAAAAGGGTTTTATTTGCATCGCAGGCCGCTCTTATCTGTTCGGAGTAGTAAGAGGTTTTTGCTGCTGTGATACTTCTTTTATGTTCTGCTAGTTTATTTTTATATATGTTTTTCTCCTCTGCATCATACTTTTTCCTCTATCTTTGTTCTTGCCTTCGGCAATCCTGCCTTGATCTCCTAAGATTTTCATTGTACCCTGGCTTGAATACTTTTTTGGCTGCCTTTTTATGGCTGATTGGTGCTACTATGTCCAGGGCTGAGTTTAGCCAGATTGAAAAACTTTCCACACTCTGCTCCAGATCCTCGGCACGTTGCCAGGGCTCAGCGGAGATGGCATCTCTCAGTTCGGCCGCCCGAATTTTATGCCATGCTCGGCTGGCGGGTTTTTGAATTGTGTTTCTGTGCATCATGCAGTTCTCTGTCTGAATCTGCCAGTTAACTGCCCAATGGTCGGACCAGGTGAGGGGGAGAGAAGGGAGTAGGGTAGTAACTGCATAGTTGGAAAAAATCCCATCTAGCATATGTCCCACTCTATGAGTTGGACCTTTAGTGATTAGGGATAGTCCGAATGCATTCATGAATTCGATAAGTTTTAAGGAATCTGGGTCCGATTCACTTTCCAGATGAAAGTTGAAATCTCCCAGTACCAAATAATTAGCATTGGTGATGGTAGATTCCATTAGCAGGCTGAGCTTGTCTGTGAAACAACCCCTTGGTCCCGGAGGACGATAGATCAGCAGGCCCTCAATGGCCTGCGAGCCCGTCGGCTGCACTGAAAAGGTTAAAGCCTCAAATCCAAGTGTGGTGAGTTGTTCAAAGGTCGTTTTGAAATGATCCCATTCTATCTAGCCTGTAGGCGGCATAGCCGGAGGGGGTGGCTGCGACCATTTGTGGACCTGAGCTAAGGTCTGCCCATGTTTCTGTTACAAATGCCACGTCTGCATACTGCGCTGTAACCAAGTCTGAGAACTCCTGATGATGTTTCACTAGTGACCTGGTATTTACTAGCATGCAAGTGATGTTTAAGTTCTTGAAATCCCAGCCCTTTCGATTGACTTGACCAGCTGACCCCTTGACCCCTGACATGTTCAGCCAGTTTGGCCTAGGAGATCCGGTGTTTGAGGGGGCAGGAGCTACGCAAGAGGGACTGGGCAGGAGTGAAGTGCATGGTGTCGGAAGTGCTGTTACCTGGTTGTCTTAAAGATAATAGGGCATCGCGTGAATAGCTAATACTCCCCTATGTGTTATGGCCAAGAGGACCAAGGGAACCGGGGAACCGCCACTGCACAATGCTCTTACTGGCGCAAGGTCTTCGCATCCCTGTCAACGGCAGCCTGGATGACGAAACTCCACATCACATTTTACCCGATCATTAGAGCTGACACATTCCCTCCACTGCGCAACGCATCGTCGACACTGGTCTTCGCATCACAAGCCACGTTGATAGGATCCTCGGCATTGTCGCATCTCAGAACCAGCTGCATGATGTCTCCTCGCCCAGAATCTACGTAATGCTCCGCAACCTCAGATTAAGGTACTTTTAATCAGAGGGCTTGACTGGGTCCCTGTATCCGACTTACTCTCTATATCGCGGTCGGCCTGACGACATGACAAGGGATCCCGTTTTAGCACTTTACGCTTCTTAGTAACCCTTAAAACAAAATAGTAAATTGCTCCCCTCCCTTGCTGCATACAGTTTTTGAAATTCTGACAGTCTGAAAGCTATGGGCAAAGTCAGTCTCCCTTCATGTACTGCACCACACAGAGATGGAGCATATATATGTACAAAACGGGTGAGGTAAGGGTTTTGGCATCATAACAGTGGGGTGGGGAAAACAAAACTAAAGATAGGTGAAAATCCTCTGCAGAAAACACAATGAAAAATGTGGGTATAACGCTCATAAAATGTAAAGGAGAGCAAGGAAAGTTGGGGAAATGAAAAATACAGAATGCCATAATACACACTAGGGACCTGATTCACAAAGGTAAACTTACACTTTTGTGTACTTTTATGCTTTTTTAGTATATACAAGACTGCATTTTTTAATAGTAAGTTGATGAGTGCAGACTCCGCCCCTGACTGTGGAATCTCCGCACGCGTAAACTTATTTTTAAAATGCAGTTTTGAGAATAGTGAAAAAACGTAAACTTACACAAACATGTCATTTTACCTTTGTGAATCAGGCCCTAGATGGTAATAGTTAATGTAAGAAATAAATAATAAACATTACTTACCAGCACCAGCAGGAACACCTTCTTTGGCCGTGGTGTCTTCACCAGCTCCTTCGCCTGCTTGGGTCCCAGCTGTATTGCTGCTGCTGGTTGGGTTTCTCCTCTTGCTCGATTTCACTCTCTTGGGTTCTTCTGAAAAGAGGATAAATAAGCAGGACAATGATTAATAGTAGTCTCTACTATAGGGGCATTCAAGCATTATAGTTTCTGACTATCCAATCCTATTCCTCCCTTCAAACTGCACCCTAAAATCATTGTTTGCTTCTTACAATGACATTGCTACCCCACTCGCTTCACAAAATGTTTTTATTGATGACCAGTCTCCCTTCGCGTATTGCATCTCATGGAGATGGAATATGTATTAGCAATATAAAGTTCCAGAGAATTCCAACAGTAACACCCCTGATATCAGACTATCCTACTAACTAATATTACTTAAATCAGCCTAAGGATGCACCTGGATCAACATGGAACACAATCCGGGCTGTATGATTCACTTGATGCCCATTACCCATCCCTCCCAATCCTTCAGTCCTACACCCTAACTGTCAGGCTGGCATGGACAAAATGCCCCACTACTCTCTGGACCACATGCACAGTTCACACCAAAACATGTACAGAGAAACCATGCCCACTCCTTTGAAATAAAGACAGTGGACGCAGGCACGCTGTGATGCAAGAGTGTATTTATTTATGTGAGTGGCACATACCAACATTAAAAACCCTTGAAATAAGCACCCTCCACTGTGAACATGGACGTGAGGGCACATCTGTCCACATCCTTTGCTGAAAAGGAGTAGTCAAATAAATTACTATTTGATATATATATATATATATATATCTATATCAATTACCAATCCCATTATTTCGACACATCCAAGATCGAAGCAGGCACGGACTCCTTCAAGGTGCGTTTCAGGTATATATATATATATATATATATATATATATATATATATATATATATATATATATTCTTACGTGCTTAAAAAAAAAATATATATATATATATATATATATATATATATATCCCAGCAACGTAGTCGTGTTAGCTCAAGCCTCTTTAAGTGAGGAGTGTCCGGCGAGGTCGCGAACCTCTAAAATCCCAGCACAGCTGTAGTAATCCTCGGTACCAATATACTACGACGATGAATACAGAGCCAACACTCTATTCCAGTAAGCGTATGTTTTATTCACACACGGCAACCAATGTAAAACCCAATGCGTTTCGGAGTTCACGCTCTCCTTGATCATGGGTTAGGCAAATGCTGACTTCCTGCCATATTTAAAGTGGAAGACAGTGCGTTTCAATACAATTGACACATACTTAAACATCTCAGAGCGATAAAAAATGGCGACAGAATATACCCAGTAGCGCGCCATTTTGAAGCTTGTCATTTTGAAGCTTGTCATTTTGAAGGTTTAACGTACTTTGTGATAGATGCTGTAGCATCTGACATAAGGGGTGGCAATCCTGAGAAGAAGCTAAGGAAGTTAGAGTCCCGCTACATTATTGAACTGGATACTAAAATTCCAGGGGGATTAAATATGGAAGAGGATTTCCATACTCACTTGTGAAAAGAAGTAATTGCTTTGAGATCAACTTCCTCTACCGCATTAGCTATGTATATATTATATATATAAGTTATTAATTTTTTTATTATTTTCTTTTTCTTTTGTTATTAGTTTTGATTTTAACCCACATTTGCACTTTGCACTTTTGAGACGGACATTGCTTTAAATACAATGTAATGTACTAGAAATTAAATTGCCTACTTGGGCTTAATTAGAAAAGAATACAATGCAGGAATTCAATGCCAATAAGATCAAACACATTGTTTGATCTTCAATATCATCGACAGGTTCCATTGTTTAATGGTTGTATAAAAACTGTGTCAAAAGAATCAATGGATTGAAAATGTTATAACAATGCCTGTTGATGTAATTTGATCCCATTTAAAAATCGAAGCCCAAAAAAAATATTAGCTTATGAATTTTCGTTAAAGGTATTGATTTAGTGTAAACATTGTATCACTATTTAACTATTAGTACATAAATGAATTGAAAATCACTATGATTTGTAAATGAACTAAGGGTAATGCAATGAAAACTACTAGTCTGTCTTCAGTATTGGTTACACAGTAGTTCTCACGTGACACATGCTAAGAAATGTTTATAGGTTGACTGAAAACCTTGCCTCGCATTGGTGAACAAGGCTGCTGCGCAGCCGAAACACGTTCAATGGTGGCCGGCAAATAAAACTTTGGAGCATCTACACACGGCGTCGTCATCCTTTGGAAAAAGGGGAATGGCTATATATATGTATATATATATATATTTACTGAAAAAAACAAAGGTTACAGGGACGTTATAGCTAGGCTCATATTTCACTCGTACAAAACCATCGAAATTCAGCAGTTATACTTACCTAAGCTAACTATAACTTATACCCCTACAATGCACGGATTATGACCTCGTAAATGACATCACTGATTACATCACCCAGTGAGTGTAAGTATTTGCTAAGAGTTTGTGATTGTTTAACATATATACTAAGCTTTTACAAAAGTTAAATTAGTATACTGGGGTACTACTAATGAGTGATACTATTTTTAACATGTAGTATGTCAGTGGCTGTGTGACTGTATGTATCCGTGTGTGAGTGGGTGACTGAGTGGCTGTGTGGGTGAGTGAGTGGCTGTATTGGTATATAAGTGGGTGTGTGAGTAGCTGTGTGGGTGAGTGGCTGTGCGAGTGGCTGTATTGGTGAGTGAGTGGGTGTATCAGTGGCTGTATGGGTGAGTGAGTGGCTGTGTGAGTGGCTCTCTGGGTGGGAAAGTGAGTGTGAGTGACTGTATGGGTGAGTGAGGGGCTGTTTGAGTGGGTGTTTGTTTAAGTGAGTTGGTGTGTAAGTGGCTCTATTGGAGAGTGAGTATCTGTGTGAATGGTGGTATGGGTGAGTGAGCAGAAGTGTGAGTGCTTGTATGGATGTGTGAATAGGTATGTAAGTGGTTGTGTGGGTACAGAGTAGGCCTGGGCGGTAAATTCCGTTCCGCTTGCGGAATTTGCGGAACTTGGGTAATTTTGCGTTCCGCGGAGAACGCGAAATTGCCAAAAATTCCGCGATCCGCGGCTTTGCGGAGTTTTTGCTTGTTCGCGCTTTCAAAATGCGTGTTCGCAAGATATTTCTCTCCCGAGCACGCAAACAGCGTTCGCCCGAACAGGAAAAAGCATCGCGTGACGGGCAGAACAAGCAATTCCGCATGTTCGCAGGAACTTTTGCGTGCTCGCGGAGATTTTTTACCGTTTCGCAGAACTTTGCGTAGCGCGACTACGCAAATTCCGCCCACCCCTAGTACAGAGTGCTTGTGTAGATGAGTGAATTACTGTGTTGAGAGGCTGTGTGAGTGAGTGTGTGGCTGTGTGAATGGCTGTGTGGATGAGTGAATGGTTGTGTGAGTGACTGTCTGAGTGTGTGAGTGGCTCTATGGATGAGTGAGTGGTTGAGTGAGTACTTGTATGGGTCTGTGAATTGGTATGTGAGTGGTTGTATGGGTGTGTGAGTGGGTGTATGAGTGGTTGTGTGGGTAGATATGTGAGTGGTTCTGTGGATGATGTCATCAGTGATGTCAAGAGGGAAGTCATTTGAAATGTCATGAGTGATGTCACTGACCATGTCATGAGTGATATAATATGTCTTGTCATAAGCAGTGCATTGCGGGAAGTAAGTTATAGTTAGCTCTGGTAACTATAACTGCTCAATTTTTATGGTTTTGTATGAGTGAAATCTGAGCCTAACTATAACGTCCCGGTAACCTTTGTTTTTTCAGTGAATTTCAAAGGTTTTTTTTTAAATTCTTTTTCCAAACTATAACGTCCCAGTAACCTTTGTTTTTTTCAGCAAATTTGTGAGTTTTTTTATTGTATTTCCTAACTATAATGTCCCTATAACCTTTGGTTTTTTCAGTGAATTTCTACGTTTTTCTAAATGTTATTTCCTAACTGTAACATCCCTGTAACCGTTGTTTTTTTCAGTGATTTCTTTTTAATGTTTTTTTATTTGTATTTCCTAACTGTAACCTGTAACCTTTGAGGGTGGGTGTGTGAGTGGCTGTATGAGTGCCTGTATGGCTCTGTGAGTGCCGCTATGGGTCTGTGAGTGGGTATGTGAGTGCTTGTGTGGAACTGTGAGTGGGTGTGTGAGTGCTTGTCTGGGTCTGTGAGTGGATCTCTGAGTGGCGTAATAGTACTGTGAGTGGGTGTATGACTGGCTCTTTGGGTCTGTGAGTGTGTGAGACTGCCTGTGTGTGTCTGTGAGTGGGTGCGTGAGTGGTGCTTTTGGACATTTGCATACATAGGGTATTTAAAATGGAGAACCATGGACTCTGCTCCCACCAGAAATGACAAGAAAGAAATCACGCTTCACAGTCACTACAGATCAGATTGTGCTCCAAAAGATCAATGATGCATTCAAAATCCATTAGAAATTCCATATTGTTTTTGAACATGAAATACAAGAGGAAACACACTTGCTTTGCCTTAGCCAAGCCTAAGAACTTAGGATAATTTATTTTTTGCTAAAGTGGAGCTTCGACCAGGGCACCTGCTATGTTTACATTTGTTTGCGCTGTGAAATGAGCATCAGGGCCAGAATAGAACCTCATTTAATCCAAGAAGAGTCTTCAGTTATGCTGAAAAAATCTACCTAACTGGAATAATTTCTACTGGTTTATTAGTAAATGGTACCTCTTTGCGTAAATGTGTAATGCGTATTCTACACTACAGCTGCGTAAAGGAACATCAGGTAGTGTCTCCAGTGACCTTGGGCCCGATTCACAGAACTAATCTGAGACAAAATCCTAAACTTACTACTTTTGGTATTCACAGAAGGCATTTAGTAGTAGTAAAGTTAGGATTTTGTCTTAAGTCTGTCTTAAGTCTGTCTTAAGTCTGTCTTAAGTTTGTCTTAAGTCAAACTTAAGACAAAATCCTAACTTTACTACTACTAAATGCCTTCTGTGAATACCAAAAGTAGTAAGTTTAGGATTTTGTCTCAGATTAGTTCTGTGAATCAGGCCCCTTGTGTGCATGTAATTTCGGAAATGTATCCATTCCTTGCAAGGTCTCATCCACGAATCTGTTATAACATGAAGCCTCGTCAAGAGAAGTTGACAAGACTACAAAGAGGTGAATCGCCAGCAAACAGGGTTCAACTTAACTAAATGAAGTAAGTGCTTCTTTGTTTGGTGGAGATGTCCTCGTATTCCCCTGCATCAATAACGCATCACCAAACTCTGCAAACATGCTTGTCACCCCAGATCAGATTGCACTCCAATAGATCAATGATGCATTCACCTCCATTAAGGATGTCAGATAGTATTTCAATGTGAAAAAACAAGAGGAAACACACTTGCATTGCCTTCACCAATGCCTAATAAGTTAGGCTTTGACGGAAGGGGACGTGGGCAGGGCACCCCCCTCCCTGGGTTGATTTCTGCCCCGGGAACCCCATCCCCCGGGGCCAGGCAAAACCTATTAGGGGAGGAGGAGCATGCGTACCCCTTGCTGATTCCGGTCTGAGGACCCTATCCCCTGGCCCCAGACACGGCTTCCTGGGTGCCCTGACCCCACCCAGGGCACCCAGTATGTATGTTGGAGACCGAGTGGGGAGCCTTAAAGCCCACACAGTCCCTGCCAGCTCCCCGCCTTCTGTAGGAGCCGGCAGTGCTTCCACATGCAGGGAGCTGATAGAAATGCAGCTCCCTGCATATGGGAGCACTCTTTCATCTGTTTCCCTGCCAGCATGGTAGCGGGCAGGGAAACAGATGAAAACTCTGCTCTCATTGAGAGTTCCGGCTTGCTGGGAGTGGAGTTATGTTTGCTCTCACTAGGACCAACAATCCACAGCTACCCACAATGCAAGAAAATCATTGGTTTTCAGTTAAAACATTTGATGTGTTCATAAATTTGTAATGTTTTTAGTAAAAACTAGCACCTAAAAGATCAAAGCGACAATCACAGACATCTAGTGTTGCGAGACCGGATCAAAGTTGAAATATATGGCCGACCTTGATGGAGCGCAGGTCGGATTCAAGAATTGGATTTGGCCCGTTCGGCACTTACCTTAGAACTTAGAAGATTTTTCAAGAAAAATGTTTTCAGAAGGTAAAGTTCAGCAGGGCAAGGCTGCAGGCGGAGTCAGAGGAGGCAGCGTCAACATCGGGGAGCCGCTGGATAAAGCTGTGGTGTCTACATTTGGAATTAGTCACTTGCTTGGAAGTTGAAAATCTCCAGCAGGACAAGGCAGGAGGCTTTAGCCGACGAGAGTTCCAGGAGGCTGGATATCCCTTTGGCGAACGACCTCTGAAAAAGATTTTCTGCTGCCGAGAAGAACGTAGCTGGAGCTACAGCGAAGTCAGGCCGACTGGTGATGCACTTCGGGTGGATTGACAAACATGCTGGTCCTGGTCTTCCCTCGGTTCTCACTGCAGTTTTTAGCCTACAAATATTTGAAGTCCCACGGTTTATATTTTGGCTATCTGGGCAAATTTAGCACCACCACAACGGGTCCAGGACTGGAGAGGCACCACTTGGGAAGTCAGAACTCACTCAGGCTGGGTTCAAGTGGATGTTGAAGATGGTGGAAGCCTGTTATGTACGTGTGGGTCTCAATGGGACGCCAGAAAACTAGCCCTCAGAGTCACTCTGGTAGTCCTGGGATCAGGAGAAGTAGCAGGGCTCAAGCAGCAGGGCAGGCCTCTGAAGGTTCAAAGCAGGCTCCAGGCAGCAAAACAGTCCTTCCAGGTGCAGCAAAGCAGTCTTGTGGAGTACACAGCAGCAGGGAGTCCTCTGAGAATGTTTCCACAGGTCCAGAAAGTGAACTGAAGAGTGGGTCCGAGGGTCTTATTTTCATACCTGGTACCTTCTTTGAAGTAGGAGAATTTTCTAGAGTTTTTTCTTTGAAGTGCTTGGAATTTCATGACTCTGCTGCCCAGGCTCTAAACTAGCTGCAGAGACAATGCAGGGGTGACAAGCCCTTTGTGTGAAAGCAGAGCCAAGCCTATTCAGTTGCAAGTGGGGCTGTGGCCAGCTCCACCCCTGCTTCCTGCCAGCAGATGACCCATCGAGGCACACCTAACCCCTTTATTGTGTGACTGTCTGAGAAGAATTCACAAAGACTAACTGCCATTTACACCCAGTCATGTGACTCAGGGTAGGTTGCAGGCACCAAATGGCAGAGGGCAGGAAATTGTCAACTTTCTAAAAGTGTTTATTCAAAATTGCAATTTAAAATCCGACTTTACCATTGAAGACGATTTTTATTTACAATTTCATAGATACCAACCATGAAAAGCTTTTCTGTTCCCAATCAAAAGCTAGCACTTAATAAATGTAATAAGGCCACTCAATGTTATCCTATGTTACAGGTAGGCCTCACAGTAGTGAAAAACTAATCAAGAGGTTTTTCACTACAAGGACATGCAAAACTTGAAAGTACTTTTGCAACCTTTTAATTATAATGCACCCTTCCCTATGGGTTACCCAGGGCCTAGTTTAGGGTTGACCCATATGCAATAAATTGGGAGTTTAAGGCTTGGCAAGGGGTGCTTGGCAAGTGGTTTAGATTGCTGAGTCAAATTGGCAGTTTAAAACTGCATTTAGACTGCAATGGCAGGCCTGGGACATGTTTTAAGGGGTTACTTTGTGGGTGGCACAATAAGTTCTACGGGCCCATTAGTAGCATTTAATTTTCAAGCCCTGTGTATATGGTATACCACTCTACAAGGAACTTATAAGTAAATTAAATGTGCTGATCAGGTGAAAGCCACTTTTACCATGTTTATGGGAGTGAGCACAAGCACTTTAGCACTGGTTAGCAATGGTAAAGTGCACAGAGTCCTAAGACCACCAAAAACAAAATCAGCAAAAACAGGAGGATTGAAGGCAAAAACTTTGGGGGTGAACCTACAGAGAGGGCCAAGTCAAACACGTACCCACACAGGTGATGTACCAAGTCGGGAGACTTGGGGGAATGCTAGTGGTTTGCGACGCACAGGGGGGATATAAACGCAATGCTGACGCGACCGCGCAGCATAGGCAGAGATTGGGTGACCCGGGAACAGTTTCAATCAATCAATCAATCAATCAATCAATCAGGGGTGTGTAGAGCGTGCTACTCACCCGTGAGGGTCTCAATGCTCTGGGGAAGGGGGGGGGAGCAGATCCGGATCAGTCGAAGAGCCAGGTCTTGAGGTCCTTCCTGAACGTGTGCAGGGTCGGGGAGCGTCTGATGTTAACAGGGAGCGCGTTCCAGGTCCTGGCTGTGATGTAGGAGAAGGCTCTCCCGCCGGTTCTGTGTCTGCGGATGCGGGGGACCTCTGCCAGGGCGAGGTCGGAGGAGCGGAGGTTCCTCTTGGGTACGTGGAAACATACTCGGTCGTTGAGGTATTTGGGTCCGATGTTGTTTGAGGGATTTGTAGGCGTGGGTGAGGAGTTTGAAGGTGACCCTCTTCTCGACGGGGAGCCAGTGGAGGCTTCGTAGGTGTTGGGTCATGTGCTCGTGGCGCGGTGTCCCTAGGACGAGCCTGGCTGCGGCGTTCTGGATGGTCTGGAGTTTGTGTAGAAGAGTCTTGTTGATTCCGGCGTAGAGGGCATTGCCGTAGTCTAGTCTGCTGGTTATGAGTGCGTGGGTGACGGTCTTTCTGCAGTCGGGGGGGATACATTTGAAGGTCTTACGGAGGATGCGGAGGCAGTTGAAGCTGGTGGACGCGACGGCGTTGATCTGGCGGTTCATGGAGAGGGAGTTTGGATCTGTAAGCTGGATCTGTAAGCTATCGCGCAGTGTAACTGGCTCAGTCTGCGCTCTCCCGCTTTTAAAACTTATTTTACTGTGTTTAATGTGTTTTTAGGACATTCTTAAAAAACGTGCTTACCTGTACTCCACATTGCAGTCGCCATCGGGGGTTTGTCCACCTAGCCGATCACATGACCTGCGGTGCCCGTATGTAAGAGCGGGCCCGCCTCAGCCAAGGTCAGCGTGCTAGTGGTTTGCGACGCACAGGGGGGATATAAACGCAATGCTGATGCGACCGCGCAGCGGGCGCGCTGCCGGCACACCTAAGGCGCGCCAAAGGCAAGCCCATCTGCGCCCGTCGGCGCTCAGAGTGCACCGTGCACCAGGACCCCTGCCCGTTTCTCCAAAATCACCTATTCCGGAACCCAACTCGTTGCCCTAAATAGGGGTAAGTGTGGGAACCCTACCATACATACTTGGGACTTGAACACTCTCCCCATTACATGTTCACGGTGCAACTTCTCTTTTGCTAGTCACAATAGCCATGCCCCATTATCACCCACACTTCCTCATGACAACAACGTTCCACGCGCCAAACCTGGTGCTCTCAAGGCCATTCTGCTCAATGCTAGATCAGTCATTAAGCACAAGCTCGAGCTGGAATGCTTGCTGCAGCTGTCTAATCCTGACTTGATCTTCCTCACGGAAACTTGGGCCACTCCTACTTCAAAGCCGGACTGGGTGGCAGCATTGCCTCCTGGCTACTCACTGGCTGCCCTGCCCAGACTAGGTCAATTGGGTGGAGGTATTGCAATCATCTATAGAATCAATTACAAGATTACATTTGACTCAGCACCCCTGCCTGGGGCTGAAGCCATGTCATTCAATATTAAAATTAACAATAAGTTCTCCTTCCCTGGTCTGCTTCTTTACAGACTACCTGGACCTAAGGCCCCTTTCATACGGGGCTTACTCTCTTTACTAGAATCTTGCCTAGATACTTCCTCCTTCATCATACTAGGCGATTTTAATTTTCATTTAGAGCTTCTCACAAACTCTTTGACCAGGACACTACTCGACAACCTGGAAGGCTTCGGCCTGTCACAGATAGTCGTAGGTCCCACACATAAAGCGCTTCACACACTTGATGGTATCTTCACTAATCTGGCCACTATTGAAATTGACAAGATCTTGCCACTCACATGGACAGACCATAGGGCAATATTTTTCAGTCCGCCCGCCATACAGACTCAGTCCACGCTTGTAGAGCGCCCACCAGCAACTACCTTTCGGTCTTGGCGGAACATCAGCTCTGACACCTTAGCTAAACTGCTAGGCAGCAACGTACCAAGGCTAGCACGTGATTCCAACTGGGATGCAGTTATCTATGACTATTGGATCAGATCAGCTATAGATCAAGTGGCTACCATAAGAATGATCAACCAACGAAGGCACAAAGCTACTGCCCCTTGGTACTCCGCAGAGCTAAAAATTTTAAAATCCAACTGCAGACGTTCAGAATGCAAGTGGAAGGTAGACTATAGCGTTGAAGGAAAAAATAACTACAACCAGGCTCTAACAGAATATAAGGCTGCCATCATTAGTGCAAAGAAGGAATTTTACACCAGCAAAATAGAAATGTCAAAGAACTCCACTAAAGAGCTCTTCAAGACGGTCTCTGCACTATCCAAACTCCATCAGGGAAATCAGTTTAGCCCCGATCAAACCCTATGTGATAAAATGGCGTCCTTTTTTCAAACGAAAATTCAATCTATCTACAAGGAATTAGAAGAGATAGGCCCCGCACCCCAAACTCTACACGGATTAGAGGACGGGTCGGCAACTACCAACTATTTGGTCAGTTTCTCATCAATGACGGTGGATTCTGTGAATAATCTTCTGCTGACCATCAAGTCAGGCTCTCCCGATGATCCTTGCCCCCCAGACATCATCCATGGTGTCTCAAACCTAATCAGCCTGACCCTTGCCCCTCTACTAAACACCATCATAAAGTCCGGGGACTTTCCGTCATCTTGGAAAAAGGCCTGCATTAGACTGATCCTAAAGAAACCTTCCCTGCACCCTTATGATGTTATCAGTTACCGTCCCATTTCCTGCCTGCCTTTTGAGGCCAAGGTTTTGGAGAAAGCCTTAAACAAAGAATTAAACGAATACCTGGATTCTAACAACCTACTAGATAGCACTTAACATGGCTTTCATTCAAACCACTCCACTGAGTCGGCACTGGTCATGGCCACGGAGGAACTCCGATGGCAAATTGACAGACGGGGCAGGGCGGTTCTAATCCTATTGGACCTATCCGCCGCGTTCGACACAGTGAATCACTCCGTTCTTACGCTACGGCTGGGGGCAATTGGGATTCGGGATTCCGCTCTGGCCCTCCTCACTTCCTTCTTGACAGGGAGAGAACATAGGGTCTGCTGGGACAACCTCAAGTCAGACAAATTCTACCTTCCTTGCGGAGTCCCTCAGGGCTCGGCACTTTCACCCACATTGTTCAACATATATGTGACTCCGCTGGCCAAACTGGTTAAACACCATGGCTTCTCGCTTGTGTCATACGCCGATGACACACAAATTATAATTTCAATATCCTCCCCAGAAAATGTGCCCTCGGCCAGGTTTCACAACTGTCTGGCTCACATCATTCAATGGATGCGCCTTAATTATCTGAAACTGAACACTCAGAAGACAGAGGTCATGGAATTTGGCTTTGGACCTCCCATTTGGAACTCTGACTGGTGGCTGGCAGAAGCAGGAGAACGTCCACTGCCTGTGACCAAAATGAGAAAACTGGGCGTGGTGTTTGACACCCAGCTCAGCTTCATGGGACAGATAAATCAGATAACCTCTACTTGCTATTTCACCCTAAGGATTTTGCGGAAGATCTTACCATTTCTCCCGATGGAGTTGAGAAACACGGTGGTGATAGCACTCATTATGTTCCCAATTGATTACTGCAATGCTCTTTATCTTGGGGCGGATAAGAGACAATTGAACAAACTGCAATCCCTACAGAACGCGGCTGCCCGCACCCTACTGAACCTTCCTAAATATAGTCATATATCTGGAGCCATCAGAAAACTTCACTGGCTTCCAGTTAAGGAGCGCATTGAATTTAAGGCGCTATGTTTGGTTCATAAAACCTTACACGGTGGAGGACCCACAGAATATCTTAAATTATTCCAATGGTACACTCCGGGACGCTCTCTGAGATCAGCAAAGCAAGCTTTGGTTAAGGTCCCAAGAGTCAAGAAGACAAAATGGGGTGGCAGAAGACTCTCTCATCTAGCTCCCAAACTATGGAACAAGCTGCCACTTAATATCAGATCCTTATAGGTCCATACACATTTCCTAGCCTCTTTGAAAACCTGGCTCTTTCCCACCCAGTAACAACCTCTCTTTTCTCTTAGTCTCTCATATCTCTGCTACTCTTAGCGCCAAGACGCCTCAGCAATCGAGCGCTTTATAAATCTTTTACTTTTACTTTACCAATGCTGGGTGGTAGAACATTTGTGGTTCTTTGCAGATTCCAGTAGTTTACTCACAGAGATATGAGAAAAATGTGTGTTATTTGCAATGTTTTGAAGTCTGCAAGGGATAAGGCTTCTGGGTAAGGAACCCTGATGAGAGTCATGCATATAACGCCACCATGGACTCCCCCGGGTTTCTTCTTTTAAAAAATGTGCAGTTTGGGTAGGTTGCACTAGGTGCCGGCTGAGCTTTGGCAAAAACTCCAAAACTACCCATGTTGCAAAAAA
This sequence comes from Calotriton arnoldi, assembly GCA_963921515.1. NCBI lineage: Eukaryota > Metazoa > Chordata > Amphibia > Caudata > Salamandridae > Calotriton > Calotriton arnoldi. The sequence continues at coordinate 6,055,484 of CAWUFW010000061.1, forward strand.
AGGGTCCACTTTCAGTGAAAAAATGTAATGTGTCCATGGTGAGTTTTGGCCCTTCCATGTTGCGGGAACAAGGCCTACCCACATAAGTGAAGTACCATTTTTACTGAGAGACTTGGGGGAACACCGGCTGGTAAGAACTAAGAACTTTGTGGATCCCTGCAGATTCTAAAATTTCCCTCACAACAATGCAAAGGAAAATGTGTGTTTTTAGTAGTCCTGGTGGAATTTTTGATTCCATCAATGGAATAGGAGGAATTTTGCAAATTCTGTGTTACTCATGTAATGCAGAACTGCTGATAAATTAAAATTCCACCACTACGCTTACTGAATTAAGATCATGCAGTGGTTTCTGCAAACTTAGAAACCACTACATACCAGGACACCTAGTGGTATTTGGCTGTGCTATTTCCTTAAGCAAAATGCATCCTCTCATCTATTTTTAGACCTGAGCATCAATTTTGCGGTAAGAAAATAGCGCCAAATGCCCACTCCGCCCGATGCGGAATCTAGCGGAATTTTAATGTAATTGTGCATTATTTCACAGATCAAACTCTGCAATTTGTGTCCACCCCTAGTCTTTGGGCACAGTTTGGGACTGCTGGGCCTTTTTGGTAAAAAAAAAAAACACACCACTCATACACCCTGGACACCCTCGGGTGTCTTGTTTTAAAAAATTTCTGGTTATGGTAGGTTTTCCTGGGTGCTGACTGAGCTAAGGCTCAAAATCCACAGCTACCATGCTGTAAAAAAAAACATGGATTTTGCTGGGTGAAACTTGATGTATCCAGGTTGCGTTTTGGGGTGCATTGTGTCGCAGTTGCTAGGCCCAACCACACACCTGGGGTACCACTTTTATAGAGAGACATGTGAGAACACAGACTAGTAGAACATATGTTATTACCAATTGCATATCGCTGCGTTTGTGCCTTCCAAATGTAAGCCTGTGTGTAAGAAAGAAGAAATTTAGCAAAATTCCCTCTGAATCACATGCTAGTATGGGTAGCCACAAATTTAGAGATGTACAAATAACACTTGCTCCTTAGCTCAGTATCTGGTTTACATTTCAGAAATACATAGATTTCCTTCATGCTCATTTTTCACTCTTTATATTTTACCACATTACTCGCTCTATACTCGGTGCACAATGAAAAACCATTGTAAGGTGTGACTCAGTTGCTGTATCAGGTTCTTGGAGAACATACAAGCCCTATGTATCCCCGCAACCTGAATGATCCAGCCGATGTAACGGTATATTGCTTTTGGAAATCGGCCATCGTGAACAGGTTTTACAGATGGAAACGTCAGAAATGGCAGTTTTTTCGAAACTCATTTTCAATATAGCTTTATTTCAAAATGTAGTCTCTTTTGGACAATCTAGCGGGATCTACACAAATGACCCCTTGCTGAACTCATTTTTAGGGAAAAATAAACACTTTGTTGTGCACCACTATTATTCCCAAGAAAAAAACAATTAGCTATATTTTGGCTACTTTCTCTAATCCCCCACACCCCCAGGAGAACCCATAAACCGTGGGTACCCTTAGAATCCCATGATATTGTAAAGAAAGGATGCAAGTTTGGCGCTGAATTCATATGTAGGAAAAAGGTTATGGAGGCCTAAGCATGAACTACCCCCAAATAGCCAAAAACTGGTAGGGGAAAAAGGTCTAGCAGCGAAAGGGCTAAAATGACTAAAGATAATGCATACTCATCTTCAGTCGACTTAAAATTAACAATTGTGTCAAGTCTGCTGAACCACTAATACTACTTTGTGGATACAATGAAATTGTATCGTCAAAATAGCGGGGTGCCAACTTGTACTGGCATTGAGATCCAGACATTTTTCTAGCAATACACACAACATTAACTTTTCACATACTGTTAAAAAAATACCCAGAGAAATATACAAACACATGTATAGATCCATTAAGGGCATGAGAGGGATATACCTTGCAAATGAAGTCAAACATCAATCTCTTATTCAGGCAGCACAAGAGATTATGGCTTCCCTTCATTCAGGAGCAACTGTATTTTATATTTTACAACCGGGATAGTGGTGTTCAATAACGGCATGTACCAAGAATGCGAATGAATAATGCAAATTAATAATGGCATCCCCATATCACAAGTGTCAAGCGAACTCCTCTTGCTAAGGTCAAACTCCTATGAGTTGGTGTAGCTGGATCATATGGGTGCATGTTATCCAGTGAACATCAGAGAACTGTTGAAAGACTTGGAAAACTCCCCTAATGCTGTCCCTGATGCTAGAGAAGGTACTAGTTAAATACTTACTGAAGGCATTTTGGTTAAAGGGAAAATATGGAACAGACCGTCCTTGAATCAAGAGTACCGAAGCCCAGTTCAACTAATTTCTACCTAAAGACTGTTATAATGCCACCATTACAGGGCCCTAAGGAAAATCACTAGTTATTTATTGATTCAGCAATGCTAAATGATGTGGCAGATCTTCTATAGCCTGACATGCACTTGTCAATTTCCTAGCTCAGCCTCATACAGGACATTCCTCTTGCTGAGATGTCAGCACTGGAAGGATCAGAAGTTTCTTTTGCTCCAGATGTATTTGACTCTATGTAGCTGAACAAGCGTAACATCACCAGGCTCAATATTAAACAGAAAAGATAATGCATCCACACTGAACTCATGCATAGCTAGCTATATTTTTGAATAACCTTCCTTCTGTGAATCAGCACCATTGTAATTGTAATATTGCATTAAAAAGAGGTAGATGTTATTCACCACTATTATCCTCTTTTCAATTTAGTATTACTTTTATTGTAGCTACATAAATATTGTGTAAAATATTGGTAAAACACAATGAATGTATATAGATGACATGATAGTTGTGTTATGTGATTTTCATCATATTCAAATAAAATTGATTTGCGACATGGGTAAATGGCAGATCCTCAGTAAAATTGTCCAGCGGAGCTCAATTAATTGAAAAAAAAGCCTAAACTAGTCAACCTGTTTATACAGGCAAATGCATGAAAGAGAAAACAAGTCTACACCTTGCAATCTATATAGGAGACAAAAAATGGGTTATCTCATTGTCACAGTGATACCACTGCACAGCAGGTGATACACACTTGTAATCTTTGTGTTTTATAATTTAATAAGTATCTGTAAGGGAGAAGACTATATTTAAGTTTATTGAGACATTTGTCTAATAAATCCAGAGTATAAAATACATAAAACCAAATGGAAAGCATATAAAACGAACCTAAAATTTCATACAATTACAAATCATATCTTAATCTTTCAAAATTGCTTTTACAACAATCATAAACCAAGCGAGTCCGGTGGCAAATCACAATAATTCATATTTGCTAAAAAACTGATTGCTAACTATCTTGTCTGATTCCCTCAGTTCACAAATAGGAGTTTTATTTTTTTTTCCCTTGATTGAGAAATCTATAATTAAATGACACATTGTACATTTTGTTTTAAGATTGTACAAACACAGTCAATTTTTCTATTCAACCAGTAGATACAACTTTGGCTCTGAGAAACCTGGGTCACAGCTAATCCTCAATTTTAATATCTCATATCTTTAGTGGGGGTCAGGTAAACTAAATATGTAAGCATATACATTTTTGTTTCCTAAAGAGAGTAGAGTAAATAAAACTGATTTTTATTTGATAGATATTCATGATTTCATACACAGGACTTTTTAAATGCAGAAAGCCTTGAAGCTTTCTTTGATGGAAAGCCTTCCCATGATTCGACGGTACCTTGCAATTCATATTTATCCCTCAAGTTTTTAGTTCACAAACTAGAGAGCGAGCTCACTTCCTCTTACTATCTAAAACTTCCACCTCTCAAAGATGGTAAATTTTCAATACGTGCTATAAAAATATCTCAAAAGAGGCATGCCCATCATACATCTCTGGAAGTGAGCTTTAATTCTTGGCAAATGGCCTATTTCATCGCGCACTTAGGAAGTTCAAGTATATGTTTCCAATATGCACTTTTAGTTTCTGCCCATACCTCATTAATGTACAATGCTATAACCTCATATCCATAAAGAACAATAGGCAGTATTTTCATTTCCTTACACTCCATCAGAGAAGCAAGCGAAAACCCACCAAATCTATGATTACATTTTAGCAAACTGCCTGATGTTAAACTCTAGCCTATACAGCAATTTTTTTGGTTGCCACCCTGTATAAATTGAAACATTTGGTCTCATTCAGTGTTAAAAATAAATGAATGCTTTTTTTCTTACGTTCTCTCTAATACTCCTTTTTTGCTTTATTAAGCTCTCCTCTTTCAGCAGGTGTACAACCTCTTTGAATGGAAAAATGCTTTTCCATTCTTGCATATGGACCTTTTCAAGCTTTGAAAAGTCTGATCAAACCAATTAGAATTAATCATTGGTGCAGGACTTTAAGATTGGTAAGTCAATACCTACAAACATGCTAAGAAATTATCCAAAAGTGGTGAATACCATATTGTTTTACCATCTATCATACCAACGTCATTGTCAACATTTTCTGAAACCTGAACCTTTTGTAAATTAGTCATGTTAGATTTATCTAGTCACGTAGTAAGTCTTCTAAAATAGTCAACTATTAGGGTAGGGACTCTGTTAGCCATTTGAATCATCTCCAAAGCAAGAATAATACAAATCATCCTGTGATAATTACTCTCACAATACAAAACCTTAAAACCCTCATTATGAACTGATAAGCTAGAATGATCACATAATTAATTTGGCATGGTTGGTGATCAGTCCCCCTGCATCCACACCTCCTTCAGTGCCACACCAGGAAGTCCACTCTCTCAATTCTAACACTGTTCTGCTTAGGAATAATTTCCTCTGCAATGTTAAACCTCCAGCTAAACACTCCACAGAAGTGTGGGATCTTATCACATCTTTGACCCCAGATATTTGCTTCCTTACAGAAACATGGCTAAATGCCACAAATCTGACAGCAGTTACACTTGCAATTCCAGAAAACTATCAGATATTGAGATTAGATAGAGGCTCCAAAATGGGTGGAGGAATCACCATTGCCGTTAAAAGTATGATCAAAATGTCTATGGTCGATACCTCAGTTTCTAAGGGAATGGAATTAGACATTTTTAAAATCGAAATCTCTCTAACGGAATGCTGGAAAGGTGCTCTTATATACCGACCACCAGGCTCCAAAAAAGATTTTAGCCAACACTTGGACAAGCTGTAGTGACCCATTTCTTGTTGGCCCAATTCTTTTTTTTAGTGGGCGACTTTAACTACCATGGAGAAGACCTATCTGATTTAGAGGTTGTTCAGCTCATGGCACATCTAGAAATGTTGGGTCTGCATCTAAACATTAAAGGCCCCACTCAGTCAGCAGGCCACACACTGGACTTAATGTTTACGAATTGTGACTCTGTCACTTGTGATGACCCCTTACCTCTTACATGGACAGATCACTGTGTGATCCCCTTTCAGCTCCCACAACTAAACGACATTGCAAAAACTAAATCAGACAGCAAGAATATCCTGGCATTTAGTTTCTGGAGATTCTTTCCCCAGTTCAATTAGCAAAGGATTCAGACATCAATCTAGCTCTAATTTATTATAATAAGGCCTTAACTGTGACTTTTGATAAAATTGCTCCATTGAAATGGAGCACCAATACCAAACAATGACCACCTGCTCCTTGGTACACCACTGAGTTAAAGCTTGAAAAATCTGCTTGCAAAAAGATAGGGAGAAGATAGCGAAGAACAAAAAACTCAGGGGACAAAGATATCTATAAAGTATCATTCTCTAAATATCAGCATAATATTAAGTCCACTCGGAAGAGTTACCTTACGAAACAAATTGAACAGGCAGGTAATTCGTCAAAAGTGCTATTTAAAATCCTAAATGATTTTAACAATCCCCAGGCCTGCACTCAACCAATCATCGCGTCACAAGAAATATGTGATTTCCTCGCTGACTTTTTCGAGGATAAAATACAACAGATATATAAGAACTTCATTACCCCTGTTAAAGAAGGCATTGATGTTAAAAGGACAAATTCAGCCTTGCCAAAGGGTAATCCCAACCTAGGAAAGTTTAAACCTTTCTCTCTAGAGGAGGTTCAGAGGTTCTTAGAAAAGGTGAAATTTAGATCCTTTCTAGATTCTTACCCTCCTACGGTCACTGCCTTACTTTCTAATCAGCATGCACCTGTAATTTAGACACTGTTTAATTTAATAGTGTAATCATGCACTATTCCTTCAGAGTGGAAATCTGCGCAAGTATTACCCATTAAAAAAAAAGCAAATTCTGATCTGAATAATCTATCCAACTACCGTCCAATATCACTACTGTCCCTTCTGGGAAAACTTTTAGAAGGTCTAATTAATGAACAACTGCCAGCCTACCTTGAAGAGAATCGAATCCTGGACCCATTTGCAATCAGGGGTTAGACCCTGATATAGTACAGACACGGCACTGCTGACTGTCACTGATTCACTAAGACTCTCGCTCAATGCTGGGGTTCTCTCTATTTAAATAAAACAATAGTTCATGCAAGGCCAACAAGTCCTAGAGCAGCAAGAGCTGTTCGGTTAAGTAAGTGTTAATCAATATGCATGTAGCATCGGGTATATACAGTCAATTAATGCCAGGAGGAGCAACAATAGGTAATTTACTGAATATATGTAGGGACACAGATGGGCTTTCACATAGTAGAAGATTTATTTATAAATAATGTAGCAAAGCTTTTATTAAGACAGATATAGTTCAAGTGCTCACAAGAAAGTGAAGACAGACGTGATGTGGCGATTGAAGGTGACATTTAAAATATATACATCGCATTGACAACATAAACAGAAACTCCTGATTGTAATTTTAACAGTAAAGGAGTTTTTTGTTGTATAGGGCTCCACGGCGTTTCGATCTCACTGATTTGAGATCATCATCAGGACAAAAATTGTGAGCATGAAGAATCTATAGGAAAAACATAATAAGGTACAAATGTTTTAGGCGAAGTCCCGAGTCATAAGTTATGAAAACAATTAACAATGTGGGGTCACTCGTTGCAAATCCGTGACCCCACATGGTTTATTGTTTAAAAAGCACCAGGTTCCCTTAACTCATCGGCGGCTTCCTCTGGGTCACCTAGTAAGTAATCCTCCGGAATATAATTGCTCCTCTATTACAGCTAACTCACCTTGCTGTCGCTGTGTTTTTTTAGGCACTTAGCACTGCCTCCTTTCTTACTTTTTCCTGATTATCTCATCTCTCCTCTATTTTTCCAATTCTTATAAATACTGCATGAATCTGCATTGTCATGATTTACTTTAATTTTAATTGCCGATTCATTAAATATAACGCCTGGGATCAGATCCACTGGGAGCACTGCGTCGACACTCAATTGTTTTCGTAACTTATGACTCGGGGACTTCGCCTAAAACATTTGTACCTTATTATGTTTTCCCTATAGATTCGTCATGCTCACAATTTTGTCCCCATGATGATCTCAAATCAGTGCGATCAAAACACTGTCGACTCCTATACAAAACAAAACTCCTTTACTGTTAAAATTACAATCTGGAGTTTCTGTTTATGTTGTCAATGCGATGTATATATTTTAAATGCCACCTTCACTCACCACATCACGTCTGTCTTCACTTTCTTGTGAGCATTTGAACTATATCTCTCATAAAAAAAGCTTTGCTACATTATTTATAAATAAATCTTCAACTATGCGAAAGCCCATCTGTGTCCCTACATATATTCAGTAAATTACCTATTGTTGCTTCTCCTGGCATTAATTGACTGTATATGCCCGATGCTACATGCATATTGTTTAACACTTCCTTAACCCAACAGCTCTTGCTGCTCTAGGACTTGGTTGGGCTTGCATGAACTATTGTTTTATTTAAATACCTTTGACTACCCCAGGTTCAAATATTGGGGTCCCCTTGTTTTTCAATACAGGGATTCTCTCTACGTCAGTGCTGCTGGATTTGTCCATATTTTTTTACACTATATCGTACTCAAGGCTGTTGGAGAGACTACAATAGAGGGATCTGTGGGACGGCCTTCAAATAGATCCAAAACGTTTTGGAAAATAGAACCAAACCATTGCTCTTGGTCCTTTTAAATACTCCAATATGCGGATTGACAAGGGTGTACCGCAGGGCTCCTGTTTGAGCCCCACATTGTTCAATATATATGCGCCCCCTGCTAAGATTGCAGAGGAATATGGTTTTGAAATGATATCATACACAGATGATACGCACCTGATTTTCACTTTCGACAATGATTTGGCTGAAACAAAAGATTGTTTTGCCAAGGGAATGCTAGCTATTTCAAGATGGATGACAGCCAACTGTCTGCAGTTGAATGTTGGTACCAGTTAGGCAGAGCAGTACTTTTAAAATCTTCTGCATTACTTGCAAATCATTAACGTGTAAAGGTTCCAGTTATCTTCGGCAGAAACTTAAACAATACTTACCGACCAGAAATCTAAGGTCCATGGATAAAGCATTGTTGAGTGTACCCCGTATTTGACTAACGAGATGAGATGGTAGAACCTTTTCTTATTTGGCTCCGGTTTACTGGAACAACTTACCTTTTCATATCTGTCTTTGCACTGAATACCATGAATTCAGGAAAATGCTCAAATCATTTCAATTCTAACTGATTTCATCGACTGCCTGTGACTGTCTGCAGCGCTGAGATACCCTTCGGGGTGAGTCGCGCGTTGTATTAAATTTAATTACCATACCATACCAATATGAAACATTTGTCTTGCTGGATAGTTATACTAAACGTCTGTTCAGACAAACCATCCCAAATCTTATCATCCATTTATAGTTTTTGCATCAGTCTTTGAGCTATAACGGGTAGGGAAAACTGGCAATGGCTCACAATAAGACTCAAAGAATTCATCCATAAAAATCATCAGTTTCTTGTGGTAACAATTTAGAATTAAAATCACCTGAAAATATTAATATTGACCTTGGAGGAACTTCTGTGATCTTGGCAATCACTTCATCACTTTCAATCAATACTTCTGATACGTTCACTTGAATTGATTTATGCATATAAACATTTATCAGGAGCATGGATTTCATTAATTCATCTTGAGCTGTTACATTTGCCACATAGGCAAGTATCCATTTACTCTTCTTCTCAATTTGAAACATAGAGAAAATGTTTGTTGAAATTAAGGTAAGCTACATGACCCCCATTGATTGAATAAACTATAGAACATAGGGCTTTAAATCCTCTGACCATTGGGTTCTCTCATAGCCATGTCTCTTGGAGTAAAATAATTTGATTAATCTTCAAAATTGTATCTATAGAATGAGATCTTAACAACCATTTGAAACCGTGCATGTTCCAACTAATCAATGTGAGCTTCTGAGAGAACTCTTGGCCCTATAAATAATTATTTGGATGAGATTGTAAATTGTACAAAAGTGAACATCTATCATATAATTGTAAAATAGATACTTGGTCTTTTAAGCGTTCCTCTTTCCCTACAAACATTTGAAATTTTTCGAAACTTATAGTGAACAACTTTCCTACTTTTTAACTATTCTTCTGGATAGATCCATTAATGTATGAGTTTCAATCAAATTTTGAGTACATAATTTCTCTTAATGTAAGACCGGCATGGCAGTTTAACAAAGACATAGGTTTATTCACAATCACGTGTATATTCTTTTCCAGATGTATTGTCAGACCCAATGAGTTTACATTTTTCTTGGTTTTAAGCAAAGTCCATACTTTGGGCAAATTCACGAAGGTAAACGTACACTTTTGTATAAGTTTACTCTTCTTCAGTATTCACAGATGTACCTGGCCCTCTCTGCGCCAGGTCACCCCCACACGTTTTGCCTTTATTCTCCACTTTTTGTTGAATTTGTTTTTGTTGGTAAAGTGATAAAGTGTGCACTTTATCACTGCTAATCAATGCTAAAGTGCTTGTGCTCTCTTTTCTAAAACATGGCTAAATTGGCTTATACCCAATTGACATATTTAATTTACTTATAAGTCCCTTGTAGAGTGGTATACCATATACCCAGAGCCTGTAAATTAAATGCTACGGTGCATTGTAATAAAACGTATGGGCCTGCACCTTTAAGTTTTGCATGTCCTAGTAGTGAAAAACTGCTAAATTAGTTTTCCATTACTGTGAGGCGTACCTCTCCCACAGGATAACATTGGGGATTCCTTATTACATTTAATAAGCTGAAATTTCTTATTGGGAGCAGTTAGGTATGTGATGTTTGGTATCAATGAAATTGTAATGATAAATCCTCTTCAATGGTAAAGTAAGATTTTTCATTACAATTTTGAAAATGCCACTTTTAGAAAGTTGGTATTTTCCTGCCCTTAGCCCTTGGTGCCTGGAGCCGTCTTGGGTCACATGACTGCGTGTAGCTGACAGCTAGGCTTTGTGAATTTCTTGCAGACAATCACACAATAGAGAGATTAGGTGTGTCTCAATGGCTTTCTACTCGCAGGATGGGGGCGGAGCTGATCACAGCCCCACTTGCAACAGAATAGAATGTGCTCTGCCTTCACATAAAGGGCCTAACACCTTCCCATTGTCACTGCAGCCAGCTTGGAGCAAGGGCAGGGGAAGCAGAAAAATCCATGCATTTCACAGAACCTTTCTAGAAGCTTCTCCCACCCTTTAAAAGAAGGGCACCAAGGTATTAACATAGGACCTTCGAAACCCACTCTTCGTTCACTCTTGGACCTGTCAAGGACTCTCAGAGTCGTGATGTTGGGCTTAGTATTGGCCAAAAGACGGATAGCCATCAAATGGATGGGAGCACACCCTGCTGAATGGTTGCGTGATATGTCCAAGTGGGTGATAGCGGAGGAAGTTAGAATGAAGCACGTGAGACATGATGAGAGATTGGATGATGATTTGGCAGTATGGAGGCAGATGCTGTTAGACCTTCAAGGTGAAGTGCCACCCAAAAATGGCACTGGTAGTGAACCATAGGAGTAAGGAGGAATGGGGCATGTCTGGTTAAATTGTAGGGAGGCGATGCTGAAGGCCCTTGTGCGAAATCAGGAATAAGATCACTGAAGCTACAGGTACAGAATTCTAATATGGGGAGAGAAAACTATAACACACACCTAGTGACTTGAAGTAGTATGAATATCTATTGTGCACTCCAATGAGCAGCTTAGGGGGGAGGGGAAGTTGGGATGTTTCATATATGTATGTACCTTTTCAAATTGCTCCTGCACTTGTCTGTATGTTATGATACATCTGATAGTGATGTGATATACAATTAAAATGAAATTAAATGAAAGGAAAATAGTATTTATTAAGCACAGCTAATACCCAGATTTGTCTAGGTGCTACCTACTAGAGTAACCACGGAGAACGGTGAGCCCCAATAGCATTTACTGATTAAACAGCCAGATTTTTAAACATTTTCTAAAATCCCTGATGTTTCAATTGCTTTTAACCATAGATGGTAAGGAATTCCACAACCTGGAAGTGCTAAAGATAAAGCTTTTCTCACCCCATTGGACAGTTTTGACCATGGGGATGACCAGCTTGCCACTATATGAATAGTGAAGAGATCTGGATGGGATATAGGGAAAAAAGGATTGAGAGAGTTGAGCTGGGCCAAGGCTGTGTAAGCATTTAAAAACAATGCACAGGGCTTTGAGTTTGCTAAGTTTTTTGACTGGTAACCAATGTAGGTGGATTTGGGCCTGGGTTGCCAACTTGTGTGTTGGGTTGCCTAGGAGGAGACGGGCAGCGGTATTCTAAAGAACATGCAGCTTTCTTAAACCTCTTTTATGGATACTAGTAAAGAGGGAATTGCAGTAGTCCAGTCGTGATGATATAAGTGCTGGGACTACAGCTTTTTGCAGAGCTGATGGTATATACTGCAGGATCTTCCTTAGAACATTTAGAATAAAGTAACATGAGGAGGTTGTATAATTAATCTGTCCATCAAAGATAGTTTAGTGTCAAAGATTATACGTTTTTTGCTTTGACGCTAGGAATCGGGAGAGGTCCAAGTTCAGATGGCCACCACTTAGAGGATCAGAAAGATGGGTTATTACCAAAGAGTAGGATTTCAGTTTTTGATTAATTAAGCTTTAAACAGCTGTCCCTCATCCAGGATCCGATGTGTAGCATACAGTTATGGAATTGAGTTGCTGTGGCATCTGGATTGAATGTTACTGACACAACGATTTGAGTATCATCGGCGTATGATACTAAAGAGAATCCATAGGATCTAATGAGGTCAGCAAGGGGGGGTGACATAAACGTTAAAGAGAATGGGACTCAGGAAGGATCCCTGCGGTACCCCACATGGCAAAGAGAAAGGTGGTGATTGAAAATCTCCCAAGGCCACTGATTGAGTACGATCTGCAAGAAATGAAGTTAGCAGAGCAAAGGCTTTGTCCTTGATTCCCACGGAAGCTAGGCGGTCAATCAACACTTGGTGATTGACCGTATCACATGCTGCCAACAGATTCAATAGGATCAGGGCTGCTTTCCCTCCCTGGTCTAATGTCTGCCTCAATTCTTCTGTAGGTGTAATTAAGGCTAGTTCTGTACTATGCTGAGCACGGAAACCGAACTAGGAGGAGTCAAGGATTTGTGCAGATGAAGGCTGTAAGTTCTTGATCTAGGGCCTTCTCCACTACTTTAGCTGGAAATGGTAGGCGTGATATCGGCCTGTAATTGTTCAGGTCGTTGGCATCTAGATAGGCTATTTTCAGGAGTAGGGTAGTTGACGTATTTTTCCACTCTTTAGGAAAATAGCCTGAGCAAAAGATTTAATTAAATAAGGGTGTAAGGTAACTGGTTATTGATTCCTGTGCCATATGTAGGATCCTTGAAGGACAAGGATCCCATGGTTACCCTGATTTAACTTGTTTAATAAGTGTTAGGATTTGATCCTCTGTTAGGGATGGAAGACTGGACAAGGTGTATGTTGGTCCCTTATCAGGGCCCTTAAGGGAGTTATCCTATGAGACCCTTAGAGAGGTAGTCAGCATAGACTTTCCTGGGAAAGTATTTGTTGCATTCTTTGGAAAGACACTGTTTCCTGTCATGTGGTCAGTTATATGGTGGCCTAGAGATAGAGAAGGAATCGTATACAGTTTTGACCTTAGCCTGGAACGCATCTGCCAGGGTGTCACAAAACTGTTGGCAGGTCTCTACATTTTTTTCCTTGGGGTAGTTTGGACAGTTTTTTTACAGTGGTAAACAATTCTTTGGAGGAATGTTTTGAGGCTTCTATTTTGGCAATAAAGTATTTAGATTTTTCAGCATGGATCAGTGTTTTATTAATCTTTATAGATGCCTTATATAGTTCTTTATCACTTGGCTTAAAGTCTAATCTCCATTTTCTTTCAAGTCTGCAACATTTTTGTTTTTGAAGTCTGACTTTCTTATTAACCCAGGACTCCGATGGGGCTGGTTTGCAGTTTTTCCGCTTCTCGTTGGCGCAAGCTGATCTATGGCTGCCTGCAGCCATTGATAGTAGTTATTGGTGGCTAGATCAGGATCTTCTGAAATCATGGGAGTGGCCTGAATACGTTTTTTAGTTAGCTGTTTGGCATTGATTTTGTGCCAGGGTCAGCGTAAATTTAGTTCAGAGAAAGTGAAAGAATTTGCATTATTAAAGGGAACTTTGATCTCGAACATAACTGCGCCGGTGGTCAGCCAGATCAAAGGAAGAGAGGTCAGCCAGAGAAGTTGTATATTATCTGTAAAGATTCCATCAAGAAGATGGCCTGCCATGTGTGTGGGACCTTGGACCAGTTGGGTTAAACCTGTGTTTGCAATTAGGTCCAGGAGACTTGTGGCGTCCTTCTCTAAACAATTTTTAAAATGATAATTAAAATCACCAAGAATGGTGAAATTCGGGAGGGTAGCCTTTAGCTCAACGAAACAACCAATCGTCTCAGTAAATGTCATTTTGGTCCCAGGAGGGCGATAAAGTAAGACTCCATTATAGGAGTGATTACCGCTGTATTCAATTTTAAAAACAAGTGCTTCACAGTTTTGGAATTTGGAAAGGACCTTAATGGAGATTTTGAACTGGGATCTGAGGATAATGGCCTGTCTGCCACCTCTTTTTTCCACGCGGTCGAATCTGTGGATCTTAAATCCTGCTGGTGTAGCTGTTGGTAATTCTGGATCTGAGTGGGCCTCAGCCCAGGTCTCAGTGATAAAGGCCATTTCAATAAAGTGCATTTCCATGAACAAATGAAAGTCTATTGAGTTTTTAATAAGGGATCTGGCATTAATTAATGTACATAAGTACCGAGGCCTATTGTTTTTGACCATTTTACTATTGAGCATACATAACGATTTAATTGAAAAATTAGTGAGTGAAAGGTTACAGGTGAAGCAGACCGGTTGAAGGTCACAGTGATGGGGATCAAGCAGAGTTCCGGGGCAGTTCTTACCTCAATGGTGAAGTAGAGCTTTCCGAGAGTATTGAACCAGACATGCTGAATCTTGCATAAAACTGGCAGAGGGGCTGGCGCTGAGCACGATTGGCAAACAGAAAACAAAGTGAGGCCAAAGAATAATTCTGGGGTTCAGCTACTTCCGCTATGCCACACAAGCTCCCTTATGGAGCATAGCTACTGTGAGATAAAAAAGAGCTAAATAATCAGTGACAATGGCTAAAACACATAAAAGCAATACAAAACCACCCTTCCAAGATGGCGGTGGCACAGTGACTCAGGAGCCAGGCACCTCCCAAAAGAAGCACTCTACTGCTCTACAAGGAAACCAAAGTGGAGTTGTGACGTTTTCCGTGCAACCTCAGGTAGGCTGCGCAGATGGGCTCCCAAGCCGGCTTTATAGCCCGGCATCCGCGGGTGTGAAAGAGGCATGAGAAAATCAGTAAAAACTATATTTAAAAAGAACTCTGGTTCTACTGATTGGAGTTTTGTTGTTTTAGTGTCAAATAATTTATTAAAATGTATTCTTTATTTCTAAATTGGTTTGGAATTTTTCTTGTGTAGTGTTGTTACTTTATTACTGTTTGTGTACCGCATAAATACTTTAAACATTGCCTCTAAGTTAAGCCTGACTGCTTATTGTGCCAAGGTACACAAGGGTAAATGCAGGTAAATGTAATGACTTTTTGTGGTTCACCCTGAAAGGGACAGTGATCGTTTCTTGACTAGGGGTCACACCCCAGTCAACCAACAACCCAATTTTTCACAAGAAACAAATGATTTAATAGTAACTTTAACTGTGGAGACTCCGCAGTCGGGTGGGAGAACTCTATACATACAAAGATAGGCCTGTAAAACGGCTTGATGCTATGTAGGTTTTCTCAAGAAAACAGATACCTTTCATTGTGCTTCACCAATACTAGACTATATCCTCGATCTTACGGTACCTAAATTCTGCAGCCTTTCATATACGACTTATTATTCCATAAACAGTTTGCAATTCCAAAGTAACATGTTTATGTTAACCCAATAGCTGTCTCAGTAAAGTGACAGTGCAGATAGAGTGCGGGATAAGCCAATATATTAAAGTGCTAGCTGGCTCAGTAAACGGACAGTGTGGGTAAAGTGCTTGCTTCCCTCTACATCAAAAAGAGATCAGAAAGTGGCTGTGCCTAACTAATAACGTGCGAAATAGCTAATCTATCCTTATGGAGTTTCTTCACTGCAAGGACACCCCATATTTCTTAATAGTGTTGCATTTTGTTAAACCGGGCATAGTACCAGTATTCCCTTGTGCTGACTTCCCTCATCTTGCAAAGCCATTCCCCTAGTGTAGGATTCGCTGGTGATTTCCAATATCGCGAATAATAGAGCGAGCCACCAATGCAGAAATATAAACAAATTGTGCACACCCTTTACCAAACTGTGGCAGAATGGAGAGGCCTAACAAGGCTATTGAAATATGCTCAAAGATCTCCATCCAATACTTGGAGACTGTCTTAGTCTTACATGACCAAAATATATGTTCCCAGTTTTGTACTCCTTTACATCTGTGGCATTTTCTATTGCTAGTTCTAAACATTTTGTTCGGCCTCTTAGGGGTATAATAAAGCATCCAACTAATAAAAAACATAATTCTGTGAAAATTCGCCTCTCTCGACAATGAAAACCCATAATCAAAATATCTTGACCAGATGTCCCTGTCGATCTCTGTATGCTGTCACCATTTCCTACTTGTTTGCGATAGCCTGGGAGTTATCCTGTCAAAGTTCTTTATACCAATACCTTAGGGAATTGTTCACCTTTTCAAACCTCAATAATGTTCTACCCTGCAAAGATTCTTGGTAAACTTCAGATAAAGAGACACTATTAAGAACAGAAACCATTTGCCTATAAGAAAAACTAAACAAGCATTTTCAATGCAATAGGTCTCGCATTTGCGAGCGTTTATGCTATTGGCATTGTAAATGACAATGTTTTTTATTTATGTATTTTTAAAAGCAACACATATATAAGAAGCATTGTTATTTTTAATGCCAAGAGCTAAAACTCTCGGAAATGCGAGAGCACTTTAATGTTGGCACTTTAATGTTGGTGCAGCCAACATTAAAGTGAAAGCGCGTATGGTGCTTTCACACAAAATGATTAAAAAAAAATAATAATGTCAAAAGCTTCTGTAGCGTGGCTGCTAAAGTGAAAGTGGCCATGCTGGTAATTAAATAATTAAATAAGTGCAGCCCGCTAAAGTGAAAGCGGCTGCGCTGGTAATTAAATATATAAATAAGCGAGACCGCTAAAGTGAAAGCGGACCGCGTCGTATATTAAATAATTAAATAAGCGCAGACGCTATAGTTAAAGCGGACAGCGCTGGGATTTGAATGAAAGTATTACTATTAAAACAAAAGGGGGCGGGTGCTGCGATGTCATGGGTGGAATAGAGGTAGAGCATTAAAGAAAATAGTGCTCACCGACTTATAAAGCAAACCATGCAACATGCAACAACACCAGTAAAAGATCCAGTCGTAATGGGAGGTAACAAATGCAGACAAGGCGGTACCAAGGAGGGACTAATAAGCCCAATAACGACTCGTAAACCAGCGTTTATGAAGGACAATGACACAAGCCAGTTAAAAATATGGGAGGATAGTGGGCGGGGCTTCAAAGCCATACTCCACTACTGCATGCCTCGCAGCCGCGCATGCGCTGCCCATGCTCGACCTAAAAAACTGCAGTTAAATCAAAGTTGTGGTTAAAAAACACTAATGTATTTTTAAAAGCTTTGAAATTTACTTAAAAATACAGTTAAAATGAAGTTATGGTGAAAAATCTAAATCTAAAAACTACTGAAATCCAGCACTTATGTTTAGCTCTGCAATTCATAAGTTACACAGCAGCCATGCAAACCATAACTCGCACACCAAATGGTGCATGCAACATCACTATTTTTGCTACTACGTACGGACAAACCACTCTAAAGAATTCATCCATTGCAGACCAGCGGAAATGTATAAAAAAATCAATTCAATCAAACGAAAAGTACAATACATTACCCATAGCAAAATACCATACCTAATGTGGTGAATGCCATAAGGAAAAGTGGGCAAAGGTTCAGACATCTTATCTCAAACTTCAGCCTTCCCAAATCCAAACAATCAACGTGGCTACGGACTTTCAGACATTAAGAAAAGATCTTGAAAATATAATAAAAATGTGGATGGTTAAAAAACGATTCCTCCACGAAAATGCGACCACCAACAACATATGTAAACTCGGCCCTCATTAAGAACCATTAGGAAAATGTTGCAAACCTCTATTGGCAAGCGCTGGAAAAGAAATACAGACGTACAGAGTAAAAAACATAAAAGCAGAGGTTATGAATGTAAAGGTTACGTGCAGTACTGTTGCTTTCATTTAATGCGTGCCCTTGTCAGAGACAACACCCGTGTCACACCCTCAGAAACAGCACGCGCTTGGTAAAATGTTGCAAACCTCTATTGGCAAACGCTGAAAAAAATATACAGACGTACAGAGTAAAAAAAAAAAAAGCAAAGGTTACGAATGTAAAGGTTACGTGCAGTACTGTTGCTTTAATGCGTGCCCTTGTCAGAGACAACACCCCTGTGATACCCTCAGAAACAGCACGTGCTTTTAGCCCTGACTACAGAGTGACGCAACATCGCCCGAAGATCCAAACGAACTTAAACACAATAGGTCTTCAGCCACACAGCCCTACAATCAGACAAGTAACACCTGTATTTTCAAGCCATGTGACCACTGTCAGTCACGTAGTGTCTTCCCTGCCGTATTCTTTCACTAAATTATTCCTTGTGACTTTGACAGTAAAATTACAGCTCTCAGTACAGGTTGGAAGATTGTTTGCAAATATGTAAACCTTTCATGTCATGCAGTAGCGTCAGGCTATTGTTCTGTGATGGTATAGCTATTATGTATCCTTTTTCACACAGAGTAACACATTAAATTCCTCGTGCACAGAATGCGCGAGTGAGCTTTACTATGACCTAATTCAAACGTAATTAATCTTAATCAAACTCAGAATGATGAAATGCTGAGTCGGCCCTGAAGACGAAAAAAGTCTCCAGCGAGTTCTACACATTGCGTTGTTTTCTCGGGTCAAGCCACTGAGCTATGTATACACCAGAACAAGAGAACGTCATACAGACTGGAGACAGGATACGAACTGAACATTCGTAGCATCGCTTCCCAAGGGCCACAAAGCCTCCTTTTAACATTGGGACCCGCGTGACCACTGACGTCCTAACACGTTCACGTCAGGAGATCTACAGAGGATACGAGGGAACAACACGCCCTGAATGCTACCCCAGATAATATGTAGCGTAGATTATGCAATTTGAGGCGCTGCGCGGCCAGGAGCAGCAAGAGCCGTTCATCCTCTCCCACCCATCCCCATTCACTTGGCGGGTCTGCCTCCCCTGATTCAGAAAACGAACGTTGAAGCCGGCAATGGCCGCCAAGCTAGCATCCCCAGCTTTGGGGACTGAAAACAAAAGCATCATGGTGGGAAAAGACGGCTGCGATGCCTCTTTAATGGGAGTGGGCGTCCTCTGCAGCCACACTCATAGGCTAATGGCGGGTGATGTCTGCAGCAGCACAGCGTACAAAGCTGCTCACACACGACAATAAATTATACAAGCATTTGCAATGCAATAGGACTCGCAAACGGGAGTGCAATAGGACTCGCAAACGGGAGTGCGGGCGGGCAGGGCGAGAAGGCACGATCAACGGGAGTGCGGGCAGGGGGGAGAAGGCACAGACTGTGGGAGGGGGAGAAGGCACAGGCAGTAAGAGAACCCTATTAAAGAAAATAGTGCTCACAATCTAAATAACACATACCGTGCAACACTCGAAGTAAAGGGGCCAGTAGCCATGGAAGGATACAAATGACGACATGGCCGTCATAAGGAGGGACAAACAAGCCTATAACCAATCGGAAGGCAGCATTCACGAAAGACAATGACACGAGCCAATTAAAAACATGGGCGGAGAGTGGGCGGAGCTTCCACTCCATACTCCAGTGCTGCATGCCTCGCAGAGCGAGCAGCGCATGCGCGCTGCCGCTATAGGCTCGACCTAAAAAGACATCATAGGAGGAATTGTTTTGTAAAATCTCTGCTTCAGACTAAATTCTATTCTGGTCTAAAAAATCTCCAATTTACTAATGTTAATATTTTTCCAACTCTTAATGGCAACAGATGAAAGACAGGGAGAAAGATGCATACAATATACTAAGGGGTTCTCAGTGTGAACCACTGGTATATGTTTCCAGAAAAAGTGTCGTCTGTCAGCCCAAACATATTGCTAAGTCTTATACCTCACTTTTTTCTATATTTTGGGTTTATTAATAGCCCTCACCATACTAGCTATGCCCTAATTACGAAGTTTATACGAGATGATAAAATTGTCGAACTGGGAGACATGCATCGAAAACGACGAATCTGCAGAGCAATAGACGCAGGATAGTAAATTCTAAAACACTGAAATGCTAAGCCTCCCTCAGTTTTAAACAGTTGTAATATCTTTAGGCTATCTCTGGGAGATTTATTCCTCCGTACAAAATGACATCAAACTGCTCTACAACTTGTTAAAAAAACAGCCTCCAATTTGCAAGGGACATTCATAAAAAGAAATAATATAAGGGGTAAAATTGACATTTTAATTATTGATATCTGGCCAATCACCGAAATAGGGAGGTATTTCCAAACTGCAAGAAGAGAATGATTTTTTGATAGTAGTGGGACAAAATGTAAGCGATACCTATCTGAGTCAGAATAAACTATCCCTACATACCTTTTTGGGTGTGGACTACAGCTTGCCCTTACTTCCAGGGGTAACACTTCTGGCATGGTGTTAAACAAAAGTAATTGGGTCCTGGTTTCATTCATTTTCTACCCCCTAGCTTAGTGTACTTCAGAATCGCTTGGAGTGCTGACTCAAAATTATCCCTTACGGGAAACATGTACAAAGCAACTTTTTTTAATTACAAGTTGTGTACAGGAGTCTGCAGCCACCATTTCAAAAAGAGAACTCGTCAACATACATTTTGCAAAAATGTGAACAAATGAAATTCGTTCAAATGCCTCAAGCATCTAAGTTTCAGGGGTAAACTTTAACTGTTTATGACTAGTTCCATGTGAAAACATGTGCTATCTTTAGCGATGTCTTTCTTGTGCTGCACCCAGAATGTTACTTTCAAAGTTTAAATAAATATTTTCTTCAACAAGGTCACATTATCTTAAAGATCATCTACTTGCAAGCTATTGCAGCCAAATTATATTTAAATATCCTAGTTAATTCCATAGTATTTTACTGTCTTGAACAGAAATTTAGAAATGCATTTCATTTTTAAGTGGAGGTTTCTTAATCCCCAAGCTCGACACAGCCCTTTCCATCGATCTGAAGGATGCTTCTAATTTTGAATGTACACATCTGGGATGTTTCTAATTTTGAATGTACACATCTGGGATGTATTAGAATGCATTTTATAATGTCCCTGTAGCATTTTTCCATTCTTGTCAAATGTCTTAGTAAGTATGCACAGATGGTTATGTTGTTCTCCCTCATGCAATGAAGCAGAGTAAAAGAAGTCTGTTTGTCTGTTTTCTATTGTTAGACGTGAAAGTCATTACCGTTTTTAAAAGAGGAGTTGTTTTTCATGTGAACTGTGTAACTGTTAAATAAAGTCGCTAGGTCTTTTGTAGCCACACATTAGTCTTGCATGCTTTTACATCTCTTTAAGAAAGGAGGATTTCAGTTATGTCAGATGGTGTGAAAATCCATCAGAAAATAGGTTTTAATTTCATGTTGCTGGTACTGCATCTCTAAAAAGAAATATTTGTCGAGATTCAAACCTGAGTCCTAAATGCTAAACTCTGAGTTTGGCAAAAAGAGAAAAATCAGGGAAAACTGCATTTTGTTCCCATTTTTCACTTTATATCCATTATTAACTCGATGCAAATCGCACGGATTTCCGATTTTGTGCTGACAATTTCCTCGAGGTTCTACTATAAAGGCATTGCGCGTGCAGAGAGAGCTAGAACTAAACCATTCCTAGAACAACTGTGTGAAAAAACAGTCACACAAATTTAACATTTGGGTGAAACATCCAAACCAATACTGTGTGCAAGCAGTATGTGTACCAGGGTGTTTTTGCAGTCACCATTAGAAAGCAATTTGAAATGAAACGGATAGAGTCTAAAGTTTTGTTCATGAATAAATCACTGTAGGCACGGGAACTAAAGCATTTTGTTGGTCAGAAGTAATGATAAATGAGCTAAATTCAACGAATGAACAGGTAGTAAGAACCCCCATCATAGGTATTATGTATTCATCTACTTATATTTTATAAAATGAACAGGCCATTAGTAATAGGTCTGAGCCCTGGATAACAAAATGAGTGAAGATGCAAATATTATACCAGATTCACACATGTAATCCTAAAAAACAAAGCTTGAAAAGAAACTGCAGTAGATCAAACAGGCTTCTAATGCTTTGATAACTGTAGTGGGTGTGGACTCTATGATATCACATAATATATAGATTATAGATGGGAAACAGTGAGTAACGGGGGACGATTTTTACTATGAGTTCTGAGTCACATCAAATAGACAAGAATGAAGCTCGCAGTAGTCTATGACGTCAATCGGAACCCCGGGGTTAAAAACAGCCCCGTTATTCACCATCTTCAATATATAAATTTATGTTATGTACGCCCCCGAAAATCATCTGCCCCTGATTTCCACTGCTATGCAAGGACAGAGAAGCAATGAGGGAGCTATATATATATATACCATGACCTGTTCTCCCTATCCGAAATGGAAAACAAAGGACCTGTTACCACCCACCTCCAAAACTCTCTGCGTTTTCCCTTCCCTGCCCTCCAGATCTGCGCTCCCTGCGCTCTAGTACAGTTCTGACAGGCTTGAAAGAGCCCAGCCAAAACAGCCTGAAATTCCTTTATGACTTAGCACAGTGGGTAACAAGTTCATCATAGCAGCGAATTACTGGATTTAGAATCCAGTCATTTGCGCTAATGGCTCTCTGTGAGCCATGCATAACCTATACAATTATAGCCAGGTAATAGTGAGTAACAGGGATGTTTTAATGGGTGGTTCTGAGTGACATCAAATAGACAACAAGAGTGAATCTCAAGTTGTCTATGAAGTCACTCAGAACACATGAGGTGAAAAACCTCCCTGTTACTCACTTTTACCTATCTGTAATTTTATGTTATGCATGGCCCCCAAAATTATATGTCCCTGCATTCAACTAAAATGCAGGGGCAAAGGAGCAATGAAGGAGACATAGATAACATGGCCTCCTCTTCCTGTCTCAAATTTTTACCAAAATCCTAATTTCCTTCCAACCACCCTCACCACCCTTTGTGTGCTCTCTACCATTCTCTTCCTGAAGCTGTGCGCTCTACTCTCCATCAGAGCAGAGAGCCAGTGGTGCGCTCACAGACTCTCTGAAAGTCCTGTCAGAACTGCCTGTAATTCCTTTATGGTGTAGCAAGAGTGGGAAGCAACTTTTGTTTCCAGTTTTTGCTAGAGTGAATAACCAGATGAAGAATTTGGTATTCATTATAGTGGCTCAGTGAGAGCCGTACAGGAAAATATGATTTAAATTTTTTTTTAAAGATGGCGGCAGGCTGCTTTGTGACTTGCTGTAGACCTCGCCCGTACTCATTTTTGTGGAAACTTTCTCGTACGACAGGCTATCTATTTTAAGGCTCAGCCAACTGCTCCAATTTCTGTAGACTCTGTATCCTTTTTTGTAAACTAAGTGTGGATCGCAAATAGAGGCTGAGACAATTGACTGAATCACTTAAAGCAACTGGCGCTCAGGTATATTTGCAGGAACCTGCGCGCTTTAAAATAGTGTGTGGAGTTTTGCTTCACTGATAAAGAAACGGCAGATGTTCTCTGGCAGCTGCAAAAACAGAAGGAAGGGGTCTAATTGACTTCCTATTAGGGCTCTTGTTGATTGTCTCACTGTCAATACTACATTGGTGATTTCTGTCTATCTGTAGTAGTCTCTGATGTTTTGGTTCTTGCATTTTTTTATTTTATGTGCAGACAGGCTGTGGGCAGATGGTTGGCAGGGGTGCATGGGGGGCTGTCTTTCGTCCTGAAAGCCAAGGAATGGGGACTATTTTTTCCTGGGTGGTAAATGGGTGGGTGCGAAGTTGGGGGTGGGATAGTGTGTGGGTTTTGTGTTTGTCTCTGCTGATAAGTTGTGATATCTAAATGGGGGGTGATAATTGCAAGATAATACAGGAATTGGTGTGGTTATTTGGTCTGTGTTATTGTTGTGGCTCAGGGCTCCAAATACGATTGGCTCTTACATGAGGGAAGGGGGGATTTAATGTTATGGCTGTAAGTGGGACAGAAGAGAAATTGAGGATTTCTTTCATTTCTCATGTTTCAGTTTAAGATAATGAGCTGGAATGTTGCAGGTCTTAACCATCCCTTGAAACAACGGTTGGTTAACGAGGAGATACTTTTCTACAGGCAAAATCTTTTATGTATTACAGAGACCCACTAAGCATTTAAAGATAGGATGCCTCTTCAGCAACTAGGATATAATATTATTTCTTGTAAAACTCAGTAGGTGTCCATTCGAGGGGTAGCCATTTTAAGCATTCATTCTTTTGAGTATAAAGTACTATGAGCTGCATCTGACCCACACGGTAGGTGGGTAATTTCCCAGATTGGGGTGGCTAGTCATGTCCACACTATTTACGCTGTCTATGGCTCCAATAAAGATGACCCAGAGCTATGAGATATGCTCAATCTTGAGCTCACTCTATGGCCTGGTGATATATTGGTCCTCTGTGATTTTAAATGTATTATGATTTACAAGGTGGATACAACCTAAGAGATCTGCCACTCCACATATGACTAAAAGTCAGCAGTCTATTAAGGAGTTAGAAAGTGTAAACAGCCTAGTCGATCTTTCAATTAATCAGTCGGGATTTGTAGAGCACGTCTAATCACCCGTGAGGGTATCCAGGCACTGCAATTCTGCTGCAATTGGTTGAAGAGCCAGGTTTTGAGTCCCTTTCTGAATTCCGTGGAAGAGGATGCCATTCAGAGGTTGAGGGGAAGGCTGTTCCAGGATTTGGTGGCAAGGTAGGAGAAGGAACATCCTCCGCTGTAGCTTTGAGGGCGCGGGGAGTGTGAGCGAGAGCGAGTGAGGTGGAGCGCCAGTGCCTGGAGGGTTGGTGGTAGTTCAGGAGGTGGTTGATGTATGCTGGTCCTTGGTTGTGGAGGGCACTGTAGGCATGTGTCAGCATCTTGAACTGGTATATTTTCTGGACGGGGAGCCAGTGGAGGTTCCTGAGGTGGGGGGTGATGTGAGTCTGTTTGGGGAGGTTGAGGATGAGTCTGGCAGCTGAGTTCTAAATCGTCTGGAGAATCTTAAGGAGCTGGGTGGTGATTCCTGCATAGAGTGCGTTGCTGTAGTCGAGCCGGCTGGTGACTAGGGCTTGAGTGATGGTTTTCCTGGTGTTGACAGGGAGCCATCTGAAGATCTTTTGGAGTATGTGCAGTGTGTGGAAACAGGCAGAGGAGACTCATTTGATCTGGCGTTTCATGGAGAGTTTGCTGTCCAGGATGATGCCAAGGTTGCGAGCGTGGTCTGTTGGTGTGGTTGTGGGTCTGAGTTTGGCAGGCTATCAGGTATCACTCCCGCAGTAGGTGTTGTTTCCAAAGATCAGCACCTCGCTTTTGTCCGTGTTGACCTTCAGGCAGTTTGTCTTCATCCAGTCTGCGATGCTCGTTATGCAATTGTGGAAGTTGGTCCTGGTGGTGGCAGAGTTTTCAGAGAGTGAGAGGATGAGTTGGGTGTCGTCTGCCATCTTTGGAGGATGTTGCATCCATTTGCCCCTGGTTATGCATATTATTCTGTGCCTCATGAGCATTACCCTAGGATCATTGCTAATTTCTCAGGTTCTAATTAGTGACTCCAGCATGAAGTTGTGGCCCAAGATCACTTCAAATCATAATCCCTTGTTACGAACGCTCCAGGTCTCTGATTCCTTAAATGGATTGTAAAGATGGACTTTTTCTAAACTGTTAAATCTAAATACTGTATTTATCAAAAGAATGAATACGCAACTGTCCAAATTTTTTCGACTAATGTTGGCTCTTCTTCTCTTAGTATTGCCTGGAATTCTTTGAAATGCCTTTGTGCGGGGGGCCATCGCACAGTTTGTCTCTGTGCATAATAAGCTCCGTAAGGGTCAAGTACATCTACTGTATTTTGAATTATTCAGGAAGGAGCAGAAACATGCTTACGCTGTCTTGAAGAAATATCCTAATGAGCCAAAGATACGATTTCATATGATCAAGTGTCGGTGCAGTGCCGACTGTATACAGAAGGAAAAGGCTGCTGCGGCTTATATGGCAGGGAGGGAGTCCTTATTTAAATACGGGGAGAAAGTCGGGAAGGTGTTGGCATATAAAATTGCTGAAAAAAAGAATCAGAAGATGGTCAAATGTAATAATGAAAAAGCACTACAAACTGCAGGTCATCCTTCAACAATTTAAGGGTTTTTGAAAAATAACTGGGTGACTGCTTTGTTGGGTTGATTGTGGCGCTCACTAATCCTGGGTTAATGTAGTAGACCTAGTATCACTGGTGGTGCTTCAAGAGAAGGAGGAATCACCCTACCTCCTTACATGTAGATCCAAAAGATCATAAACATTGTATAACCAATACCCTGAGCACACATCATAATATAGTTCGATTTATGTAAAAAGTTCAGCGCACATGAGTTTCTTCTGTGTTCTTTATTTCTTAACTTCTTACGCCCAGCATACAGGTGCTTTGTCATATGGGGAGTTCCCCACGACTTCTTCAAGGCTGTCTTCCTTTCTTTAATAACTGGATAAGTTCATCTGGTGACCGGTTCTAATTCCGTCCCGGTGTTCATCTCCAAATTTCCCCAAATACGTCAATCCCTGTTGATAACGCTGTTTCAAATCTCTTGGCACATCACATGCCTTCATATCTTTGGTCCGTCGACCCTTCTCCCTGTTCTACTCGCAAGTATTCCACTCCACGTGAGTGAGTACGCTCCACGATCTGCAAATCCCAGTAAGTATGCTCAGTTTCGTCTAATTTAAGGGTTTTTATCAGGATCTATATGCCGAGACACAGGCTCTGAATCGTGGAGAATTGAAAGGTTATATATTTGCAGATAATATTCTTAGGCTAATCCCTCTGCAGGCGGAGACACTGGAAGGTGTGACTACTCTTGAAGAGCTAAAGGAGACTATTGAATCACTCCCCTCAGGCAAGGCAGCAGGAGAAGATGCTCTGCCATTGGAATTTCATAACATATTTATAGATATACAGGCACCTGTGCTACTTTGGGATATCCTTTATGTTGCTCAAGGAGGAAATATTCCACACTCTTGGAATCGTACCAATAGCATTATCTTTCACAAAAAGGATAAGCCAGCTGAGGAAAAGGGGTCATATCGATCTATATCATTAATAAATTTGAATGCTAAAGTATATGCTAAATTATTGATTACAAGGCTGGCTTCTTGTATCCAACCCTGCTATACCCACATCAGCATGGTTTTATCCCAGGAAGGAATACTACCAATCATACTAACACTGCTATAGCACTATTTGAAACCACTAATACTTTGGGCATACGTGCTGGAATTATATTATTGGATGCCAAGAAGGCATTCAATAGGGTCTCTTGGTCTTTTCTGTGGGTAACCTTGCGAATTATGGGTCTTTGGTATAGGTATGTTGATCATGTCCAGTGTTTATATTGGCACCCAGTGGCCTCAGTGGTTCTGGCTAGACATTGATCCTCTGTCTTTAAAATCTCTTGTGGTACGTGGCAGGGCTGTCCATTATCTCATCTCTTGTTTGCTCTTTATCTGGAACCTTATTCACAGCACCTTATTAGTAATCTGCGGATAAGACTGGTAGTCCTGAATGGAATCGATTGCTCAGAAGCCTGAGGGATTTGAAGCCATTTCTGGGTACCACATTAATCTCTAAAAGACCCTAACTATTCTTAATTTTGCACCCATTGTGAAGAAACCAAGGGTTGTGCCTGTCATAACTTATCTAGGAGTCAAGATCACCTCTTCCGTTAATAAGATAATAAAACTAAATTATGAGCAGGTACTTCGTCAGTCTATAATTAAAATGTGTTTATGGCACTGGCAACCTATTAGCATTATTGGTTGTTGCAATATTGCCAAAATGAATATTCTTCCTAAATTTTTATATCTTTTTCATGCTATCCTACTTTGAGTATCAAATTCATTGTTCAGGAGCCTCGAAGGAGCAATTGGTAGTTTTCATGGCAGTGTAAGAGGGCCAGAAGGTCCATCTAGCTCTTGAAATTGCTCCCCAATCAAGGGGGGTGTTCTCTATCTACTTTTGGGCAGGTGTTGGTTCTCATATCAGTTGCCTTTTCACAGATTGTCAACTGGATCGTAATACGTTCATCTATCAAATAGGGGCCGGGTCTGACTAGTAGTTTTTATTGTGTAGACATTCTGACCTTAACTATTTTAAGCAGGTACATTTCAAGGTAATAACTGATGCTCGCAAAATATGGAGAGACATCTGCTCAGCTTTACAAATGTCATCTTTACACTCTTTTACACCTCTTTGGTGGAATCCATCCTAACCGTCCATTTTCCAGGATGCTGTCGCTAGATCTTGGTTCTTGTGGAATTAAAGTTGCAAGACAGCTATTTGTCTTCCAGCAAGAACATGGTCTTCCTCATAATGATTTTTTTAAATATCTCCAGATCCGGGACAATTTCCAACATAATGATGCTTCTATATATGCATTTGGGTGATGGTAAACTAACTATTCAACTGTATATATGGAGGACAATCTTGGTAGCCTTGCACAAAAATGCTGTTTTAAGGTAAATGGGGTTCAAACAAATCTGACAATGCAGCAGGTATCCAAGGTGTGCATTATATACAGCAGACATAGTTCATATGTTTGCTAGAATCCCATATCTAATGCAGTGTTGGGACTATATAGCTTAGCATCTCTCTTAGCTCTTATTGGTTGATGTGCTGCTGTTAGAAATATTATGTTGGTCTGGAAAGAAGATGCAGCCCAATAATCTATCTGTTGCAAAGATTATAGCTCGTTTATGTATTGCAAAGAAAAGGAAGCCGATTGCACCTCCCATGGTTTATCAGTGATGACCAGTACTTGGGCAGATTTATGAGACGGAGGTTGCAATCCTTTGGCTTAGGGGCAAAGCAGCAAAAAATGTATAAATCAGATCGGAGTTTCCTATCATTCGATCTTATAGATTTTTAGGTATTGTAATCTATTGGTTTCCCGCCCCTTTTTGTGCTTATGAACATGTGATATCAATTATGATATATTGTATATAAATATGAAATTAGCTGTGGGAAATATTCATATATTTTGGCTTCCGTGCTCTGTCATAATAACCCTTACTTTTTCTTCCTTTTCTATTTCTTTCTTTTCTGTTTTTTGTTGGCGTCTCCTCTTTTACTTTTTAAACAGGTTTCTATTTCTGTAACTCATCCAATAAAAAAATAAATTAAAAATAAAATCACAAAAAAAGGATTTTGCGACTGCTCATGTAGTTGTAAGGTATTCACTGTTTAGCACCTGGCAGGGCCAGGAAATCCATGGAAGCAAAATGCTTAATGCACAGATGAAAGCACTGTAGGAGGTCTTCTGGGGAGGATATTCATTGAATGCAAATACAAGGCAGGGCTCATCCATGTTCATTGGCTGGGATAACTGGTGTGCTCCTGAGTAATTAAATGTAGTCCATGATGGCCAGTGTTGAATAGATCTATCCATTGCCGCATGAATTGCACTGTGGAGACCGGAACATTATTGAACTGTACACATCTGGTCATGTCCACCTAATAATAAATTGCACTTCTGAAGACATTCTGCCATGTCAGTGAACAGACTCTCCCAAACATTTTGAGTTCTGATTCTGTTACCACTGATCCAACAACTAGAGAGGCAATATTAAATGAGCTATCATTTATCATGGTGACCCACATTTTAAAAATATAACACAGTTTGCTGTAGTTCTGAATACTGACCACAACAATATCATCCTACAATAATATCCGGGTCAAAATATCCATGACCTAAATATTGTGAACACTATACTTTAAAATATGTCAACTCCTGTAGGAAACCGCCTCTCTGTACAATGTACTAAAATGAAGTACACTATGTAGAGAGAGCGAGAAATCCCCAAAAGGCAGGTAGAGGTGAAAGTAGATAGTACTAACTCTTTTTTTGTGGTTGTGTGGGAGAGCAGTTAGGCTTATCAGAGGGTAGTGTTAAGGGAAATGGCATTAACAACGCGGGCTGAGCCACGCGTGCCGTTTCCACTCAAGCCGTACCACGCTTGCCTTAACCACGCATGTGCCTTAACCACGCATAAGCGTGGTTAAGGCAATGCGCTGGCTAGTTGCCGAGCGGATGGGGAAGACAGGAAGAGGAAGACTCAGACTCGGAAGACTCGGGAGAGGACACAGTGAGGTAAGTGGGGCTGGGGTTTGGTCTGGGGGGGTCGAGGGGGTAGTTCTTCGGGGTGGGGGTAGGTTTTAGGACTAAGGAGGGGGTCGGGTAGTTTTTAGGATGGGGACAGTTTTTAGGGCTAAGGGCGGGAAAAAAAGGGACAGTATGCAGGGCAGGGAACAGGGTCAGGGTAGTTTAGGGATGTAGGGGATCGTTTTTAGGGCTCAGGGCAGGGGGGCTGTGGTCGGAGTAGTTTTTGGGGTGTGGGTTTATTTTTTATGGCTCAGGGCAGACGGAAAAGGGACAGTTTACAGGGCAGGGACCAGGGTCGGGGTAGTTTAGGGATTTAGGGAATCGTTTTTAGGGCTCAGGGCAGGGAGGCTGGGTTGGGTAGCTTTTGTGGCGTGGGCTTAATTTTTAGGGCTCAGGGCAATGGGAGAAGGGACAGTTTACAGGGCAGGGTCGGGTAGTTTCGGGTTGTAGGGGATAGTTTAGGGCTCAGGACGGGGGTCTGCGGTCAGGGTAGTTTTTGGGGTGTGGGTTTAATTTTTAGGGGGCATGGGAGAGAGAAAAGGAACAGAGTACAAGGCAGGGTGCAGGGGTATGATCTTTAGACTGCATGCCCCTTTACTTATTATGTCTTTACCACGAAATTGCGTGGTAAAGGCATGCGTGGTAAAGACATGCGTGCTAAAGACACGGTCGTGGTGGAGACCTCGTGGTACTGGCATGCGTGGTTTAGGCATGGGTTGTACCATCATACAACCTAGTGTTAAGCATTTGTTGTACTCACAGAGGCAATAAATGAGATGCACACTCAAGAATACATCTGAGACCAATTTGTAAAACTAAAGTCGATTTTTATATAATTTGTAAGACCATATACACAGTTCTAAGGTAAGTATTTTCAGAGTTACGATTTTTCAAAGTTTGGAAAATAATATATCACTCTTGTGCGCAATGACGTGCCATAGGAAACAATGGAGAAAAGGTAGAAAAATGCATATAAATTCAGGCAGTGCTTTCACCAAGTTCACCTTCTCGTTTTAGGTCGATGTCAGGACCAGGTCTGTTCCAGCAGGAGAAGTTTGAGAGCATCCCGGATCGGGCGGGAGCAGAGTGCTGAGGGTCTTGCAAGCTGGTGCACAAAGACGTAAGGGACCACTTGAAAAAGCACAGCACAGTGGGGGACTTACAGTTAAGTCCGGTGGGTCTCCTTAGGGGAAGGAGATCGCAAGGGCCTGGGGACCACGGGGACAGGGCTGGTTGGTCGGTGCTGGGGCCAGTGAGGTCGGGTGCACAGTGAACAGGGCAGCCGGGCGTTGTGCGTCTTGAGGTTCTCGTGGTCAGGAGCAGGCAATTTGGAGAGGTGATCTTGGGACAGCTGGGCCACTCAGTAAGTGGGTCTCAGGTGTCTTGACATCCTTCAATGGGTGCTTGCTTCTGGTGCTTCAGTAGTCCGGAGCAGACTCTTCTTCTTGGTGTTTGTGGTTGAGGGTCCGGTCCCCCAGGTATTGGTACGCCGCGGCTCCGGGAGGTCCTGGTGCCTCCAAACGTGGTGGAAAGGCAGATCCGACCCTTCGGAACTTTTGTACTTTTCTTTGCTTCAGTGCTGCGTCGAGGTCGTCAGGGAGCAGCAAGTTGACAAACCAGACTTCACAGGATTGGTGACCGCAGTGTGCAGGGGAGTTATACCTTCACTCCAAGGGAGCGTCATGGCAATTTCTTTCAGGCTGGAGGTGCTCCAGGGTTCCTGGAGTCCTTTCAGGATTCAGGACGACACATCAGCAGTGATTGTCGAGTCTTAGGAGCAGCAGGCAGGGTTTGGCACCTTTTTCTTCTGCAGCAGGGCTTCAGTTTTCGAGCAGCGGGTCTTCTTTGCCCTGGTCTTCTCTTGTCAATCAAATACGATGTTCAGGTCTCGGAGTGCCACTTAAATAGTGAATTTTGAGGCGTTATAAGGGGAAACAGGTAATAGTCAATGGGCTACTTACCTTTAGGGTGTCTACATTTTCTAGTGACCACTTCTTGTGGGAAGAGGCACTACCCTAGTCCTGATAGGAGGCTTTCTCACCATCCCAAAATGGTGGCATTTCAGGAGAGGGGTTCACCTTGCCTGCCCCACCCTAGGGGTTGTGTAGGCTAATCTAACTAATTTTCCCAACTTTCCTTTGGCCAAAATTGGAGCAGGAAAGGGGGGCTGGCCTCCCCCACTATCTAGAGGTTCCTGGGTTGGATTTCAAAGGAGGCGTTGCCTTTGAAGCTTCCCGCCCAGGAAGGCCATCCTGTCCTGGAGGAGGTGTGAAGCACCTCCGCCCAGAGCGGCCATTTGTCTCTGGCTCTCACCACATGAGGTCAGAAACATGTCTGGTAGAGACAGGATGTGGAAACAAGTCAGTAACCACACCAATGCTTGGTAGATTTTCAGGGAACCCTCTAAAAGGGTCTCCTGTGTAATGTACCGCAGCGGAATT
The DNA here is from genome assembly GCA_963921515.1 of Calotriton arnoldi. NCBI lineage: Eukaryota > Metazoa > Chordata > Amphibia > Caudata > Salamandridae > Calotriton > Calotriton arnoldi. The sequence continues at coordinate 6,087,948 of CAWUFW010000061.1, forward strand.
GTTAGCACCCCATCAACCCCTTGCCCTCCTTCCATCTTCCTCACACCACCAAAAGCCAGCGCTTGCTTTAAAATAACCCCCGGGTGGGCCAGGTCCCGGGGGCATTTGGTAAACTTAGATGGGGGGCACACGGGCCCCCCTCCTAGGGCTTATCAAGGCCCTGGGAACTGTCCCCTCCTTGGGGCACTTTTGATTATGAATGCGGGCTGGCCCACTGGACATGCCCGCAGCCCCAGGGACTGCCACCTCCCCGGGGCTATTTTGGGGGGCCCTCGCATACCCCCCCATGCCCCAGAGACCGCTGCCTCCCAGGGGCACATTAAAACAATATGGGAGGCGTTGCGGACCCCCCCTGCCCTAGGGACCGCCACCTTCTGGGGCTAATTTCAATAATAAGTGGGGCCTTGTGGACGCCCCCTGCCCCTGTGATCGCCATCTACCTGGGACACAGTTTTTTCTTTGAAGTAAATCGGGGGAGGCCATAGGGCCTCCCAGGCTGCCCCAGGAACCGCCAACTTTCCGGGGCACAAATCCAATAACTAAGGGGGTCTGTTGCGGACCCTCGGCCATGGGGACCACCACCTCCCTGGGGCAATGTGAACATAGGAGGGGGGCCAGGCAGCCCCTCCAGGAGCCCTATTTGGCCCTGGACCCCCACCCCCGGCTCCAGCAATGTCTTGGGGTGTCCACCCCGGAGACATTGCACTTTGCTACGCCATCTCCCGCCATGCCATAGCAAACAGTGAGTTCTGCATTGAGCAAGTGAGAGAATTTTGCTCTTGCTTGCTCAAAGCGGAGCACTTTGCTTTTTACACACAGGGAGCTGCATGTCAGCAGCTCCCTGTGTGTAAAAAGCACTGCCAGCACCCGCAGGAGGCGGGGAGCTGGCAGGGAATGCAGGCCTTCAGGCTCCCACCGTGGACCCCAATGAAGAGGCCTGGCCGCGGGTGATGGGGTCCCAGGGGCTAAAAATGGCCCAGGAGGGGGGCCACTCGGCCCATCCCTTGAAAGATTTTTTTTGACCTGGTCCTGCGGGATGGGGTACCCAGGCCAAAGTTGGCTTGGGGAGGGGGGAGCCCGCCTCCCCATTAAAAACTAAATATAAATATATATATATATATATATATATATATATATATATCTATATATATATATATATATATATATATATATATATATATATATATATAAAGGCCTGGCCCCGGGGGATGGGGTCCCCGGGCCACAATTGGCCTCAACGCGGCCCCCTCCCTTTAAAAAATAAATAAATAAATAAAAGGGGCAGGCCCTGGGAAATGAGGTCCCCTGGGCAAAAATGACCCAGGGAAGGGGGGCCACGCACCCCCTCTTCCTTTATTTAAAAAAATGAAAAAAATAAAATGCCACCCCCTGGAAGATGAGGTCCCCGGGGCCAAAATTGGGCCTCCTTTCTCCACCACTCTGCAAACGCGCCTCTCAGCACACTGCTGGTGGGGAGATGAGGTCCCCTTGCTTCATGAGGGCCTCAGGATTAAAGTGGACTTCTTCCCCCAATGAATAATGTGCCAGGAAGTGGAGTGGAGAAATGGGGCGTGGTCTCTGACAACCTCTCAGCAATCTACCTGTGTGGGTCTTACTGGAGGTAACAGGAGGGCTAGTTGGCCACTGATGGAGCAGGATAAATGAAAAATCTTTAACCTCCTAATAATTTACGTAAAATAATTAATAAACATGTTCGTTTAAGTAAATAACCAACAATGTATGTTACATGTTAAGGGTTAAAGGTAACACGCTATTTTGTGTGCAAATTAATCTACTTATAATTGTTGACGTGGCTAACATAATCTAATATTTGCGTACTAATAAAATAATAAACGCATGATTTGTGCTTTGAAAATAAAACGTGTGGTGGCAAAATAAAGCGATGGTAAGTAAGGGATGGCTTTATATGTTGCTTTTTGCTAGGTAATACTTAATTGGGGTACGTAGAAAGACGGGAGGGAAACGAAAGGGTTTATATTCCTTATTTTAACAATATTCTGTTTATCTTTATAAATAGTGCGCTTAGGCCTGTTGAGCAGCAATATAAAATGGCCACCATAAGCTAGAGTACGCATGTGCGAGAAGCCGTGTGACAAAGGAGAAAGGCCGTGAACAAAGAATGACCACGTGTTCGTGCTGAGAGCCTAGGATGGAAGTATGGTCAAGGCTATTGTGACCTTACTGAGCAAATGTGTGCCAAGATGATCAGCAAGAAGCGTGAGAAGTCAAAATGAATAAATGGACAAACGGAACTGTTGAACCTAAAAAGTATCAGAAAATGATACAAATTGGACTGATCGAAACTGATGAGTAATGTCATGAACTGTGGGAAACGATGCAAGCATGGACATTCCACAAAGAACTGGTTAAGAAAAGGAAGTTTGATAAAAATGTATATGGACTTGAATGGACCATTGAGAGAGAATCACGCCATAAAGAGGCAACATTTTATTTTAGTAAACGAGAATTAGGGTATAAGAAGACCTACTCCGGGAGGGGTTAGTTGATATTAGTATTATTTTTGATGATGATGAGCGAGCGTACTGTTAGGAGAAGGGAGAACTGAGATTGCTGATAGATGAGTTGCGGGTGCGGAGTTGCTGTTGCGGATGATCGAAGCTGCTGCTGCTATTTTCATTAAGTATAAGATGCTGCTTTTGGAGAACCTTTTTACTCCTGATAGATTTTTCCTTTAGAGCTATTAGATTTTCAAAGAAAGATAGATAGATCTTTTGGAGTTCTTGCTGTGACATAACTTTATTTTCCATCTAATAGGTATGCATTGTAATTTCAATTTATTCTTATAATGATGATAAATGTAATAATCTGAGTGATAAACTTAAAATTTATGCATTGTTTCTAAAACTTTATATAAACTTTATTGTCTCTAAACAAATGACTCAGTGATTCTTTAGCTCAATAATTAAGGTAAAATGTTAAAATGTTTATTGTGATTGAGCTGGTCTTAATCACCATCAACTGATTCCTACTAGTTTTATTGCAAAGGGGAAGGTGCACCGATCAAATGAGTCCACAATGTTACCAACTTTTCCAAAGTGTATTTTCTTTATTTTTGTATCAAAAGGAGTTTAGAACAGCAAAAGTCAGCCAACGCGTTTCGTTCCTATTGGAACTTCATCAGGGCTCTTATATATTCATCAAAGACATGGGATAAATCGTCACCATTGTGTTGCGGATCACAAGCCACCAATCCAAGGTTTGAAAGCTTAAAATTAGCGTATCCTTACTTATCTGTAAGTGATGGTACCAGATCTATCCTGGATATTAATCAGATTTATGCGATCCAAAACCCTAGGTTGGGTATATTCAAGATTGGGAAAACACGCCCTGATACGGCGTACTTCAATGTTCCTATTCGGGGTTGTAATTCAAAAACCTACTAGTTGGTCCATCGACCAATGAGCGGAATACCTTAAAAGCAATGAGAATTATGTCATGTTAAAAGAGGTATCCCGTCTCCTTCCAGCAAATCGTTTTTACTGTTTTTTCTCCTAGGTTAAGGACGGAGGTAATCCAGGGAATAAATGAGTAAGTGAATGTATATGCGGTGTTTATGGGCCCCACCGTCATATGGATATAGTTTGTGTATTGGAGGGATAGTTGTACCTGGATGACCGAGTCATATAGGAGAAGAATTTTTATTGTTAGCGCTGGATCAGATTTCTTGGTAGCAGAGTTATGGTTACTATAGATTAGTTTGGTGATTATTGATTATTGATAAATTCATGTCTAACACTTTATGTTGAGTCGCGTTATGTTATATGTAAGTTTTCACGCTTCCGGGAAGTAGGAAGTGGAACACGTGTGGCAAGAGAAGTCACATGGAATAGTGCATTGTCTGAGTTCATATTGGTAATAACACAGGTTGTGTTATGATAGGGACATTTTCCGCATAAAAGGTGTGTAAGTGAAATAGTGACCGGTTTTCTTGTGAAACTCTGGCCTTAATTCTCAGGAGCAGTATAGTCTCCACATGTGTTTTATCCCCAGAGAAACGGGTTTACCGCTTGCTTGAAAGAAGGGTAAGGTAGAGGGAAGTGCTACTTTATCGGCGAAACCGAAAAATTCTGTGGTAGGGTAGAGGTAAGCGCTGCCTACTGGAAAATACAGAATTCTTATGTAAATGGACAAAGCTATCTCTTTGGTTTAGTGAATCAGACAATGGAAATGTGTTTTAAATGTTGTAACTAACGAATAATTGTTGAAAAAGAAATTGCCGATAAATTTTGTAAAGGAGGGGAAAGGAGCAGAACTGACGTAGACAAAAGCCGCGCTGGGATTGGACAGTGCGCTAGTCATACAGAGACAGGAGCAGAGCTGATGTAGACAAAAGCCGCGCTGGGATTGGACAGTGCGTTGTAGACAGAAACTGCTGTGATTGGAGTGTTGGTGTGAGTCGTGCTAGTATTGGTCGAATAGACTAGTGACGTGGAAGTTTGTGATTGGAGTGTTGGTGTGAGTCGCGCTAGTATTGGTTGGAATAACGCATAGAGAACAGTGTTGAATTGTGGATCGTTTGAGGAGTGAAAGCAATTGTGAATCATGTCTTATTATGAGTATGGTAGAGAGAAAACGTCGTGGATGTCGAAAGTTAAGAACTTCTTTAAGAAAGACAAAAAGGTAGTGACTAGAGAGGGACAAGTAATTCCTCCGCCGAAATCACCAGCTTCGCACATGATGCTGAAATATGGATATCATACATGCATATGGTTAGAAAATTGGACAAAATATACCAAGAATGATGGAGCATTGGCTTTCCCTGAGAATGGTTCATTTAATGTAGCAGTACTTCGGAATTTGAGAGAGAAGATGGCAATGTTAGAACCTAGACCTAGACCGACACAGTTTGAAGCTTTAAGTGAATGGGAAGATGAGATGTATGAGCGAGAGAGATTCAGAGGATTAAAGAATCATGAGTTTATGCCTGGAAGGTTATGGGGAGTAAATCATGAGGACAGAATAAAGCGTTGGAGATGTGCTAATATGACAGGAGGTTTGTTTCCAGCTTTTACAGTTGAGGAAGAAGCAAAGAGAAAGTGTACAGTGAAAAAGAAACATGTAGTTATAGAAAAGTATGGGTATGGTGGTAGTGAAACGGACGATGAATTGCTGGAAGATATTTTAAACAGAACCCGCCTCCATACCAACAGACTTCTGCGGTGGTGACACCTAATGCACCACTAATGGAAACTGGGAGGAATAAAATTCCCGAACGAAGTCATGAGATAAATAGGTCACAAGATCAATTAAAAACTTCACAAAATGAAGAGATAGAAAGTGACAATGCAACTGAATTAGCAAAAACCACAAGAGAATTGACTGAGAAAATAAGAGAATTAACAAAGAATATGGAAGCTGTAACTGTACCAGTAACGATAGGTCCAGTAATGCCAATTTTTGAGAATCAGAAAATTGATGAACGTTCTTTAGTGATTCCTATGAATTCACATTTGCAAAGAAAAAGAGAAGGGATGGAACTGAACAATGAAGGTGCACACCATTTGGTTAGTACCTATAGACCAAGCCCACCTACTAATTTGACGATAAATGAGAATGAGTTCAGGAGAATACCTATGGTAACGGAGTCTGCATCAGAGACACCAGAAAGAAGTAACAATTGGATAGAATTAAATAGTACGCCTGTAGGACCGACTTCAGATGAGTTAAATGAATGGATGAAAACGCTAAAAAAGAAAGAAACAGAAGTAAAACCATTAGATGTAATTAGGTTAAAAATAGACATGGAAGAATTGATTTTAGGAACGATTGGTACAGAAAAATTGAAAAGTTATCAAGATGATGAGATTATGTTTTTGTGCAAGAGTATTACATGGAGAGCTAGAAATTTACATGACAAATTAGAAGAGACAGCGATTGAACTAGGAGTAGAATTTGTAAAAGTAAGAACGTTGCAGAAACCATATAGAGTAGATTTTTGTGAGAAAGATATAGAGAATCTAAACACATCAGGACGATTGACCCAAATAAAAGAATTGATTGTTTTACTGAGAAAATGGGGTGATGTGGATAGATGGAGAAGTAGATGGATGAAAAGGAATGAGAAAGTAACAGATAAAGCATCTTTGGCTTTTGCAGTGACAGATAAGGAACCAATTGTAAGGAGTACCCAATGAGAGAAACTCCAGGAGGTAGTTATGTGCATGTTCCATGGACTAGACAGGATATACTGTCATTTACAAATGATTTCCCCAAGTTGAGAGAGAAGCCAGTAGAATGGTATAGACAAGTGGAGAGATTTGTTAAAGTTTCAAAGGTGTTGTGGATAGACTTGGATGGATTGTTTGATATAGTAGTGCCAGCTGATTTGTGGACAGAATGTAAGATTACTATTGATTGGCCAACTGTAGAATATCCAAGGGATGCTAAAACAGGAGCGCCAGGACCAGAAGTGATGAGAAAGTACGATCAAGTAATTACTTTTTGAAGAATAAGATTCCACCTAAAGAAACAGATTGGGTAAAAATAGATAGAACCACGCAGGAAAGTAAAGAATCAGTGCATGCTTACTATGAAAGACTGTTGTTAGTTTTCAAACAGTATAGTGGTTATGAGACACTAAATGAGAAGGATATGAGTCATTTTGTATATAGATTTGTATATGGGTTGAAACCAGAGATAAGTGAGATGATTAAACAGCATATGATTTGTTGGCAGAATAGCACAGTCGATGAAGTTTTGAGATATGCTAAGTATTGCAGTGATGATATTGAGAGTAGACAGCGTAAATTGAAAGAAAAGGCCATGTGGGCACAGGTGAAAGTTGCAGAGAAACAAGAAGCTCAAATGAGTAATACAGGTAATGAAGCAGGACAGGCTAGATTTCGACCAAATATAGGCAAAGGAAAAGGACAAATGAGTATAGATGAGGCAAAGAAAAAGTGGCCATGCCACAACTGCGGAAAGCTAGGGCATTGGAGAAACGAGTGTAAATTTCCTCCAAAACTTAATGTGGAAAATCAATCATTAAATCCACAGGTGCAGAGTGAGGTAGTTACTCAACAGAGTCAGGTGCCACAACCACCACTTCCCAAGAGTGTTAACCAACAGAAATTCAGTGCAGAAACAGGATTCTACGGAGGAGAGCAGGTAACATAGTTGCCGCGTGCAGCTGCCATTTCTCAATATTGGTTACGACAGGATGAGGATGAAACGGATGAAAGCTTCTGACGGTGCCTAGGAGAGGGGGAAGAGTGCGTGCTTGGTGCAACTCTAGAGGTAGATCAGTCTGGTCCATTTGTGGATGGAGAAGTGAATGGTGCAAATGTAACATTCCTTGTGGACACTGGAGCTACCCGTTCTACTGTTAGGTCAGTGGAAATTCCAAACCTTCCTCTCTCAGGTGAACATATCCAAGTAGTTGGAGTATCGAATCAGCAAATTAAGACGCCTCTTACTAAATTAGTGGAGGTAAAGATTGGTCCATTTAGTGAAATGCACCGATTTGTGGTATGTGATTGTAGTCCTGTGAACCTATTAGGACGCGATCTATTGTGCAAAATGAATTGCACTATCTATTGTACTCCAGATGGAATTGCATTTCAGACCCCAGATGAAGATGTATTGTATAAAATGACACTGGTAAATTTAGAACCAGAAGTAAAGGATTTGTTTCCTGTATTTGATGCAGAGAAAATCCCAAATGAACTGAAAGAGACAGTGAAAGAGGAAGTGTGGGACTTTACAGGAGAAGATATAGGATTAATGAAAGAAGTAGGTCCCGTTAAAATCTCCGTAAAGAGGGAACGAGTTACCCAAATACACCCCAGTATAAATTGACACCAGAAATAATTGAAGGAATAACGCCAGTAATAAATAAAATGGTAGAACAAGGGATTCTAAAAGAAATCATGAGCAGTCCATGTAATTCGCCAATAATGGGACTGAAAAAGCCAAACGGAACATATAGAATTGTACAGGATTTGAGGAAGGTAAACAAAATTGTAGTGCCTTGTTGCCCAATAGTACCGAACCCTGCTGTGATTCTATACCAGATTCCACGTGAAGCAGAATGGTACACAGTAATTGATTTATGTCATGCATTTTCTCTATTCCATTGCATCCAGATAGCCAGCCATTATTTGCGTTCAGGTTTGGAGAGCGTATTTTGGTATGGTGCCGAATTCCTCAAGGGTACACAGAAAGCCTCTCGATCTTTAATCAGATTCTAAAGAAATCCTTGGAAGATTTAAAAATGCCAGAAAAGTCAGTGGTGGTTCAGTATATTGATGACCTACTGGTGGCATCAAAAACGAAGGAAGCATGTGTCAATGATACAATTGCTTTGCTGAATCATTTAGCCAAAAGAGGACATAAAGTGTCCCCATCAAAATTGCAGTTTTGTCAACAAGAAGTCCAATATTTAGGGCATAAAATTGAGAAAGGAGTGCGGAAGGTAACGACTGAGAGAATAAAGATGATTCAAGGAATGAGAGCTCCAATGACGCAAAGAGAGGTAAGAATGTTTCTGGGAATGGTTGGATATTGTCGACAATGGATAAGCGGTTTTCGTTGATCGCCAAACCGTTGCAAAAACTGACAAAGAAGGATGTTAAAGATCCTTTTGAAATGAATGATGAGGAAATGAAAGCATTCAGAGAGCTGAAAAAGAAATTGTGTGAAGCTCCAGCATTGGGTATGCCTGATTATGAGAAAGATTTTGAGTTGTATTGCAGTGAAAGAGATGGGTGTGCGTTTTCAGTCTTGGTACAGAGACATGGAACCATGAAAAGACCCATTGCATATTTTTCATCTGTTTTAGACCCTGTAGCAAAAGCGTTGCCTGGATGTTTGAAAGCAGTTGCTGCTACTTGTGTGAGTCTGAAACAGAGTGAAGGCATAGTGATGGGATATCCATTGAGAGTATATGTTCCCCATTCTGTGGAAATTCTCTTGACAAGAACGAAAACCCAATACATGACACATAGTCGGCTGACTAGGTATGAAAAAGTAATTTTGAGTGCAGATAATGTGACCATTGACAGATGTATGAATGTGAATCCTTCGACATCATTGCCAGATGAAGAGAGTGTGATTGAAATGGATGAAGTAGATCACGATTGTCTGAATGTGCTTGAATATTGTACAAAACCGAGATCAGATATACGAGATGAGCCCTTAAAGGAATCAGATTATATTCTGTTCGTGGATGGCTCATGTTTGAGAACGAATGATGGAGTTCTAAGTGCAGTGTATGCAGTTTGCACAGTAGCAACTGTAATGGAAGCATCTTGTCTGAAAGGGATACGGTCTGCCCAAGTCGCAGAACTGATAGCTCTGATTCAAGCCTGCAAGTTGGGAAGAAATGTACCGGTTACGATTGTGACAGATAGCCAGTACGGCTTTGGGGTGGTGCATGATTTTGGTCAGATTTGGTCACAAAGAGGTTTCTTGACGTCTGCAGGAACGCCAATTAGAAATGGAGATTTTGTGAAAAAGTTGCTTGAGGCGATACAGCTGCCTAAACAGATTGCTGTTGTGAAGTGCAATGCACATAAAAATGGGGAAGACTACATAACTGTCGGCAATAAGTATGCTGACGAGATTGCACAGTACTGTGCAAAGAATGTGGTTTCTTTGAACAGGAACCGAGAAAGAGAGCATATTTCTTGTCCTTTGCTTTTTACTAACCCTGTTGAGACATGGGATGAGGTGAGACAGTTACAGGAAGCAGCAGATGATGAGGAAAAAGATACATGGATAAAAGCAGGATGTAGAAAACATGAGGAAAATGATGTTTGGGTTTACAGAGATGAAAGACCAGTTATGCCTGATAGCATGATTTCTGACATGGCACGGATGTACCATGGACAAGCCCATATTGGGAGAGATTCAATGATCAGACTTTTTAGACAAACATGGTATAATCCAAAATTCAGAGCCATAGCTGAGAGTCTTTGTCAAAGATGTCTTATTTGTCCAACAGTTAAATCCAGGAAGGAAGACAGTAGTGAGCCTAGGAACAATAGGACGAGAAGGAGGTCCGTTCACTAGAATACAAATGGATTTTATAGAAATGCCCCCAAGCAACAGACTAAGGTATGTCCTCGTAGTCGTCTGTTTGTTTTCCCGTTGGGTGGAGGCATACCCGACCAGAAGGAATGATGGAATAACGGTAGCAAAACTTATGCTGCGAGAATTCATTCCGAGGTATGGTTTTCCAGTCACGATTGAAACAGATAGAGGAACACATTTCCAAAACGAATTAATTAAACTAATTTGTGAAGCACTTAGTATTAAACAGAAACTGCATTGTGCATACAGACCAGAGGCTTCTGGAATAGTAGAGCAAGTGAATGGAACAATTAAGAACAGGTTAGGAAAAATGTGTCAAGCCACAGGACTCAAATGGCCAGATGCCTTGCCATTAGTTTTAATGACAATCAGAAGTATTCCGGAAAGGAAAACTGGACTCAGTCCCCATGAGATAATTATGGGACGAGCAATGAGACAAGCACATGTACCTGTCAACAAACTACTGACTATAACTGATGATCTGGTGCTGGATTATTGCAAATGATTGGTTGATGTGGTGCGTTCTGTGTTTCATCAGGTTGGACCGGATGCTACTACTCTTGAAAGAAAACCAGCTCACGACTTGAATCCAGGAGATTGGGTCCGCATAAAAGTCCACAGGAGAAGAAACTGTTTGGTTCCTCGTTGGGACGAACCACGACAGGTGATCCTGGTGACAACCACTGCAGTCAAATGTGCAGGAGTGAAATACTGGGTGCATGCCAGTCACACCATCAGAGTTCCAGAACCTGAAGATCGACATGTGAGTCGACATCTGGAAGCGTTGGATAACAGTTCAGCATCAGAACCGGAAGAAGAAACGAGCAGGGTGCCAGAATCTGAAGATCGACCTGTAAGTCGACATCTGGAAGACCCAACTACAAGTGCAACGACAGAAGAAGTGGAGGAAATAGCGGAAGTTCCAGAACCTGAAGATCGACATGTGAGTCGACATCTGGAAATATCAGATACCAGTTCAGAATCTGATACAGATCATTCGGATTGTGAGGAAATTCTGAAAAGAAATTGGAAATTTGAAAGCATAAGAGAAGAAACTGAGCACGAAGATAGTAACAGTGAGCAACCAAGTACAAGTTGTGGTAAAAATCCTTCGGAGATAATATTAATAGATGAAGAAGGGAGAGTTTCAAACAGAAAGTTAGAAAAATCGGAAGATCCCCGAGGAGCAATAGGGACAGATAGCCAAACAAAAGAACAGGGAAATTTAGAAGCAGATAGAGAGATTGACACAAATTCGGAAGAACCTCGAGGAGGGACAGAAGTAGGTGAACGAAGGAAGATAAGAAAAGAACCACAAATAGAGGAAGGAAATGAAATTATAAAATTCAAAATAAGAGACAATAAAGAGAAAAATGAAACAGAGTCTGAAGAAAGTGGAGAAGAAAGAAACCAAAAACTAGAGTCAAGAAAAAGAACTTGGAAAACAGAAAGAGAGGAAAAAGGAAGTGAGGCAAAAGGTCAAGAAAAGGAGACAATTGGCCCAACGAAGTAAGAAAATTAAGGTACAGGATCATAAGGTTAGATGGAAAAATGCTGAACAAGTGAATGAAATAACAAGTCAGAAAGAGCAAGAAAAACAAGGTGGAAAACACTTGCAGAAAACGAAAAGAGTAAAGAAGGTAAATCCGAAGTATAGATCGCCTGAATGGTTGTAGCTTGCTTTAACTGATATCAAAGAAGAAAAGAACACTCACGAGAACCCAGAACAAAGAAACCTAATGGGTGAAGGTGAAGTGCAACAAACTTGAACAAATTTAAACGAATTTCTACCGGATTTGACAAAATACTGGATCTGACAAATTTCTACCGGACTTGACAAAATACTGGATTTGACAAAGAAAGAATTCTGAAAAGAATTAAAAGAAAGTACCGAACGAAGACAAAAACATTGAAGTGCAGAGTGGCTAAGAAATCATTTCTGAGGTGTAGTGACACAATTTTCTTGTAGATAAATAAATAGGTTATAAAACAAAATGGAGGATACTAGAGATAGAAAATGTAGATGTGAGTTTTTAAGTAGATGGTGTAAGATGTGCTTCTTTTGTACAGGATTATTAATGACAGTATGGGTGGTTTTAGCAATCACTATTCCAATTAGTTTAGCTGTAGAAGAAACATCTAATCACACAGAGAAAGAAAAAGGAGCTAACACTCAAGAACCAGTTATATTAAAAAGTAGTGCAGAGTTACATAAAGACAAATCAATAACAGATTTTTCAAAGAATGTTTTTACTAAATTATTATATGAGTATGTAGAAACAATGGATGTAAGAGATTGTTATGTTTGTATGCAATTGCCTGCGTCTGTAGCAGAGGGTGTGACTTATCATCACCTTCCTTTGACGTATGGAATAACATGTAGTGTTTTAGCAAGTTTATTTTATAAAACAGGTAGATTAGAATATTATTACACTGACATAGATAAGATTTTTGCGAAAATTCATGTAGTTCCCGAACTAAACAAAATAAAAGAGGGAAAAACGTTTGGTGAATATTTCATAGAAGATAAGATGTTAACATTAGATAATATAGTTAAAAACAACCTTACCTGTGAGTTAAAGAAGGAAGAAAAGGTATTTTTAGAGATGGTTGAAGAAAGAAGAGTGAAATTTCAAAGAAAAGTGATAGAAGAGACAAAAACACCTCTTTGGGCGTTTGAGGAAGACAATCATGACAAGAAAAAGACAAATGCAGCTATGACTCTGGATTGGCCCCAACAGGGAAGGTTGTGCATTAGAAGTAATAGAACAAGATATGACAATTATTTTGTGGGTTCCAGTGATTGCCATGACAATTATCAAATTTTAGGCGGATGGGGATTCAAAGGGGAAAAGATCCAATATTTCCAGGGATCTATTATGTTTGCGGTAATAGGGCTTATTACAGGTTGCCGGACCATTGGTATGGGTCATGTTATTTAGGTCTGGTCTTTCCAAAGATTTTTCATATGGATAGAAAAGAGAAAGGAACACACAAAATGATAAATACCTTTACACGTAGAAAAAGGGAAAGTTTTTCAGAAATAGTAGGTGATATTTTTGGTGCATTGATACCAGCAGTGGGAATATCTTTGAATGCATTTAAAATTCGGAAATTATCCACAGTGGTAGATCGTTTATCTACAGATACTGCTGGAGGGTTCTTGATGGTAAATACCGAGATGGTTGCCATGAGAGCTATGGTGATGCAAAATCGACTTGCCCTTGACATTCTTTTGGCAAAAGAGGGTGGAGTCTGTGGAATGCTGAAAGTCCAACATTGTTGCACTTACATTCCAGATAAAAGTGAAAATATACAAAAGTATATAAAGAATATTACAAGTTTGCACAAAGAACTTGTTCCACTGGAGGTTGAAAGTGCGTTTGGAAAACTTGGTAAAGGGTTTTCTTCAGTAATAAATTGGTTAACAAGAATGAGTGGATTAATAATAGGGAAAGTTATAATAATAGCAACCATGATAATCATAATAATTTTGGTACTGAAGCTTGTAATTACATGTATAAAGAAAAGAAGAAGACAGAATAAAATAGAAAAAGAAAACATGATAAATAAGGAGAGAGAGAGAGAAATGGGTGAAATAGAGTTAGAAGAGATAAAAGAGAACATGTACAAGAAGACCAAGAGACAAGTTGAAAGGGATACAGTTGTGTAAACTAACAAAAGCAAACGGATAAAAGAAATATGCTGTCTGAGAGAATTGTATAACTTGGGTTTTGTGTTGATATTAAAAATCACCAAAGGGGGGAGTTGATGGAGCAGGATAAATGAAAAAATGTTAACCTCCTAATAATTTACGTAAAATAATTAATAAACATGTTCGTTTAAGTAAATAACCAACAATGTATGTTACATGTGAAGGGTTAAAGGTAACACGCTATTTTGTGTGCAAATTAATCTACTTATAATTGTTGACGTGGCTAACATAATCTAATATTTGCGTACTAATAAAATAATAAACGCATGATTTGTGCTTTGAAAATAAAACGTGTGGTGGCAAAATAAAGCGATGGTAAGTAAGGGACGGCTTTATATGTTGCTTTTTGCTAGGTAATACTTAATTGGGGTACGTAGAAAGACGGGAGGTAAACGAAAGGGTTTATATTCCTTATTTTAACAATATTCTGTTTATCTTTATAAATAGTGCGCTTAGGCCTGTTGAGCAGCGATATAAAATGGCCACCATAAGCTAGAGTTCGCATGTGCGAGAAGCCGTGTGGAAAAGGAGAAAGGCCGTGAACAAAGAATGACCACGTGTTCATGCTGAGAGCCTAGGATGGAAGTATGGTCAAGGCTATTGTGACCTTACAGAGCAAATGTGTGCCAAGATGATCAGCAAGAAGCGTGAGAAGTCAAAATGAATAAATGGACAAACGGAACTGTTGAACCTAAAAAGTATCAGAAAATGATACAAATTGGACTGATCGAAACTGATGAGTAATGTCATGAACTGTGGGAAACGATGCAAGCATGGACATTCCACAAAGAACTGGTTAAGACAAGGACGTTTGATAAAAATGTATATGGACTTGAATGGACCAATGAGAGAGAATCACGCCATAAAGAGGCAACATTTTATTTAGTAAACGAGAATTAGGGTATAAGAAGACCTACTCCGGGAGGGGTTAGTTGATATTAGTATTATTTTTGATGATGATGAGCGAGCGTACTGTTAGGAGAAGGGAGAGCTGAGATTGCTGATAGATGAGTTGCGGGTGCGGAGTTGCTGTTGCGGATGATCGAAGCTGCTGCTGCTATTTTCATTAAGTATAAGATGCTGCTTTTGGAGAACCTTTTTACTTCTGATAGATTTTTCCTTTAGAGCTATTAGATTTTCAAAGAAAGATAGATAGATCTTTTGGAGTTCTTGCTGTGACATAACTTTATTTTCCATCTAATAGGTATGCATTGTAATTTCAATTTATTCTTATAATGATGATAAATGTAATAATCTGAGTGATAAACTTAAAATTTATGCATTGGTTCTAAAACTTTATATAAACTTTATTGTCTCTAAACAAATGACTCAGTGATTCTTTAGCTCAATAATTAAGGTAAAATGTTAAAATGTTTATTGTGATTGAGCTGGTCTTAATCACCATCAACTGATTCCTACTAGTTGGTCCATCGACCAATGAGCGGAATACCTTAAAAGCAATGAGAATTATTATGTCATGTTAAAAGAGGTATCCCGTCTCCTTCCAGCAAATCGTTTTTACTGTTTTTTCTCCTAGGTTAAGGACGGAGGTAATCCAGGGAATAAATGAGTAAGTGAATGTATATGCGGTGTTTATGGGCCCCACCGTCATATGGATATAGTTTGTGTATTGGAGGGATTGTTGTACTTGGATGACCGAGTCATATAGGAGAAGAATTTTTATTGTTAGCGCTGGATCACCACCAAGGGCCCTCAAGAGCCAAGGGGACTTCATCCCCAACTAGTAGTGCGCCAGGAGGTGCATTTGCAGAGTGGTGGAGAAAAGGGGCATGGCCACCAAAAACCTCTTAGCAAACCCACTGTGTGGGACTTGCTGGAGGTAACAGGAGGGGTAGTTGGCCCCCAAGGACCCTCAATAGCCAAGGGGACTTCACCCCCCTGCTAGTAGTGCGCAAGGAGGTGTGTTTGCAGTTTGGTGGAGAAAGGGGGCATGGCCTCCTATCAAGTCTCAGCAATCCTGCTGTGTGGGACTTACTGGAGGTAATAGGAGGGGTAGTTGGCCCCCAAGGACGTCCTTGGCGGCCATTTACCCCTCCTGTTATCTCCAATAAGTCCCACACAGAGGGATTGCTAAGTGATCTTTGTGGCCACGACCCCTTTCTCCACCACTCTGCAAACACAGCTTGTGGTGCACTACTGGTTGGGGGATGAAGTCCACTTTACTCCTGAGGGACCTTGGGGGCCAAGAAGCCCTCCTGGTACCTCCTGTAAGTCCTACACAGCGGATTTCCTGAGAGCTGGTAGGAGGCCGCCCCCTTTCTCCAATATTCTGCAAACACGCCTCCTGGTGTGCTCTTGGTTGGGGGATGAAGTCCCCTTCGCTGCTGATGGTCCTGATGGAGCGCAATGGTGCTCTTTAAATTGTAGGGGTGCATTATATTCACGAGAGGTCTGCACCTGCATTTATTCCGTTGTCGTGTTAACAATTGGTCATTAGGTCTGTAATAACCTGTGAAAGTGAGATGTTAGAACCATTGCGTGCCATGTAACGAAATAACGTGGCAGATGTGTTTTGAATATTGTAGCCTTTTTGAAATTGCTCATTTATAATGTAATGCATAGAGATAAACGTGCACTAGATTAAAGTTGTACACGGATGTGGCAACTTGAATTTAAATGTGTAAAAGTTATAAGCTGCTTATAATGATTTGCGTATTCAGATGTGCTCATGTAACATGATGATTTAGAAATGCTTAAGGAAAACTGTTCATTTATATGTATCCTCGTAGACCTTATGTGCTTCATTCTTATGTTGGCCGATTTCTGTAGGCCTGAAATGTATTCTCCCTGACAGCTCTCGTAGTGGGGTAAGGAGATGAATTTCATGTGTATGTTGGATTTGTTCTGTTCTCACGTTTCTGTTGCAGGTGGAGAAAGTCGTCTTTGTTAGTTAGAATAATGTCTTTTGTTTTAGGAGTTAGGCTCGAGGAGGAGAAGATACTTTTATGCAAGAATGCTGATAATTGGGAGCCGGTGTTCTTTCTCACTGAAAGAGGCCTGGGAATCAAGGTCATCGAGCTAGGAGAAGGGAGTATCGAAACTAAATGGAAAATCATCTATGAGAAGTGTCCCGCAGGATGAGGTGATCGAGATGCAAGCAGTGGGTATTCTGAATTAGGGACAGTGCCCCGGGTTGAGTCAGGAGAGGAGGTGAGGAGATCGATGGAGAGGGAAGGATCATCTTAGAATGAGCTTTGTAGCTTTGGCTACTTGCCCCATACAACAGGAGTGTACTTCTTAGGAAGTCTTCACGAGCTGACACCTTTTCCTGATCTTGCCTGGGGAAATGTTAAGTAGGGATGTCACGGTACTGATAGTGTAGGGATAGACTAATGCTTTTCATGTATTTTCCGAAATGAAGACAGATCTGACGTAGGGGCAATCATTGCCTGTGTTCTGGAACTTGTCATTCTTTTTATGATCCAGCATCTTCATCTCGCCCGTAGATTTGGATTTGGATTAGTTCCAATGTACTTTCACAACCTAGACTTGAGGTGTCTGTACGTCCAGTTATTTTTGGCTTTGTAATAAACCCACTAACTTGGAATTCGGAGTCTGTGATTCATCAGAGCCATGGTTCTTTAAAGTTGTTAGGTTTGCTTTAATGAGTTTTTTCTCCCCTCTACACTTCTCAGCAGGCAACAAAGATTAATTGATCAAGGGTTCCTGAGTTAATTGGTAGAGAGGAACCCGGTCCTATCAGTTGGTAGCAAGAGGACAGTTGTCTCTGCAGTGAGGGGAGAAAGTTAGGGAAAGTTAGTTATAGAGCCCCAAAGAGCCCAAAGGATGAAAGTCCTGAGGATCGAGCTGGAGGACGACGGAGCTTGGCAGAGACTGACGGAGAGTGACGGTGCGGCGGGAACAGCGGTTCACAGTGGAGTGAGTATGAATAGGGATGTGTGTGTTAGATTTCGGTGATGTTTTGATTGTGTGATGTCTTGCGGAGTTGGGATGAGAGTCGAGTGATTGTGGTTTCGGGCAGAACGCGCGCGGTCCATGTGATTTGTTTTAGTTTTGTATCAGGCTCGACAAGTAGCCTAAGATCCCGGGATAGGTTTGTGGTGTAGAAGACACCAGTGCTGTAACTGTCTGATTAGTGTTAGTGGGAGTCGTGGAGCACTATTGACAACCCACTCGTCATAGAGAAATGCGTGTGAGAGACCTTGATAGAGTCTTGTGGAAAGCTAGTGCACAAGAGTTGACCACAACGGTTCGAATGGCCGACGCAGGTCGTGGGTCACTGTGTGTGAATGATCTTGAGCGATTGGATCCTATCGATTTGTTTATGAATGTCCGGCTGTTTGTGGGCAGATGGTCTGAGGTGACTGTCCGGTCATTTCGCGGACAGACGGTTGCCAGGGGTGAAACCACCAAACCGGGACACCGCATGCCATTACAACGCGGTTGTTACAATGACTGCATTGTTACAACGCATGCCATTATTCCGCAAGTCAGAACAATGACTTACTCTAGGGGTCAGAAGGTGTTGGATTTAAAATCCAACACCTTCCCTACTGTTGCACAGACTGGAGTTGGAATAGTAAATTATACTATTCCAACATCCAGCGCCCCCCCTAGAGCAAGTTGTTGTTCCGACTAACGGAGTAATGGCAAGCGTTGTTACAACACGGTCGTTGTAATGACTGCGTTCTAATGACATGCGGTAAAAAAACAAGCAGGGTAACGTGGCATATTCGAGACAGACAATTACTTGTGAGACTGTCCAGCCGTTTCGTGGACAGACAGTCGGGTATATGACTGTCTGGTCGTTTGGTGGACAGACAGTTGCTTGTTTCTATGAATGAAGTGCCTGAATGTGTAAGGAAGAGATTGTGAAGGAGGGGGAACTGCTGTGTGAGGAGGAAGAAGTGACATTGGAGTGTGCCGCGCTGCGATAGGTCGGTTGGTGTAAAGCCGCGCTTGGATTGGTGAATTGTCATCAGGAAGTAGAACGAAAACATCTTGTGGGCAAAAGAATTTGATTCAATTATGCAATGCTTTAGAGTATTACGAGAAGTTTGTAGGGGAGATAGAGGAGTGGTAACTCGAGTGGGTGAGGAAGCGCCACCCGAGGATACTCCAGCTCATTACATGGCCAGAAATGTAGGACTTCATACCATAATTAGACTCCAAAATTGGCATAAGATCACCGAAAAGGAGGGAGATTTGGCTTTTCCACATTACGGGTCATTTAGGTTAGAGGTGCTGTATCAGTTAAGGGCAGTGATGACTTCATTGCGACCTGCACCCAGACCAACACAGTTCGAGACATTAGATGCATGGATGAGAGCAGCATGGGCAAAAAAGAGGAAGCGAAGCCAAGGAAGGATAAAAAAGGCAATGAAGACATATCAGGATGCGCGTTGGAATGCACAGTTGAAGAGGTGGAAAGTAGACACCATTGAGGGAGAGAGGCTATTCCCACTGTTAGTGAAAGTAGGAGACGCTCAGAAAAGGAAGGATGAGGACGACAGTGACACCTATGACAGCTTGTTAGAAAGGTTGCTTGCAGAGCGTCCACCTCTATACAATCCAAGTTCGGAGGAGGGAAGGCAAGAACTTATGAAGGGAATGGGGGAACCACAGGCGAGTCCTAGTGCAAGAGTAGTGGGAAAGATTACATCAGGAGCGGAAGGAATAGGGACACAAGCATCAAGGAGTGCAGAGATGAATGGAGCCCACACTACTACACGGTTACCGGATGCCCTTACGGTGCCGGTCACCATTGGTCCCATAGTGTGAGTGTATGACCCAAGTCAGACAGAAAATAGTAGTCAAACACCGTCAGCAGTAGGAGAGGGTACCAGTTCGGGAGGAAATGCTGCAGAGGCTAGTACACCATTGCCAGCTACTGCAGACTCTTCAAGAGGGCACATTGAACCTAGAACAACAAGATCAGTGTCACTAGCAGATTCACATTCGGTCTTGAGGATGTAGGAAGTCCCAGTCAGAGGTCCTATGGGAAGGACGACAGGAGGAGTTGATCAGGGAGCGTCTGGGAATCAAAATGTCCCATGGAATATGGCCGAAGGGAGCCACCACGGAAATCAGAGTACTGGGAGTGGAGAGTTGAGTAGTACCTTGAGTCAGGGAATGATTAAAGCGGCAATAAGGGCCAAGGTGCTGGATGTAGTGAGGTTAAAGGCGGAAGCGGATGAGATGATAAGTGGAAACTTGCCTCTGGAAAGGATGGAACATTATGAACAAGATGAACTATTGTTTGTGGCAAAGGCTGTAACCCGAAAGGCAAGGAAAGCTCATGAGAAGTTGACAGAGTTAGCACAGAGGTATGATGTGGATTTGTCCAAAACGAAAATGTTACAGGGAGGCCATAGGTTAAATTACAGTGATCAGGAATTGGAAGAGAAAAGAGTCATAGGATTGAAGACCCACATTCGAGAAATGATTGTAGGGATACATGCATGTAGCATGCTTGACAAGTGGGAAGAAAGGTGGTCCAAGAAAAAGAGTGTCAAGAAGGGCATAGGAGATACGCCGCCTCCAGGAGGGGGGACAGCAGAGGCTTACCCGTTGCGAGAGGTACCGAGTGGAGGGTATGTGCATGTGCCTTGGAGCAGGGGTGATTTGGCAGCGTTTACAAATGATTTTCCTTGGCTGAGGGAAAAGCCTGTTGAGTGGTACAAGCAAGTCGATCGCTTTGTCAAGATTTCAAAAGTACTGTGGATTGATTTGAATACCTTGTTTGACACTGTGGTACCAAGTGATTTATGGTCTGCTTGTAAAATTGCTGGTGAATGGCCAACTTCAGAACCTGAACGAAACCCCATAACGCATGGTCCTTCACTCATAGTTATGAAAAGGTTCCAGCAGGTAATCACATGGTTACAGTAAAAAATGTTGCCACAAGATATTGATTGGGTTAAAATAGATCGAACGACCCAAGAGCCCTAGGAAAAAGTTCACGCTTATTACGAAAGGCTCTTGCAAGCCTTTAAGCAGTACAGTGGATTGGACACACTAGATTCAAAGGACATGGGACAGTTTGTTTCCAAATTTGTCCTAGGACTAAGACCAGAGATTAGCTTTATGATCCAACAGCACTTGATCTGTTGGCAGAACAAATCTGTGGATGAGATTTTGCAATATGCCAGATATTGTAGTGATGAAGTAGACTCGAAGCATCGGAAGCTCAAGGATAAAATGATGTTAGTCCAGATGAGGAATGCAGAAAGGGTGGACCAACCACAGTCGAATGGAGGAATGTTAGGGAGAAGGCAGCAAAATAATCACGGAGGAGCTCATAATGCATCAGGTCAGGGAAGAGGAAAACCCGCAGACCCCAAATAGACATTGGTACTCTAAAGAGGACCACTGCATGTCATTATTGTCACAAGATCGGGCATTGGAAGCGCAAGTGCAGGTCAAATCCGGCTAATCAGATCCCAGATGAGGAAGTGGCACAGGCACCCGAGGCTGTAAATACCACAGCAAGGCCCAGATCTATGAACGGGGGGGGGGTTTGAGTCCACAAGTACAAGTTCCCCAACCTCTGAGAAACCCTCAAGGAAATCGGACGTACCAGCAGATGCCATTCATTGAGACGTTCGATGAATTTAATTCAGACCCGTTACAATGACGGTGCCTGAGGGGGGAGGAAGACTGTACCCTTGGAGCAGTCTTGGAGGCAGACCAGAGAGGACCGTACGTAGAGGCAGATGTTGATGGTCATCCCATCACCTTTTTGATTGATACTGGTGCTACCCGTTCTACTGTGAGATCTGCAGTAGTCTCAAACCTATCCCTCTCGGGACAATCGTTCCAAGTTGTAGGAGTTGCGAATAAGAAGATGACCAATCCATTGACAGATGAGATACCTGTGAGAATAGGAACTTTCCACGATCGTCACCAATTTGTGATGTGCGATTCGAGCCCAGTCTGTTTGTTGGGACGTGATCTCTTGTGCGAACTGAATTGTACCATCTATTGCACTTCTAAGGGAGTGGAATTGCAGACTAATGATGGTGACGTTGCATTCAAACCAGCGAATCAGAATCTCTGCCTAGAAATGTACCCTGTATTGACAGTTGAGGATTTACCGCTCAATCTGAGAGACTCAGTTTCCCTGGATGTATGGGATTTCACAAGGGAAGAGATAGGATTGATCAAAGGGATTGAGCCAGTTAAGATCCAGATTAAGCCAAACGCTGAGTTCCCAAGAACGCCTCAGTACAATCTGACGCCGGAAACGGGGGAAGAAATCAAGCCCGTAATTGAGTCCATGATTGAACAGGGAATTTTGAAGGAGATAATGGGGAGCCCATGCAATCTCCCTATAATGGGACTGCAGAAGCCGAGTGTGAAGTTCAGTATCGTGCAGGACCTGCGAAGGGTCAACACGATTGTAGTTCCATGTTGTCCTGTGGTACCGAATCCGTCAGTAATCTTATTTCAGATCCCATGTGAAGCTGAATGGTTTACGGTGATTGACTTGTGTCAGGCATTCTTTTGGATACCCTTACACGAGGAAAGCCAATTTTTATTCGCTTTCCGTCTGGAAAATCGTGTGATAACGTGATGTCATATCCCACAAAGGTATAAAGAGAGTCCATCAATTTTTAATCGGATTTTTACAAAGAATCTTGAGAGTTTAGTGCTACCACAGAATTCATTCCTTGGGCAGTATATTGATGACCTCTTTATTGCATCCGAAACAGAAGACACTTGCAGGATCGATACTGTTGCTTTGTTAAATTACTTGGCAGAGAATGGACACATGGCGTCCCCGAGCAAGCTACAGTACTGTTTGACTGAGGTTCAGTATTTGGGTCATCGCATTGAATAAAGCAAGAGGAAGGTGTCACCAGACTGTATTGAGGCGATCATGAACATGACTGCGCCTACCACACAAAAGGAAGTCTGGATGTTTTTGGGAATGGTTGGGTACTGTCGTCAGTGGATTCCCAACTTTTCGTTGAAGGCGAAACCTTTGCGGAGATTGACACACAAGGATGTGAGTGATCCAGTACCATGGGATAACGACTGTTTGGTTGCCTTTCTGGAGCTGAGAGAAAGCTTATGTCACGCTCCGGCTCTAGGAATGTCTGATTACAACAAGTCCTTCTCACTATCTGCCTGTGAGCGAGAGGGTTGTGCACTATCAGTACTCACACAGATTCATGGAGGTGTCCGTAGACCAGTTGCCTACTTCTCAGCTACCTTAGATCAGTAGCTTCAGCGTTGCCCGGATGTCTCAAATCCGTTGCTGCAACAGGTGTCAGCATTGAAAGGTGTGAAAGTATTGTGATGGGTCATCCTCTTACTGTTTATGTTCCACACTCAGTTGAGCTTCTGATGACGAGAACCAAGACACAACATTTGACAAATAACAGACTCACACGCTATGAGCAAATGATACTCGCCTCAGAGAATGTGACTCTGAAAAGATGTTCTGTATTGAATCCTGCTACTTTGATGCCTCTTCCAACTGTTGATGGTTAAGATTGTGAGGACCAAGACTGTGTCGATGTGACTGAACTTTGCACCAAACCGAGACCTGACATTGTCGATGAACCTCTGTCTGAATCTGATTAAATCTTCTTTGTAGATGGTTCATGCTTAAGGGACAATGCGGGTCATCTGAGAGCAGATTTTGCTGAATGTACCATTTCTGGGGCTGTGGAAGCTGCTTGTTTACAGGGAGTATACTCCGCACAAGTGGCTGAGATCATTGACTTGACACGTGCATGCCTGGTCGCTGATCAAATCCGAGTCACCATCTACACCGATAGCCAGTACGGATTCGGTGTGGTTCATGACTTCAGACAGCTATTGTCACAGAGGGGGTTCCTAACGTCATTAGGATCTCCCATCAGAAATGGGGAATATGTGAGACAACTGTTGGAAGCGTTACAACGTCCAAAAGAAATTGCTGTGGTGAAATGCGGGGCTCATGGGAAGGGAAATGACTTTGTGACTCTTGGCAATAGGTATGCCGATGAGGTTGCACGTTTTTGTGCTGAACAGGGATGCATTTTCACTGGAGAGTACACGGGGAGAGCACAGAAAGAACCGAGCTCAGCATGATCTTAGCCATAGCGGACACTTGGGACGAGGTCAAGCGTCTGCAGGGAGATGTGTCAGAACAAGAAGAAGCTGGTTGGATCAAAGCAGGTTGTGAAAAAAGAGATGATGGTATTTGGGTTTCAGCTGATGGTCGAGCAGTGTTACCAAATGGAGCAGTTCACATTGGAAGGGACGCCATGGTGCGAGTGTTCAGACAGATGTGGTTTAATCCACGGTTCCATGCGTTTGCAGAAGCAGTATGTCATAGATGTGTTACGTGTCAACAAATGAATGCTGGAAAGAAGACTGTGGTTGCATTAAGTCACATTGGGAGATCTGGGGGACCCTTCAACAGGATCCAGCTTGATTTCATTGAGATGCCTAGGTGTAATGGATTGAGGTACATTCTGGTTGTGGTGTGTGTCTTTTCAAGGTGGGTAGAAGCTTATCCAACACGAAGGTGCGATAGTCTCCCAGTAGCAAAGTTGTTGCTTAGAGAGCTTATTACTCGGTTCAGATTTCCAACCTCACTGAAGTCGGATAGAGGAACACACTTCCATAGTGAGATCATGAAGCTGCTTTGTGCTGCATTACAAGTTGATCAGAGACTGCATTGTAGCTACAGGCCCGAGGCATCTGGCCTAGTGGAGTAAATAAATGGAACTCTCAAGATGCAAATGGCAAAGATGTGCTCGTCCATGTCTGTGAAATGGCCTGATGCGTTGCCCTTGGTGCTGATGAGTAGTCATAGTATCCCCGATAGGAGAACAGGTCTCTCGCCCTATGAGAACCTGATGGGGAGGACGATGCGCTTGCCAGCAGTGCCGTCTACAGCCTTGATAAACATCACAGATGATTTGATCCAAAGGACTGGCTGACGTGGTCCGTCCTCGAAGGATCTGTGCCACGACTTGTGCCTGGGTGACTGGGTGCTCGTTCGCAAGCATGTGTGGAAAAGCTGTCTTGTTGCTCACTGGAGAGGTCCATATCAAGTGATTCTGGTGACAAATACGGCTGTGAAGTGCAGAGGCTTGCCGAACTGGATTCATGCCTCCCATACCCGCAGAGTTTCAGAACCCTCGGAGGAAACAGCTCCTCTCCCAGAAGAAAATCCAGCTGTGGTTGCGAGACCACAGGAGAGGGCAAGCCAGGCTGTGAGGGTTGCTGAAGAAGCTGGTTGCCCACCAGAGCAAGCTGAGGGTGGTCACGCCACACAAGGCCCAGGTAGTGACTCTGAGGGAGATGGTAACGTAACATTGTGAGTGGTACAGAGTCAGACTCAGCTGAAAGAACTGGTGCGCAAAGTGGTCAGGTGCAGCGAAGAAGAGCAGAACCTGCAAGTGAAACGTGGCCTGTGAGACAGAGAAGGCTAAACTTGAGACTGGCATCTGAAAGATATCTTGCTCCAGTGTCTGAAACGTCTGAGTCAGAGCCGAGTGACGCAGAACAAGCACAAGAAAGCATGAGGAGGTCGAGAAGAGCAGAGTGGACTTGTCTGATCGCAGATGCCGGGAGCAGTTGGGACCGGGAGACTGATATCTTTACGATTGATCAGCAGACCCCCAGAACTGAAAATTGATATTGAGCTAGTAGTCCCTGGACAGAAAATCGAGGGGGTGCTGACAGTGACTGTACCGAGACATCCGATTTTGAGCAGAGTGCGAGTTTTGATTTTGCTAGGTTTGTCCTTTCCAACTTTTGGATACCAGCCACCAGCACAGGAAATTGCAGCTGTTCGTTTGGAGATTCTACAACGTGTCATTATTGAAATTGGATCTGAGCTTATAAGAGACTGTTGATTGAACTGTGAATTGTAAATAAAGCTTGCTTTAAAAAGAAGATAACCTAGGTCCGAATGGAAGAAGAACAAATTTAGGGATTTTCCGTAGAAGAGGAAAGAGGGCTAAGGAAGTCTTTTTGAACTGTGTTAATAAGGTACAACGAACTGTGAATCAATTTCTAGAACTCCAACGAACTGTGCGTCGCTTGGTTGAACAGCGATCTGAGGAGGAGAAAGAGAGTTTTGTTGATCATCTTGCTGTGCTAAACCAACAATTTTAAAAATGGAGGGCCCGATTCACAGAAGTAATTTAGTAGTAGTAAAGTTAGACTTTTGGTCTAAGTTAGACTTTTAGTCTAAACTTAGACCAAAAGTCTAACTTTACTACTCGTAAATGCCCTTTTTGAATACCGAAAGTTGTAAAGTTAGACTTTCGTCTCAGATTACTTCTGTAAATCGGGCCCGGAGTCTAGAAATTCGAGTTGTAGGTCTAAGTGTGTGATAGGTACACTCATAGTAGGAGTGATCATAGTGATAACAGTAGTTATTATTGTGTCTGTAAAAAATTCACATGAAGCTGAAGTTGAAGGGGTAGGAGTGCAAGGGACAACCACACCTGTTACTTCTAGCACAAAAGGGGGTGTCATAGGAGCTGAAAAGGCTATGCTAGATCAGACTAGTCGTATGTTACAAATAGATTTGTCTAAAGGTGATTACACGCTTAATGCTTATGCAAAACTGCTATATGAGCACGATGGATGTGAGAGACTGCTATGTGTGCATGTGGTTGCCTGCGTCTGTGGAGGAGGATATCCGTTATCACCACCTTCATTTAACGTATGGTATTTCTTGTAGTTTGTTGCTTTGTATGTTTTACGGTAAGGGTCATTATGAGTATTATTTCTCAAACTATGACTTAGTACTTTCAGAAGTTCCAGCCTACAAGCACTAGAACAAATACGATTATTACAAGCAGGAAGACAGAGTGGGAAAGTATTTCATACCTACCATTACAGTAGATACAGCTTATGCACATCTTCATAATTTAACGTGCATACTAACAGACATAGAGAAGAAGTTTATAGATCAAGTGGAAGATAGACATAGACAACTAGTGGCAAAATCTGATAGTAGAGGAGGAAAGGTTGAATGGACCCAGGAAGAGTTGTCTCACAAAGAGAGGGGGAGTTCTGGTCCAATAGCTTTATATTTTGAGCAGAGGGGGAAGCTTTGTATCCGACAGGTACAGACGTATTATGATAAGGTTTTTGTGGGACAGAGCATGTGTGATCACATCTTCATAATTGAGGCCACTGCGAAGAAGTTCCTGCACGATGCGGTAAAGGTGGTGCCCAATGTGTATTTTGTGTGCGAAAGAAATGCCTTTGTGAGGTTGCCTCTAAATTGGTATGGTACGTGTTACGTGGCTGTTGTGTTCCCCAAGATATACCATGTAGAGGATTTGTGGCCTTTAAAAGGTGGATTACATCATAGAGAAAAGCGAGGTGCAAGTGCAGGAGAAATTGTTGGAGATGTATTTGGAGCAATGATACCAAGCCTGGGAGTGGTTCTGAATGATATAAAGATTAGACGATTGTCTACCATTGTGGATAAGTTGTCAGCAAATACAGCTCAGTCTTTGTTGCTTGTAGATGGAGAGATGGTGTTGATAAGGGCTATGGTGATGCAGAATCATCTTGCTCTAGATGTGCTGTTAGCAAAAGAGGGCGGAGTCTGTAAGGTATTGAGAGTTGAACAGTGCTGCACTTATATACCGGACAATAGTAAAGATCTGAAAATGTATATAAGTAACATCACTGAAATTCACCATGAGGTGCATGATTTGGCCACAGAGGGTGTTTGGAGCAAGGTTGGGAAAGGGTTTGGACAGATTGGAAGTTGGTTTGCCAACCTTGGGAAAGGAATCCTTGGTTACATCTTGATGCCCATCATCATAGTAGTGGTTTGTGTGATTATCCTGTTGGGCCTAGTCAAGGCTTACAAGTGGCATAAGGCAGGACAGGCTGAGAGATCTCTTAGGGAGCGTGAGAAAAGGATGGAGGGACTGCAGGAAAGTCACTATGAGAATCTCAAAAGCCTAGAAAGGTTTCGACAGGGAAGAAGGGCTACAACTTCTGTTTAGGTCAGTTCTTTTTACAGGGAGTTGTAATTGATTGTGATGACACTTGTCATCAGAGGGGGGACTGATGGAGCGCGATGGTCTTCTTTAAATTGTAGGCGTACATTATATTCACGAGTAGTCTGCACCTACATTTATTCCATTGTCGTGTTAACAGTTGGTCATTAGGGTGTGTTCTGTAATATATGATCAAAACGGGGGAGGGAGGGAGAAGCGATGGTCCATTCAGCTTCCAATTAGTATACAATGATCAAAGGAAAATGGACCACTTGTACCTGTATGACCAGGGTCATGGGCTGTTGGTTCCTTTCATAAAAACCCTCATACACTCACGCAGGTGGACAGGCAGTATATCTTGGTTCTCCGCCTATTCGTGACGTGACAGCATCATCATAGGGTTTTATTTCTGGTATGCTGACCTCCACCAGGAGGTTGACCCACTGGTAATTCAGTAGTGTCCAGAGACCAAAACAATTTTAAAAGAGTGGAGTGCTCAAGTAAAGTGAGGTTAAAATTTCCTACATCACCATTTCGGGAAAATCTTTTATTGTATGGAGATATGAAAAGGTTAAAACAGAGGTGTGTGTATATGGATCGCGTTACCAATCTCACGCACTAGTTAGTCCGTATGTGAGGTCGACATGTTTCAGCCCCTTTCCGCCCAGCCGGGTCTGGGGGTTTTCTTCAGGACCTAGAAAGGTGAAGGTTGCTATTTTTGGGCAATCATGGAGAGTGGGTCATTGACTTACCACTTAATTATCGGAGTTATCAGGTCATTAGTACCTGAAAGCACCCTACTGTGGGCCTCCGTGGGAGACCGGCGGGACTCTCCGAACCTGCTGCGGCCTCTGGAGTCTTGACTTGTGCTCGTTCTGTATACGGTGCCCCGGGGCACAAGGCAAGACTCCAAAGGCCGCAGCAGGTTTGGAGAGTCTCGCCGGCCTTGTAGACCTTATGTGCTTCATTCTTATGTTGGCCGATTTCTGTAGGCCTGAAATGTAGTCTCCCTGACGGCTCTCGCAGTGGGGTAAGGAGATGAATATCATGTGTATATTGGATTTGTTCTGTTCTCATGTTTCTGTTGCAGGTGGAGAAAGGCGTCTTTGTTAGTCAGAATAACGTCTTTTGTTTTAGGAGTTAGGCTCAGGGAGGAGAAGATACTTTTATGCAAGAAAGCTGATAATTGGGAGCCGGTGTTCTTTCTCACTGAAGGAGGCTTGGGAATCAAGGTCATTGAGCCAGGAGATCGTAGTATCGAACCTAAATGGAAAATCACCTATGAGAAGTGTCCCGCAGGATGAGGTGATCGAGATGCAAGCAGTGGGCGTTTTGAATTAGGGACAGTGCCCCGGGTTGAGTCAGGAGAGGAGGTGAGGAGATTGATGGAGAGGGAAGGAGCATCTTAGAACGAGCTCTGTAGCTTTGGCTACTTGACCCATACAACGTGAGGGTACTTCTTAGGAAGTCTTCACGAGCTGACACCTTTTCCTGATCTTGCCTGGGGAAATGTTAAGTAGGGATGTCACGGTAGTGATAGTGTAGGGATAGACTAATCCTTGTCATGTATTTTCCCAAATGAAGACAGATATTGACGTAGGGGCAATCATTGCCTGTGCTCTGGTTCTGGAACTTGTCATTCTTTTTATCATCCAGCGTCTTCATCTCGCCCGTAGATTTGGATTTGTATTAGTTCCAATGTACTTTTACAACCTCGACTTGAGGTTTGTATGTCCAGTTATTTTTGGCTTTGTAATAAACCCACTAACTTGGAACTCGGAGTCTGTGATTCTTCAGAGCCATGGTTCTTTAAAGTTGTTAAGTTTGCTTTAATTAGTTATTTCTCTCCTCTACACTTCTCAGCAAGCAGCAAAGATTCATTGACCAAGGGTTCCTGAGTTAATTGGTAGAGAGGACCCCAGCCCTATCAGTCCTTAGGGGCCAACAAGAACTCCTGTGACCTCCAGTAAGGCCCCGCAGTGGGATTGCTGAGAGGTGGTGGGAGGCCACACCCCCTTTCTCCACCACTCTGCAAACTTGCCTCTCAGCACACTGTTAGTTGGGGGATGAGGTCCCCTTGCCTCATGAGAGCTTCAGGACTAAAGTGGACTTCTTCGCCTAACAAATAATGCGCCAGGAGGTGGAGTGGAGAAATGGGTTGTGGCCTCTGATGACCTCTCAGAAATCTACCTGTGTGGGTCTTACTGGAGGTAACAGGAGGGCTAGTTGGCCCCCAAGAGCCAGGGGGACTTTATCACCCAACTAGTAGTGCACCAGGAGGAGCGTTTGCAGAGTGGTGGAAAAAGGGGGCATGGCTTCCTATCAGGTCTCAGCAATCCTGCTGTGTGGTACTTACTGTAGGTAATAGGAGGGGTAGTTGGCCCGCAAGGATGTCCTTGGAGGCTAACTACCCCGCCTGTTATCTCCAATAAGTCCCACACAGAGGGATTGCTAAGTGGTCTTCGGAGCGACGCCACTTTCTTCACCACTCTGCAAACGCGGCTCGTGGTGCACTACTGATTGGAGGATGAAGCCCACTTTACTCCTGAGGGACCTTGGGAGCCAAGAAGCCCTCCTGGTACCTCCTATAAGTCCTACACAGCGGGATTCCTGAGAGCTGGTTGGAGGCCCAGGCCCTTTGCTCCACCACTCTGCAAACGTGACTACTAGTAAAAAAAACATAGAAATTCACTGAAGAAACCAAAGGTTACAAGAACATTATAGTTAGGAATTAGCAACTAAAAAACCTTAGAAATTCACTGAAAAAAACAAAGGTTACAGAGACGTTATAGTTAGACTCAGGTTTCACTCGTACAAAACCACAGAAATTCAGCAGTTATAGTTAGCTGGGCTAACTATAGCTCACGCCCGCAATGCACTGCTTATGACCTCACATATTACATCACTCATGGCATGGTCAGTGGCATCACTGATGACATCTCAAATGTCATCACTGATGACATCAGCCACAGATTCTCTGATGCACCCACTCATACCCCAAAATAACCTTATATACACCCACTCCAACTTCCACACTACCATTCTCAAACCCATTGATACACCCATACCAATACCTACACATTCACTCATTCATAGGTCTACACACACATCCGCTCACTCACCCATATAGCTACTCACACTGTCAGTCACCCATAGAGCTACTCACACACCTACTCACTCGCCCATTGTATCAATCACACAGCCACTTACCTATACAGTTATATACACACCCACTCACTTATATATACAGATACTAAAACATACTCACTCACCTATACAGTCACTGACACAAGCACACACTCACCCACACAGCCACTCTCACAATCACTCACTCATACATAGTGACTCATATACTCCAACACTCACCTATACTGCCTTTCAAATATGCAGTTGCTCACCCATATACCACAGACACATCCATTCACTCACTGACACAGCCGTACACATATTCAGTCACCCATACAGCTCCTCACAGATGCACTCACTAACCCATACATCCACTGACTCACCTACTCACTCATCCATGCAGGGAGTCACACACACCCCTTCACCAGTCCACATAGACACTCATACAGGTACTCAGACAACCAATCAATCACCCATACAGCCACTCATGTACCCACTCACCAACCCATACAGCTACTTAGAAACCAACTGACAGACTGATAGACATTTGCACAACCTACTCACTCACCCATACATTCACTGACACCTAATCACTCACTTATGCAGTCAGTCACGCACCCACTGAATCATCCATACAGGTACTCATACACCCATTGCTTCACGAATACACCTTGGTATAAATATTTAGCACTCATAAACTTTTTAAAAACACTCACAGTCACTGGATGATGTCACCAAGGATGTCATCAGCGATGTCATTTGAGATGTCTTAAGTGATGTCATCAGTAATGTCCCTGACCATGTCATGAGTGATTTAATATGTGAGATCATAAGCAGTGCATTGCAGGGGCGCGAGTTATAGTTAGCTCAACCAAGTTTTTGGGCCTGGGGGTCCAGGCCTAGGGGGTCAGGGTGTTTCTACCCTACCCCCTTTTCTTGTTTTTTAACCTTTTTTTCACTGATTTCTTGTGACTCGGTTACCGAGTCACAAGATGGCTGCCAACACTTCCTGGTTTGGAGTGTTGGCAGCCAATTAGAATGGAGCTCGTGCTCGGGAGGAGTCGCGACTCCTCCTCGGTGCTCAGATATCGAAGGGTTTTCTTTTTTTAATTCCTCAGGAACTACCTAACGGATTTACACCATTTAAAAAAAAGGTCGCTTTCTGAACCAAGAGCTACCTTTTTGCCAAATTTGGTGTAATTCCGTTCAGCAGTTCGGGCTGTAGCCTGTTCCAATTTTTCCTATGGAAATTAACATGGGGAAAACGCGTTTTGGGACCCCCCTTTTTTCTCGGCCCCCGCTTGACAAATCACCCCGAAACTTTTAAGACAGGAGCTGACCGGAGCGCCCCATCAGTTTTGAAAATTTCGGAAAGATTCGTCAAACGGCGCCAAAGATATTGGCAAATCAAAAAACGCTTTTCCTATGGAAAATAGATTCTAACTATAACTACCTACTGGCGACCGCCAGTAGGTAATATGTGTATATATATATATATATATATATATGTATATATATATATATATATATATATGTATATATGTATATATATATATATGTCTTCCTTTGGCTTTCTTCCTCCTGAACACCCAATCCGGCGGCACCCGGCCGACAAACTCCACTTTTCCAAGGTGAGTTTTTTTGACAAAATTCCTGTTTATTTGGCTTTCACATGGCAAACAATGCACAGTCCCTTGTCTCAACAATCTCGGACCAACGCGTTTCGGCGAATTGCCTTCTACTATATATATCAAAACAATACCCTTTCCGGCATAGAGTGACGCATAAATTATGCAAAAGAGAAGCAGAGAACTCTGGGTAGTTCTCAAGTTTAGGTGGAATCAGCTCCTGTATAGAGCACTCTCAACACCAGCAACACTCTAGATCTGCTCACCTCAAATATCTGCTTTTCTATTAAAGTCTTTAAGCATAAGATTAGCACAGTGCCATCCATGCCGAGATAGAAAGGGACAAAGTCTTTTGCCATTTCTACAGCAAAGTCTTTAAGCATAGGACTAGCACAGTGCTGTCCATGCCGAGCTGTAAGATGACAAAAGCCAACTACCACTCCAGGCACAGTATTACAGCTTTGAATTGGTAAAATACCAGCCAAGCCAAGCCAACCTGAAATGAGTAAAAGCAACCCCTGACACAGTGTTTCGCTCTACTTAGAGCTCTTCAGAGAGGTATAGCTTTGTCCAGACACAAGGGAGCACCCAGTATAAGTCAAAACAATACCCTTTCAGGCATAGAGTGAGGCATAAATTATGCAAAAAAGAAGCAGAGAACTCTGGGTAGTTCTCAAGTTTAGGTGGAAAGCAGCTCCTGTATAGAGCACTCTCAACACCCAAAAGGCTTTTTACCGTTCGCTAACGGGCCGTTTCTGCGAATCGGCCCGTTTGTGACTGGTAAAAGGCTTGATACATCTGGCCCTGAGTCTTTGAAGTTTTTGTTAGGGGTCTACTTCCTTTTGATGTGATCCCTCCTCTGCCCTTTCTCCAGAAAGCAGACTGTCACAACAGGAATGACTACAAATCTGACCCACAACACAGGCAATGGAAGTGACTAGAGGTTCACACCTGGGTGTCAATCACAGTGATATATGTATCAAGAGGTTATGCCCGGCCCCAGCCCTACTCTTTATGATTCTCTTATCAGTCCCATCTCCTTCCCAAGATGTGCCCTGGCCCCTTTCCAATGATCTTTCTCTGTATCGAAGAGCACCCTTTGAAGTGTACTGAAGAGCCTGCCTCATCTTCCTTCCGTGTGTAGTTCACCCAGCTAACACCAATGGAGCAATCCACAAATATGTCTGGCGGATTTCTCTACCATCTCATGCTCCTCCAGTCAATCCTGGGTCTCCCAAAATGGAATTCAGAATCTTTCATGGATCGCATTATTTACAGGCACACATACACACACCACATGCATCCAACACACACCCACTGCACAGCACTACATACTAATATGATGTAGGCCAACGGAGAGTTAAACACACAGCGGCTGAACTTTACATGAGTGAGCCTGTATGACTCACTCCAGTGACACAAGTTAAAAGAGCCTATTCACTCCTACTGATCACCACTCTGAAGGTAACGCTTCGGGCATCCTTCCCTGGTCCAACAAGTCAGCAATCCTTGAGACAGGCCTATGTCATGGAGCACGCACATGATCCGAGTTCACCAATGACAACAAAAATCAGCAACAGGTATCGAGACATCATTGGAGCTGAGGCACTCAGGGCAGGGGTACAAATCCCAACAAATATACAAATTAAAGAAAAATATGAAGAAACATATTTTATAAATAAATAAAACAAAAAATGAATAATACTAAACTAATTTTGCACATAAAAAACAGAATAAATGAATGTAAAATAAATACACTTCACTGTCTATTATAAAAATACAAAATGTAAAACAAATTATAAATAAAACAATATTAACATTAAAAAAGTAATACAACAAAAAGATTTAAAAAATGTAAACCAATCATAAATATAAAATTAATTTTACAAAGTATATTATTAAATATCCTCATCGATGAATTAACAATTAATAACAATCCAGCAAATAATTTACATAACAATGGGGGTCATTACGATGGCGGACGGATCGCCGCCGCCCGTATGGCGGTGGCGATCCGCCCGCCATTTTTGTTCGCCCGCCTAACATTTCCCCCCTGCCATATTACGATGGCGGTGGGGACCCAGGCGGACGGAAAGACCGTCCGCCAGTAGGCAATCCGCCCGATTGCCTACTGGGTGGAAAAGGCCTGCAATATGGTGGAGGTGCCTTGCAGGCACCGCCATCCATATTACGATGATGGCGGTCTCATGCCTTTCCATGGCGGAGACTCCGCCATGGAAAGGCATGCGGAGAATGCATTTGGGGGCCCGTTGCGGGCCCCCAGGTGGTGGGGGGGGTGGGTGGCTGCACTTGGGGGGTACCCATGGTACCCCCCGACATTTGCATGCACAAGGTGGCAGGCACCGCGCGGTGCCTGTCACGTTGTGCGTGCAAATGCACAACATGCCTTTTTAACATTGTGGCGGGTGCTGAATACAGCACCGCCCGCCACAATGTTAAATATACAGGATGCGACCGCCATGGTGGCGGTCGCATCCTAATAGGCACAGCGGGCCCGCCGCACCTCTTGCGGTCGGTCCCTTTTCCGTTGCGATGGCGAGCGGACTTTGTCCGCCCGTCATCGTAATGACCTCCAATGATTGGCTCAAAAAATACACATAGTTCATTACCAATTAAATATTTAATTAACATAAAAATAATTTGTAAAAAAACAAACATTGATAATTTAAATAACTTCCCACCCTATTCTCCTACAAATCCAGCAACCCACCACCAAATTATAAATTACTATTTAAACTATAGCCAAGAAAAATTCACAAAATACACTTAATTAAAATAACAATTACTCAGTTAAACATTTTGCATAGTTATTTACCAATTAAATATTTAATTACATAAACAAATAGTTAAAAGCAATACATTATAATTCAATTAACTTCCCACCCTTATCCCCTACAACCCCAACAACCTACTAATACATTGTAAATGACTAATTAAATGTAAAAAATATGCAATTACACAGTAAACACTACAAACTATGATATAAAAATGTAAACTAATTACATCAATGATACTAACACCTAAAATTGACATAATAGCTAATATGTATTGAATTAATTAAAACATGATATTTAATACAGCTACATTAAACTAAAGGATATTATACACAACAATATTTTTTAAAAACAGTATACACATAAAAAAACAATATTCTGACCTTCTATTTTTTGTTCCTCACACACTGTAAGCTTTTCCCTGCTTCTGAATGTTTCAGCTAGTTTGGAGTACTCTGTACAAGTCGAGTGCAAGGAGGTAAGGGGGGACCATAAACAAGGCAATTAATTAGTCTTAACTCTTTCTTAAAAGTTATATATATTGTAAACTACATATGTGTGGAGATAAGTATGGTAACCCTATATTTTGATTGTCAATATCTAGGACATGATATTTTTGTACGATGATATTCTAGTACTATGCCCTCACTCCAGCAATCGAGCGCAGCACAGGCTAATGTATTGCCACATATTGTGGACAATAGAAAGGGCAACTATTGGCCTACCATAACACCCCACACCTGAGACATGGTATTTGCCTAAAAAGAAGGCACTGGTTGTTCCTTCAGCAAATAGTTAATTGTTCAGTGCCCCACTCAACTAAAACCAACTAACCTTGTAAGGACTGTCTACAGTCAGGGCCGGCTTTAGGGTGGTGCGACCTGTGCCATTGCACTGGGCGCCAAACTGAGGGGGCGCAATTAGCGCTGTTATGTCCCCTAAATGAGCGCCATTGTCTTCCTCATTTCCACATCTTGTCTCCAGCCAGACACCCACTGATCCATCCAAGCCCTCAGGCGTCAACTCAGCATCCCGGAACTACGTTGGCTACATTTTCTCTTTTAGGCTAGTGGGAGGAGGTCCTTTAGGAGCCCTGTTTTTTAGGTGCTATCTCAGCCCAATTTAGAACTTGTAAGGAAGTTTTGCTATTGTAAACTTAAGGGGCACACACAACTCTGGGCTGATCATGCTATGCACGTGTACATGCTGCGTGTTATGCTCTTGGAGCTACGTTTTGTTAAGTACTGATGCCCGGCTTTCTTTCGGTAAAAGGCACGGAACTAGAGGATGTAATGTATGCAAAACAGCGTTAATGCACCCCACAAAGCGATCCAGGGGGCTTATTTACAAGGCCCTTGCGCCACTTTTGCGTCATTTTTAACATGGTAAAAGTGACGCAAAAGTGGCGCAAGGGGCTTGTAAATCTGCCCCCAGGTATTTAAAAGCTCACCAGAATTGAAATTGAATGGCTCTACTTTTTTCTGCACAGAGCGCTGAACAAGCTATTTTGGGTGCGTTTTCTTTTAATTATGATTCCTTTAACCTGTCACATAACTCAGAATAGGGGCGCTTCGCGGATATTAGTAATTTCCTTCTATTTGCAATTCTTGTGTCAATCTGAACATTGGTATTTTCTAACCCTGGGCAAAGCACAACGCTACGCTCGTGTAGTTTGCGCTACTTCGCACTACACGAATTGCACGTAGCACAGTGCAAACACGCGTAGCGTAGTGCAGCGGTCATTTTTCGCTTGCTCGCGGTCCTCAACGTCAAGTTGGCGACCGCGAGCAAGCAAAATGACATCCCGGCGAGACTTTTTCCTTGTTCGCGATCAGCAACATCAAGTTGCCGATCGCGAGCGTGGAAAATAAACCTCCCGGCGAGATTCTCAACGCGGGGAGGTCAGGTTTCTCATTGCGAGTGGTAGCATATGCTCGCGACCGCTCGCGATGAGAAACTACCAGTCCGCGTTGAGAAAGCTGCCGCTTGAGTAAAAATCTACTCGAGCGGCAGTAAAAGACAGCTCGCACTGTGCAAGATGCCGTTTTCAATGATTGCACAGTGCGGACAAGCATCCGGCACTGTGCAATCATCGCGAACAGCGCACTACGCAGTTCGCGTAGTGCTACGCGTAGCTCGCGAAGTGCACTTCGCGTAGCTTCGCGTAGCGCTACTTCGCGAACTACGCCCAGGGTTAGTATTTTCACCAACTGGGAGCAACATGCCATTTGAAATCCAGGTATGGAAGCAAATGGCAGAACAGCAGACAGCACTTTTCAGTATTATTCAGAGGTCTCCACCCCACCCAAAAAAAACTCTATTGATTCAGTCCTTTGAGGGCCTAATGTACCAAATGCTTTTACCCCTTATGTGTCTAAAGGAAAATGCGTTGATTAATAAGGGCCTAATCTTCTAATACTGTCTTTTTGGACCTTCTGATGCAACAAATGTCAATTTTTTTAAACTTCAAACATGGCTATTTTTAAAATGTGTGCTTCTGATTGGTTCAAGCGGTATGCACTTGTGCGTGCCCACAATGCCTTACATCTGTGTGCACCTCCTGGATTTAGCACTGTGCATATATTGCCCCTCCTGCACTTCTTGCCACTCCTCTACTCTGTCTGCTTCATGTCCAAATGCTTTTCTTGTTTTAACAACTGCAGGAAATGTTACATTTTAAATCATATTATGTGCCCAGAGTGGCACACATCTGAGTATGCTTGATAAACATGACATCAGTCCAGTTTTTACCTGCATGAACACAACAGAAAAAAAGCTTTTTGGGGGTCGCCAACAAAGATTGTCCCACTGGGCACCCCTAATGCTAAAGCCGGCACTATCTATAGAAACTGCTTAGGCCATACCAGCTGATTCATCCAACACAGTGATTACTCCCCAGATTTAACTACATCCATTCTAATGACTGACTTCACTTATCTGTGCAGTCGAATTAAAGTACTAACTGGTTAAAGCTAAACGGTGGTAAGACGGAGGTCTTGATCATGGGGAAAGATAAAGATCTCTGGGGCCCTCACCATTGGCCGCCAGAAATGGGTGAACTTCCCAAACCGGTGCAAACCGTACATAATCTGGGCATAGTGATTGATGATCAGCTGTCCATGAAACAGCAAGTAGCTAAGACCACATCTATCTGCTTCACTATTCTTAAATAGCTCAGTAAGATACTTTGGATGCTGCCTGAATCCACTCAAAGAACTGTTATTCAAGCCTTAATCATGTCAAGGCTGGACTATGGCAACATCCTATATTTAGGAGCAAATAGGGAGTTAGTACGCAAGCTGCAAGTGGTACAGAATTCCGCGGCCAGGTTACTTTGTCATGTACCCAAAACATCCTCCATCATAGGCACTCTTCGTGACCTCCACTGGCTCAGGATTGAGAATCGGACTAAATTTAAGGCTCTATGCTATATGCATAAGATTAAACTAGGCACAGCACCCCATTATCTATGCTCCCTAGCCCAGACATATCTCCCAACTCGTCTACTTCGTTCCTCATCCCAAGCCAAATTTCTAGTCCCCAGATTTAAACTATCACGTATGGGTGGACGTTCCTTCTCCTATCTGGCCCCAGTGTTGTGGAAATTCACTACCTTCATCACTTCGTCATGAAGTTAGCCACAAAATCTTCCGCAATGGCCTTAAGACCTGGCTATTTAACCAGTAAATGCTGTCTTCTCTGTTGCGATTTGTCCTGGCGCCGGGAAACCTCCGGGTAGCTGTGCGCCTTATAAATTTAATTTAATAATAATAATAATAATTGAGGTTGTTTTTTTTTTTGTTTGTTTTTTTCCTGTCCTCATATGCCTTCTTTGTTCCTACTGGAACCTCCAAAACTCCTTCTGATTATAACGTGACCTGCCCTGTTCAAAAGGAAAGGAGATGGCAGTATTCTGGTCAAAGCAAGGGGAAAAGGTTGACTACCATGTCATCACCCCATGTGGCTGCAATCATTGGACTCCAGGAAATACTAGTGGAAACCAACCTAGACCGATTCTAAGGCGTTGGGGCCCCTTTTCCCTCCTCCTAGCCAACATTTCAGGGGATGCCCGAGTTTATTCACTTTCTTTGTTACCAGCCGGTTCATCTCCATCTCATATACATAGAGTACTGAGTCAAGCCACTCTGCTTTGGAGGGGGCAGCCGGGAAAATCCACTATTTACAAATCATCCTTCTGCCCAATAGTAATTAGATAAAATACAAACTGATTACCAAAGTTCAGTTTTACTCCAGTATCTGGTAGCAAACCAAAGTTCATTAATTTGGGGATTACCTCCAACTGTATATGCAAGAGATCTGTTATAACCTTACACACGTCCTTCCAAAAGAGCTGGATAGGGGGGCAGTTGACAAACATATGAATATCATTGGCATCTGTAAGCCCACACTTCTTGCAGTGCATCCCATTTGACCCCTCAAATTTCGATAGTCTCCTCGGGGTCCAAAAGGCTCTATGAAGAGAAAACAAATGATTTCTTCTTAGATACAAAGGTTTAATCACCTTATATAATAACTGGAAGGATACTTGCCACAAGCGTTCTACATTTGTAGGCGGAATTAATCCACCCCACAGCTGCGTTGGCGTATTGTCCCCTTCACCTTGAATGTCGATGATCAGCTTATACCAAGCTGCCACCAGTTTAATTTGTTGTTTGCTTGTGATTATATGTTCTTCCAGATCATTTGTCTCACCTTTGGGCTCTTCCCCCATCTGGGCCCAGCTCTGTAGCTATATACATTTAAACTTAGACACAGTTCTCTTTGTGTTTTGTTGGAACAGGTCCCAGGGACACAACTGTCCTTCCTGAAAGATCAGGCCCCATTCGGTAATTCCTGCCTCCCTAAGACTGACTGCCAGCCTTTCTTTCAAAAAACCTGGTGATCCCGGGGAGTCCCACAAAGGGGCGTACTTGCTATAATATGATAGATTTGTTATACAGCGTATCTGCACCCATAGTTGTGCTGCTGCCTGTAGCCACTTTAATTTGACTTTTTTAAAGAATTTCTGGTGTCGAAATTTAAACATGAATTTGTGCCTGTCTGTTCCCACCTCCTCAAGTAGACTCTCCCACAGGCTCCCACTGCCTGTCCCAGATTTATCTGATAAAAGGAATAGAACATTTTTTAATTGAAAAACCCAGGCACATAGTTGGAAGTCTGGTAGTGCGATGCCCCCTTTGTCGTATTTTTTTCGTAACTTCCTTCTTGCGAGTCTTATTTCTTTAGCCACCCAAATAAAGGAGTCTATCTTACTATGGAGCTGTTGAAATCATAGATTCTTGAAATGGAGTGGAATAATATTAAAAAGAAATGTAAATTTGGGGAGAATGGACATTTTTACTAAGTTGACCCTCCCATATATTGTTAACGGGAGATGTGACCAGGCAGTTATTGACCTATTAGTTTCGGTCATTGTTTTCCTAAAGTTTTATTCCGCCAGTTCCCCTAATGAGTGACTTACTCTTATTCCCAGGTATTTTATCTCATCTTTTATCAGCTTATGTCTCTCCTCCATATTCCAAACCATTACCTCTGTTTTAGTCGAGTTTGCTTCATATCCTGCGACTTTCCCAAACTCTCCCACCAATCGATTCAAGGGTCTCCATTGTAGCTGATAAGTTTTGTGCATATACCATGATATCATCACCGTATAGGGAGATTTTTTTACACCAGACACCAAATTCGAAAGGGGTTATTTGTTGTGCCAATCTGATTTTTTCTGCCAGAGGTTCAATGTATAAATTTAATAAAAGCAGGGATAAAGGCCATCCCTGTCTAGTCCCCCTGGTTATTTTAAAACTAGGGGTTAAATTCCCATTTACCAAAATCTTTGAGACAGGGGCCCTATAAATCTCCTGTCTGGCCCTACCAAAATGTTTTCCCATATTTTAACGATTCAACATAGAGTAAAGGAATTGCCAGTTCACCCTGTTAAAAGCTTTAGTTGCATCAAGTGTGATAATAGCTATGGGTAATTTATGCTCTACGGCCAGATCAATTGTCCTCAATAAGCTGATGACTTAGTTGGTGCATGTATCTGTCCTTCATGAACCCCTTTTGATCTTCTGCTACCAAATTCTCGATCCCTTTACCCAATCTGTTGGCAAGAATTGTAGTGTGAAATTTGTAATCACAATTTAGGAGGGAAATTGGCCTATAGGCCTCACAGGATTTTGGGTCTTTAACCTGTTTTAAAATTTGGGTTACTACTGCTTCCTCCCATGACTTTGGTAGAGGAGCTCTATCTTCCCAAATATCTGTAAATAAGTCCACCAACACTGGGCATAGGGTATCACTAAGCTTTATGTAGAATTCATTTGGGAGCCCATCTGGTCCAGCTGCTTTATTCTTTTTCCCTTTTTTTATCGCTGCATGGAGCTCATTCTGATTTATATCTTCTTCTAAAAATGTGTTCTCCTTCCTTGAGAGCTTCTCCACAGTCTGGCCCTCAACCCATCTATTTAGCTGAGTCTCCGGAGTAAGCAGTTCCTCCATGTACAAACCCCCATAGAAGTCCACAAAAGCTTGCTCAATCTCCTGTCTCTCCTTCAAAGGCTTCTCTGTTTCCCTGCACGTTATCTCATTTATATTATTCTTTACAGCTTCCGTTTTTGTCTTCCAAGCCAGGAGTTTCCCGGCACTTTCACTGTATTCAAAGTGTGCTAATTTACTGGCTTTCCATCATGCTCGAACCCTACTGTCTAGTGTGGCATTAAGACCGTGTTAATGCTCAGGAATTTCCTCCTGCAACTTCTTCATAAGATCTCCCTCTTGTGATGGTTCT
This sequence comes from Calotriton arnoldi, assembly GCA_963921515.1. Classification (NCBI taxonomy): domain Eukaryota; kingdom Metazoa; phylum Chordata; class Amphibia; order Caudata; family Salamandridae; genus Calotriton; species Calotriton arnoldi. Next base: position 6,130,052 of record CAWUFW010000061.1, read on the forward strand.
CTGCACTTCAACTCTAGTGCCATAATCCCTTGTTCCAGCTCCTCGATCATGTTCCTATATTCCCTTCTCTTTCATGCTGAGATACTAATCATAACTCCTCTTATGAAAGCCTCATATGTATCCCACACAACATTTTTAGCCGCTGTCGCTCTATTGATCTCGAAAAACTCACTGGTCTTTTCCTTTAGTCTATCTATTACAGTTTGATTGTTTAATAATGATCTGTCCAACGTCCATCTCCTCTCTCATCCTCCCATCTCCACCTTTATCTCTAGGGCAACTGCAGCGTGGTCAGACAAGTGAGCAGGAAGATGTGTGATACTTCCGACATCTGTTCCTAAGGATTCCTAAGAAGTCAATCCTCGAGCGCTGTTTATATTTTTGGTTATGAAAAGTGAACTGCTGTTCGGCATTATGCATATCTCACCAAATATCGCACAATCCGAACTGTCTCATTAGAGATTTAATATAGCCCTGCATTTTGGGATTAAATCTTGATCAACTGTTATTCGATCTGTCCAACTGATAATTCATTACTAAGTTGAAGTTGCCTGACCATATAATCGGGAATTGAAACTGTATCAGTTCTGAAGCCAAAATTTGTAAAGGTTCTTGGTCGTCGATATTTGGACCATAGTACCCTATCAAAGAATAACGCTTGCCAAATATTTCCAAAACTGCAATGACCCACCTCCCCTTCTTATCTGCTTTTCATTCCAAAATCGATATCTCTGTTAGCTTTTTAACTAATATGACCACTCCTTTCGTATGGCAATTTTGCTCGCTACAGACCACCTGCCCAACCCACCTCAATTTATTACAAACCGTTAAACATTCTACTTTGTGTAAATGTGACTCCTGAAGGATTACTATTTGGGCTGGCACATCTTTTATGTACTGGAAATTGCCCTTCGCCTACGACCAACTCTTAATCCATTAATATTCCAGGACAGGATCTGTATACTACTGTCGTTCATAATGATTTATAATTTGATCTTCACAACACTTCCTAATATTTATACCAACTAAGGCAATAGGACTTTTTTCAGTTTTTTCCCTCTGCTCCCCACCCCGTGCTCCCTTCACCAGCCCCCTCCCTGGAGAACCCACCCCTTTCTTCCTTGGCTAACCTAGCCATTTGGTCCTGTTGGAGAGGGAGATTTATGTACAAAACCCTTATTATGTAAAAAGAGAGAGAGATAGAGAAGGCGGGGTTAGGAAAAGAAAAATGAGGGGAACAAGAAGGGACCAATGGTATAAAGCTACAACCTATTTGAAAATGCAATTTGTCATCAAATATCTAGGGTATAGGTCGAAGGAACCCAACAATTGATTACACCTGAGATCTCCTCTTCCTCTTCCCTCCCACCTTCCTCTTTGTAGCAAAGTCTTTATATTATCGTAGTTCAGTTTTAAGCTTATCCAACAGCGCACCCACTTCCACATGGTACATTTTAAGTGATACATTTTATTGTTAATCATTACTCGAAGTGTGACCGGAAACTTCAACTGAGCGGTTCTACATAAGCTCCTGAAGCTCTCCAGTCTCTTCCTTAGCTCCCACTGCCTGTTCAGAGTTGCTTGTGATGCATCTGATCTGATGTTAAAAGAAACCCCTTCTCCAGACAGAACTCCAAGCCTTGAAGCTGTATTCAGAGGTTTGTCCTTGATAGAGTAGGTAAGGAAATTTGCGATTATTCTGTGCGGCTTTGTTTTACCTGGGACTTTCCTGAACGGGTCGCGATCTACCCTTTGTATGTCCTGCATCAATGACTCAGTCGAACCTTCCCACACACTGCTGGATTTTAGTAGATTTACTACAAAAGTCTTTATGTCGCCCCCTCACTTCCTTCCGACACATTTAAGATTCTAACATTATTGCGCTTGGCATTGTTTTCAAGAGTTTCCAACTTATCTTGACAGTCTTTGAGTTTGGATTTTAGAATAATCATTTCCTTTCTATCCCTCGTAGCACCTTCCTGCAGTTCTTCCACTGATGCTTCTAGAGCATGCGTTCTTTGAGATAAGGTCTCAAATTTCTCAGCTAAAACTTCACAGACCCCCTGGATGTCCTCCTGGTTCACTTGAGATGTAGCAAACCCAATTTTAACCTCCTCTGCGAGTGATTTCATAAGTTGCTCCAGTGGGCCTATCTGTGGGACGGGGAAGGTTGGGAGGAAGGAGGCAGTCCCAGATTGCCGTAGTTTCAGCCGCAGTCCATGCAGTTAAGAGCGGTGGGGCGGTGGGGCCGGGTGAGGGGGGATTTCAACGGACGATGACGAGGGAAAATTAATTTTTTATTTAATTTTCCACCGTCATTGTCCGGTAAAATCCCCCACCCACCCAGCCCCACCACCCCACCGCTCATACCTGCACGGGCTGCGGCTGTGTAGTTCTTTCATTTGAGCATAAGTTTAGGGGGGTGTGGTAGTTGGCTTATCTCTGTTACAGCCCCCTTGGCTTTTCCTACCGCCAGGCTTGGGTCCGGAACTCACTCCTTGCTAGAATCCTTTTCTCCAAAAATCAAAAGAGGAAAGGAAGAGCAGAAGTTTTAACGAGGTCCTAAACCCAAGCTCCTCCCTGGGAAAATACCATGAATCTCAAGATAGGGTTAGTTCTTCCTTAAAAGTTAAAACCAGAATTTTCCCTCTGGAACTCCTTTTGCACACTTGGTCATTTACTCCTCACTCATGCCAATCACCATCTGATGCATCAATGTTCCCCCAAGATTAAACTAAGAGACTCTAATAAGAGTATATAAGCACTATTGTGCGTATTTAATAGATCAGAAACTCAAATCAGTAAAAATGTATAATACAAATACAAATACAAATCATCACAAATAATTAAACATCACAAATAATTAGACATTTTGAATATCAACAAAACCAATCATGTATACAAATACACACAAATTCTTAAAAACCATTAAAAACCTAGATTCTCCTATACATATCAATTGCAAAATAAACCACCCCACTGGACAGGAAACTACCAGACAATATAATTTGTCTTGCAACTGTTAATTTGAACACTAATGTAAACAGCATTACGTAGGAGCTCTGTCCCTCTGGATTTGTAGAGCCCCTCTCCTTGTTTTCAAGATTAGTTCTTCCTTAGCCAAAGTGGGGTCCCTAAAGGTGGACCACTGTGGCTAATAGTCCTGTCGTAGGAAGACCTGTAAGTCAGATCTTGGAGTCCTCACACACCCGTTAGCGTCTCATGCTTCATCATTGGGCGCTCCTCGTCAGGCCGGTGCTGCAATGCCTGACGGACCTGGGGGTTCATTGTTGGAGATCTTTTTGATCTGAGGGTGCCGTAAAGATGAATGGAAGTGAGGGAGCTACCTAACAGTGTAACTAGTGAAAAGTGTGAGTGGTGGTTAAAATAGGCTCTGGTATCCAAGGAACAAAGTTTTATAGGGAGTAGATACCAGGTCTAACTAAAAACAGAACCAGGATAGCTTTCCTTTTTGAACTGCACTGAGGTATTCCCTTTGAGCTTTACAATTAGTTTTTTGGTTGCTTATAGAGTTTATTTCACTCTTGCTCCAAATTTTGAGATACTCTTTTCATGTTGGCCATATATTTTTAGCCTTCCTTGATATTATCCTTTTTTTAGTTGAATGGGTGCTACCATATCCATCAACATCTTGGTCATTTTGTGATGTTAAACATTTAGGAGCTCATCCTGGGTGGAAGAGGATTTGGAAGCAGTGAAAAAAGTCATGGAGCCTTGCAGGATATAGCTTATTTGTGAGTTTTAGTAGGGTTGAAATAGCCCATGAGAGGTTTTTGCAGACTCCTCCATTGATGGATTAATAGCCGAAAATTGACTGACGGAGGCATTTCAACCACAACTCTGCCAGCCCAATTATGATGTTGCTTACTGATGGCATAACCATGGCGATTAAACCTCCACGCCTGACCTGACCTGGTGGATTCACCTATAAAACGTGGTAAACTGACCTCACCTACCTTTCCAACTCGACTTTTCGCCATGAACCTGATGTTGCAAGGTGTTGCTTACCTGCTGCTCAATATTGATGAGGACCAACCACGTCACTGTGATAACAGGAGATGCGCGTACTTACATTTTTTAATCTTCATGTTTCAATTAATGTACCCATTCTGAATTGTCACGTAGTCGGTTTATTTTTCCTAAACCTGCAGTAACAAAAATTGCCATCACTTACTAAAAGTAATGTGTGATACATATGTAATTGTGTCCTATACCCTTTTGATGTGAAATAAGTCATTTATACATCCTTACACACATTTGCGCTCATACACGCATTCATCTCAAGTGTAAATGTGGTGTAAACCTCTGTCGGCATGCGGAAGTGCACACCGAACATCCAATGTAGATTTGACATTTATTTGAATATCAAATTACAAATCTAAATAAAACGACATACAACGTTTAAAAACACTTACACTTATATGTGTATGTCATAGTGACTTTATATTGCAGTTGTTAATCCATATTAAATTCAATTATCATATCTCATGGGTCACTTTGCTATTCTTCTAAGAGTCACCCCCAAATCTTTGGCTTTCACCGTCCTGTTATCTGAACATTTTTTTGTTTGTTATGGGGGGGTGGCCAGTCAAGATGGCTGCATAGACGTGTCTCTCAGTTGCTTCCTGTATGGTGATCAGAATCATGCGGCATCCTCTGCTATTTAACCTGCTACTGTCCTTGCAGCGGCGCTGCTCTTGCCCTGGAGCTGTATGGCGCCTACATCTATAGTGGCTGGCCGGCACTGGCCACTACAGCTGAGGGCTCCTGAATGTGGATCAGTGCGAGGAGACTCCGGTAGCCCGCATGAGTAGGGTGACCAACCGTCCGTAAATTTCACGGACTGTCCGTAATTTGGACCTCACGTCCGTTGTCCCTGAGGATCCCTTTTATGGACGCCTTTTGTCCTTAATTATGGCAATTACAGGGAGCAGCACTCCTCCCCTGCCAGAAGCCTCAGCTCCCTGAGGGGGCCCGCCTCGCACTCAGGGCCGGACTGGGAACTGAAAGCAGCCCTGGCAAGTTTTGCCAGACCAGCCCCCATCCGGCGCGTAGCGAGCGAGCCCGACCACTACTAAGGCGGTTTGGGGGGAGTCCTCCCCTCAAGAAAATTTTGGAAAAAGACAAACCAAAATGGTGAATTTTACAGCACATTTTTCATTACATATTCAATTGTATCAACTTTCAAAGCACAGTAAATAGTAGATGATGACCTTAAAGAGCACCAGGTTACCCACCCTGTCATATGTACCCATAGACATTTTTTCAGAGAGCACCAAAAATAGACACGAGTAGTGAATCAGAGAGAACAAAGTAAAAGTGAGACCAGCCCCCATATGGTGTGTAGCGAGCAAGCGCAGTGAGCAACCACTACTAGAGGGAGTTTGGGGGGCTTCTCCCCCCAAGAAAATTTTGGAGACAGAAAGGCCAAAACAAAGCATTTTTCAACAAATTTTTCATTACATATTAGATTGAGAAAGAGAGAGAGGGAGAGAAATACAGGGATATAAAAGAGAGAGAGGGAGGGATAGAGAGATAGAGAGAGAGAGGGAGAGAGAGAGAGAGAAAAGGATAGAGAGAGGGATAGAGAGTGAGAGAGGAAGCGAGAGAGAGATATGGGGATAGAGAGAGAGGGAGAGAGAGAGAGAGGGGGATAGAGGGAGGGAGAGAGAGGGGGAGAGAGTGAGAGAGGTTTAGGTATAGAGAGAGGGAGGGATAAATAGCGAGCGAGTGAGAGGGAGCGAGAGAGAGAGGGATAGAGAAAGAGAGAGAGAGAGAGAGAGAGAGAGAGAGGGAGGGAGCAAGAGAGGGAGAGAGAGAGAAAGGGAGAGGGAGAGAGAGGGGGCGAGAGAAAGAAAGAGAGAGAGGGATGGAGAGAGAGGGGGAGAGAGAGGAGGGGGAGAGAGAGGGAGCACGAGAGAGAAAGAGACAGAGGGAAAGAGAGTGGGAGAGCGAGAGAGGGATAGAGAAAGAGAGAGGGATAGAGAGAGGGAGAGAGAGGGATACAGAGAGAGAGGGGGGAGAGATGGAAGGAGAGAGAGAGGGAGAGAGAGAGAAGGAGAGAGAGAGAGAAAGGGGAGAGAGGGAAGGAGAGAGAAGGAGAGGGAGAGAGAGAGAGAGAGGTATATATATATAGAGAGAGAGAAAGGGGAGAGATGGAAGGAGAGAGGGAGAGAGATAAGGAGAGAGAAGTATAGAGAGAGAGAGAAGGAGAGAGAGAGAAAGAGAGAGAGTTATATAGAGAGAGAGAAAGGGGAGAGATGGAAGGAGAGAGAGAGAGAGAGGAGAGAAAGGGGAGAGAGAGAGAGAGAGAATTCCATCATTTCACTACAGAACATACCACTAATTTACTTATAATTTTACCCTCACTACACCAAAGCGCCATCGTTGTTCCACATAATGCAATATTGTTTCACTACAGAATAAGGGAATAGTTGAACTAGATAATATAGATCTTATTGTATAACAAAACGGGTATCAACATACTGAATAACATGTCATTACGGTACGGCAGTATATGCCCATTAATGTAGTACAGAATGTCCCCTTGACTGTACTTCCGAATGTAGCCATCTTTGTACCGAATATGACCATCTCTGTGCTTCTGTACTACAAAATATGCAATGATTGTAGTACAGAATATGCAATAAGTGTATTATAGAATGTCATTGCTACCCTACCGAATGAGGCTATTGTACTACAGAATATGTCATAATTTCACTAAAGAATAAGGCTATTAATGCACTGTAGAATGGGCATTAATGTAATGACATTTCGTACTATGGTATATGTTCATTATTGTACTACAGAATGGTCCCATGACTGTACTACAGAATATGCTATAATTGTATTACTAATGCAATCACTCTCCTACAGGAATGAGGCCACAACTGTACTAGAGACTATGTCATCATTTCACTACAGAGAATGGCTATTATTGCCCTACAGAATAGCCATTCATGCACCGCAAAACATGCTGTTATCCTACTGTAGTAAATGTGCATTATTGTACCACAGAATGTTCCCATGGCTGTACTGAAGTATGTGGCCATAGCTGTATAGAACATGAGTATCGGCTAATACTATCAATCAAATATTCTTTATCTATACTATCATCCCACTCAAATGTCCTTAAACAATCAGAGACGGCAGCACCAGACAGATACACAAAAATAACCACACGCGCAGAAAGGCAAACAAGAGGCAATCAGACATTTAATTACACATGGAAACTCTGTCAGACAAGCAGCTAGACACTGACACAGGCAGACAAAGTCATGGTGCCACTTTAGCACACAATGTAGCTAGACACAAAGATCCAGACGGATGCAATCACACAGAGACAGACAGTGTACACACTGTGACAGACACACATACACGTCACAGCCAGAAAAACAGTGAATCGGCTATATCCCAAGAAATACATTAATATGTAAGTAAGTAAAATGTTAGCTACCCAAGAGAACTACTCTCCTCATGTCTATTAAGTAGTTTGGAAACTACTGCAATTGTCTTTTTTGTATAGCTGTTTTTTATATTAATGACGTAGTAAAATGTATTTTTATTTTTGTATAGTAATTTTGAAATTAATGATGCTGTAAAATGTTTCTTTTAGATTTGTATTTTTACGAGTATGTTTTTACTTGGTGATGTAAATGATCATAAATTGATCGAATAAATTACTTACTAGTAATATGTATAAACAACACACACGATGGCACAGTGGTATACAAGTCAAACACATGCTGTCAATCAGACGTACATACAGCACGGAAACAAAGTGACACACAGCAAAGATACAGTGTCACACAATACATACACAATGACATAAAACACGAACACGGTGACACTGCAGCATACAGCACAGATACAGTGAAACGCAGATCAAAAGCACAATGACACATAGCACAGAAAACAGTCACACAATAAACAGTACAGGCTCATAGTGATACAAAGCACATGAGTCATGACGCGCAGCACGGACAGTGATGGACACCACACAGCACAGGGATGCAGCAGAGACCACATCACAGCAAAACACACATCTGTGGCATGCACACACCTGTTGCTGCCGAAGACACCACTGTCACAACATCTAACACACCCAGACTTAACATAGCCAGACACACACACAGACTCATATATCAGACACAAGGCACAGTCACGACGACGACTAACACAACTGCATTTGCTATATCAAGCCACACACGTACCACAGCCACAACTTTACCACAACAGCCAAGCCAAGAAAGGACCATGAGCCAAACTCAGAAGAGACTGTGGAGGTGAAGGTAAGGAATGTCCACAAAGTTACCTCGAAACTGTAGAACTGGTCCCAGAGAAGAACATCTCTCCACAGCCCTGGCCTGGTCCTGTCTGTGGAAATGATTCATCCCGGTTCTGCGCTGCGCAGTGGAGTCAGAGAGAGTGAGTCTCTTGAGACGAGACCGACCGCACCAGAGCCTCCAGTTTGTGAGTGAGAGGCTGGGGGGGCCGCCCGTGCCCCAAATAATGTTTGCTCCGTTTTTTGTTTTTTTTGCACATACCATCAGATTAGGCCCCAATCTGATGGTATGTGCAAACAAATTAATTGGGCCTGTATTACTTTCGTTGGCCGCCCCATGCAGCCCCCAAGAGGCCTAGCAATCACAGTAGGCCCCGATTAAAGTAGGAGAACGAACGAAGCAGCCAGCCTGCATTAGCTTCGTTCTCCTACTTTAATCGCGGCCCGGCCGCCCGCATCATGCGAACCAAATCAAACATTTTAATCATGATGATGATTGTTTGTCACGGACCCTGACGGTGACAATCATCATGGATTCATGATTACAAATTTTGATTTATTGCCTGCAGCCACGGCCCGCGAAAGTCCTGTGACGAGCGTGCAACTCAGGCCACCTCGCTCCGCACTGCCTCCGCCCTGCTCACAACAACAATCAAATCCACCACTGCGCGCGACGCCCGCCCAGTGCCACCACTGCCCACCATGAATGATCATTCATTGCCGACGACTGGAGTGGACGGAAAAACTCACCTGCTGTAGGCGGCAGACAAGGGGGGGGGCTAGAAATAATTAAATTATGGCCGCACGGTCAGGCCTGTGCACGGTGCCTCTGCCTCTCTGTCTCAGTCATCTGGGATGCAGGCAGTCACGCGCACTTTTAATTGCGCGAGGGCCAATGCGCATGCGGCATGACAATTGGTTACCCATCAGCCCCACCCTAAGGGTGAACTGAAGAGTGGCGCGCAGACGCGGCAGAGGAGGAGACAATGCATCTACGCGCTGCGCACAGGCACCTCTTCTTCTTCCTGAATATTAAATCCACTTAGCAGCAGGCTGCCTGCACGGTCTGCACCGGGTCAATGCAGTTGTGCTTTTTTCCCTGCAGGCTGCACCGCGGAGCGGAGACACGGACGGAGAGGAGTAGTAGTCTCAGTCTGTCAGACTCAAACAGACAGTCAGACTACTGTGACTCTCTCTGACTCACGTGACGTCACGGACTGAAAATCGGCACCAGCCACAGAACCGGCCCCCTGTCAGAAAACCGGCCCCCACCCCATCCAGCCTACCGGGGGATTGCCCGGTGCCCGGAATTACCAGTCCGGCCTTGCTCGCACTCCTCCTAGAGCACAAGAGCAGCCCCACCCTGCCCATTGTTATTCTGTATGCCGGCTAATTGCCACATACAGAATGACAATTGGGCAGTCTGGGCTGTTAAAGCATGTGGCAGCCTCCTCCTGCCTTAGTGTACAGCAGGGCATTCTGTTAGATGGATAAAAGGTAAAACGCCCATGCTGCAACGTGAGAAAACAGTTTATATAAAGAAACCTGTGAAACAAGTTAAAAAGAACGGGTTATAGTTCTTTCACTGTCTCATCATTTCAGAACTGACGCATTTTCAATATTATATTCAACAAAGCCATGGTTGCTGCTTTTTTATTTTAAGAAACTAGCAACCATTGACAAAGCCAATAGTCCTGGCTTGTTGTTGGTGTAATGATACTTGCTGTATTATATATCTGGATGCAATGACAGAAACAACATAATACCAGTCGGGCGGAACACTGTGCTAAGCACAGATTTTTAGCCTAGGTTTTTTAAACCACGCCCTTAATTACATCGAACACCCCCTTTGAAGACACCCCCCATTTTTTTTACCCCACTTAAAGCCCTGGAAACAACACCATGTCACCTCACGTCCTGGCACTGTGCATCATGCATGACTCATGACTTCTAAGTTTTCATATTGCCTATGTGCAGGGGCATAGTGAACCCTCCCCCACCCCACCCCACCCCTTGCTTTACGAACTACAGGGAGGTGGAGTTCTTGATGGGCATCCTCTGTCTGCAGCTCTGCAGACAAAGGCTCAGCTCTTAATGTGAAAAGGTGGGTGAGTAAATAAGTGAAGGAATGTGTGAATGGCTGGATGGATTAGTGAAAGGATGAATGGATGAATGAAAGGGTGAATGGATAGATAATGAAAGAAAGGATGGATGGATGAGTGAGTGGAAGGATGGATGAGAGAAAATGTAAATAGATGGATGTATGGGTGGAAGGGTAGATTGATGGGTAAAAGGGTGGATGGGTGAGTGAAAGGATGGATAGATGAGTGAAAGGTTAGACGATGGGCGAGTGAATTGGTGGATGGATGAGTGAAAGGATGGATGATTGATGAATTGATAAGTGAAAGGGTGAATGGATGGATGGATGAGTGAAAGGGTGGATGTAAGGATTGATGAGTGAGTGAAAGGGGGGTAGATGGACAAAAGGATGGATAGATGAGTGAAGAAGTGAAAGGGTGGATAGATGAGAGAACGTATAGATGGATGAGTGAAAGGATGGATGAGTAATAGGGTCAATGCATGGATTCATGAATGGATGAGTAGATGGTTGGGTGGGTGGAAGGATGGATGGATGGATAAGTGAAAGAGGGATGGAGAAAGAAAGGGAGGATGAATGACTGAAAGGGTGAATGGGTGGAAGGATAAGTGACTGGGTGGATGGATGAGTAAGTGAAAGGATGGCTGGATGGGTGAAAGGGTAAATGGCTGGATGGACGAGTAAATAGATGGATGGGTGGAAGAGTGGATGGATGAATAATGGATGGATGAGTGAAAGGGTGGATGGCGGGATGGATGAGTGAAATGATGGATGGAAGGATACATGGTGGATAGGTTTGCAAATGGTTGAATATGTTTGGATATAGATGGGCACACAAATGGAAGGACAGAATGAATGGTGAAAGACTGAATGATAGATAAAAGAATGATTACACCTTGTAGCACCCATTATCTTGAGTAACATTTCCTATACATTGACTTTCACGTTTATATGAGTCATTGTGGGACAGGAATAGAGTCCACCGGCATCTCGGCACCCTAGCCCTCTGCGAAGGTGAATTTTTATTCAAGTTTAGTAATTTTAGCAACCTGTTTTAACTTCACCAAAACTGATATTTTTAAACTCTTTGTATCCTGGGAACACCCACCTCATGTTGTTATGTTAAGATAACTTGTAAAGCGCGCAGCTGCCCCAGCAACGGGGCGTCCCGGCGCTGAGCAAAATAGAGACTAAACAGCGAGTATCCCTCCTAAGAGAAAACAAGAAGAGCCAGGGAAGACATATGGATCAAAAGAAGGGGGACCTAATGAGGGAACAGGTGGGTCTTTAGCGCTTTTCGGAAGGTCAGGTAGTTGTCCATGCACCGGATGTGGGACGGAAGATCATTCCAGAGCTTGGCAGCCAGAACGCGGAACGAGCGACCCCCAGCACGGGCCCTCTTCACACGTGGTATAGAGACCAAATGTTTGCCTGCAGAGCGCAGATGACGCGAGGGAGTGTAGGTCGAGAGCAGGCCAGATATTATGCCAGAGGTAGAGGATTTCAGGATCTTAAAAGCAAAGCAGAGAGATTTAAACTCCAACCGCCTCTCCATTGGCAGCCAGTGTAGCCGCCGAATGGTGCTAGAGGTGGGGCAGCGACTGGGCAAGGCAAGAAGAGTTCTGGTGGCGACATTCTGGACCCTCTGAAGTCTTGAGATCTCGGTCTTATTGACCCCAAGATAGAGCACACTGGCATAGTCCAGTCTGGATAGAACAGATGCTTGCACAATGGTCTGCCGGATGGAAGGGTCAAAGAAACCCAACATGGGTCTAAGACTGCGCAGAATGCCAAGACATGTCGCCGCCACCCTCTTAATTTGAGCTTGGAAGCTCAGCACCGAATCAACCCATACACCCAGATTTTTTACCACCTTTTTTGGAGTGGGGGGGGGGGTCCTAGGGAGGAGGGCCACCAATGCCCGCTCCACAGCTGATGATCCTTCCCGACCAGCAGAACCTCAGTCTTGCTGGCGTTGAGCTGTAGGCAATTGGCAGTCAGCCACTCTGCTACATCCGCCAAGCCACCTTGAAACTTGGCCGCATCATTTTGGCAGTCATTGGAGAGGGCGACTACAAGTTGGGTGTCATCAGCATATGACACGATCGTCAACCCTCTCCTTTTGGCTAGTATGGCCAGCGGCTGGACATACAAGTTAAAAAGTGTAGGGCTTAGCGCAGACCCCTGGGGGACCCCCTGTTTGATGGAATACACCCTAGATGAAAAAGGGGGAGCCGACACTTGGAAAGACCTGTCTGAGAGAAAGGAGGTAAGCCAGGTCAGGGCAGCGCCCGCAATGCCGGCCTCCTTCAGTCTTTGGATCAGGATCTGGTGCGAGACCATATCAAAAGCGGCACTGAGGTCCAATAGGATCAGTGCCGAGGTCCGTCCCTCATCCAGAGCTGCTCTCAGATGTTCGGATACAGCTAGGAGGGCTGATTCAGTGCTAAGGCCGCGGCGGAAGCCACACTGAGAGGAGTCCAGAATGTGATTTTCCTCCAGATAGTTAGACAGAATAGAATTGACATGTGCTTCGGTGATTTTAGAGATCCAAGGCAACAAGGAGATAGGACGGAAGTTCTCCAGTTTAGTCGGGTCTAACGTGGGCTTCTTTAGAAGCGGCATAACAACGGCCTGCTTCATCACATTAGATCCTGTGATCCCTGCTCCGGTCCGCCGCGGCTCTCGGGCCTTTTGCGCGGAGGGCAGAGAGCACGTCCCCACTTCCGGTGGGGGACGGGGGGAAGGCAGCGCTCTAGCTGTGTGGCCAGGTTGATTACTTAAGCTGATGCAGGGGCGGACGTGCACAGCCCATCTGCGCCCATCTGCACTCGTCAGCGTCCGGCCAGGGGCCACGAACCCTGCCTGTCACAAGCCAGACACGCAGGGAGCAATAAGATACAACTCACAAGATATGAAAGAGTTGAGACCAGCCCCCAACCCACTATGTAGACACTCAATTGCGCCACAGAACCTGACAGGCAATAAGATCAAATGCTCCCACTGCAAATGGTCAGTGAGGGAGGATAGCGATTTCTCAAAGGTGCCCCTGACGGGCACTAAGGAAAAACTACGTTGGAAAATGGGACTAATAAACGCTAGGTCCATCCCAGCACATAAGATTGAGATTAGAGGTCTAATCGAGGAAGAACAACTGGATGTCCTATTCATAACTGAGACATGGCTCAAAGGATGGTCCACACCAGACCTTCTAATGACCCTCCCACCAGGATACATTATAAATAGACAGGACACAGTGGGAAAAAACGGAGGAGGAATAGCTATTATATATAAAGACACACACAGCTGTAACATCACCCCGAAACCACTCCTGAACTGTGACATTATATCGTTCCGCATTAGGCTATCACCCACCCAAACCTTCTCAGGGATACTTATTTATCGACCACCGGGGCCCTGCAACACCTTCCTGGAAAACTTCCCAGAACTCATAACAGAGAGTATCATTTCCAAAAGTGCAATTACCATTCTAGGTGACTTTAAAATCCACCTAGATAAAAAGAACGATCCTACCACCCATAGATTTATTCAAGACATGGACGCCATGCAGCTGAGCCAGAGAGTGCAGGCTGCAACACATGATAAAGGGCATATTCTAGACGCAATATTCACCAATGACCCTAACTTAAAAACAGACTCCCCCATCCCAGTACCCTGGTCAGACCATTTCTACATCCCTCTATCTCTGACCATCACGCACCCACAGAAAACAGAGCACACTGTGCCCAAACTGGGTGGGAAATGGACAAGAATCATCCCAGAAAAACTGAAAGAATCCCTAAAGGGACACCCCCCGGAAATGACCGGGGAGGTAGAGGCTGCAGACTCAACCTGGGACGACTGGCTCAGGACAGCGGCAGAGCCCTGTGGAAAAAAAGAGAGGACAGGAACAAACCAGATACAAAGGAAACCTACTTGGGTTAACAGCCATCTGGCCTCTTCAAAAAGAGCTTGCAAAAAAACCGAAAGAACCTGGCGGAAATCATATGATATTACCATAAAAAGACAATACAAGAAAGAGATCAGACATTACCACAATGAAATCAAGATAGCTCAAGCCAGATATTTTCAGGAGATAATAAACTCTTTAAGGTAGTCAAATCCCTCACAACAATAGAACCAGAATCTTCGCCACAATCCTCCTCCAAGGAGAGATGCAATGAACTGGCAGCCTTTTTCAAAAACAAGATCGAACATATCTACAACTCCATGACGGAGAGTGAGTGTAGTCCAGACCCCATGGCAACAAAGCAGCCTCGGTGCCTACAGGGAGACCCATACTAAAGACATTCCCAGCAATAAATATCGACACCAAGATCCTACAAGGCATCAAATCTGGGTCCCCTTTAGATCCAATTCCCCCGCACATTCTGCTACAGGGGTGAGACACCATCCTGACAACCGCCACAGAGTTACTCAACATATCCCTCAGACAAGGGAAAGTGCTGAAATCCTAGAAACATGCCATAGTCTGTCCTTTGCTCAAAAAGCCACACCTAGATCCGAAAGACTTGGGAAACTTTCGCCCCATATCACTCCTACGCATCTTAGGAAAGATGGCAGAAAAACATGTTAATTTTACGCTGTCCCAGTTCTTAGAGGAGAATGAGATACTACATCAGACCCAAATGGGTTTTAGACCAGCACACAGCACCTAATCCGCCCTATTGCTTGTCACAGGAAAATTGAAGGGAATGATTGACCAAGGGGGTGCTGCCGCCATCCTGCTGCTCGACCTGAGTGCAGAATTTGACACGGTGGATCACAAAACAATTATTTTTAGGCTGGAGAGAGCAGGGATCCAAGACTACGCTTTAAGCTGGATAGTGTCATTACTGAAGGACAGATCCTTCCAAACTACAGAATGCGGGCATTTATCGGACAGCTTCGAAGTCACTTGTGGTGTTCCACAAGGCTCCTCCCTTAGCCCCACGCTGTTCAACCAGTACTTGCAACCTCTGGCCGAGAGTGTCCAGGAATTTGGGTTGTCAATCGTAACATACGCAGATGACACCCAACTGGTAGTCTCAGTAACTGGGGACTCCAACTCCAATTACAACCAAGTGTCCCCCTGCATGGAAAAGGTAGCCAGATGGATGACGAGCAGCAGGCTTAAACTAAACGGGGACAAAGCATAACTCATGTTCCTAGGCAACAAGCTGCCTCCTCAAATCACCATGAACTGGCAAAAAGAATTAGGACACCCACCGATGCAAAAGAACTCCATAAAGAACCTAGGAGTGTGGCTAGACCACAACCTCACTATGCAAACCCAAGTCAAGAAACTGGCAGCCACCTGCTTCGGAATGTTGTGGATGCTCCGAAAAATTCTGGACCTCATTCCTGAGTAGGCCCAGAGAACTGTGATACAGGCTCTGGTGGTCTCACGCCTGGACTACGGGAACTCTCTCTTCCTGGGATCACCCAAATATGTGTTGAATAGATTACAGGTGGTGCAAAATGCGGCAGCCAGATTACTCAGAAACACACCCAGACATGATTCAGCGGAAAAGGCGCTGAAAACACTCCGCTGGCTGCCAGTGCAAGCCAGAATTAAGTTCAAAGTTCTGTGCATAGCACACAGAGCCCTAAACAAAAAAGGGCCAACTTTACTAAGGGCCCTGATCACACCCTATACACCAGAAAGAGCCCTAAGATCTTCCTCAGTTCACTTGGCCAAAACCACTAGAATCAGGCGATCAAGATGGGGAGGAAGTTCATTTATGCATATAGCCCCAACACTCTGGAATTCCATTCCCACAGAGCTAAGACTCCTCACAGATGAGATGGCCTTCAGGAAAAAACTGAAGACCTGGCTATTCCCATGCTGAATCTCTGGGTCATGCTCGCTCCTGCTCCGCAGCGCTGGGAAGCCCCTGGGCAGCTACGCGCTCTATAAAACTCACAAACATAAACATTGTCTCTATATAATGTGTGTGTGATGAAATGCACTTCGAAACCCTGCCCTACATACTTGGGATGAGTAACGCTATAAAAGAAATTAAATACACATGAGAGACGGTCTATGTGAAGATGAGCGGCACCATTGGAGGGTGGTAGCAAGGCCGGACTGGCTGGACCGGGCATCGGGTGTTTCCCTGGGAGGCTGGAAAGGGGAGGCAATTTTGTTACTGGGGGCTGGCACTGCAAAGTTCCTTGTATATCCAGTAGTTTTCAATCAACGTTAAAGCGGCCTCACTTATATTCAGTGTGGTTCACCATTGTCTAGTGACTAATGTACCTGCTGGAGCGAGATGCGAGTTTTGAATCGTCTAAGGTAGCAAGATGCGGGCATACTGAAAAACTGTGAAGTGCACGAATGTCTCAACAAATATAAACTTATTTTGACTTGTACTTAAGTGGTTTTCTATTTACTTACTTATATACTATTGCGCGACCTCCTCTGACGTTTCTGTAAAACGTACCTTTTGTCCCGATGTTTTGTCCTGAATTTTTATCTCCTGTCCTGACTTTTTGTCCTGAATTTTTACACTCACCGTCCTGAATTTGCACCCATGCCAGTTGGTCACCCTATGCATGAGACATGCAGCAGGCCTGGGCGATGCGCTGAGCGGAGAACTTGTGTGATGGAACGAGGGCCCACCTGGAGTGGACCGGGCCTGAGAGCTTGTGCGAGCTGCCCACCCTTCCCTCGAGAGTGTGCCGTGCCTGGGCCAAGGGGGCCTGCTGTGAGAGGGGCCCAACGAGGGAGGCACCAGTTACGCAGTGACTCATCCTCAGATGGCAAACTAAGTCGTTGTAGTTCGGCTGAACACAACAGGAGGAGAAGCCGGGGGCAGAGGCGAAATCGGGGGCTCCTGATTGTGGCTACAAGCGCTGGCCCCGAGGATGGCTGACTGTTGTGGTGACCCCTGAGGCGGTGACAGCTGAAAGCCGGGTGGTGATGGGCCCCAAATGTGGACAGCGGTCTGGACCCTGGGGTGACTGAGAATGCCTGGGAGGTGGAGACAAGCCTCACAGCTGTGATCCTGCATTGTACCCTCGGACCCGGCAGGAAAAAGGCAAGGTGTCCCTTGAGGACTTTTTGTAACAGTAGGGAATGAAGCCTTCTGGGCTCAGCTGCAGATAAATAGACGGGCGGTGACCCCATAGTGGGACGGTGGTCCATGGCTGTTTTTGCTGCACTCTAAAAGGAGGCCAGTCCCTGAGGAGAGACGGGAGACGACTGAAGGCATGGCTGCATCGGAGCTGTGTGCTGGCTGATCCCGGTGGGAACTAGGTGCTCTGACTAAGACTGTTCCAGCCCTGTGTTGTATGGGGCCCCCCTGGTGGGGCTGAAGGTGCCACCAATTGGTTGTAGATGCACCAGAGCCACGGAGGAGAGGAGCCAGTGGCTGCCCTGTGGCAAGGAGCCCCTGAGGTTTGGAGGTGGCTATGTCCTGCTGCGGGCGACTGCGCTGGAATGCTGGAGCCTCCCGATGGACCTAAGTGGGGGACGTGAGTAGTGGCTGATCCTCTGTCGCCCAAGGTGAGCAATATATATTACAGAGCCAGGTTGGGACTGCAGGACAAATTGATAATGGACTGCTGAGGTGGGGGCTTTGCACTGCTGTCATAGCTTATTGGACGAGGGTGATGAATGCTGCGGGTGCTGGACTGCCTCTGTCCACCAGAGGTGTGAGCGGGTGAACCGCTGGTGCGGGGGACCCTGCGCTATGGGGGCTGTGTGGTAGTAGGAGACAGCAGACGTCTGAACTGTGTTACTAGGAGGAAGGAGAACGGTGCATGGGCTGCGCAGTCCAATAAAATTGACCAGTATACTGTCATCCACCCTGGGACCCCAGTACCTGAGCCCCCTCAGGAGCAGCAAATTGATGTTCAGGAACCAACCCCTGCCAAGCAGGAAATATTGCCGGCTATGCAAGGGTCTCGAGTTGCACTGGATGGCAAGATGGGCTCAATGGCCATTCAAAATAGTCATCTTCGCATGGACCGGCGAAAAGTTGCTAACAGAACCACAGCTGTGGAGGAGGAAGTTGATGTCTTGAAGAAGGAGATAAAGTTGCTTCACGCTACTGTGGCTGGTCTTAAATGCTGCGCTACACATATGGAGGTGCGCCTAGAGGATGGCGAGGGGTGCTCCAGGCAGAACAATATATGCCTCGTAGGCTTCCTGGAACGCTCAGAGGGCCCCTTGGCGGAACTATTCCTGGAGGACTGGATAATGAACACACAATCAAGCCCAAGTGGCTCTCTAAATTCTTAACAATCAAAAAGGTGAAAAGGGCTCTGGAGGTGGTGTCTTGGCCTGGGGCACCACCTAGGGTGCTAATGACTCAGCTTTTCAAGTATCGCGACCGGGATGTAATCCTGCAACATGCACGCACACACGCACAGCCCCCTTGATATGGACAAGCAAATACAATTTTTTCCAGATTATACAGAATGTGCAAGACCGCTGCAAGAATGTTATGCTAGTCAAAAAGAAATTGAGGGAGTGCAACATTAAATACAGTCTGATGATTGCAGCCAAGCTCCGACTCCAGCAATATGGTCAAACCCATTTTTATGAACCGCCACAGGAGACCATGAACTGGCTTGACTCCCTTGGACACAACCACACCACTGGGTTCCCCACATGAGCATTACGGCATCATTGGGATGGGCCAGAGAACTACAGCAGAGGGCCGAATTCTTGTTTGTCCCGACAGAACTCTGACATCAGCCACACGGGATACTGACGATCAAAACTACTTTTCGCAATTCCGAGTGGTCCCTGATACCCTAAGTGACAGCATGGATCCTGTTTAGGTGGAACTGGACCTGATGAGATACCCTACAGCTTAATGTTGGGACTCATCGGGGATGCTTGATGTACGAGATGGGAAGGAACTTAAAGAGTGGGTGCCGGAGGCCCTGGAGTGCTGGCATGGAGACATTAATGCCAGAATGCCCTGGCGCCCGTAAAAGGGAATATGGGTTTAGAGAGGACAGATGTTACTGTGTTCATCTGCATTGTCTAATGCCTCTACAGGTGTACACCCTCCTACAGGGAGGATGATTTTGCTATGTAAGCAAGGAGCTACTTATCTATTTTTATTTGGCTCCACAGCTGGGGGTGGCCGAGGGCCCGACCTCCCATGGTTCGTTAAGTGCCAGATTTAGACCAGTGTTCTGCCGAGGTTACGGCTCCTTGGGCTGTGATTACACCTATAGTTCTTCAATGTTACACTTGTGGTGGGGGAGGGCAGTGGGAAGGTGATTAGTTCCCTTTTGGCCATTGGTTGTGCTGACTGGAGTCCTGTATATTCTGCCTAGGGGTCAGAGAATGAGCAGGAAGTTTGAGGGAATGTTACAACCAGTTGTTGTGTTATACTGGGGTGCTCCATCCACAGAAAGGCTATATGGTGTTCTACAGCGGAAGCCAGGGTACACTGGGCGGGGTCTGCCAGTTGACAATTATAGATATGCCGGACATAGGAAATAAGTACAAGTTTCTCACGTGGAATGTTCAGGGGCTCAACCAACCTGAAAAGCACAAGAGTACATACCTATTTAAAAAGGTATGGCATCTCGATTACATTACTGCAGGAAATACATGTATGAGGTGAATGCATGGGTTGCTGAAGAAAAAATGGAGGGGTCAAATGTACGCCCCTTCTTATTCAGGGTTCGCACAAGGGGTCCTTATATGGATAGCCCCGTGTCCCTTTCTGAAAGACGCATAACTGTGTAGAACCAGGGGAAGGTGTGTTGTTCTCATAGGCAGCCTAGATGCCCACGAAACATGCCTCATTAATGTTTATGCACCCAATGAGGGCAGTGGGGATTACTTTGGGACAGTGTTGTCGGTGGTGCAGGGCCTCATGATGATAGAGGTTATATTGGCCGGTGGCCTTAATTGTATCATGGACGGAGATGTAGATAGGTCCCCCTCTAGGCATGGCACTAAGTCGAATATGATGGAAGCCCTTAAAGAGGCAATGACAAGCATAGGGCTGGTGGCTATATGGTGGGTCCAGCACCCACAGACTGGACTACTTTCTGATACAGGTAATACTGTGCAGGAAGTGACTGATGCAGCTTATTTGGGAAGATACTTGTCGGATCGCTCGCCTCTTCTGATCACATATTCCCGGCTAGACCGGTGCCCCGAGTGCCGCTGTGGCATGAGAGTAAAGGGCCTATCGGATCCAGCGTTTGAGGGAGTACAAGCAGATACCTTAACAGACTACTTTGCACTGAACTGGGGGTGCAATGAAAGTGGTGCTGAGAGGAGTGTGCATGGCTACATCTACAGGCATACGCCAAACTTTAGAGAGAGACCTGTCACTCCAGGAAGAAAAACTGGCTACTCTGGAAGCGGCTCTTCCGACTACACAGGGAATAGGGTAGAGCTAAGCAGCGTATATATGCCTTGTTGGACCAGTTGGAGAAACATGTGCGGCTCTCCTACAGGCAGAGACTGCAAATGGAGAGAGACAGGGCAGGGCAAATGCTAGCCAGGATGATCAAGAAAGAGAACCACACACAACCTATTCTGTATATTAGGGATAAGTCGGGACGTGAAGTTTATATGCAAGAGTCCCTCAATGGAGTGTCGCAGAGCACATCCGAGGAGTCTATACTCCCTCCTGGTTGGCCACAGGGCTGTCGGTCAGGAACTACATAGCTGCGCTGCCGATGACATGGCTAAGCGAGAAGAGCTAGAGTAATCACTGACTGAACTGGAGATTTTACGAGTGATAGCCTTCTTTAAGGCTTCTAAGGCTTCGAGATGGGATAGACTCCCAGCTGAACTATATAAAGCTTTTCCTGTGACCCTGGCTGACAAACTGCTGTTGGTTTACCCAGAGATCTTGGAGAGAGGCATGCTCCTGGACTCCATGACATAGGCCTTCATTGTATTGGTGCCACAACCAGGGAAGGACCCTCTAGACACCACCTCTTACCGCCCCATCTCAATGTTAAATGTGGCCCAAAAAATACTCAGCCATGTTAAGACATGGCTTACTTAGGCATCTCCTGAAGTTGGTCCATGTAGACCAATCAAGGTCAATCCCATGCAGGAATATACTCTGCAATTTGCGGCTCTTATCGTATGTACTGAATGCCCCTTGTTTAGAAAATTACCAACATGCACTGGCCTTTTTGGATATAGAACAGTACTTAAACTCGGTTGACTGGGAATATGTTTGGATAGTGCTGGAAAAAATAGGACTCTGGCCCAACTACGTTCAATGGATAAAGTTGCTATACACACAGCCGGTGGCACAAGTGGGGACCAGAAATTATGACTTCGACCAGATTCTACTCCAGAGGAGTACGCATCAGGGGTGCCCTTTGTCTCTCCTGCTGTATGCCCTGGCAGTGGAGCCCGTGGCATGTTGGCTCCGATTGGTGCTGCATGGCTGGGGGCTTCCTGTGGGCTTGAAGGTGCATGTTGTGTCCCTATATGTGGATGATGCAATGATATATCTGCTTCGGCCGGCCATATCAGTCCCAATTCTCCTGAGTGCCATGAAAGAGTTTGGAAAGTTATCGGGCATGTTGACCAAAACAAAATCTGTCCTATTTCCATTTGGACAGTTCAAAGGGACACCCCGGTTGGCACACCCGGAAGAAGGGCTGCCCTGTAAAACAGAGCGTGCTCTCTATCTCAGGATCCATATTCCCCAGGGGACACTGCAATGTCATGTGCTGAGCCTGGGGAGGGTTATCAGTAATCTCCATCCCTCTATTAAGTTCTAGAATACCTTAAATCTCTCCATGAATGGGAAAATTGTGCTAGTCAAAATGGTGGTGCTGCCAAAATGTCTGTATGTACTCCAGGGTACCATGTACGAGATTCCACAGTGGGTTTTCTGTGAACTAAATCGGCTCCTAGTAGAACTTCTCAGGGCTAGAAAGAAATGTAGAGTGGCATTGTCCACACTTAAACTGGAATGGAACAAAGGGGGGATGGAGGTACCACACCTCGAGTTGTATTATTTAGCAGCTCAGCTTCAACATGCAGTCTACTGGCTAGATGAGGGGAGAAACTGGATAAAGGCACTGCTTGCTTGTACTTATGGCAACCATGGTCTGAAGACCCTTCTGATGAGAGGGAAAAGAGTGCCTGAGACCCTGCCTCATGTGATTAGATTGGTCTGCCTGCTCTGGGAGAGAGTGGTCCAGGGGGTGCTACGGAGGGAGCCATATGCACCTAACCTGTATGTCTGGCTTATGAGACCCTTTGTGCAAATAGCTCAGACTATGGCTTTTAACCGCTGGCAAGACGGGGATGTAATACACTGTCTGATCTCTATCCCACAAACCCTTTTATCACCATGCAGGATACTTTTGATTCTTTTGGGCTGGGGTGAAAATTTACAAAAATAGCGGCTATGGCAAGAGAAATCTGGCCCTCGTTCCTTGAGGCCCCTGAATCCACGCAAACACTGGTCACTATGCTACCTTTGGCGGAGGGACAGAAACTAATCACACATCTGTATTGGGCTCTGCGGGCCGACAAGGCAGTAGCGCCCCTGAATGTCGAGGATGGTTGGCAACAGTATAGCGATGACCCTATTTGGGCTAAGGAATGGGCAAGAGTGCATGGCAGAGTCAGGGAGGCATTGACCAATGCACACTTCAAGCTTATACAATGTATATACCACGTTACAACGAATGCGATACATCACATGCGATTACAATGCAGTCATTACAACGACCGCGTTGTTAAATCGCATACCACTGCAACGCAAGTGGTTACAACGACTTGCTGTAGGGGGCGCTGGATGTTGGAATAGTATAATTGACTATTTCAACTCCAGTCTGGGCAACAGTAGGGAAGGTGTTGGATTTTAAATCCAACACCTTCTGCCCCATACAGCAAGTCGTTGTAACGACTTGCGTTGTAATGGTTTGTGATGTAACAACGCGGTCGTTGTAACGACCGCATTGTATTGGCATGCGATGTATCGCATGCGATGTAAACGATGTTTCCCTATACAATACAATATCATACAAATTGCTTACTTTTCCCCCAAACAGCTGTTTAAGGTAAGAGACCCGGGGTGTGTGAGATGTAAGTTTGTAATGGCAGACTTTGTCCATGTGGTGTGGCGATGCCCTATTATACAGAATTTCTGGGTAGAGATATTGGAACAACTTATGAGGGCTACGGGCTGGAGGGTCTCCCTCTTGATTAAACAATGCCTACTGGGCCTACTTCCCGAATGGGACAAAAAGACATTGAGTAGAAAATTCATAATGTTAGGACTGGCTTTAGAATAAAGGGGAGAGG
This sequence comes from Calotriton arnoldi, assembly GCA_963921515.1. Taxonomy (NCBI): domain Eukaryota; kingdom Metazoa; phylum Chordata; class Amphibia; order Caudata; family Salamandridae; genus Calotriton; species Calotriton arnoldi. Next base: position 6,153,725 of record CAWUFW010000061.1, read on the forward strand.
AGTTGGCCTAACGGCTAGGGCGGTCGACCTCGAATCTGGGGGACTGGGTTCGAGTCTCGGCAATGACGCTGAACATCCTGTGATTCTGAGCAAATCACTTAATCTCCCCGTGCCTAACAAAAATGAATGTGTCTTCATGTAATGCAACTGGTGCTATGTAAAGCGCTCTGATACCCGATTCGGGTCAAGTTTGCGCTATATAAAACTCTGTAAAATAAAGTAAAATCAATAAAAAAAAGACTTATTGCCATCAGATGGCTTCACCTGCTGCCCCCGATGTCGGCATGGCAACAAGATTTACTGGAATGCGTGAGAGCGGAGGAGGATCATATGAGGAAGGTGAGATGGGATGAGAAGCTGGCTGATTATCTGCTCGCATGGGGAGCCATGATGCATGCCCTCACTGAGCCTCCTGATACCCCCATGCGGGGCATGGCGGAGGTCAATGAGAGGCACCTGGTGCGAGCGCAATAGCATGTATAAGTAGTACCTTGGACAGCAGCTTAATGGTCCGGGCGTATCGAGCACCCATGCCTGCCCTCAGGTAATACACCAGGATGAACATAGGAGCCACTGGCCCATGTTGGATGGTCTGGAGGATGGAGCAGGGGAGTAGGGGTTTAGGATGTTTAGGTGTTTTCCTAATTCACGGTTGAAGCAAATTCTGATAGGTTAAGCCTATGCTAGAAGGTTGCTGCTATTTTTGACTTGCAATGATGTATTGCAACAAATTCTGTGATACTGAGACTATATTCCTACGATGACAGCTCTCATTGTAACAATATTTGTGGATTGCTTGTCTTTGTGATCTTGGAAATGCCAATAAAAACATCTTTAAAAAATGTTAATGTTTGTTATTAGGACTCTGGGCTATTAACCAATGCTAACCAGTGTTTGAGTGATTTAGATCACTCCTTTGGCTTACTCCTAATTGGCACAATTTATGTACTGATAAGTTCCCATTAAAGCTGTACTTAAGGTACGCTGGGCCTGTATATTAAATGCTACTCGCATGCTTATAGAACTTGTTATGCCAACCACTTAAATATCCTTTCTAAAAATGTCTCAGTCTGCCGTTAGAACCTCTATGCAGTTTAAAAGATCAAAATCAAATTGACACTATAAAAATGATGCAAAACCTAAACCATTTAGTTAGTATCGTGGTTCACCCTAGCAAGGATAACGGTTGTTGCTTGAGTAGGTTGGCAATCCCCTCAAGCACTAACCCAGTTCCTGACAAATATATAAATCATCAATTTAATCTAAACATTAGATGTCTTAATTAAAATTAAGTCGCCATGAGATTTCAATGTTGTTGGAAGGCTATATCACAAAAAGTCATGTTAATAACCACAAAAAAATTCAGTAGGTACAAACTGTTAACAAATGAGATGCACCTCTCAAAACAAATGTCATAAATGTTTTGATTTTTTTTTTTAAGAAAAAAAAAGATATCTTACAAATAAAGCAATCCACAGTTGTGGGGGATAGCATCCCAGCTACATATCTTGCCTCCTAGGTCCATGGTTCTTAAAGGGGCTTGTTTCATTCCTCCAGCAGGTGGAAGCCAGACACCTCAAATAATTATTGGAGGAGGGTGTCTCCATTTTTAAGGAGTTTAGGAGAAGGAGTGGTAGTTTTGGAGATAGAAGTAAGGGTAGATGGGGTGGGTGTAGTGGGTGTTTGGGAGTTAGAGGGTGGTGGGATGGTTGTTGAATTGTGTGTGTGTTGTTGTGAGGTTGAGAGTGTGTCTGATGTGTTTGGATCATGTGTGGTTGTGGATTTAGATGTGTTTTTGGGTGTGTACTGTACTGCGAGTGAGGGTTTCGATTTGGGAGAAGGTGTTGATTTGGTGGATTTAGTAGCTTTGGGTGCAGGTTTTGTGGAGTAGTAGGTTTGGGTGATGGCGTGTGCTTTGCTGAGGATGTGGGTTCCTGTGGAGTAGTTGGTTTGAGTGATGTGTGTTTTGCTCAGGGTGTGTGTTTTGTTGAGGGTGTGTATTTTGCTGAAGGTGTGTTTTGCTGAGGGTATGATAGTGGTTGAGGGTGTGGCAGTGGTTGAGGGTGTGGTTGTAGGTGTCAGTACCATTTTTGTTGTTATTGGCGGTCGCATAGGTGTATGTGAGTCTCTGTGTGTGTTGGATGTGTCTGTGGTGGTGGAGGTTGTGGTGCTAGTTTGCATGTCTATGTTTAAGTTTAGTGTATGTTTGTGTTTTTTAGTTGGAGTGTCTGTGTGTGCTTGTGTGTTTGTGTTTGTGTGTGAGTGTGAATGTTTAGCTGGGGTCTGGTGTTGGGGTTGTTGGGACAGAGGTGGTTTGTGGGGGTATGGTGGTGGGAGGATGGATTTGGGACGAGAAAGGGTCCAGAGAGGAAGGGGCAGGAGATGGTGGTTGTGAGGCAGTGATGTCTGAGGGGGATCTGAAGCTGGTCATGCCTATCTGTATAGCACATAGTGCACTGTGTATGCTATCCTGGAAGGCCAACAGTGCAGACTGGCCTACAGAGAGGATTCCCAACAATTCAAGAGCCTCTTCAGGCATCACTGCTAGGTTGTCAGAGGCAGGAGCCTAGGTGTCTGGGACAAAAGAGACCCCAGTCTTTTTAGGGGCTGGGTGTTGGCCAACACTGGGGGGGAACAGGAGGATGGGTGCTGATTTTGCCGGTGGTGGTGGACGATGATGGAAGTCCATGAGATGGTCTGGGGTCTACCATCATGGGGCTGGTCTGATTTGGAGGCCTCTGCATTGGATGACGTTGTGTCCTCTTTTCCAACCTTTTGACACTCCATGCCGTTGGGTCCCTCGATTTCGGTTCCACCACCTTCCGACTCCGAGCGGACGTCAGGTTCCCCATTTTCTTGGCCAGCGTCTCCTTCGCTAGCTTGGGAGGATGCTTATAAGAGAAATGTATGAACTTATATATGTGTATTATTTATATAAGATAAAATATTTATCAAGCACTTGTTCTAACTATAAATACTGTAGCTGTAGTATCATCAAAAGGTTGAGTTACATTATAATCACAAGTGACTGTTGGTTTACATTGTTGATGCATGATTAGGTCACATATGTGCCTGATAAGGTGTCTGCCATCTAACAACTACCATATGAAATAAAGCGCTTGTATTAAGGTTGACAGAATATCTGGAACTTTTTTGATGGATTAAGGCATCCACCATCATCAGCATCAGGACTTACATACATGTTTGTAGGAACATTTCAACAACATAATTGATTTTATACACTTTCCTACCTATGCACACATCATTTATTGTGCTTCCAATTTCTGCGTTGTATGTGTAGATAACACATATGCTAGGCACATAAACCCAGGAGGTCACTTATAATGTTGTCATGCATTTTTGACATTACCATTTATGTTGTCATGCACGTGTGACTTTATCATTTATGTTGTTATTTTCCTATAGTGCTATCACTATTATGTACACATACCTTGTATGTGCATCACTCCACCTATCATACTATATCATGCACATACTTAATACATCATAATAACGTACTATCCCTGGTATGGAAAGGATTTGATGATGTTATCAACATTACATAGATTCCGACTGTTAGGTAATTCATTTTAGGTACCAATTCTGCTCCAAATAAACATGTGCTACATAACATATAAATCATCTATAGCCATAAAAATTGGAAATTATGGATTAGTATGTAGGTTTGCATTTGTATAGATATGTACCGGTAATATTTCAAGAATATGCATAGAAGGCATTTGAAGATATGCGTTACTTCTTGATAGGAGTATGTTATGATGTCATTATGGATCTCATTGTCAGTGGCGGTTGGTGTCAGGGTAGAGAGGCGGGGGATGGGGGACGACGGACAATGGAGGACGACAAAAAAAAAAAATACAAGTTGGAACCTACCTGCCGCATCGCTGCTCTTCCGATTCCACTCCAGGCAGTGCAGGCTTCCAGACTCCCCTGCGACCAATCCTGACACTTCTCTCATGTCATGAGAGCAGCGTTAGGATTGGTCTGAGTGCCCTTGATTTGCACTCTCAGGGAGACTGGGAGCCTGTGCCTGCTGTCTCCAACCCGGCAACACAGCTATGTTTGGAGTCAGCTTTAGTGCGCATGACAGTTTGGCCATCCTGCGATGGCCGACCGTACCATCATGCCCACTGATAACAGTGCCCACCACTCTCCCTGTGACTTCCCCCAACGATGGCCCCACCCCCAAGCCTCGGCTCTGAGAGCAAAAATAAAATGACAATAAACATGTTTTATTATTGCTTTATTTTTGACCTTTTTGAGGCTACTGATGGGGGGGGCGACGCTCCTCCGCCATAGTGGAGGAGCTGCTGCTGCTCATTGTTCTTTGACTTTGTTGACTTGTTGTTTCAAACCCTATTAATATGTGATATACCAAATAACTATACAGTAGGCCTCCCTTCAGGATTATTTTATTACACAAGTGCTTGACTTGGCTCTCTTTGAAGGCTTATCCCCCTAAACCTGCTGCATTCACCCCTCCAGTTTACAGAACCCATTTAGGTAAGGTGTAATGAGTCTGGCCCATAAATGCCACTAACCAGTGGTAAAGTGTTTAAGCACTGTCCTTGTAACCTGCTAAAATTGCCTTGCCCACAACTGGTACATTTTATTTAACTTATACATTCCTAGTAAAGTCAAGCTACATGTCTCTAGACCCTCTAAATTATATACTACAAGTGGTACCACTATTAGCGGGCCCACTTATAAGGCCGCCCACTTAAGTTGAATTTTCAAACATATTTCAGGCCTCCAATCCCAGCCTGTGTAGAGTCTTTTTATGGCAAGTCGACTTGGCACATTTAAACTTTGTCCAAGCATAATCCTTCCTTTATAACACATATATGTCACCCCTGAGGTAGGAGCTTAACATCCCATAGTCCAGGGTGCAGTATGACTACAAGTTGGAAGTGTATGTTAAACTTTTAAATATCTGTATAGAAAAGTTCCTACGTGTGTTTTCAGTAGTGTAAGGCCTACCTTTCCCTTTGGCTTACATTGCGTTCCCTAAAAATAATTTAGAATTCGAAGTTAGGATAGGGAAGATGTATGGAAATGAGATGTATATGCTACAGATTGGTAATGTAGCATCCACTTTAATGCATACTTGGATGTTAAATCAAATATCTGCAAATATGCCTAAGGGGAAAACCTACATTTTTCCTTACCATTTGGTGCCTTCACTCTGTGTCCTCTGTCAGTTGAGTGTGATTAGTTTGGCAGGTGTTCTTGGTTTATCAACGCCATACAGGTAGTTAATGTTGCTTAGTTGTTGGCAAATGGCCCATCCTTCCAGGGTGGGTGTATTGGAGATGTTGCCTGGCCAACTTACCTTTAAAAGGGTTGCTTCCAGCACACTCACAAAGGGACTTGACAACGGTCTTTTGTGACCCTACAATTCTTACAGTCTGGCAGGATAAGAAACGAGGTTGCAAATGCCATGTAGGTTTATGCTAGATTTTAGACACTTTCCAAGGCTGACAAAATCCATATTGGCAAGGACCTTATCAGTAGAGATTAACTACCTTCTGAAACACACACATTTTGTTGGTTTAATCTTTGTACACATGTATCTTCATCATAGACCCATTCCTTTATGCACAATTATTTGAATTGATGCAAAATTTCAATGTTCTTCTACACAAGGAAGAGATATATCAGCACCTTTCACAAATATGTTGGTTTACACACCTTGTTCACATGTACATATGGATTAGCTCCATTTTATAAAACATCTTCATAGTAGTGAGTATTTCTATGAAGTTCTAAATACACAAAGAAAGTTATACAGCATACCAATCATAGCATATAAAATAATTACACCTCAAGAAAATGTGTTGTTGCAGTTGTGATGTGACAACAATTACTCCTTCTTATTTAGTGGCTCTGGGAACAAAAATATGAGTAATACAACAGCACACAGATAACTTTATACTTACCCCCTTCTTGCTGCTCTCTGGCCGTCAGCTCCCCAACAAGCAATATGTGGGCCATTAGGCTGGTCAGGGTGTGCTGCACTCGCTTCCGCTGCCGGAAGGACTTTCCTAGATGTCCTAGATGGACCTCAGCTGTAATTATCGTCCAATGACATATTTCCTCCCACCGCTTGCAGCAATGCATGCTATGGTGGTTATGGACCCCCAGAGTCCACACTTTCCTTGGGATGGCCCTTCAGAACTTTATCTTATGATGAGGGCTGGCCTATAGTTAGTGAAAACATACATTTAGTTAGATATTTATTTATGTTTAAATATACACTTTCCTTCTATTTATCAATGTATATTATAAATATTTGTAAACAAAAGTTGCAGGCCTTAAATTTGTCCTACAGACTCCTCTTCCCAGCCCTCCTCAAAGTGATTTTTCAGAATAAATCCTATTTCTTCGACACGCCAGAGGCGGCCTGGACATGGGCGACTGAAGAGTGTCCACTCCACCTACCCAAAAATGTGTCAACAACAACCCATCAGAAGGGTCCGGCTGGCAAAGAGCCTGCGACCCCCCGTGGACGACGTGCGGGATCCCGTAGAAGACGCGGGACCCGGGGAACAAAGTCCGCATCACCGAATGGTTCCAGAACAGAGATGAATCGCCCGAAAACAGAACGACCGCAAAAGACCGTACCCAGCCGGATGAGACAAACCCTGGGGACTCACCCGGACCCGGCTCAGACGACACTGACCTATCCCGCAGCCCCCGCATATGAACTCAAATACTGCTACTTCAAATCCATGCCAGAGGAACAAATATCCTGAAGCTCGAAGGGGCGTCACAGGCTGTCACTGACCACGATCCCGGACTAATTTTGTTTGCACTCTAAGCTTTTGTTGATTGGGCGACAGATGCTTCATTTGGGGAAATATGGGGTGGGTGGTTGGTTGGGATTCTCAACTGGGAATGTTTTCCTAGACATTGTTTATGTTGGTTTGTTTCATGGTAACACTGTACATTACAGGCCAGATACTCCCATTGGCAGCCCCTTAGCGCCCTTGCATACATACTGTCTCTCCCGGACACCCATTTACCTGATTCATTGGAGACCACCAAATGGTCGGCTCCAGACATGGCAACATTACGCTTATGTTGGACTCGCATAGCAGGAGCGGACCCATGAGAATCCTCTCATGGAATGTGAATGGCCTCTTAGATAAAATTAAATGGACGGAGGTGTTGAGACATGCCCGAAGGAGTAACCCGGATGTCTTATTACTACAAGAGACACACTTAGTGGGGAACCGCTGCCCTTTCCTGGTGCGTCAGGGATTTGACAGGGTATGGCATTCTGGGTTTTCCAGGGTCTCTCGGGGAACAGCAATCCTTTTACGCCGCTCCCTTCCTTTTACAATGACCCAAGTGGTTAATGACCCGTCAGGCCGATTTACAGCTCTCTCTGGTACCCTAGGGGACTCCACCATTAATCTGATATCACTATATGCCCCTCCAGCAAATCTAGAGTCCACGCTCCAAGCTGCACTGACAATCCTTTCTGCTCTTCCACAGGGCTTGACAATAGTGGGGGGTGATTTTAATGCTGTCCCGGAGCCCACTGAGGACAACACAGGTCCTGTGTCCGCCCATAGAAGGTGGGGGCCAGACATCTCAGAGACTGGACCGCTACACTGGGTCTCTGTGATGTGTGGCGCATTTGGCACCCTAAGATACGACAATATACACATACCTCTGTGGCACACCACAACCACTCCCGTATCGATCTCCTGTTTATGCCCGCTTCAGATTGCCGTGCTGTCTCCGAAGTCCAGATTCTGGCACGTGGAATATCTGACCATTCCCCGCTCCTGGTACAAGTGGGCGAGCACACGAGGACGCTCAGGCCCATGTGGCGACTAAACGCCTGGTTTATAAAGGGGAGGTTTATCGGGGAGGAACTCGAAAATTACTTTCGCACCAACGAAGGCACAGTGAGCGTCAGGGCACACTTTGGGAGGTGGGCAAGGCCACAATTCGTTGTTACGGTAGAGGATTCCTTAAACACAGGCGTCAGACCTGTGATCACCTACTCGCTCAACTTGAAGCTAGGGCGCTCCGTATAGAAATGATGGCAGCGACGGGGGAAGGAGAGACAGAACGCCGACAACTGCAGTTAGTGCGGGAGGAAATCAGGAACATCTCCACTGAATCAGCTAAAATGATCTGGAGATCTTCAGTAGCTAGGGTGTATGAGTGGGGAGACAAGAATGGCAAACTGCTCCATTGGCTTGCTGCTCAACCCACAATCGAATAGTCCCTGAAATCCGAGACACACAGGGTCGCACCTCCCGTACACCTGCAGCAATTGCGCAGACCTTTGCAACCTACTATAAGACACTATACAGAGCAGATCCCAAGCACGCACCAAGGGATAGCTCAGCCTTCCTGCAAAATCTCCCTCTCGCAAAGCTATCTGGGATTGAGCAAGAAACCATGGATGAGCCTATCACTGCTGAAGAGGTAGGCGAGGCAATTTCCATGCTTGCCACTCACAAAGCCCCGGGCCCGGATGGACTCCCTGGGGAGTATTACGCAGTGTTCCGTAAATCTCTGATCCCACGACTCCATGCCCTATTCGAGGAAGCTATTGAGGATGGACCGTTTTCTTCCATCACTGACACTGCGACCATTGTGGTCATACCAAAGTCGCACCAGCCCCCGGTTTCTTGTGCACAGTATCGCCCGATCTCCCTCATTAATACCGAGGTCAAGCTATACGCAACAATCTTAGCCACTCGGATGAAAAGAGTGCTTCACACCCTCATAAACCCTGATCAGTGTGGCTTTATACCGCACCGCAGCACCCGTCATTGCCTTCGACGCTTGCATGTGGCCCTTGCCCACCGAGACCTCCTTACACCATATCTGGCCTTAGTTTTACTGGACTTTGAAAAGGCCCTTGATACGGTTGACTGGGGTTACATGCAAGAGGTGCTAATAAGAGCAGGCTTTGGACCTTGGTGGGAGTTCTTTACTCTAACCCTTCAGCGAGAGTCCTTATAAACGGGGCGTTGTCCGAGACTTTCCCGATCGGGAGGGGGACCCGACAGGGATGTCCTCTTTCCCCTCTCCTCTTCGCCCTTGTGATCGAGCCTTTAGCCTGCCACATCCGAATAGATGACCAGATACAGGGCTGGCGTTGGCAGAAATTTCAGAAGGACCGAATCACGTTATATGTGGACGATGTCCTGTTGAACCTCTCTGATCTAGCCCGATCCGGGCCGAGATGCTTGCAGATCCTCCACTCATTCGGGCGGGTGTCTGTATTGCGCTTAACCCCCTCAAGTCCACGGTGGTCCCCCTTCATGCCTCCAGTGAATGCTTCGACTGGCAGACAACCATGCCCATTCGACGATTATCCTTTAAATATCTGGGTATCTGGGTGGCGCTTCACCCCGGAGCAGACCTGGTCCCTTAACGTCGGTCCACTCCTCCGACGGACTAAAGATGACCTGCGTAGAGGGCAAAAACTCCCTCTTAACCCTCTCGGGAGAGTGGCCCTCTTCAAAATGATGGCCCTCCCCCGCCTCTTGTATGTCCTCCAGAATCTTCCGATCCATCTCCCTCGCAGCTGGTTTCGCAATCTGGACGGAGTGATTACCAACTTCCTTTGGGGGGGCTCAAGAGCACGTTTAGCTCTCATAACTTGCCAACGGACTACATACGAGGGTGGAATGGGCGTGACGAATCTCTTTTTAAATTATCTCGCCACTCGCCTCCTGATAATCCACGATTGGTTCAACGGGGGATGGTCGGATCCAGCATACCGGCTTGAACTGGGACGTCTTGGATTCCCTCAGGCCCAAGCAATGCTACACCGAACCCCAATCCCTCAGACCCTACCAGTAGTGACTCGTTCGGCTTTCCTGGCGTGGCGGTCGGCACTGAGGCACATCCACTGGGACACCAAGATCACATTACAAACTCCATTATGGCACGGCACCTGGTTGCGGGAGGTGGGGACTTTGACGGGTTTTCAGGCATGGGACCTGATAGGCATTACCCATCTTGGTGATATCTGGAAAGGAGAACACCTGTCCTCCTTCCAGGACTTACAACGCACATACTCGTTACGCTCTACGCAATTCTTTAAATATCTTCAGCTACGACACACCCTTGCCATTGACATCCCTAACCGAGAATCATTTCCCGAATTCAGCCCCTTAGAAGCCAAAATTCTCATGGGGGACCTAGGGAAGGGAGGCATATCCCAAATATACCGATCCATGATAAACAACACTCCGTCCACGCTGGACCCTCTTAGAACTAGGTGGGAGGGTTGGATGAGCCCACTCGAGGACGAGGATTGGAGAGACGCCCTTATGGCCCCCAGAACTCTCACTATCTCTGCCAGACTTCGCCTTATACAGATATACTATCTTCACTGCGCATATCTTACACCGGCACGATTGCACAAAGCTGAACTCCTCCCAGCCCCACAGTGTCCACGCTGTAGAGACGGACCAGCTGATTTCTTCCATATGGTCTGGTCCTGCGCGGTCATATCCAAATACTGGGTGTCAGTCACAACGGAACTGAGTGGCGTACTGGGATGGGAGGTGCCCCTTACTCCACTGGCTCTTCTCCTCAGGGTGATGGAAGGAATGGATGGCTCCAGAGCCGACAAGTCGTTCCTAGGTACAGCCATTCTGATTGTTAAAAGAGACATTGCAGTGGCCTGGACAGATTCCAAGCCTCCTTCTATTTCGAAATGGCAGAAGGGAGTTGATTGGTGTGCGATCCAACAAAAAGCGGTTTATGAGGCAAGAGGGTGCCCAAATAAATATGAACGAATATGGGGTAAATGGATGGGAATATTGGACTGATTGCTCATGGTGCTAAGGGTGGACTCTTTCTTATTCAATCTTAAATTTATTGCTAGGGAGATAATAAGTGGATATGTAATGAAATGTCATATATGTCACAGTGCCACAGGTGTTTTTTTTATAGCTGTCTTGTTTTTGTTTACAAAATGCCAATAAAGTTGGTTATCAAAAAAATATATATATATTTGTACACTAAATTGCAAAATATCCTTCATACCACATCTATTTATAACTACTAAACCTCTAAATATGATTTAACTGCATGAACATATAATTATATAGTTCTATATGTATATGATCATCTTTTTTTCACATTGGCTCTGTCTCTCTCTTCCTTGCTATCCATTATGTATATATATATATTATATATTATATATATATATATATATATATATATATATGTTCCCAAAAGTGCCCACAAGCAAGGACGCACTCCGCCAACAGTTGATTCCACTGAATCTTTATTGTAGAAAACCGGCATTTTCGCCCTTCCGATCTTTCCTGATGCCTGACGCGTTTCGGAGGAGGCTTGCTCCTTGATCATAGGCTTTAGTTGAAGTGCCCAGAGCTTCCCAAACAGTTCTTTAAATTAACTGATGACATCATTTATCTCTCGCAGGTGTGTTAATTTCTCAAGGTATGCTGGTCTTGGTAGTGTTTGGCAACGATCTTTCCCTTCAGTGGGTTCTGCGCTAATTCAAATAAAGTTAAATTCAAAATGAAAGCCCTCCAGTGGGCCTCAGAAAGGAGAAACGCACGGTTTAGTTCTGTCACTGTTGTGCCATTAAGCAGTTTGCATAATTCAAACTACTGCGGACCCCACTTCATTTTCATGGGTGGTGCTGTCCTTCACGGCTGGACGGCCGTGTAACATATTCCCAAAAGTGCCCACAAGCAAGGACGCACTCCGCCAACAGTTTATTCCACTGAATCTTTATTATAGAAAACCGGCATTTTCGCCCTTCCGATCTTTTCCTGATGCCTGACGCATTTCGGAGCAGGCTTGCTCCTTAATCATAGGCTTTAGTTGCACGGTAGTCCAGCCGTGGAGGACAGCACCACCCTTAGATCAAATATGGGGCCACAGAGGTATGAATTATGCACACCTCATTGTGGAACAACAGAAATGGCATTATACCGGGCGTTCTTCTTTTCTGAGGCCCACTGGAGGGTTAAAAAATGTTTGTAAAATAAACTGACTTTGCAGCAGAACCCACCGAAGGGAAAGAATGTTCCCAAACACTACAAGATCCAGCATGCCTAATAATTACACTCACCTGCGAGAGGGAAATGATGTTTATTTTACGTAGCTCCGGGGATGTGGTGGTCCCCAGATTCTGAGGGGGGTCTGCGTGTCACTCTCTTATAATTAAATAATATAGCCCCTTGAAGGTGGGGCTCCCCGGGGCTTAGGGGGGTTTATGGGCCCGTAAAAACATAAAAGGTTACAGGGATGTTTTAGTTAGGAAACTGAATTAAAACAAAACACAGAAATTCACTCAAAAAAAAAGAAGGTTACAGGGACGTTATAGTTAGGAAATATATCTATATTTTTTTTAAAACATAGAAGTTCACTTAAAACACCAAAAGTTACAGGGACGTTATATTTAGGTTCTGAATTTACTTGCACAAAACCATAGAAATGCAGCAGTTATAGTTAGAGTTATTTCAAGTAACTATAACTCACGCCCGAAAGTAACTATAACTCGAGTCCTCACCATGCACTGCTAATTACCCCAGTTATTACTGCACTCATGGCATCTTTGATAAAATCATTGACAGTACTAATGTAATATTTGCACTAACATTTTTCACACAAAAACTGTGCATGGGAGGGGCGCAAGTTATAGTTACCTTCGGGAGCGAGTTATAGTTACTTGAAATAACTAGAACTACTGAATTTCTATGTTTTTTGTGCGAGTAAATTCAGAACCTAATTATAACGTCTCTGTAACCTCTTGTTTTTCAAGTGGCTATATATATATATATATGTGTGTATATATATATATATATATATATATACATACATATATATATATATATATATATATATATATTCACTAAAAAAACATAGGTTTTAGGGACAGTTATAGTTAGTTGGACATTGCACTCGTACAAAACCCGTGAAATTCCCCCGTTATAGTTAGTCCAGCTAACTATAACTCGCGCCCCGCAATGCACTGCTGATGACGTCACATATTACATCACTCATGACATGGTCAGTGACATCACTGATGACATCACTGATGACATCTCAAATGACATCATCCAGTGACTGTGTGTTTCTGTAAAGTTTATATATTTTTAATATATATAGGAAAAGACGTATTGAAGAATGAGTGGGTGTGTAAGTGTCTGTATGGATGATTTAGTAGGTGCGTGACTGACTCTATAAGTGAGTGATTTAACGTATCTTACTGAATGCATGGGTTAGTGACTAAACTGGGTGAATGTCTGTATCCGTCTGTCTGTTGCTGTGTAAGTGGCTGCATGTGTTTGTGAATACCTACATGAGTGTCTATATGAGTTATTGAATGCTTGTCTGAGTATCTGTATGGGTGCCTGAGTGTTTGTGTGGGAGGGGTGTGTGCAACTCTGTGCATAGATGTGTGAGTGGGTGATTCACTGGGTGGATGGTTTCAAGAGTGCAACTGTGATAGACTGTATGGGTGGGTAAGTGTGTGTAAGAGTGTGTTAGTGAGTGAATGTATGTCCCAGTGGTACATGTGTGAGTAACTACATATGTGAAAGGCAGTATATATGTGTGTTGGAGTATATAAATAGCTATAAGCGAGAGTGAGTGATTGTGATAGTGGCTGTATGGATGAGTGTGTGCTTGTATCAGTGATTGTATAAGAGCGTAAGAATGTGCTACTATTTGTATGAGTAAGTGAGCTGGTGTGTGTATAACTGTATAGGTGAGTAAATGGTAGTGTGTTTAATTATTTGCATGACTGACTAGGTGTGTGAGTACCTCTATGGATGAGTGGCGGTGTTTGAGTGTCTATATAGGAGTATGAGTGCATATGATAGTCCTGTACTGAGTGACCGTAAGTGTGAGTGAGTGGATGTGTGCGTAGACCTAAGAATCAGTGAGTGGGTGTGTAGTTATTGGTGTTGGAGTGTCTATGGTTTTGCGAATGGCAGTCTGTAATTTAGAGTGGGTGTATCAAAGGTTATATTAGGGTGTGAGGAGGTGCATCAGATTATCACGTGGATGATGTCATCAGTGATGTCATTTGAGATGTCATCAGTGATGTCATCAGTGATGTCACTGACCATGTCATGAGTGATGTAATATGTGACGTCATCAGCAGTGCATTGCGGGGCGCGAGTTATAGTTAGCTGGACTAACTATAACGGGGGAATTTCACGGGTTTTGTACGAGTGCAATGTCCAACTAACTATAACTGTCCCTAAAACCTATGGTTTTTTAGTGAATTTCAAAGGTTTTTTAAATGCTAATTTGTAACTATAACGTCCCTGAAACCTATGGTTTTTCAGTGAATTTCAAAGGTTTTTTAAATGCTAATTTGTAACTATAACATGTCTGAAACCTACAGTTTTTTCAGTGAATTTCAAAGGTTTTGTAAATGACAATTTTTAAATGTATTAATTGTTATATAAATTTTTTTCATACTGATTTCCAAATTTTTTAGAAACAATTTTTTTTTACATATTTTATTTTTTAAATTACATTGTAATTACATTATACATTACATTACAAAAAATACTTTCTCAGAATGAATTACTTTAGTTTAATTACTTTGCACATAGGCAATAGACTTTTAAGTACAGTAGTTACAGTTGTTGCAATGGGCAACACATTTTCAAACACAATGCAACATTCAGCTCAATGTGAATTTCTAGTTAAATGCAATTAGTTACTTTATGGATTACTTTTCTAACCACATTACTGGATCCTAGATTCAGTCCTGGGACATCTCCGGTAAACAGTTGAGTAAAAGCGTTTTGGTTACAGTCGTGATTTTTAAGGAATATTATTGTACTTTAAAAGTTCACACTTAGAAACTTTTTCTCATAGAATCACCAATGTTATCCTATGGAAGGAAATTCACTTAGAAGTAAAAAACTGTTATCGTTACTTTTTCTTACTCAGTGTTGGATCCTGGATCCAGCACTGGTGCATCTCCTGTAAACAGTTGAAAGAATGCGTTTAAGTCATACAGGTGATTTTTTAGGAATATTTGTAGTTTGTGAAAATCGACACTTTGAAACTTTTCTGCTGAAAACCAGACAATGGATTCCTATGGAAGGAAATTCAAGTTACTGGTAAGTACGGTTAAAATTACTTTTGAGGATCAGTACTGGGCTGAAAGATGCAGCACTGAGGTCTCTCCTGATAACAGGTGAGTAAATCGGAATTCGTATTTCGGCTGATTTTAGAGGAATATTTTAAAGTTCCAAAACTCCACACTTAGAAGAATTTCCAAGTGAAACCAGTCAATGTTAGCCTATGGAAGGAAATTCAAGTTACTGGCAAGTACGGTTAAAATTACTTTTCAGGACCAGTACTGGGCTGAAAGATGCAGCACTGAGATCTCTCCTGATAACAGGTGAGTAAATCAGAATTCGGATTTCGGCTGATTTTAGAGGAATATTTTAAAGTTCCAAACCTCCACACTTAGAAGAATTTCCAAGTGAAACCAGTCAATGTTAGCCTATGAAGGAAATTCAAGTTACCGGTAAGTACGGTTAAAATTACTTTTCAGGACCAGTACTGGGCTGAAAGATGCAGCACTGAGGTCTCTCCTGATAACAGGTGAGTAAATCAGAATTCGGATTTCGGCTGATTTTAGAGGAATATTTTAAAGTTCCAAAACTCCACACTTAGAAGAATTTCCAAGTGAAACCAGTCAATGTTAGCCTATGGAAGGAAATTCAAGTTACTGGTAAGTACGGTTAAAATTACTTTTCAGGATTAGTACTGGGCTGAAAGATGCAGCACTGAGGTCTCTCCTGATAACAGGTGAGTAAATCAGAATTCGTATTTCGGCTGATTTTAGAGGAATATTTGCACAATGGTGAAGGGAGGGGGCGGGGCCTGAGGTGACATCTGTGCAAACGCGCCCCGTGGCGCGTTTTAAGTTGGGGGATTAAGTCCCCTTGAATCATGAGGGTCCCTACGGGCCAACTAGCCCACCAGGAACCTCCAGTATGCGCCAGGGGCTGCGTTGCAGAGACATTTACAGAGGCCACACCCCTTTTTACACCTCTCTGCAACGCAGCTCTGTGGCGCTTTCTGGACGTACCTGTTGGGCTAGTTGGCCCCCAGGGACCCTCAGGATTGAAGAGGATTTAATTCCCCATCTTAAAATGCGCCACGGGGCCTGTTTGCACACATGTCACCTGAAGCCCCGCCCTCCCTTCACCACTGTGCAAACGCGCCCCGTGGCGCGTTTTAAGTCGGGGATTAACTCCCCTTGAATCCTGAGGGTCCCTGGGGTGCAACTAGCCCACCATATACCTCCAAAAAGCGCCATAGAGTTGCGTTGCAGAGAGGTGTAAAAGGGGCGTGGCCTCTGTACACCTCTCTGCAAGGCAGCTCCCTGGCGCATACTGGAGGTTCCTGGTGGGCTAGTTGGACCCCAGGGACCCCCAGTATTCAAGGGGAATTCGTTCCCCCTCTGCAAACGCGCCAGGGGGCGCGTTTGCAGAGTGGTGAAGGAAGGGGGCGGGGCCTACGGGCCCGATCGTTTTTTTTTTTTTTTTTTTTTTTCCCCCCTTCCTTTTTCCTATTTTTAGGCCCTGGGGACCCCATCCCCCAGGGCCTTTCCCCTTTTAAATTAAATTAAAATAAAAAAACGGGAAGGGGGCGCGTGGCCCCCCTTCCCTGGGCCTGTATTGGCCCCGGGGACCACATCCCCGGGGCATGGCCTCTTTTTTTATTTGGAGGGGGCTGCGTGGCCCCCTCCTCAGGCCATTTAAGGCCCCGGGGACCCCATCTCCCGGGGCCGGCCTTGCACTTTTTTTTTAATTTTTTTTCCTTTGGGGAGGGGGCTGCGTGGCCCCCTCCCGGGCCACTTATGGCCCCGGGGACCCCATCCCCCGGGTCCTGGCCTCTCGTTGGGGACTGTGGGGGTCCCCAAGCCCCCACAGTCCCGCCGGCTCCCCGTGTCCTACGGGAGCCGGCATTGCTACACATGGGGAGCAGCTAACATGCTGCTCCCCATGTGGAAAGCAATGTGCTTTGGATATTGGAAGAGAGGCAGGTTTCCTGCTCTCTCTTCCAATATCCAAAGCAAGTTTGCAATGACAGGACGGGAGCCGCGAGGCTCCCGTCCTGTCATTGCAAACAGCAGTGTCCCGGGGGTAGGCACCCCGGGACACTGCAGGAGCCGGCCCTGGGGGTGGTGGTCCCCAGGGCCATCAAAGGCTCCAGGAGGGGGCCGCGCGGCCCCCTCCCTACATTTTGAAAGCCCCGGGGAGGTGGTGGTCCCGGGGCTCTGAGGGTCCAAAACGGACCCCCATTTTAATTCTTCTTAGTGCCCCGGGAGGTGGTGGTCCCCGGGCGTGTGGGGCTGGAGCCCCCACACAGGTTTTTTTAAATAATAAAAGAAGCCCCGGGAGGTGGAGGTCCTCAGGGCTGCGGAGGGCTCAGAGCCCTCCCGCACCATTATACATAAAGCCCCGGGGGTGGTGGTCCCCGGGGCTTGGGGGCCCTTAGAGGCCCCCACACATAAAATTAACCCCCCAGCATGCCCCCGGGACTTGGCCCACCCGGGGGCCAATTAACATCGAGCGCGGGAGACCGCGCTTTGATTTTTTTTCGGCAGGGTTCGCGCTCCCTGAGCGCATCCTGCCGATTTTTAAAAAAATAAATAATTTTTTGCCCAGGGGGTCCTTGTGGGACCCCTGAGCAGACCTAGGGGTCAGGGTGTTTCTACCCTGCCCCCTTTGTGCGCTTTGCGCACTTGTTTCTGTCCCTCGGTTCTACCGAGGGACAAAATGGCTGCCAACACTTCCTGGTTTGGAGTGTTGACAGCCAATTAACATAAAGCTCGTGCTCGGGAGGATCCGCGGCCCTAGATATCACTATCTTTTTTACTTTTCATTTTCTCAGCAACTACTGAACGGATTTACACCATTTAACAAAAAGGGTTCTTTCTGAACCAAGAACAACCTCTTTGCCAAATTTGGTGTAATTCCGTTCAGCAGTTCGGACTGTAGCCGTGTCTAAAGTTTCCTATGAAAAATTGCATGGGGAAAACACGTTTTGGGACTCCCCTTTTTTCTCGGCCCCCGCTTGACGAATCCCCCCGAGACTTTCAGGGTAGGAGCGGACCGGAGCGGGCCACAAAGTTTGAAAATTTCGCGAAGATACGTCAACCGGCAAGAGAGTTATTTCAAATAGAATGTCGCGGATTTCCTATGGATAATAGGTTGTAACTATAACTATCTACTGGCGACCGCCAGTAGATAATATATATATATATATATATATATAGAAGAGTGTTTTTTGATTTGCCTATACCTGGTGCAGTTTGACGAATCTTCGTGAAATCCTCAAATCTAGCGGGGCAGTCACTTCAGCTGATGTCTTCAAAATTTTGGGGTGATCCGTCAAGTGGGGGCTGAGAAAAAAGGAGGTCCCAAAATGCTTTTCCCCATGTTAATTTCCATAGGAAACTTTAGCCCAAACTGCTAAACGGAATTACACCAAATTTGCCAGAAAGGTAGCTTTTGGTTCAGAAGGCACTCTTTTTGTTAAATGGTGTAAATCTGTTCAGTGGTTGCTGAGAAATTTAAAGATTTCTCAGATATACAACTGAGGCCGCAGTGGATTTGCGACCCTTCCTGATCTCCTGTCTGAGATCTGATTGGCTGACAACACTTAAAACCAGAAAGTGTTGGCAGCCATCCTGTGACTCAGTTGAACCGAGTCACAAGATAAAACGTAATAAAAAGATAAAAGGGCAGGGCCAAAAAAGCATTTAAAAAAAAAAAAATTCAGCTGGAGTTGCGTTGGATCCGTGACTTCCGCTGAATGTTTTTAAAAAATAAAGCACGATCTCCCGGGCGAGCCAGGTCCAGTGGGCAGTTTATGAGTTAATGCAGTGGTGTCTATGCAGCACCCCCCCACCCCGGAGACCGCCACCTCCCCGGGTCTAATTGTTTAAAAAAAAGGGACGGCGGAGGCTCTATGGCCTCTCCCACAGGACTGCCACCTCCACGGGGCTAATGTAATGGGTGGCCTCGAGGACCCCTACTGCCCTGGGGGCAACTACCTTCCTGGGGCTTTAACATTTTAATATGGGGGGCCTCAAGGATCCCCCTGTCCCTGGGGACCACCACCTCTTCGGGCTATAACATTTTAAGGTGGGGGTGCCTCACTGACCCCACCGTCCCGGGGACCACCACCTCCCTGGGGCCAAACACTATATTTAAGAAATGGGAGGGGCTGTTCTGAGCCCCGGGGACCGCCACCTCCCCGGGCAGTCCCCTACTCAAGGAAGGAGGGGGGCCGCACGCCTCCCCTCCAGGAGCCCTAGATGGCCCTGGGGACCACCACCCTAGGTGCCAGCTCCAGCAATGTCCTGGGGTGCCGACACCCAGAACATTGCAGTTTGCTATGGCATGGCAGGAACAGTGCTCCTGCTATGACATAGCAAACAAGTGCTCCGGTTTCAGAAAGCGAGAGCATTTTGCTTTCACTTGCTGAAAGCAGAGCACTTTGCTTTTCACACAAAGGGAGCTCCATGTCAGCAGCTCCCTGTGTGTAAAAAGCAATGCCGGCTTCCGCAGGTGGTAGGGAGACGGCCAGGACCGCAGGGGCTTTCAAGCTCCCCGCGATCCAACGAGGTGGCCTGGCCGAAAATGTCCCGGGAGGGGGGGTGCTCGGCTCCCCTCCCTTTAAGGAAAAAAAAAGAAAAGGCCTCACCCCTCGGGATGGGGTCCCCAGTGCCGAAATCAGCCTGGGGAGGGGGCCTGTGCCCCCTTTCTCCACTACCCTGCAAACGTGCCTCCTGGCGCGCTGCTGGTTGGGGGATGAAGTCCCCTTGGCTGCTGACAGTCCTTAGGGGCCAACAAGACCTCCTATTACCTCCACTAAGCCCCTCACAGTGGGATTGCCGAGAGTTGGTCAGAGCCACACCCCCTTTCTCCACCACTCTGCAACAGCACCTCCAGGCTCACTGCTGGTGAGGGCATGAGGTCCTGTGGCCTCCTGAGGGCCTCAGGACTAAAGTGGACTTCTTGCCCCAAGCAGCAGTGTGCCAGCAGGTAACAGGAGGGCTAGTTGCCCCCCAAGGACCCTCAAGAGCCAGGGGACTTCATCCCCCAACTAGTAGTGCACCAGGAGGCGCGTTTGCAGAGTGGTAGAGAAAAGATGCGTGGCCTTCTACAGGTTTTAGCAATCCTGCTGTGTGGGACTTGCTGGCGGTAACAGGAGGGGTAGTTGGCCCCGTTTTGTTTAATTAGGCCCCCGGATGGGCCAGTTCCAGGGGGCAATTGAATTAATAATGTGGGGGCCGCTCGGGACCTCACAGCCCCGGGGACTGCCACCTCCCTGGGGCTAAATAACGAATAGAATGCGTGCAGGGGCTCCAGCCTCTTCCGCAGTCCCGGGGACCGTCACTTCCATGGGGCTATATACATAATAGAGTGCGTGGGGGGACTCCAGCCCCCCACACAGCCCGGGGACCACCATAATGTATTGTTTTTTTGGTTTTATTTTTCTTTTCAAGTCAGATTACATGCATATCACAAGAGCACAATGACAGCATATCATGTAGTATACTGGTAATGCATTACAAATCACAGTCTTATATACATCATACAGTCAGAGGTCGGTACTTCATCTGTTTGACTATAAAATATGTATACCCATGATGTTCTCTCGGCTCGTATCCTCGGCCGGGTTCGAGCATATCCCTCCCATCAAAAAAATACCTACGGGACTACATCTGAAATAGTGAGCAGACCTTCACTGTTGTTTCTGGGGAGAAATGTCCCAACTAAGCAATGCCAGATCTTTCATGCATCCCTTCCGGGAGGTGCGTCATGCCCCCTCATTATAGCAGGATGGGCCATCAGGTAGACACGCAGGGGGTCCAAAATGTCCTTTGGTCTGGAGGACAAGGGAAGTAGCTCCGTATAAGTCAATGTTTGTTCTTGCCAAAGAGGATATCTTGGATCCAATCCTTAAGTTAGGTGCCCCCCCTCTACCCCATCTACACGCCACCCTACGTTTGGCCAACAACAACCCCAGCACCACCTATCTTCTACGGACAAGTGGGATCTCTTCTGTATAACCTAGTAGTGATATGATAGGTGATGCGGCTAATGAGGTCATAGCCATCTGTCCCATTGTCTCAAATACCTGGTGCCAGTATAGGTTGATGAGTGCACATTCCCAAGCGCTAAGGAGAAAATCTGCCCCTTCCTGGCCAAAGTGGTCGCAGGCATCATTATCACTAATTGAAATTTGTGCATTTTGGCTGGCGCGTAATATAGCCGATGCAGATTGGCTGATGCATAGACGGCTGCTAGCCGAAATGCTTCCAGTCTGTTGACAGCAGTATTCCCATTGTTTATCGGTGAGGGGTTTACCAAAATCGACCTCCCAGTGTAGACGGGAGCCCACCATGTCCTCGTGCTGTGAAGTCTGTGTGCTGTGGTGTATGAGGGAGATCACAGGTGTAGGAGTGGTGCAGTGTAGCAGGCTGTGCAATGGAGGCAGTGTAGGTGGCTCATGGGGGAACGTAGGCATGGCTGCCTTGACACTTTGCCTTAATCTATCATATATGAAGAGATCCATCGGTGTGGGTTCTACACCCTGGAAGAACTGTTCCTTCGTGCGGAAGGTCCCAGCTATATATACGTCTCCCCATGTCTTAACATTAACCTTGCATAGCAATTGGCGGCACCTTAGTTCCTGGGTCACCTCCAATTCGGGATGTCGAGAAAGTGGGAGCAAGGGTGAGTACAACATTGATATGTCAAGTCTCTTCGCAATTTTCTGCCAGGCCGTCACAGTGCATGCCACTGTAGTAGGCTCAGTGTCTCTTTGCCGTGTACGCGCTGCTATGAATCCTGACAACGGTGTCAGTTCCATATAGCATTGCTCAACTGCGTGGTGAGCAATGTATGCGTGAGGTGTGAACCAGTATGTCACAAAGTGGGCCTGTGTACAGAGGTAGTACAGTTTGAAGTCAGGCGCTTCAAATCCGCCCCGTGAGAAGGGTAGTGTTGATGTTTTCCAATTCAATCTGGGCTGTTTACCACCCCTAGCAAGTCTGATCAGTTGAGATTTCAGAGTTTTGAAAAAATTACAGCCCGGGTTGTATGGTATATTAATGAGTAAATAGAGTAACTTTTTTTTTTTTTTTTTACAGAGTTTTATATAGCGCGAACTTGACCCAAATCGGGTATCAGAGCGCTTTACATAGCACCAGTTGCATTACATGAGGACACATTCATTTTTGTTAGGCACGGGGAGATTAAGTGATTTGCCCAGAATCACAGGATGTTCAGCGTCATTGCCGAGACTCGAACCCAGTTCCCCAGATTCGAGGTCGACCGCCCTAGCCGTTAGGCCAACTCCTCTCCCCAACTTAGGAAGAATAATCATTTTCATCAGGGAAATCCTCCCCGCTAGAGACAGTGGCAGAGAGATCCACCTAGTAATTGACTCCGTCAAGCTCTCAAGAGTCCTTCCATAATCAGCTCTGATTAATTGCCCTTTGTCTCTAGAGATAGTTATCACTAGGTATTTGACTTCAGAGAAACACCATATAATGGGATAATCTAGTGTGTAAGGACGGACAGTTGCCGTGAGTGGAAATATTTGTGATTTCTCCCAGTTGATATTGACTCTCGACAGTGCGCCAAAGGATATAAACTCTCGTAGTATGGGGTTGAGACTGACCTGTGGTTCCCGGACGTATAGTGTGACATCATCTGCGTAAAGAGATACTAAGACATGCCTGATGGGGTAGCGAAGGGCCCATTTGCGATGGTGTTGGCGTATCTTAGCCGCCAATGGCTCAATGGCCAGCACAAACAGGGGGGGAGAGTGTACACCCCTGTCGCGTACCACATGAAATAAAAAAGGGGGGTGAGCTCACGCCATTTATTAAGACTCTCGCTTGCAGTTGCTGATACAATAATTGTATCCATGATAAAAAGCCACACAGTATTCCC
The DNA here is from genome assembly GCA_963921515.1 of Calotriton arnoldi. Classification (NCBI taxonomy): domain Eukaryota; kingdom Metazoa; phylum Chordata; class Amphibia; order Caudata; family Salamandridae; genus Calotriton; species Calotriton arnoldi. The sequence continues at coordinate 6,176,725 of CAWUFW010000061.1, forward strand.
ATTCTTTAGAGTATTCCAAAGAGATAGTCCCACTCCACCGAATCGAACGCTTTGGATGCGTCCAAAAAAACTATCAGAGCGATACCGGGTGCTTTGTGTTCTTTAAGGACATACATGTTTGCATGTTATATAAATTGGTGGTACATTAATGATCCAATACTAATTGTATATGTATCTTACTTTTGACTGTTGAATGTTTTTTACAACTAAATAGTAGCGCTTAAAAGTCTAGGACCATTGTTCTCTATACCACTTATTACCCAGGTCCGTGGACAATTGTGGGTTACCCCATTATACCTTAATGGCAAAAAACTGCAACAGCCGCTATCTCTGGATCAATATCCTACATTATTGTAAAATGAGTGCGAAGGTTGCGCGAAGTAGCACGACCGGGAACAAAACCAGCCTCGTCTGGTAGCACAAGTAAGTCCATGAGGAGGCTTAATCTGTTGGATAGTATTTTGGCTAAAATGTTTATGTTACAGGTAATCAGGGAAAGTGTCCTCTATGACTGGCACTTATTAGCTGGCTTCCCTGATTTCAGTAGTGAAATAATTGCAGCTTCCCGCATGGTTGGGGGAAGGGTTCACGTCTCCTTGGCCTCCTAATATACTATCTTCAACATAGGGACTAGATATTCTACATACGTTTTGTAGAATTCAGCCGGTAGGCCGTCCAGCCCTGGGGCCCGGCCCGATTGGGGGTAATGTATTGTAATGCGGGGGGCCATGTGGCCCCCCGCAGCCCCGGGGACTGCCACCTTCCCGGGGCACAAATTAAGTAAAGAGGGGGGTCCGTTGCGGCCCCCGGCCCCTGGGACCACCACCTCCTGGGGTTAGAAAGTAGATGTGAGGGGGGCCATGTGGCCCCCCTCCAGGAGCCCTCTATGGCCCTGGGGATCACCACCCCCCAGGGCCGGCTCCAGCAATGTCCTGAGGTCCCACCCCTAAGACATTGCAGTTTGCTATGGCTTGGCGGGAGCACTGCTCAGAATTGCTTTTGGGCAGATGGAGCTGCATGTTTGCAGCTCCCTCTGCCCAAAAGCAATGCCGGCTCCCGCAGGAGGTGGGGAGACAGCAGGGACCGCAGTCGCCTTGTGGCTCCCCCCGCGGTCCCCAACGACTTGGCCAATCCCCGGGGGATGGGGTCTTCGGGGCAATATCGGCCCGGGTAAGGGGGGCTTCGCAGGCCCCCTCCCCATTTGTTTTTAAAAAAAAGGTTAAGGCCTGGCCCCAGGGTATGGGGTCCCCTGGGGTCAAAATTTGCCTCAGGAGGGTGGCTCCTTTAAATGAATTTATTTTTTAGAAAACAAAAATGGCCTGGCCCCGCGGGATAGGGTCCCCCGGGCCGAAAATGGCCTGAGGTGGGAGGGCGCTCAACCTCCCTCCCTTTATAAAAAAATAAAAATAAACTAAAAACTGTCCGGGACTCGGGGATAGGGTCCCCGGGGCCGAAATGGGCCCAGAGAAGTGGGGGGCGTTAAATATTAAAAAACATTTACTCACGTGGTAGGAGTCGAGACCCTATGGCGGCGCTCAGCGCGGCCCCCCAGTATAACGTCGTGGCGCAATCGCGGATCCACCTTCAATAAATAATTAAATATTATACAATTCCATAGGTACTTTTACAGTTGTGAATTTTATTACAGAGCTAGTGAGAGTGAACTTCATAATCACATTAAAATTGACAGAGTTAGAAGTTATTAAAATATACAAATTAAAAGTTATAGGTGAAAAGTGAAATGTGTTGTAGTTGATTGAATTCGTGCTTGTGTTTTGCGGATTCGCGACGGGTTCAAGAATCCGGGAAATATTTATAAAGTGTATATATGTTAAAAAATATATAACTTTCACTGTTGGGTTACAGGGTGGCTCTAAGAAGAGCCGTTGTGTTCATTATGACTTTGTTGCAGCTACATGTAAGTGCGGATGCACAGCTTGAGGTTGTTGAGAAACACCCTGTTCCCTTTATCTGTGAAGTGAACTCTATCACTTCTGCAGATGTCATGCATGTCAAAACGTAGATTGTTGTTATAGATAGAACCCATGTTATTGTCTATGAGGTAAGCAGAAACAGCTTTATTAACATGCTTCCTAGCTTTGTCAATCTGTGGACAGAATTGATTTGACCACTTCCATTTCTGTCTTTGATATATATTAGAGTGCACAAAGACAGTATGAGGGAAAAGGAACGTCAGTTGTGCAAAGGTATCCTTCATTAGGATTTCCAATCCTACCCCAGTCAATGTGCCTAGGTCATTGCCACCACAGTGCACACACATGAGGTCAGGGGGTTGTAGATGCAAAAAGGTTTTAACCAAAGGCATCAATTGGTGCCACTTTAATCCTCTCTGTGCAAACCATTTAATATCCGCATTATGCAAACCTGGTCTTTGTCAATACCTCTGTGTTCAGCATACCTTTTGCCCCAGAAAACATAGCTGTGCCCTACAATTTATACTGTAAGCATTTTGAAGGGATGTGTGGAAGGAATCAAAAGACGTCTGTAGCTGAGTAAGGCAGTTGGTACAATGAGAGGTATCTAAAATGGTGGAGAAGATGTTGTTTTAGAAAAAGCAGATAAGTGATTGGCTGCTCATAAACATTGTGTAGTCGAAGGTAGGTTGCATATTACTTTGCAGAACAAGTATCTTTCTGATTGGTTATGGAAAAAAGTTTGAAAGGTACAGTAGACTGGATAAGCTAATATTTTGAAAAAGTCAATCACACCTGCTATTTGCATTTGTAAGCTAGTGTGCTAAATTTAAAAATTGTGAACTTGTGACCTGCTGGTACAGTTGAATATTGCAGAAACAGTTACTGTGGAAAATAAGACTAAGCAGAATGGGGGAAGGGTTGAAAGTTAACTGTGCTTTTAAAATATGAAATGGAAAGTTATATATATGTGATATGCTTGTAAATTAGGTTTTCCCAAATCAGTACTATGTTTAAAAGTGGTATGTTCTTAAAAAATAATACTAGTATTTTTTAAAATAGGTTTTCGAACTGCAGTAATGGTTCGCGACTCCATCATGACGGTACACTGCGGTGGAGTCACAACTCCAGTAAGTTACAGAACCAGATTGGGTACTTTTAGAAGAGAGTAATAAAGGGTTAATATGTGCATCCAATAGAAAAGGGTTTTAGAATTTGAAAAAATGAAGGGAGTATTTTGATTTGTTACTTACATTAATTTCTGTGCAAAATGAGAGGGAACATTTGCCATTACTGGTTTTACCTTGTTGAGAGTGGTGCATCACATTTATTGTGTGGGAAGTTTCTGATATTTTCATATTCTACAATAGTATTTCAGAGGTGAGTTACAAATGTGTAAGGTGTGTTATGTATTGTGTAGGAGTGCTTCAGTGTTTGTAATGACATTTTTAACTTTGAGATGCAGTATTTATAAAGCTTGAGACGCATTAGAGAAATGTGATGTTTAAAATATGTTACCAAATGTAGGAACCTGTATTGTAGTCTGTATAATTGTAGTGAAATGAAGATTGGAATTAGGTTGTGCATACTGATATGTGTGCTTCCTGATTCTGTAATGAAAGCAGTACAGAAAACTGAGGTTTAAAACATGTTGGCAGATGTATTAACCTGTATCCCAGTCCATATAAGTCTATGTCTGGGAAACATCTATTACAACGCAGGCATTACAATGCAATGCCTTTACAACGCAGGCAATACAATGCAAGTTCCATTACAGCGCATGCTATTAGAACGCATGTGCATCACTGATCAGCATCTTACCTGAGGTAAACACCTGGCGGTGTTATCATAGTAATTTTGTTCTAATGGTACATGTGTTGTAATGGCTTGCATTGTATTAGCATGCATTGTAATGGAAGTTGCGTTGTAAAAGTCACATTGTAAAAGTATGCATTGTAATAGTTTGCGTTGTAACATCATATATTCATGGAATAAGTTTAAAAGCATGCAGCTTATCATACCTGTGCACAAATCTTGTTAGAGCTACCACAGCATTCAGTTGCCGAAGCCTGGATCCCTTACCTAGGTAGGCATCACAGTAGCACTTGAATACAGAGTTCAATACTAGACTGCCCTGTACAATGAGCAGAAAGTGAACCATACATTTTCTTCTACACAAATTTAGAGAGCATGTGGGGCAACAGAGGAATTTTAGAATCTATAGGCTTCTATTGTGAGTTGTCAGTGAATAATGAAGCTGCAAGAGAAAAGTGAGGTTTAAAGCATGTTGGCAGATGGATTATTGTATATGCTAGTTCATATGAGTCTCTGGAAAGGTACCGGATCTGTTACCTAGGTAGTCATCACAGAAGCACTCAAATATAGAGTTCAATACATGCCTGCCATGTATTATGAGGAGAAAGTAATGCATATATCTTCTTCTACACAAATGTAGAGAGTATGTGGTGGTAAACAGAGGTATTCAAGTATTTGTAGGCTTCTTTTGATGTATCCTGTCACCACAAAAAGGCAGAGACACACACATTGACATCTTGAGAAAGATGCTGAGACTTAAAACAGTGGCATAAGAAGAGTCGGCCTTTCATTTTTGCTTAGGCCTGATATTATGAGCTGTCAGTGAATAATGAAGCTGCTAGAGAAAAGTGAGGTTTAAAACAAACATGTTGGCAGATGTATTATTGTATATGCAAGTTCATATGAGTCTCTGGGAAGGTACACTTGAAGTAGGCCATATAAATTTAGGTGTCTGCTTTAAACGGAAAGTGTACTCTGTCAAGTTTGAATATCTGCTTGCTATCATGTCTGTGGTATGTCTCTACTTCTACATGTATTCTGACACGTGTTTTGCAGCTGATGACCCTAACTTAAAAACTATGTAGCTTATCATACAGCTGGCCAAATATTGTCAATGCTACTACAGCATTCAGTTGCAGAAGCCAAGATCTGTTACCTAGGTAGTCATATGAACACAAATGGGGCTGTCCCTAGTTGGGATACCTACAGGGTTTCTAGAGATGCATGTCCAGTGGAGGCATCTCACAAAAAGTGAAGGACTGGCCTCACACACCACCTGGTGTCATGCTTCATCATAGGCCGTCCTCGCCCTCTAAAAACTCCGTTTGATAGAGGGCGGGCATACACCTGGCGACAGGGATGCACTTCTAAAACTAAGTGGTGGCCCGTGAAATGGTGAAAAGTGATCTAAAAACCATTACATTTGTCATTAAACTAATTTAATTAAAGGAACAAACGTATGGTATTAAAAGAAATGGGCGGTGATTTGGGAACTCATTATCCCTTCACCGTGCTAAAATTGGTCAACATGTTTCTGCTTTAAGGTCCCCGAAGGGTACATAGCATTCTTCAGGACCAAATAATGGTAATGGGCTCCGCCTTTTACACAAGGTGTATAAAGGATCTACCACTAAAAGACCGGGTGTTGTAAGGATCAATCACCCCGTAAGTGTAGTACTAAATGCGAGAATATCTGTAGGAAAAAGGGGAACAAAAACACATACATACCAAAGGTGTAAGTATCATGGTTGCAAAATTGCTTTACATACATCACCACACTTGAAGCGCGCATGGTGGTATCTAAGTGAAACACGTGTCATTCATACGTGTCAACACTTATAATGAGCGAAAAAACATGTCTCTCGCCGCTTACCCTAGAACACTATCCTGCTTACTTCATGGGAGGTCGAGGGTGGAAGAGCCTACTGTGACATTCTGAAAAGAGAGAGACACATGGAATCATAGCCTAGTACTGGCAAATTAGGACTATGATAGGGAGACAAACGTGCCCATACTGGCACGTAATTCTAAAAAGAGGTGCATTCCTTGTTGGAGGGGTGGAATTGCACCAAAAGCGTAAAGATCCGCTCTTTCATTCATCCAAAACACACACATTCTCTTACTGTCATCTTCAGCGCTTCCAGCCGTTCTGCCTATAGTCGTCCGCTTCGCCTCCCCGCCGGTGAATAATGGTGAGAGGGGAGCGGGTATTTATACTCTCGTACTTTGTCCAATTGCCTGGTGATTGTTAGGCAATTGGTAACATCTGAACAAGATCCGGTGTATAGCTGGAGAGGTGCCTGGTTGCCTGTTTCAGGGCGTAATCTTGTGTGCAGTCTTTTCCCTGAAAGGTAGTGTCTGCGGTCTACGGGGAGAGAGAGCGCGTGCGTGTGTATGCCTACGCAGCTCTCCTCCCTGTGTCAGAGTAGGCGTGTGATTCTCCTCTCGCGCATGCGTACTAGTATGAGTATGAGGGCGCATGCATGTAGTGGCTGGGTTGTATGCCGCATGCGCGTAGCTATAAACCCAACTCTGGTTATACGGGGAAGTTTTTGAGGGGCACCACAGGAGTCCTATTATTGCCGCATTCTATGGCAATTAGTCCAACAAACAGGGTGTTAGCTACTAGTGTTTTTCGTGGTATAAAAACACAGACCAAAATCAAAGGATCGACGGGCACCAGTTGATATCCGCCTGAAGCGTACATCCCTGGCAGTAACCGCATTAAAGTTGACCCACAATGTCACCCTCCATCGTGCCTTTGATGGAGTTTGTAGTTACTACCAGTAAAGTATCTATATAAATTTAGACTATCAGTGCGGTGTCCATATACATTTCGGCATGTGTGTCTGGCATGTATGTTGGGTGCATATATATAAATAAGGTGTGTGTTTGGTTCAGGTCTTGAATCATTATCGTGCATCGCTGTTACCTAGCATGAGGTTACCATTATTTGAATATAGTCCTGTGTTTTGGGTCACTGCGCTAGTTGTAGCCATGGGATTTCATCGTTGAGTCCTGTATCCCATGTGCGTAACCGGTACACCCAGCGCTGTTCCCTGATGTGCAGTTGTCTGCTGGTGTCTGTTTTCTGTTTCCTCATCACCTCCAGGACCACCCAGCGAAGTTCTGCTTCAGTGAGGTTCGCATCTAAGAAATGTTTTGTCAATCTGGTGTTAGATTTTTTACAACGGATTGTGCTGCGGTGTTCACTAATCCATGTTTTGACTTTCCTTGTCGTCATACCAACGTACTTCAGATTGCACGAGCAGCTCAGAAGGTAGATCACATTCTCAGTGTTGCAATTGCTGAAGTTTTTAAGTTTCCATGGGTTGTTTGTGCCGATATCCACTTCTTTTGTGGTGGTGGTCAATTGGCAACACACGCAATTACCACATGGAAAATGGCCTACTGGTTTCGGTTGGCTCCAGAGGGTGGTCTGGCCACTGTCCTCTTCGTGTGCAGTTTTGGTCGTCCCTCAAGTTCCTGCTTCTTTTGAAAGCGAAGAGTGGAGGTTCCCACTGTCGTTGTCCACTATTTAAGATTGCCCATTTTTTCTTTATAATGCTCTGGACTTTATTTGATGCAGGGGTGTACGTGGTCACACAGACCATACGTTCAGATTGTTCTTTCGGTATGGTGTCCAACAGAGCTTGCCGGTTGTTATTCCTGGCCCTTTTCTTGGGTCTCCTGACCATTCGTTTCGGATAATGTCTCGCCAGAAGTTTGGTTTCCAGGTGTTCCGCCTGTTCTTGGAAAGTTTCTAGTTCAGAGCAATTTCTCCGTACTCTAAGGAACTGTCCCACTGGTAAATTCTGGCGTAGGGCTCTCGGGTGGTAGCTTTCATATAGTAATAGGCTGTTCCTATCTGTTGGTTTTATATGCACTTTAGTGGAGATCCCCTCGGTCGTCAGGGTGATGTCCAGATCGAGGAATATAGCATGATTTTTCTCGATAGTGTGGGTGAAATTGAGATGGTTGTCCCTGCTGTTGACCCATTCTACAAAAGTCGTGGCTTCCTCTGGTGTACCATGCCACACGATGAAGATATCGTCAATGTACCGCTTCCATGTTTTTATCTGGTGGGTGAATGGGTTGTTGACACTGAAAATGTAATCTTCCTCAAACTGATGGACATACAGGCACGCCATACTGGGCGCAAATGTGCTGCCCCTAGACGTGCCCTTGATCTGGTGGTATAGTACGTCCTCGAACTCGAAAACGTTTTCGTAAGGGCCAGCTCCGCACACTCCATGATGAAGTGTGTCGGTGTTATGTAAGACCATTCTTGGTTTAGGAGGATTTGTTCCACCACCTCCAGGGTGCGTCTTTGGGGGATGCTTGTGTAGAGCGCTTCGATATCCATAGTTATGAACAAGTCTTCTTCAATGTTGGTCTCCAGGTCCCTCAGGTGGCATAAGACATCCTTCGTGTCCTTCAGGTATGACGGGGACTTCTGTACGATGGGTCTTAAGAACCAATCGCAAAATTGCGATAGAGGTTCTAGTGCAGAGCCAATGCCCTATCATAGTCCTAATTTGCCAGTACTAGGCTATGATTCCATGTGTCTCTCTCTTTTCAGAATGTCACAGTAGGCTCTTCCACCCTCGACCTCCCATGGAGTAAGTAGGATAGTGTTCTAGGGTAAGCGGCGAGAGACATGTTTTTTCGCTCATTATAAGTGTTGACACGTATGAATGACACGTGTTTCACTTAGATACCACCATGCGCGCTTCAAGTGTGGTGATGTATGTAAAGCAATTTTGCAACCATGATACTTACACCTTCGGTATGTATGTGTTTTTGTTCCCCTTTTTCCTACAGATATTCTCGCATTTAGTACTACACTTACGGGGTGATTGATCCTTACAACACCCGGTCTTTTAGTGGTAGATCCTTTATACACCTTGTGTAAAAAGGCGGAGCCCATTACCATTATTTGGTCCTGAAGAATGCTATGTACCCTTCGGGGACCTTAAAGCAGAAACATGTTGACCAATTTTAGCACGGTGAAGGGATAATGAGTTCCCAAATCACCGCCCATTTCTTTTAATACCATACGTTTGTTCCTTTAATTAAATTAGTTTAATGACAAATGTAATGGTTTTTAGATCACTTTTCACCATTTCACGGGCCACCACTTAGTTTTAGAAGTGCATCCCTGTCGCCAGGTGTATGCCCGCCCTCTATCAAACGGAGTTTTTAGAGGGCGAGGACGGCCTATGATGAAGCATGACACCAGGTGGTGTGTGAGGCCAGTCCTTCACTTTTTGTGAGATGCCTCCACTGGACATGCATCTCTAGAAACCCTGTAGGAATCCCAACTAGGGACAGCCCCATTTGTGTTCATATCGTATTGGAGGCTGGCTAGTCCCTAGGCCCTGTGCCTCTAGTTCCCATCCCTAGTTAACTACTAGGGCTAGTGTGTGTGACCTAGGTAGTCATCACAGAAACACACAACTACAGAGTTCAATACCTGCCTGCCATGTATAATGAGGAGAAAGTAATGTATATATCGTCTTCTACACAAATGTAGAGAACATGTGGTGTGAAGCAGAGGTATTCTAGTATTTGTAGGCTTCTTTTAATGTATCTTGTCACCACAAAAAGGCAGAGACACACTCATTGATGTGCTGAGAAAGATGTTGAGAGTCACGAGAATGTTATGAGAAGAGTCCGCCTTTCATTTTTGCCTAGGCCTGACATTGTGAGCTGTCAGTGAATAATGAAGCTGCAAGAGAAAAGTGAGGTTTAAAACATGTTGGCAGATGTATTATTGTATATGCTAGTTCATATGAGTCTCTGGAAAGGTACACTTGAAGTAGTCCGTATAAATGTAGGTGTCTGATTTAAACGGAAAGTGTACTCTGTCAAGTTTGAATGTCTGCTTGATATCATGTCTGAGGTATGTCTTACTTCTACATGTATTCTGACACGTGTTGATCAGCTGATGACCCGAACTTAAAAGCTAGGTACCTTATCATACAGCTGGCCAAATGTTGTCAGTGCTACTACAGCATTCAGTCGCTGAAGCCTAGATCCTTTACCTAGGTAGGCATCATAGAAGCACTGGAATACAGAGTTAAAAATCTGCCTGCCCTGCATAATGAGAAAAATGTAATGCATACATCTTCTTCTACACAAATTTAGAAAATAAAAGGGCACAGTAATTTATAAAAGTTTTCTGCCAGAGTTTCAACCATTTACAGCTTTCCTAATGAGCATAATTAGCTATCCTACATATTTATTCGTAATTGAGACAATGGCAATGTAATTGTAAGTAACTGCTTATCGATTATTATGAATATTATGTAATTCATTTAAAATTATTAATTGATGTAACAAACTATTGAAACTGTTCTTTGTTTTTTAGATATTTACTTTATTTGAAAAAAAATTGAAGATGGCAAGAAAACATGAAAAGAGAAGAGAACAAAAAAAACAATACTACTTAAAGAAGAGTGAAAAGAAGAAATTAGATGATGTGCACAAGGTTATACACGAAAAAAATTCTTCTGGTAAGAGAAGTAAACAGCTTCTTAAAAAACTTTTACGAAGATTGAAAAATGTGGAAAATGTTAAAAAGAAAATGAAAAGTTTAACCACAAATCAGAAACAAAACAGAATTTGTCATGCTGAATGAACTTCAAATTAAAGAAAAACAACGCCTCTCACAAGAAGGCAGAAAGAGTATAAGAATATAAGAAGAAGAATGTTTAAAAGTAGAGTAATTCAAAATTTATTAAAAAAATTTAAAAAATATAAAAGAAGATCAGCAGCTTATAAAAAAAGGAACAGATTAAAAGTGCAGTAGATAGAGCTTTTGAATTGAAACGAAAATTATTTCTATTAATATTGAAGAGAATGAGAACATTGGATAAAACAATTGTGTTTATGAAGGAGAAAAGTAAAACAAAAAGACTTGTTAATAGAAGTAACTTTTGTAAAACTTTTACTGGTGAATGGAAGGACACTTCCAGCACTGAGCCTTTCTTTAATGAAGAAAGTTTTTTTCAAGAGAACACTTTAGTACATGCAGTTGATATTAGTGGTTGATGTTATGAGGTGAAAGATGGCTCTCCCATTCCAAAGGAAAATTCCTATGAATGTCGAAGAAGTAATAGCTGAAGAAGTTCAAGTGAGCCGTACACAAGCTCCTGTATATAAGTGGGATTGTAGCAGTATTTGCAGTATTCGACAGGAACCTATTGACATATTACGAATTTTTTAATGGCAATATGCAAAAAAAAGTGTTAAACAGAAGATTAAGATTTTACAAGGACTAGATCCATGTAAAATAAGAAAATATACTAAGTTGCAGGGTCATTCTCTGGCTAGTCTTTCAAGAAAAGTAGGCCAAAGTACTTTTCATCATTTAAGAATGTTAGCTGTACACCACTCTGAAATGCGGAAGTTAGTAAGGAGACTTTACTATGTAAAAACTCCTGCATTATGGTCAAGTGAAATTAATACAGCTCTTTTGCACGGTTCTGTTTCAGATGTACAGAAACTTTGTGATGATGTACAGTTTTGATAAACTGAAAGTTTGATAAGTGTAGTTGGTGAAGAACAGGAGAAAGAGATTAGTATTGATGATTTTGCAGAAGAAATTACAAAGTTTAACATAGTTTCCTCTGAATAACCAAAGTATGGGGCTCATTACGATGGCGGACGGACTTCAGTCCGTCCGCCATCGTTTCGGATTAGGGACCGGCCGCCTATGAGGCGGCCTCCCCACAATCCAAATTACGATGCTACAGCCACCACGGCGGTCGCATCACCTATACTTTGCATTGTGGCGGGGATGCGGTTAGCAGCCCCTGCCGCAATGCAAAAAAAAGGCACTTGCATATCCCTGCACTATGTGGCAGGCACCATGCGGTACCTGCCACATGCTGCAGGGATATGTAGGGGGGCGTGGCCTTGCCCCAGGGATGAAGGGCTGTCCGCTACAGGCCCCCAAATCTGTTTCTGGGTTGACCACCGCGAAACGACAGACGGAAAGGAATATCATTATCCCAAAGGCGGTGCCTGGCAGGCGCTGCTGCAATGCTGGGCAATGTGAGCGCTCCGACAGGAGGTCGGAAAAGGACCGCCTGTCGAAATCGTGACGGTCGGTCTTTCCGACCACCACGCTTCTTCAACACTTCCCCCCGCCATCATAATATGGCGGGCGGAAAAGCGCAGTCCAATGGCGGACCACCATCGTAATCAGGCCCTATGTTTGTATTTGTTGTCGACGTACTCACTATAGAAGTCAAACTAGGAATGTTGTCCAACTTAAGCATGACAGTGGAACCCAAGGGAAAGATCTCACCTATCCAGTTATCCCCAATGTGTCAATAAGCACCATGTACCTGGTATTGTGCACACAATAAAGCACCCACTGCCAAGGTGCTGTCCTGACAGGACTGTACAATTTAAGACAAAGTTAAAGGTGCACCAAACAACAATTCCATTTAGTAAGTTAGAGTAACCAAACAATTCAGAGCAGATTTCAAAGATGTGTTCGAATCTTCTTTTTATTCAGTCATTTTCACACATAAGCAATCTGTACAGAGAATAGCCAATGCGTTTCGTCCAAAACACTGGACTTCTTCAGGGCCGATGTAAAAACGATATGCAAGAGGGTGATACATCAGAGACACCGATCCAACTGCGGGCGCTCTGCGTGATCTTGGCGCGTCTGGTTAACTGCGTTCCTAATGATTATAATGAGACCCGTTCAATATGGGGTGGATAGGAAGGAAGGTAAAAGTGAATCCAATGTTTTGGACGAAACACATTGGCTGTTCTCTGTACAGATTGCTTATGGGTGAAATGAGCCAGTAGTTATTATAGTAAACGGTGTACCAACAAAGAGTAGAAAAATCTGGCAAGAGTTTGTAGATATTAATAAACTTCAAAATGCTACATTATTCCTGGTACAAAATAAAATTTATTATAAGAAAGTAAATGAACAAGTAATATGCCTACAAGATGAAACAGTAATCTCAACTGGCCAAATTGAAAAAGTGGACAAATCAAGGAGTGAAGAGATTTATGAACATTATACAAAACATCCTCTGCATTTGAAAGAAATCATAGGAAACAGTATTGAATTATTTCAAATGAAAGAAGCAAAGGGAGCTCCCATGAGTTTATAGGAAAAAAAGTTTAGAAGCTTGTTGTTTTCCACTGCTATTCCCCACTGGAGAAGGTGGACGAGTTGATGAGCGAGCGGTATAGATTCCAGCATCAGAATACTGATCAACAAGATTTTATTGTGAAGATACAAGATTTCGGCAGTGCATTCCATATATATTTCATCTTCTGTATGAGAGTGATTTGTCTGCACTTTCATATGCAGTAGACCATATATTAAAAACAGGAGTTCATCTTCAACATGTTTCTGCAAAAGAGTTCATGGACATAGTCGAAGAAAGAGATGAAAATTTAGAATCTCAGTTAATCAATTTGATGGCGTGCCAATGTGGCACCAATGAATATTGGTATTGCCGTCATGGTAAACTTAAATGCATGTTGAGAAACCTAGGTACATCTACATGGTTTCTACCACTTAGTTGTGCTGAATATGCTTGGGATGATTTACTTGAATTCCTATGAGAAGCTAATTCAAATGTTAAAAGCATTGAACTGAAGACAGCTGGAGAACTCTGTTCCTTGGATCCTGTAAATGTCTGCAGGTATTTTAACCATAGGTTTCAAGCTATGATGTCATTTATCTGCAATAAAAACATTTAACCTCTTGGAGAGGTAACTGATTTCTTTTGGCGGAAAGAGTACCAAGCCAGAGGTGCTCCTCATATACACATGTCTGCACTTTCATATGCAGTAAACCATACATTAAAAACAGGAGTTCATCATGTTTCTGCAAAAGAGTTAATGGACAAAGTTGAAGAAAGTGATGGAAATTTAGAATCTCAGTTAATCAATTTGACGGCGTGCCAACGTGACACCAATGAATATTGGTATCGCCGTCATGGTGAACTTAAATGCATGTTGAGAAACCTAGGTACACCTACATTGTTTCTAACACTTAGGGGCCAATTCCGATCTCGTAAGGATCTTGTAAGAAAGGCCTCCAAACGGGATTCATAAAGAGCAAATCTGATTCGGGGCCTATCTTTCCGTCCGAATCGTCCTCCGTTATAAATTACCAAGTACGATGCGAAGATCGCGTCTGCGCCAACCGAATCGTTTATGAACCCAAATCTATCCGTCCGACTCGTACGGAGCCAAATCGTGCTGTGCAATGGAGCTGGATTCCGAAAGGGCGAGTACGATGCACGAGTCGGACAGCTGTATCGACTCAGTCTCAGCGAGTGTAAGCAGCTGTCGGAATCGTACTTCGGGGAGCCAGAGCAGGCCCCCCTTCACCCGGGGCACTCCAAATCATTCACGGGGGTGCGCATGGGTCCCCCCGGTCCAAGCATGCACAGTGTGGCGGGCAAAATGGGATGCCCGCCATGGTGTGTACGGTTTTCCCCACTCACCCCTTTTTTGCTATTGGAGCCTGTGTACGCGTCCGTACAGAACCTCTCATAGAGTGCTATGGGAGTCTGGCCGAACCGAGTCCGTAACCATGCGGTTGCATCGTACTAGCTCAGATAGACTCGCACAGCGCGTCTCGCTTGGAAAGCCCTCCAGGTCCGATTCGTACGGAGGGCTTACCAAGCGAGATCGGAATTGGCCCCTTGGTTATGCTGATTATGCGTGGGATGATTTACTTGAATTCCTACGAGAAGCAAATTCAAATGTTAAAAACATTGAACTGAAGACAGCTGGAGAACTCTGTTCCTTGGATCCTGTAAATGTCTGTAGGTATTTTAACTATAGGTTTCAAGCTATGATGTCATTTATCTAAAACAAAAACATTCCACCTCTTAAAGAGGTAACTGATTTATTTTGGCACAAAGAGTACCAAGCCACAGGTGCTCCTCATATACACATGCTATTATGGATAAAGAATGCACCGAAATTTGGAACAGATAGTGATGAAGCTGTTCTGTCTTTCATTGAACAGTATGTTACATGTGCCATTCCAAGCGAAGGAGGAGAAAAGAGCTTGAGAGACAAGTTTTACGGTTTCAAAGTCATAGATGTGGGAAATACTGCTGATGGAAATACAACTATAAAGGAAAATTTTATACAAAATGTTGTTTTGGATTCCCACGTCCTATATTTTCTAAAGGAAATGTAAATAGTTTTATCTTAGAAGTAAGACATACAATAACTCTCCCAAGAATACATACAACTTAACAAGAACAGAAGCTTTAATGACTATAATCCAGTTATTTTAAAAATGTGGAATACAAACATGGATATTCAGTTTGTTGCAGACAATTCAATTGCTGTTGCTCGTTATGTCACTTCATATATTACAAAATCTAAAAAGTCAGAGATGAAAGAGATGTGGGAAGAAATTTCTGCAGAAAAGAGTCTTAGCAAGAAATTGTACAGTTTCAGCATGAAAATGCTTTCCCATAGAGAGATAGGATCCTACAAATGTTCGGATCACTTGAGCTCAGCCAGTTTGTATTCAAAGTCAAGAGGAATCATTTGGATAAGTCTAGGTCTAGCCTCGACACGAAAAAGAGTATTGAAATCTTTACAAGAAATCCAATACTTAGCACAGTATGAGCCAGAAAGTACTGATATTGTCAAAACTAATATGTTGGATACATATTAACCCAAAAGGAGTCCATATCTTGAAAACCTATGTCTGTATGAAATACTTCAACATTATAGGTTTAAAAAGAATTTTAGAGGAAATATAAAAGAAGAAAACAATGCAATAATTGGATTTTTAGTGAAACATGTCAAAGGGAATCTTATTAACCACAGAAAACTGAGTTGTGAATCTGCAGATAAGAGAGAATTTTTCTATTTAGCACTTCTGCAACTGTTCAAGCCTTGGTGTAGTGAAACAGAATTACTTGGAGATTTTGACTGCTATGAAGATTCTTTTAATGCAACTAAAGACAGCATTCAGTGTACGGTTTTTCCAACTTACTTACAAATGTTAAATGATGAGATTGAACAAGAAGGAACTATTGCAGCTGAAATAGCTACAGAAAGTTTACAAAGCAGTCAAAGTTCAGGTCCAATGACTGAAGAACCACTGGGACAACCGAATATATTGAAAATGAAGCAGCAATAACCAGGAATGAGGTAGAAACTGCAATGCAGCAAGCACAACAGGATATTATTCAGTTTGAAAAGTTAGAGGAACAACTAAATATTGAACAAAAAGAAATATATCTACAAGCCAAATAACAGGTAGAACATGGTTTCCTCCATGAAAAAAAGAATACCAATGTTCATCATTTCAACCTATTCTATTGTACATTAGTGGTCAAGCTGGAACAGGAAAAAGTTTCTTAATTAAAGTTTTGACCAGTTATCTACACAAAACTACAGGATCACATTTATCCTGTGTCATAACAGCTCCAACTGGATTAGCAGCACACAACATTAAAGATATTACTTTACATCGATTACTTATGCTACCTGTTGAACATGATAATAAATTGGAATATCAAAAGATATCGGGAGAAGCTTGTCATGAAGTGTCAAGAGTACTAAAGAAACTAAAACTTTTAATCATTGATGAGGTGAGCATAGTCTCAAACTTAATGCTTGCATTTATACACTTGTGAATGCAACAGATTTTAAAAACAGATTACAATGTTCTGTTTGGAGGGAAACATTTAATTGTATTTGGAGACCTACTACAACTTACTCCCGTTAACGGACAACCTGTTTTTAAAACTCTTCTCCATGATGACACAAGGAAATCTTTGGGTAGTATTGGGAATGTAAATATTTGGTTAAACTTTGCATATAAAGAACTTGTTAAGATTATGCGACATGCAGGTGATGAATATTATGGAAATATTCTTAAAGAGATAAGAATTGGTATGTTGACGGAACATGGTAAACAAGCTTTAGAAAGTCGGCTATTAAGGAACTTGTTTACATCTGAAAAAACAGTGGCAGAGGTAATGTACAATATGATTGAAGAAAACAAATCTATAGTTTGCCTATTGCCTACACTGCAAGAGTGTTCTACATTTAATGAACACCTACTCAAACTGGAAAAACAACAAATTCTGGAAATTAAAGCTATTGACAAAATCGAACACCAGGGAGTAACAATTCTTCTTACTGAGAAACTACAGGCTAAATTGGATTCTTTGGAAAAGTCTGTATCTAAAACTGCAGGATTTGAAAAGAGTTTACATGTATGTAAAAACTGTTGAGTAACTTTGTAGAGTAATTTGAATGTAGAAGAAGGATTAGTAAATGGAGCAATGGGAAAAGTTGTTGATTTTGTAAATTTTCAAAATAGAGATGGTGTTGCAGGGATTCTGCACATACACAGAGCTATTCACAGGATAATAGGACCTCGGAGTATAGTGGTGAACCAACCATGCACCTTAGTACCCACAATCCCAATCCGACTAGCTTTAGCGTCTCATTAGCAACGATGCTACCAATGATTAGACAACCCAGAACACGGTCTCTCTCTCTCAGGACTCGCAGGAGCAAGAAAACCCTTTCATAACTCACTCATACCTGTCCACAACATGCGTAATAAGAGACACAGTATAGTTTAAAATGTTTATTTCAACTATCGTGCTCTAAGATACAGTACACGTGCCAGTACTATCAGCATAATGCATAAGGATAAAATAATAAGCATAGTTACAATTCCATAGAATACAAACGGGGAAAGCATTTCATAAAGCAGTGGATATAAGGCTAAATGACCATACCACCCTCCCCGTGCTATTAGCTAGTTTATTATAAAAATAGAAGACCTCTGGGCATTGTCAGGCGGACCCTCATACCTCAATATCTAGATGCAAGGTTTACATCATCAGACAAGCACAGCTCTTCTCTCTGGAAAGGTTTTTCTCCAAGTGTCTCTAACAGTGAAATCACAATATTAAAAGCACACAAATTTCTCCAGTGCAGCTGCACTCAGTGTTATGTCTAAGTGCGAGGGGCTGACCAAATCAGCAAGAACAAGGGACATTGTTTTTCGACCTTGTACATGATGTGCAGACGAAACCCAAAGGGAACAGGAGGAAAGGTGAAAGGCAAAAAAGGCAGACAGTTCTAAAATAGCCGGGCACAAGCAGAGGCTTGAAAAACAAAGGCACGAAGTAACGTGCGCAAAAAGGCATCATGGCAGCCAGGCCCAAGACAACCTAGCAAGGCAGACCATGAGGCCACAAACCACACGACACCCTCCCCTGGTCAGTCCATTGGCGAAGACATAGGATGAAGACAGTGTTCAAATAGATGGAGAAGAACGGTAGAGTCTGTAATGGAAGATTCCCCAATGAAGGACAATGTATGGGAGAGAAATAAAAAAAATCCAGGGAGGCAGGACGCTGAAGGCGGAGGCTCCCTAATCCAATAGAGTGTAAGTGCAGAAAAACGCCACACCTTCCAAGAGGACATCTTTGGAATCGTCAGAAAAAAGAGACGCCATCCAGTCCAATAAATCAAAACTGCATTCATGTTCCTCGCAAGAGGGAGCAGTGATCAGCATTGCGGGACAACTTGCGTGATACTCAATATAGCTTTGTTGTAGGAGAGTCTGAGCAGCCGTCCAGACATCCCATTGTGCCAAAATTCCAAGTGCAGCCGCACGCGCCATGTAGCAAGTACCGGAACAGTCCCGTTCATGGGCCTCTAAGGGACCCATCAACTGGACAAAATCCGGGTGAGACAGAGACGTATTGGAGAGGCAATAATCCAAGGACCAGGAGAAAGGACATCGGAGGCAAGACATCACAGATTGCACACAAGTGAAATACGCAAAGCGAAAAGAAAGTCTATAGGACACACTGAGTGTCGCCAATGGCAGCAGGCCGAAGCCGGCGAGGATGCGTTCACGGAGCATCCGGAGTCGACCTTGGTCGAGGAGGCCCCCAGGAAGTGCAGCCATTGAGTAGCAAACAGACCAAAAGCAATATACCAGCCGCGAAGGCGAGGATCAACGGAAAGCCGCCAAAGACGATGAAAAAAATGGAATGAATAAAAGCCGGTATAACACCAAAGATAGTTTGAAAGGAGGTAACAAGGCCAGAGCCCACAACTTTAAAAAAGTGCACAAGACCTTCGGTGCGTGATGCATTGAAAACACGGTGAATCAGTTCACCGAAATGCTGTGGGAGGTTTGTGTTCAAAAGGGCCTGTATTTCACTGTGGGTACTAGCCACCTGGAGGATGAACGTCTCCCGTGCGGATGTGAGCATAACCTCCTGGTTCAATAAAAGCGCCTTTATTCTGCTCAATTTATTGAAATCTGCCTTCAAAGTCGGAATGGAAGTCCAAATGGAACTATCTATGATGTCGTGCGGGGGAGGAAAAAGCAAATTTTTACAGCACACAACCCGGTGGGAAACAGTTACAATATAGGGGATGCCAGCCAGCATTCCACAGCAGTCCTGATTATTTAGAAGGAGATAGCTACCATTTGCAAGCACAGTGAAAGTAGGAGAAATAGCAGGAGCAGGAATGCCCTTTAAAACACAAGCAAGATTCAGAGCCGAAACATTACAAGCTCCGTGCAATTTAATGTTTTTGCAAATAAGGGAATGACCTACTGTAGAATCGCATGACTCCCCTGTGAGAAAAACTTCCTTTCCGTCCCTAAGGCATTTATACAAAAAAGGCAGGGACCAAAGTTCATGCAGGAAGGCACTGCCCAAGGGCTGAAAACGGCCCACAGGATAATGTTTCATGCACGAACTGAATTCAAATAAAGAAAAAGGCAAGGCGATAACCCCGTGAACTAGCCACACAGCAGAATCCAATTCCGCCACAGAGAATGGTAAGGGCTCTATTTTTTCGATACGTAAAAGAGTGTATGTTGCATCTTTCATAGACATGAATTGCTGTTTTTCAGTTAAATTAAAAGGCAGAGCTGTTCAAAAAGTGCCAAGGAACCTTACCCATTTTAAGTGTTTGCAAAGTCCATGCAAACTGCATTACTGAACGCAATTGATTTTGACCATGATATAACACAGAAACATCATCTTGTACAATATCAACAACGGAGGAAACAATATTCTCTAATGTGTAAATGTGGGAAGACAGGATATTAATACTATTGTCAACAACAGCAAGCACTTTTTCTAGATTTGCTTGATCGATTTCCCGAAGACGGGAAGCAGCTTCAATTTGTGAAAGCTTCCAGAGTTCATTGTAAATTTCATAAATGAATCTCTTAGGTCGGGGACCACGAGGCCCCAGAACAAAGTCGGACAGATTAATGTTACCTGATAGGAGGGATAAATGTTGTTTCACAGAATCTAATGAAGAGTGCTGCAACCACTGTTTACATAATTTACCAACAGAATATGTTGTAACAGTACGAGAGTTAGAAAACCTCGGGTCTGGCCTATCCTGTGTGTAACCAGGAGCTGAGTCATGAAAACGCAGTTGGCAGGCATTTGATGCTATGGGCCAGGCCAACCAGGGTGACTGAGCAATCGTCGAGATATTAAACGAATTGTTTTGAAACAAAGCTTGCAAATTGGTTAGGGAAATATTGAAGTGCAAGCTTTCGTTGGCAGTGGAAGACAATACAGGAATGGAAGGTGCATTTAATTGTTTGGAAGTAGCCAAACCCCAACACGTTGTTTGATAGATGGTATGATTTAAAAATAGAATTTGGGCCGGGATGAGGCAAGCACGGTGCAAGGCTTCTGTGCCTTGCACCTGCCATGATTTGGAGCCCCAAATAGATTTCAAGTCAATGGTGTCCCGCCAATGTTCATACCCACCCACATCTAAGGCATTCAAAAAGGAACCCGAATACAGTAACTTGGTGTGGGTCAACATGATCTCCTGTGTAGATGAAGTATTTAATTTAAAATAATAGGGCCCAGGGTTCGATCTATCAAAGTCTGTAAAATAAGTAAACTTATTTCTAAGAGTCTGGGAGCTACCTGGCAAAGGGGTTGGACAGTGTTCCCATTGGGTGTAATTAAAAGAACCCCGAAGGGTACTTGGTTTATGGAGAAAGTGGTTGCCCCAATGCTGGTAACAATATAAATCGGCATAACTTGCAGAATTCATGTACAAATCTTCAGCATTAAAAGCAGCATAATATTTCAGATCAGTAAATAACGATTCAACGGCATGTACATCCCAATCGTCAGAATGAATATTACTTTTAACGACATCACCCATTGAAACACGGAGGACATTTGGTACATTAATAATCTCGGTTGGTCCATGAATTTGGAAATTTACAGCATCCCATACGATGCCATCAGCGACTGGAAAAGCTGAAATGTTCACAAATGTGTGGTCACGCTTCATGATGTGCGAAGAAGAATGTGGAGCCAAAGTTCCAGCGACACAGTTCACTGCAGAGCGTTCAGGTAAATAGTGACCATTGATGAGTAGGAAAAAAACTGTGACGAAGCCAATGGACATGAACAGAAAAATCAGGAAAAGCACCAACCAGATGTATGTCCATGGTGGGATCAAAAAATTGTCTCTGAACCAGGATACAAAAATACTGAATCTGGACGGGGTAAATGCTGAGGTGGAATCCGAGTCAAAGGAATAACGTGTTGGGCTCAGTGGCGTTGTTGGTAGGTGAGCCACCGACTCGGTGGCGGGGTATGTATACTCGGTCTCCTCGTTGCAGGGGGGATCCGGGTAGTCGAGTAGGCGATCAGGCAAATCTACCATCTCGATAACAACATCAGTGACCGTGTGGGCTGGAGGGCCACAAACATTTGTCCGGGAAATGACTGGACAAGAGACCGCTGGTGTTACACTATTCAGGATCGGCCAGATGTTGTAGCTTGACATTATCCACTGAGATGAATCTGCTGTTCTTGCGACCAGGAAGCAGTGGTAAGATAACTGTACGAGTACCCTTCAAGCCAAGGACTGGAACCGGTGCACGATAAGAGGGGCCAAATTCTTTTTTGTTCTCCACCTTCTCTCGGACCAGATCTCCAACCTTCGGAAGCCAGCCGGCAACCGGAATCTGCAGCGCAGCGTCTGTGGCTGAAGGTAAATGTTCGTTTGCAAGTTTGTCTCGGGCTTCTTGTAAGTCCTGTAACATAGTAGAATGGTTATCTACATCAAAGATTGCGCCGCCATGTCTAGACCATCAAGGTCGGGCACAAACATTCGTATGCCAAAGAGCATTTCGTATGGGGTCCGCCCACCCAGAGGTCTTCTAGGGAGATTATTAAGTGCACGTTGTACGGTATACAAGTGGGCCAGCCAGTTCCTGCCAGTACCTAAGACTCTAGCTGTCAAGGATTGCTTTAAGTCACGGTTCATTCGTTCAACTATCGAAATGCCCTCAGGCCGATATGGAGATGAAAATTTCACCCGCGCCCCCAGTGACCCCATCGCGTCCTTGTACGCCTTAGAGGCGAACGCCGGACCTTGGTCAGAATGGAAGGTGCCACAGGCAAAAATTCCCACAAAGACACACAAATCCCTTATGACATTTCGAGCGTCAGCACTCCGTTGTGGCCAAACCCAGATGAAACGTGTGCACGAATCCACTGCAACCAAGATGTACTTATATGCAGTGTCAGAAGAAAATGGACCGCAGTGATCCAGGTAAACACACCCAAAAGGTCTGTTAGAAATGCAGAGCGGTGTCTGTGGTGGTTGTGTAACTGTGGAAGGCTTAATTTGCTGACAAACGTCACAAGAATGCACATAAGTACGGGTCTGTTTATATAAACCACGCCACCAATAACGCTGCTGCAAGATGGAAACAGTCGCTGCCACGCCAGCATGGGCCGAAGCCATGCCTTCGTGTGCGGCTGTTATCAAGGAAAGTCTGCGGTCCGCGTTGGGAATCAGCCGATCACCAACGTCTGGAATTCTTACGTAAGGAGCCTGTTCGGGACCTAATTGATGAGTATTTGGAAGGGAAACCCCGTGGGTAATTAGCACCTTCCTTTGTCGCAGCAATAGCTGCCAAAATATCATTATCTATTTTAGTCATGGATCTTGTAACTGCTGCTACTGAGCACGTGGCTACTGCTGATTTGGCTGCTTCGTCTGCCAAACCGTTACCGACAGCGTGTGCGCCCACACGCTGGTGGCCAAGAGTGTGAATCACCTGTGTGAGAGGCAGACGTTGTTTCAAATCTGCCACTCGAACCCAAAGCATTTTATGCTTAATTGTGCTGCCTTTTGCATCTCTATAGTCGCTTTGCGACCAAAAGAATAGATTGTCATTGAAAGACTGAACACAGTAGTAAGAATCGCACACAATTAGAGTTGTCATGTCTGGATTAGCGAACTCAAGTGCGAGCACCAAAGCGCGCAGCTCGGCCAATTGTGCAGTACTGTCTCCTAGTGCCTGCGTGTGCACTACAGTCGATTTGAACCTGCCGTTCACCATGGTACCTCCAACAATAGCACATGCTGCTGAATAAGCATGCTTGGAACCCGTGGCCGGTTGTGCCGAACCATCGGTATAGATAATACATTCGTACTCCTCAAGCGGTAGCAAGGACAGAGGAGGAGGATGAACAAATTCATACTGTAAAAACTCCTGCGTCTGAAGTGAAGAATCAAAGATAAAAGTGACATCCGGAGATGTCAGAGATGTAGCCCATTATCCAACGGGGGTGCAAAGCCTTAGAGTTCGGTACACTTGCCTTTGTCACTGCCTCAAGGGCAGGATATGGTGTTACCACCAAAATGCGTTTTCCCTGTGCCAGTGCGCGTTCCTTTAGAATAGCCATTTGCACTGCAGTCAAAACTTTCTCCACAGAGGAAAAGCGCATTTCTGCGGAAGTGTAAAGATGTGACTTGTATGCAATCGGTACTGTGTCACCTTCGTTAAAGGTTAAGTACGTGAAACCCACTGCCCCTGGAACGATTCTAATCACCAGGTTTGTGTGGTTATCACGAGTCAACAAGAATTTAGATTCAAGTAGATCTGACTGCAAAGACTGCTGTATAGAGGAATGCTCGGGAAGCCAGCATGACTTCGAAAAGTTAGGTTGTATCAAGGCATAAAGAGGCTTGAAACGCTGGGCATATTCGGGAATATAAGTACGCCCGAAGTTTAGAAAACCCAGTAAAGACTGAAGCTTCTTCAGAGTGGTTGGAGGGCACAAGAGTGCGCATTTCTCCAAAAAATGGGGAGCTAAGCCCTTACCTTCATTGTTGAGCTCATAGCCCAAAAACAAAACGGTAAATTCAGCAATGTGTGATTTGGCAAAATTAAATTTGTATCCTAAGACCGCAAATTCAAGAATAATGCGGTCCACTCGGGAAAGATGCGGCCATAATTCGTCGTCCACCAGATAGATATCATCGACGTACGAACACGCATCTGGGTCAATGCTGTCCAACAAAGAGACAACACGGGCAGCGAATACACCCGGGCTGTTCCTGTAGCCCATGGGTAAACGCCGGAATTTGAACTGTTTACCACCGGAAGTGAAAGCGCTCCATTGGCTTTTACCACCGGAAGTGAAAGCGCTCCATTGGCTACACTCCGGGGCTAAGTTGTGCATCTAAAATCCATTGGATAGGTCAAGTGTCGTTTTGTATTTTTTACGAACAAGACTGTCTACAAGCGCAGAATTGTGGGTATTTTGCACCGCAAAGGTCCGACAATGAGAGTTCAAATGTCGGTAATCCAAAACCAGGCGGTACGATCCATCGGGTTTAGAAACCGCGAATAGGGGATTATTCATGGGTGATACGCATGTTTCAATTACTCCTTGATATTCTAACTGTGTCAGAATGTCGGAAACGGGACCTTTAGCTTCCCGCTTGATGGGATATTGGGGTTGTGGCTGTGGCAGCGACCGCAAAGGAATATCATGGGGGGAAGAGTCTTCATCCCAGCCCACGTGGTTGCGGTATAACGCCAGAGCCAGGGACACAGCCCACTCAGCTGCGAGAGCCTCCACTTTGTCTTTGGGGACATGACGAGAAAAGCTCGGAAGGATTACCTCCTCCCCTCTACGCGCAGCAAGTACGAATGGGGGCAGCCAATCCTTCTCTGCCAACAAAATGTCGTAAGAAGAGGTCAGATTCTCCCAAAAAATCCCTTTAATAACACGCTGTATGTCACCTTCAATTTGAATGACAATATTATATAGTCTGTCAGGGGGTGCCACTCTGGTGTCTGCTGTCTCAACAGTAATGAATGTATCAGTTGCTGTCGCCTCCACATGAGGACGTAGTGCCTCCCGCACTATGGTAACTTACGCAGCGCTGTCTAGGAGCGTCACTGCCCACGTCCAATTCAGGAGTCTCTTTCTCACCGTTTGTGGCATACCTCACTGTTACAGCTGCAACTTTCTTCTTCTGAAACTGTGGGCGAGAACGTGGAAATTCTTCTGGTTTCCCTCGTACTTGTTGTCGAGGTTGGTCTCGTCCCTGTGGAGCCTCTCGACCCCTGCCTCTATCCTGGCGTTCTCCTCCACCTGTCTGGGAGGTTGATGGTGCCTGTGAAGAACGAGGAGAACGCGAATCAGGGACTTGAAATCTCTCTGGAGATTTAATTCTCGCTCTATCGCGCAAATCATAAGTGCGTTCAGAAGATACGGAAACCGGGGATGCGCCTCGCGACCCTGGCTTTTTTTGTTGCTTTCCCGGTTTTTTCAACCTCCAGCTCTTTTTAGTAAAGAACGGTTTCTCATCTTTCTCAGATTGAGTTTTTGGTTGTGGTTGCGATTGTGTTTGCATTTTAGCAAAAGGCTTAACTCCCAGACTATTGCGGCCAATGGTTTTATAAGCCTGTGCAATAATTTTCTGTAATTTGCGCGGCTTGTCCGGTTCTGGGATCAAAGCCAAAGCATTAGCTACTTGAAAGTTAACTGCATCGCCCTTGACATTCGCAAGGATCAAATCAGCCACTAAATCGAACACTCCCACCAGTCTCATCCCCAATTCCACAGCCGCCTCAGGGCCAAGCTCATCCTGTACTCGTTTAATTACAGAGAGGAGAACTGTCATGGAAGGAGTGCCGAAACACTTCGCATATACTGCCGCGAATACCTTGCCCCAGTTGTTGCATTCTGCCAACTCAGGAATTAAGTCTTTTGGCAAACTGATCGTCAAAATCCTGTGTTTTTCCACAGGAGAAGTGTTTGGAAAAATTGCCTCCAGCTGGTCAAATTTTTCTGGAAGCCAATAAGGTAAATCATCCTTATTTTGTGGGCGCTTGCCCATCACCGAATTAACCATGACGGGACTTATGGTTACACCGCCCTGTCCAGCTGGATGCGCTGCAACTCCAGGAGGGGCTCCCTGGATGTTGCCTGTAACATACTGTACTAAAGCTCTGTGCACACGTATCAAAGACGTATGTAAATCACGCAGTTCAGCAACCGCAAGCGTCATATAACGCGGATGTGGGGTATACCCGGCCAAAACTGGCCAAGTGGCCCTGTCTATAGATAGGGGGCCTAAATGAATCGGGGTAACCGGTTAGGGGAGGGCGCCATTAAACCAAACACGGTGTTGCCATGCCGTGAGCTTTACTTCAAGATTCCGATAAGGCCTATAAATTATAGGAAGAGCGGTGGCTGTATATTCATGGAACACATTATCAGTCCCATCCACCGCCGGGAAGGTGACCCAAGAGTAAAACACCTCAAAGTGGTAAGCAGGATCCGCTTGTACCACAAAGATCAGATCGACACCCGCGCCAGGCACTCCATATGCTGTCAAATGAGCCTAGAGCGCTGCGCGGCTATGTGCCGCAATTTGGACAGCCATTTAAGGCTAAAAATATTCGACAACCTAGTAGGAGGCAGCACAATATAGGGTTTTATGTAAACACCTTTTAACAACTTCAAGCTTGAAAGAATCTATAAAAACGTCAATATAGGAGGTATCGCCCTCACACACGCTTCCGGAAGCGTCTGCGAAGGGTGTCGTGGACAAGCAAAAGTACTACTCAAGCGTCTCGCAGATAAGCAGCCCTACGTTGGTGGCGCCATGTTGCAGGGATTCTGCACATACACAGAGCTATGCACAGGATAATAGGACCTCAGAGTATAGTGATGAACCAACCATGCACCTTAGTACCCACAATCCCAATCCGACTAGCTTTAGCGTCTCATTAGCAACGATGCTACCAATGATTAGACAACCCAGAACACGGTCTCTCTCTCTCAGGACTCGCGGGAGCAAGAACACCCTTTCATAACTCACTCATACCTGTTCACAACATGCGTAATAAGAGACACAGTATAGTTTAAAATGTTTATTTCAACTATCGTGCTCTAAGATACAGTACACGTGCCAGTACTATCAGCATAATGCATAAGGATAAAATAATAAGCATAGTTACAATTCCATAGAATACAAACGGGGAAAGCATTTCATAAAGCAGTGGATATAGGGCTAAATGACCATACCACCCTCTCCGTGCTATTAGCTAGTTTATTATAAAAATAGAAGACCTCTGGGCATTGACAGGCGGACCCTCATACCTCAATATCTAGATGCAAGGTTTACATCATCAGACAAGCACAGCTCTTCTCTCTGGAAAGGTTTTTCTCCAAGTGTCTCTAACAGTGAAATCACAATATTAAAAGCACACAAATTTCTCCAGTGCAGCTGCACTCAGTGTTATGTCTAAGTGCGAGGGGCTGACTAAATCAGCAAGAACAAGGGACATTGTTTTTCGACCTTGTACATGATGTGCAGACAAAACCCAAAGGGAACAGGAGGAAAGGTGAAAGGCAAAAAAGGCAGACAGTTCTAAAATAGCCGGGCACAAGCAGAGGCTTGAAAAACAAAGGCACGAAGTAACGTGCGCAAAAAGGCATCATGGCAGCCAGGCCCAAGACAACCTAGCAAGGCAGACCATGAGGCCACAAACCACACGACAATGGAATAGAATTTTTGATTATAAAACTCGACCAGATTAATGAAGTAAGACAGATTGGGCATTGTGTTGTACGTTTTTGCTTGTAAAGGACTTGTATGTTCGAAGACAACAGTTTCATCTGTATCTAGCATATGCAGTAACTATTCACAAATCTCAAGGGGCCGATTCACAGAACTAATCTGAGATAAAATCCTGAACTTACTACTTTTGGTATTGACAGAAGGCATTTAGTAGTAGTAAAGTTAGGACTCCTAACTTTACTACTACTAAACTGAGACAAAATCCTAACTTTACGACTTTCGGTATTCACAAAAGGCATTTAGTGGTAGTAAAGTTAGGAGTCCTAACTTTACTACTACTAAATGCCTTTTGTGAATACCGAAAGTCGTAAAGTTAGGATTTTGTCCCAGTTTAGTAGTAGTAAAGTTAGGAGTCCTAACTTTACTACTACTAAATGCCTTCTGTCAATTCCAAAAGTAGTAAGTTTAGGATTTTATCACAGATTAGTTCTGTGAATCGGCCCCTATGTTTAAGTATAGACAAAGCTTTTGCAAATATTGGAAGTACTGTGTTCAAAGAGGAAATGGCATACGTTGCATTGTCTCGGTTAAGAACATTGTCCGGTTTGTATTTGATAGATTTTGATGAGAAAAAGTGTAGTGCTGATGCAAATTGTGTAAGAGAGTACAATCGTTTAAGAAGACCTAATGCTCCTCATTTAGGTGAATATCCGATGTATGAGAAACGTATAGTGTGTCCAAAATGGAAATACATCAAACATTCAACTGAAGTTAAAAATAAGAAAACAATTGAAGAGAAAGTTGAAGGTGTAAAGAAAAAAAAGTGGAAAGTGATGATGACATATTAGGAGACCAGTTGAAAAACAGTTCAGGTATCAACTGTTATGCTAATGTGATTCTGAACATAGTGCTTCATTTACCACGTCTTCATGATGAAATCATGGAAAACAGTGAAAAAAGATTTTGTCCTGCACTACATCATTTATTTCAACAGTTGGTAGGTGACAGAAGTAAAATACATACTGCTGCGGGCATTCAACATCTTTAAGATATATGTACTGGTTCATTGACATTTACTCTAAACATGGAACAAGATGCACAAGAATTTCTAATGCTCATGTTTGAAGTGTTAGAAGATGAAGGAATAAACATTGATAACTTATTTGGAATAAGTTATAAATGGGACCATAAGCGTGAAGATTGCTTATTTACTTCTACCACTGAAATAAGTAGAGAACGATTCCTATACTTAACGATACCAGACTGTAAATCAGTACCTTTTAACAAATTGAATAATACAGCAAAGTAGGATATGACATGTTCACATTGTAGATCAAAGATGTTGTCTACATTACATATAGAAAGATTTCGAAAATATGTAATTTCAATGTTACAATGTTGTAGACCAAATGGAAGAAAATTGGAAACAAAAATTACAAATTTCAAAGGAAGTCAAATATCTATTTCACAAAGAACTTATACAACAGTGGCTATTATTTTTCATGATGGACCTACTGCAACATCTGGACACTATACTGTTTATTAAAGTGTAACAAAGGATGGACACATTGCAATGATGCCCACCTGCAATTTAAAGCTAGATTGCCTTCTCAATTACCAAATTCTCATATGTTATTTCTCCAGTTTTGACAAGATCATTCGGCCTATTGGGGAAGATGTCAACAGAAAACAGAAAGCACTGCAATCTATTAGTGTTTATAATTAGTGTTTTGGTTATTATTTTGCCTAATAGATATAACATTTAGAAAAAATGTGTTTAAAAAACAAATACTATATATATTTGTTGCCAATACTGTAACAGGTGTAAATGAAATTGTATATTTTTTTAAATATATTCGTGATAAATAATAGAGTTAATGTAGATGATAGAAGTGATTAACAAAATGTTGTTAGGAAAATGCATAGTTACATATATTGATAATGATGTACTGTGCTGATTTGGGTTTTTTTGTACAATCAATTTGATTGTTTTTTCCCTATTGTTCAATGATGATGCTACATTCAAGTCACTGTGTATGGTGAAGTTATGTGCAATCTGAGAACAGTAAAAAAAGGGAAACTAAAATGTTATCTCTTTATAAAATAATGTTATGTTCGAAAAAATGTAATATTATCATTTCTGTAATATAATATGGTTATATAATAGTTTTTCTTTTTCTTCTTAATAGAAGGTACGGTTCAACATTGAAAACAGTTTAGGGCAATACTACTCTAAAACAGATTTACTAAATGATGTATCTAAATTACTTCAAAGGTAAGAATACATAATACAATATTCATGATAAACTGGACAATTGTTGAAGATGTATGAATGTCATTTGTGTCTAACACAAATAATCTACTGCTCATAGACTATTTGAAAAGTGTCATGCTACTCCTGAGAAGCAGTAACACAGTCACTTTCTGAAAAAATGCTGACACCAATAAAATGGTACAATAATAGTTGGCCTTTTATTTTGAATTAGACCTTCTATTGCAAACTGCTTCTGCTTCAAGAAACTAGTATAGAAATGTAACTTTTAAAACATGTTGAAACATGTATTTACCTCAATCCTAGCCCATATTACTCTCCAAAAGGGTATACTTGAAGTAGTACATAGATAGTGATATCTATGATTAAAACTGAAAGTGCACTTTGTTACATTTGAAAATTTGACAGTTTCCATAACATATATCATGGATATAATAGGCCTAAGTTTTGAACTATACAATCTATTATATATGGCACAACCCATGCACTCATCCATTCATCCAGACACTACCCATACACTCATGAATCACACAACCACTAGCAATGAATACATAGAATCACACATGTAGTAGTCATGCAGTTATCCAATCACCAAAGCACTACCAATGGACTCATACAATCGCTAAGGCACTACTCATGTACTCATCCATTCACTCATGAACTCCCACTACAGTCATCCATTTAGCCAGGCACTACCCTTGCACTCCTCCTGGTCAGAGACCTTCTCTCTCTCCCAGCAGCTCTGCTGTTGTGCCTCTGCCCCTGTGCAGGTAGGTGTTGAGGCCCTCCTCCACCCGCAGGCTCCTGCCTGCGCCTCATCCCTGGTGGTCCAGTTTCGAGAGCCTTGCTCTTCTGCTGGTCCGCTGTTGTCTGTCTGTCTTTTGTGCCCGTTTTCTATCTTTTGTGCCTGTTTTTCTGTCTTTTGTGCCCGTTTTCCTGTCTTACCTCTATCCTTTTACTGTCTGCGCCTCATCCTTGTTATTGTGCCTGTGTATTCTTTTTTGTTTTGTGACCTCTGCATCTCGGTCGTTTTTGCCTGTCTTGTCCTGTTTTCGCCTGTGCCCATTGTTCTCAGTGCCCTTTCCTGGCGCTGCTGTCCCCGTGGCCCCTCCCCCCTGCCAGTTCCCGCCTCCCAGCTGCGCTTCCCTCCCCATTCGCTATTTAATGGCGGCCGCGCCGCTGGGGCGTCGCAGGCGCGCCAAAGGCAAGCCCGTCCGCGACCCGACCGTGACCAGCACCAGGGACCCTGGATCTCCGACCTCCCCCCACTACGACTCTGCTGCCCTCCTCGCACTCAACCCCGGAAGAAACAACAACTGCCAGCGGTCGACGCCGAACACCACCCATGGCCAGTTGTCCTGCCGACACTGCCGACAATCCTTCACCATCCACAGCACCCCCGTGACCGCCGCACCCACGCCCGCACCACTGAATCCCTGAAGTGCATCCTCCTCAATGTGCGCTCCCTACACAGGCACGCAGTAGAGAACTGGGACCTCCTCGACACCCTCTCGCCAGATGTCACCTTCTTCACAGAAACCTGAACAAACCACACGTCCGCCCCCGACAACGCCACCGCCATTCCCAATGGATACATGATCCAGAGGAAGGACCGCCCCCACCGCCCAGGAGGCGGACTCGCCATCGCACACAAGAGCTCCGACTCTCCACTTGCAGCAAGAGCGACTCCCTCTCCAACACCGAACACCTCCACTTACAGATCCAGACCAGCCCCAGAACCACGCTTCGCGGCACCCTCGCTTACAGACCCCCAGGGCCTCGCGCCTCTTTCGCCACCACCATTGCCGACCTCATCGCACCCTATGCCATCGCCTCCACGGACTACATACTCATCGGAGACTTGAACTTCCACCTCGACAGCAACCTCGACTCCACAGCCCTTCTGGACCACCTCGCCAACTTTGGATTGAGGCAGCTCGTCACCACCCCCACCCATAAAGCTGGACACATCCTCGACCCCATCTTCGCAGGAGGGACCAAAGTCCACTTCAGCCACACCTCGCAGCCCCTCTGGACAGACCACCACTGCGTACACTTCTCCTTCAACACCACCACCGCACACAAGCCTGCCCGCGCCCGCCACAAAGGAACTGGAGCAAGGTCACAGAGGAGCACCTCAACTCCACCCTCATTCATGACCCCCCTCCGCCATGACCGATGCCAACTCCGCAGCCAAGGAACTACACCGCTGGATCGCCAGCTGTGCAGACAAGCTCGCACCCATCCGCCACCCCGACAGACAAAACCCAACTAAGGTCGCTTGGTTCACCACCGACCTCCAAGACACCAGATGCTCCTGCAGACGTCTCGAAAAACGCTGGAGAAACAGCAAAACCATGGAGGACCAGAACACCTACAAGAACGCCATGACAGAATACCATCAACGCATCAGAGCCACCAAGAGGACCTTCATCCAGAACAAAATCCTCACCAACGCCAGCAACTCAAAGTAACTCTTCAACGTCATCCAGCAGTTCACCAAACCCCCCAGCGAAGCCACGGACGTCACGCCATCCCAGGACCTCTGCAACAAGCTTGGCTCCTACTTCCACCTGAAAGTCAAGGCCCTCTGTGACAACTTCAGCAAACAGACTCCAGAAACCACCCTCCCCCAGCAATGACAGCCAGCCCACCATCTTTACCTGGACACCGGTCACCACCGAGGATACCACCACGACCATGAAGAGCACCCACTCAGGAGCCCCCACGGACCCCTGCCTGCTGCACATCTTCCACAGAGCCGCTGCCACCATAGCACCCGAACCACGCCGCACCATCAACGCTTCCTTCGAATCCAGCATTTTCCCCAGCGATTGGAATCTGGCAGAGGTCAAGCCCCTCCTCAAGAAACCCTTGGCTGACCCGACGGACCTGAAAAACTACCGACCCATCTCTCTCCTCCCCTTCGCAGCCAAAGTCACTCAAACATTTGTCAACGCCCAGCTGACCACCTTCATCGAAGAGAACGCCATCCTCGACTCCTTCCAGTCCGGGTTCCACAGTAACCACAGCACCGAGACCGCCCTCCGTGCCGCCACTGACGACATCCGCATGCTACTCAACCCGGGCCACACCGCGGCCCTCATCCTGCTAGATCTCTCCTCAGCCTTCGACACCGTCTCCCACTGCACTCTTGCAGCCAGACTCCACGACGCCGGCATATGGGGAACCGCCCTCGACTGGATTCGCTCCTTTCTCGCAGGCAGAACCCAGAGGATCAGACTCCCACCCTTCCTCTCCAAATCCACAGATATCAACTGCGGAGTACCCCAAGGATCTTCACTCAGCCCCATGCTCTTCAACATCTACATGGCCCCCCTCGCCACCATCATCAGACAGTATGGGCTCAGTATAGTATCCTACGCCGATGACCCCCAGCTCATCCTCTCCCTCACGAAGAACCCCGAAGACACCAGACTCAGCTTCCAGGAAGGAATGAAAGATGTCGCAGCCTGGATGAGCAACAGTTGCCTAAAGCTCAACTCAGAGAAGACAGAGGTCCTCGTCCTCGGACCCTCCCCCGCCGCCTGGGACAACACCTGGTGGCCCCCCGCCCTCGGAAACTCTCCCACCCCGACGGACCACGGCCGGAACCTCTGCATCATTCTAGACTCCTCCCTCACCATGACTCGCCAGATCAACTCCGTCGCCTCCACCTGCTTCAACTCCCTCTGCATCCTCTGCAAGACCTTCAAGTGGATCCCCCCGAAGTCAGAAAGACCGTCACCCACACACTCATAACCAGAAGACTGGACTACGGGAAAGCAGTCTACGCCGGAATCAACAAATCCCTGCTACACAAACTCCAGACCATCCAGAACACCTCAGCCAGACTCGTCCTCGGAACCCCAGGACATGTGCACATGACCCAGCACCTGCGAGACCTCCACTGGCTCCCTGTCGAGAATAGAGTGACTTTCAAGCTACTCACCCACGCCTACAAATCCCTCCAAAACATCGGACCCAAATACCTCAACGAAAGAGTCTCATTCCACGTACCCAAAAGAAACCTCTGCTCCGCCGACCTCACCCTAGCCGAGACCCCGCACATCCGCAGAACCAGAGCAGGCGGAACAGCCTTCTCCTACGTCGTGGCCAAGGCCTGGAACGAGCTCCCAGTCAACATCAGATGCTCCCCTACCCTGCACACCTTCAGGAAGAGCCTCAAGACCTGGCTTTTTGGCGGATCCGGAGCTGCACCCCCCCCCCCAAGTGCCTTGAGACCCTCACAAGTGAGTAGCGCACTTTAAAAGCCCCTGATTGATTTAGTCACTTCCCTTGCACTCATCCATTCTCGCAGGAACTAACCATGTACTCATCCAATCCCGCTGTCACTACCTGTTCACTCATCTATTCACCCAGGCACTATTCAAGAGGGATACATTCACTCAGACACGACTGATGCACTCACCAATGACGCAGGCACTACTTATGTACCCATGCAATCATCCAGGCACTACCCATGTTCTCATTCATTCACTCATGCACTTCCATTGCACTCATCAATTCAGCCAGCTACTACCCATGAACTCATCTATTCACTCAAGCCCTACTCATGGACTCATGCAATCATGCAGTCACTACCCGTACACTCATCTATTAACTCAGGCACTACTCATGAGTGATACATTAACTCAGATACCACCCATTCACTCATCCAATGACCCAGGCACTACCTGAGCACCCATTCAATCACTCAGGGACTACCCATGTACTCATATATTCATTCATGCAGTACAAGTTATCCAGTCATCCAGGCACTACCCATGCACTCACCCAAATATCCTGGCACTATCGATGAACTCATCCATTCACTGATGCTCTACCCATGCACTCATCCAATCACCCAGACACTACCCTTCAACTCATCCATTCAATGATACACTAACCATGCATTCATCCAATCACCCAGGTACTATCCATGAAGTCACCCAATCACCGAGGCTCTATCCATGCACTCAAGCATTCACTCATGCACTACCCATCCACTCATCCAATCACCAAGGCACTACCCATGCACTGATCCAATCACCTAGGCGCTTCGCTTGCACTCATTCTTTCAATGAGGCGCTACCCATACTCTCATCCATTCACTCAGCCACTACCCATGTACTCATCCATTCACATAGGCACTACCCATGCACTCATCTATTCACTCAGACACTAACCTTGCGCTCATCCATTCACTCAGCCACTACCCATACACTCATTCATTCACTCAGCCACTACCCTTGCACTCGTTCATTCACCTAGGCACTGCCCATGCACACATCCAATCACGCAGTCAATACCCTTGCACTCATTTATTCACCCAGGCACTGCCCATGCACACATCCAATCACTCAGTCAATAACCTTGCACTCATCCATTCACTCAGGCAGTACCTATGCACTCATCCATTGACTCAGGCACTACCCATGCACTCATGCATTCACCCAGGCACTACCTCTGCACTCATCCATTCACACAGACACTAACCTTGCACTTATCTATTCACTCATGCACTACCCATGCACTCATCCTTTCAGTTACGTACTATCCATACACTCACCTAATCACCCATGCACTATCTATGCACTCATGCATTAACTCAGCACTACCCATGGACTCATCCAATAACCCAGACACTATCCATGCACTCATTCAATCACCTATGCAGTATGCATTTGTTCACCCAATCACACAGCCACTATATATTCAATCAGTCACATATCTATTCACTCATATATATAAGCACTATTGCACACATTTGTTACCCATACATCCACAAGTTTATTCAATTACATACACAACATATAGTTCTTATTTTTAAAACCAGAATAGGTGGTTGCATAAGAACGTTTTTTTTTTCCAACTATTTTTAGAAATGTTTTGTTTTTTTCTAACTATTTTGCAGTTTTTTTGTTTTTCTTCACAAATGAAACAAAAAACAGGCACAAAAAAGTGACAACTTATTCGCCCACACTTAAAATTGTGTCGCACTTTGGACAAAATAGGTCAGTAAAAAAAGGCAATGTGACAGTAAATGCTCTGAAGTCTTTGGACTTCTCGAGATGTTCCAGGCTGTCCTCCTTCTTGCTCCTTCAATCTTAAAAGTTCTGCTCGTGCAAGCCGGGTACTATGAATAGTTTTACGATGTTTGTACATCGATGATGTTCCGCATGAGTATTTCTTGCCTGACCCATGTGATAGTACTTTCTTGCAGAGCAGGCAAGTAACCTTTTGGGCATTACATTTTTTTGCTCTTCAGGAATAGAAAACAACTCCCATACCACACTTTCCTTTTCTTTGGTGGCTCTTCTTCCTCCTCTAGAAAATTCTGTTCTTCCTGGTCCTCAATATCTCCAGAGGTTGCCATCTTCTCTTCCAAACACCAAAACTCCTCCAAATAGCTTCTGCTCCAATAAATGTGACTGTTGCCAACCTCACCCTCATGTAGAGGAAAGAGGGTGGGATCTATCTCGGTTTATGATGACAAGATGTTTAACCAATCATATCTCTTTTTTGTATCACATGGAGTGCGCAACTCCTACGCGGTGGCATCGCGTACCCAACATGATTCCGCAACTTCTTTTTATTTTACATTCAAACTACATTTGATTGTATCTTATAATATTTGATTTACAAATAACTGTACCTCTCCATTTAAAATAAGTAAATGAATCTATATCAACATATATTATTATTATAAATAAAATAATCTATAGAGTCGCGTCCCCTACGCGAATCAGGAAGTACATGCAATGTATGCGGACGTATCGCGACTCCTGAAATTATTATAAAATAACCGTTTTAATAATTTTTACTTATCAATATACAAGTTTCTTTACTATCTTAGTAAAACTGTAACCTTTAACTTAAGCATACAATTCTCTATATATATGTTTTAATATCACAAAAAAATTAGATTGATTTGCGTTCCGACCGCAACTCCACAGTTACATGTTGGAAACAAACAAGGAGATACAACATATGTTAAACAAATCTATTAAAGTAATATTCAAAATAAACTATGCACAATCATAAATATCACTTTTAGAAATCACGGTGGAGACACGATTCCTATGCGGTCCCAGAAGTAAGTGACCCCACAAAATATCTAAATTCTGTTTTCAAATTGTCTTTAGCATAACTACATATTCATTTTATTACTCTAGTTGTAAACTACTACCCTCAAAATATACAAAAAGTATTAATGTCACTATATTTTAAACTTGCAAATATATAAATGGGTTTGCGCACAAAATGCGGAGGACCGCGTCTGGTACCCGACTCCATCTTTATATTTAAAAAAATATATATCTTTTTGATACATATATATATATATACACATGTATATACAATATATATATATATATACACATGTATATACAATATATATATATATATATATATATATATATATATACACACAGAGAGAGAGAGAGTAAAAAAAGCAAAGGAATCAAGTACGTTATATTTAGGAATTGGCATTTAAAAAAATCTTAGGAATTCACTGAAAAACCAAAGGTTACAGAGACATTGTATTTAGGAATTAGCTTTTAAAAAACCTTTGAAATTCACTGACAAAAACAAACATTACAGGGACGTTATAGTTAGGAATTAGCATTTAAAAAACCTTAGAAATTCACTGAAAAAAACGCAGGTTTCAGGGACGTTATAGTGAGGAATTAGCATTTAAAAATCCTTTTAAATTCAAGGAAAAAACCACAGGTTACAGGAACGTTATAGTTAGGCTAACATTTCACTTGTACAAAACCTGTGAAATTCAGCCACATTTTCGATTGAATCCCCGGAAGGGAAGCGTGCGGCGGCCCCCTGTGTAACTACAGAATTGAAAACCAGCCATGGAGCAGCGAAAAGGCAGCGTCGGAAGAGGCGCCTGAAGCGGCTCCACGGCGGTGAGTACGAGTAGCTTCAACACAGGTGGGGAGGTCCGAGGCGTTGTCAAGCACTGCAATTGCAACAGTGTTTCGCTCACATATTACAAAATGTCAGTAGACGTGTTACGGGAGCGCGAGGCGGAGGCAGAGGAGTTATTTAGTAACCTACCAAGCACTTCTAGTCGCAGCCGAGTAACTCAGAGCAATCACAAAGAAACGGATGCCAAGTCACTTTTAAAAGCACTAGAAAAATGCCAACGGAATGAAATGACTAAGTGGTGGGAACAGAAGTCCTTGCAAAAATATGAAGAGGTGGGACAAATCCCTAGAGGGCTCAGGATTATGCTGGCACCAAGCTTTGAGAGCCCTAATCCGGATATGCTTACAGAGTGGGCTGAAAGTAATCTCAGCGCATCAATGAATCTGGTCAGGATCTTGATCAAATATGCCCAAATAGACCGTGATGCCATATTAAAGGAAATTGAGAGTATAAATGAACAATTAGCAACTCGAGCAAACTGAATATATCACTAAGAGCAGAAAAGAAATTCAAGAAAGAATGAAGCGCCAGGAAGACAAGATAAAAATAAGAAAAGTACACAAATTTGCTCGAGATAAGGAGGACTACGAACTTGGGCAAATCTTCACATTTGCGCGTAGATATGAGAATGTGAAAAAACTACGATTAAATGTTATGTCGAAACCAGCTTTCAATGCAACTGCAGAAGTACAAGAAATTGTAAATAATCCAGAATCATCTGCCTCAGATGTGAATTCACTCACGAGTGGCAATGAATCAGAGGACGAAAGGAGCAGTGCACGCAGTATAGTTGACGAAAGAAATATACTGCAGCCTGGGGAAGAGCTGAATTTTTTAGCGCAGGACCGCCGACAAACGCTAAGGCCTCGGAACCCACGGAAACAAGTAGAGCAAGAAGAAACAAGAGGCGAAAAGCAAGGCGCAAAATCAGAGGCGCCAAGAGCAAAAAGAACACAATGGCGCAGACGTTAAACGACAACACCATTATAAATCTGTCTACAATAACCTTATCAAAAGCAGAAAACCAACTACTGGCCCTTGGCCTCTCTTTTTGCCCCGAGAGTAATTTCAATTACGGAAAAACAAGAATTGATATATTCAGTTACATAGGGAAGCTAAAACTCAAAAAATTCTTTATGATTAAAGATAGCAGCGGACAAAAACAAGTTGAACGAAGAGAAACAAATGACAACTACACCAACAGCAACGTTTTAGCATCAGATGCCCAGATGCTTTTAACTTTATATGACCTAAGCATGGAAACCAGTCATGGGCCGGATAGTCATTCTACACAAAGTTCAACCCAGGAAAGACTGGGAGCATTAATTACAACACAACCGAGTGCCGGGATAAGTCAGTTTAAAAACAAATCGACCTTTATACCGATGATGCCAAAATATGCGGTCGATATCTTTCATGAAAGAGTTACGGAAGATCTTAAACAACTATATTACAAAGTATGCCATACTAAGAATGCAAAGAAACATCATGAATTACAATATGACAATTTAATAAATAAGCTAAAGAAAAATCATGAAATTGTAATTAATAAATCGGACAAAGGCGGAAATCTAGTAATCTGGCCTCGGAAGGAGTACATTCAAGAGGCACAAAAACAGCTCAGCGACACTAATTGTTATGACAAAGCACAGATGGCTGATTTAAAAAAAGCAAAAGACATTTTGAAAAAAGAACTGTTGAGATATAAAAGACAAGGGTTAATATCTAATCAGGAGTTCGAATTTCTGCATAAGGAATTTCCAGTGATTCCAACTATGGGGTCGAGTCCGATCTCGGCCGGTAGGGCACCGAATCGGATTCGGCTTAACCGGATCCGATTTGGAGACCTATTTCCCGACTGATTCGTACGTGCGTCCGGGCGAGCGAGTACGATGCGAGCGCTCGCGAAATCGCCGACTGATTCGTACGCAGAACCCGACCGCTCCGACCGACTCGCACGGAGACGACTCGCACCGCGCAATGGAGACGTTCCCCGGCCGAGTAAGTACGATGCGCACCTCGACCAGTCCGACCGACTCGCGCAGTACGGCTCCAAGGAGCTGTCGGAGCCGCACTTTGGGGGTCCGTGTCGGACCCCCCTGTAAGCGTAGGCGCGCGAGTCGCACACAGGGGGGACCCATGGGTCCCCCCTACCTGTGCATGTACGGCGCGACCCGCATCAACGCAAACCCGCTGTAGGGGGCGCCCTTGTTCACGTCGTGCCCATTGAGTCAATGGGAGCCCGTGTACGCGTCGTACGACTGGCTCCCATTGACTTCAATGGGAGTCCGACCGAACCGAGTCCGATGGCATACGTACGCATCGTACTCGTTCGGTCGGGCTGCTAGGGTCCGATTCGGTCGGAAATCTCTCCGGGTCCAGCTCGGTCGGGGAGATTTCCGGCCTGAATCGGAATCGGCCCCTATGTATCTGATTCCCAAAATACACAAAAAAATGTCACCACCACCCGGGAGGCCGATTATTTCTGCCATTGGAGGTGTAAGTGAAAACATCAGCAGATATGTGGACTCTTTTCTCCAGAATTATGTGCGTAATCTCCCTACGTATGTAAAAGACACTGGTGACATTCTAAATAAAATTAGTCAAATCAATTGGGAAGAAAGATACTTACTGATTACCCTAGACATTGAATCACTTTAC
The DNA here is from genome assembly GCA_963921515.1 of Calotriton arnoldi. Lineage (NCBI taxonomy): Eukaryota > Metazoa > Chordata > Amphibia > Caudata > Salamandridae > Calotriton > Calotriton arnoldi. The sequence goes on from CAWUFW010000061.1 coordinate 6,217,252, forward strand.
GCCAGTATTGATCATCATACTGGAATATCAGCAGTCAAGCATTATTTGGATACTCGGCATCTGTGTTTTCACACCCATAATATCATGCTGTTGGAATTGATAAAGTGGTGTCTGTATAATAATTTTTTTATGTTCAGCAAAGACTTGTACATACAAAAGAGAGGAGTTGCCATGGGAGCCTCCTTTTCCCCCAGCTATGCGTGCTTGCATGTTGGTTGGTGGGAGGAGCAGGCCCTAAGGGGAACCCATGCTGAAGTGTTCAATACCCATGCGATATATTGGCTCCGTTACATTGACGACGTTTTTGTTGTATGGGATGGTGATCAAGAAAGTGCAGAAATGTTTGTGGGGGCCATCAATGATAATAATGCCAATTTGAATTCTACATCATATATAAGTGGTAAAAGTGTCGACTTTTTAGATACAACCGTATATGTGAAGGAGGGCAGATTAGAAACAACATTGCATAGGAAATCCACCTCTGGAAACTTTACACTACATGCTAGAAGTGCACATCCTCAACACTTAATAAAAAGTATTCCGTATGGGGAATTACTTAGAATAAAAAGAATTTGTAGTACAGAGGAGGAATTTGCCAAATGCTCAAAAACCTCAATAGAGAGATTTAAACAGAGAGGATATAGTGACAAAATTCTCTTGGAAGCAAAAGAAAAAACCAAATCTCGTAATAGGGAATCACTATTATCCAAACAAGATCAGAGTACTAACATCGCTGAAACCTCCCCTGATAACATTGTATGCAATTCAAACGAAAATGCAATACCGAGATTAATTACCACCTTTAGTAAACAACAAAGGCAAATAAGGGGGATAGTAAATAAAAATTGTCCTATCCTCCTCACGAATGGGGTGTTAGCACCTAAATTGCCCGCCACTCCTACCTTAACTTTCAGACGAGCGAAATCCATGAGAATGGACTTAGTGAAAAGTAATCCAGAGATCATTCCCAGTACCACCTGGCTCAAACCGAAACAGGGCTTTTTCAAATGCTCGACGTGCCGGGCCTGTAAGTTTGGAGAAAATAAAACTCACTACACAGTACCTTTCAGTCCCAAAGAGAGACCTATCATGGGGCACTTTACATGTCGCACGGAATATGCAGTATATGTGCTCACATGCACATGTGGCCTTAACTACATAGGGAGCACAAAACTGCAGGTGCATGTACGTATTTTACATCACCTGCGTGCCATAGTAAACAATGATCCCAACTACCCGGTAGCACGCCATTTTAAAGCTATGCATGAAAATAATCTCAATTGTCTCAAATACTTTGTGATAGATTCCGTCCCGGCATTACCCCGTGGAGGCAATAGAGAGCGGAAATTGAGACAACTGGAGACACGCATGATTATTGAGTTTGATAATAAGACACCTTCGGGATTGAATATTACTGAGGACCTTCATTATTTTCTATAAGGAATTCTCCCAAGTTTCCACTGTGGTCTAGTACTTTTAATACAGCTCAAGCAATATACCAAATATGTGACTGTATGAGAATATTTGCTTGAAGACTATGGGTTATTATACATATGAATATGAATCTCAGCCTTGCTTATATGTTTTTACCATCTAACGTATTAATGGTTTTAAAATAAGGAAGAAATACCCCAAAAAAGAGAAAAATATTTTTTTAGATGTGATTTTTTTAATTATTTCATCACTCCAGCTTCTTCAGTACTGTATTAATCAAATTAGCACTTAGCACTTTATTCCTGCACGGTTTGCACATGGCATATCTTTGCACAAGTTTAACAGTACTGTATGGCGAAATTTGCACTAGGTTGGTAAATTATGTGGTTTTAGTCATGTCTTAGTGGTTTTAATACATATTAAAATGGTTCCAAGGAAGATGATACATATTATATAAATAAGCTACCTGTTTGAGATGGATTTTTTTATGTATTGAAAGTAGGGTTACATAGCGGTTTCAGAGATGTTTTTTTATAACAGTGCAGCAATGTTATGTGAAACTTTAAGTACAGGTGTTGTTAAATATAGCATTTAAGCACTTAGTGGGTCATAATAAGAAATGACTCTGTGAAAAAGGACAACAACCTGTATAGCTTATGAGTTTGATATGAGTATTATTAGGCGCTGCATACAAGAGCTATGAACTGGTATATATGTTACCCCTATGCATTGATGCTATAAGTTCTTATGAATTTAAAAGTTCAATACGGTATGTTTTTAATATGTACTATACTATTTATATTTTTAATTATGCTTTTATAACTTTTTAATAGCCGGACGGCATTAAATGTGTTTTTGAGGATAAGCATAATTATTACCTTGGACCCATATGTATTGTATATTGAAATAGATCGAGAGTCTTTTCTCTATGTCTGGTGGGGGTCATGTGACTCTTGGAGGTGGTACAAAAATAGTCAATGTAACGCTGTTTTTTACATGTGATCAAGGCCGGTTTTGCCGGTCGAAACGCGTAATGATGACTTTGTTTGTGAGCAAATAAAATTACTCACACTAAGTACAAGCGGAGTTCGTGCCTTCTTCATCGCCGTCAGGAGGGTGAGGAGGGGAATCTTTCTTGAAGTATATATATATATATATATATATATATATATATATACAGAGAGAGAGAGTAAAAAAGCAAAGGAATCAAGTACGTTATATTTAGGAATTAGCATTTAAAAAATCTTAGGCATTCACTGAAAAACCAAAGGTTACAGAGACATTGTATTTAGGAATTAGCTTTTAAAAAACCTTTGAAATTCACTGACAAAAACAAACATTACAGGGACGTTATAGTTAGGAATTAGCATTTAAAAAACCTTAGCAATTCACTGAAAAAAACGCAGGTTTCAGGGACGTTATAGTTAGGAATTAGCATTTAAAAATCCTTTTAAATTCAAGGAAAAAACCACAGGTTACAGGAACGTTATAGTTAGGCTAACATTTCACTTGTACAAAACCTGTGAAATTCAGCTGTTATAGTTAACTCGCACCACCGCAATGCACTGCTGATGACGTCACATAATACATCACTCATGACATGGTCAGTGACATCACTGATGACATCATCCACATAATCTCTGATGCACCTACTCACCCCAATATAACCTTTCGTACACCCACTCCAAATTTCAGACTGCCATTCTCAAAACCATAGACACACCAATACCAGTACGTACATACCTACTCACTGATTCACAAGTCTACACACACATCCACTCACTCACCCATACAGCCACTCATACACCCAGTCACTCACCAATTCAGCCACTGATATATCCACTCATACACCCATACAGACACTCACACACCGCCACTCACCCATAGAGCTACTCACACACCTAGTCACTCACCCAAAGAGTCAATCACACTGCCACTTACTCACCTATACAGTTATACACACACCACCTCACTTATTCATACAGATACTAACACATACTTACTCTCTTATACAATCATTGACACAAGCACACACTCATCCATACAGGCACTCTCACAATCAGCCACTTATATACTCCAACACGCGCATATACTGCCTTTCACATATGTAGTTACTCACCCATATACCACTGAGACATCCATTCACTCACTGACACAGCCATACTCACACTCACTCACCCATACAGCCCCTCACAGATGCACTCATGAAACCATACACTCAGTAAATCACCCACTCACACATCCATGCGGTGAGTCACACACCCACACAGACACTCAGGCACCCATACAGGTACTCAGACAACCAATGGTGTTGAGACAGAATATCGAGTTGGAAATGTCAACTTACACAAATATCGAGTTGGAAATATTATGAATCAGAAATATCAACAGCAAGAGTATCGTGGTCAAGAATATCGAATTTAAGGTAAGAAAAATATTTGTTTTAAATATAGAAGTCATTAATATTGTTTGGAAAAATATAGATGTTTAAAATATCGTTTTTTAAGTTAGTGTTATGTATTTTAGTTTATATGTTATATGTATGCGTTGTATGTTTTTTTGTATTGTTTATGTTTTTTCATATATTTGCTAATTGTTTTGTAGTTATGAATTTTATTTTAATAAATTTTGCTTTTTTAGTTCCGTAGTGGGTTGTGGGTTTATAGGGGTATAGGGTGGGAAGTAATTTAATTATAATAAATTAATGATTAATTTTTAATTTATTTGATTTGGATTTTTTAGAGTTAATTGTGGGGAGTAATTTATTTGTAATTAATTATTAATTGTGGTTAATTACTATTAATTAATTTATTGATCATTATTTATGGTAATTGTGTAATTTATTTTAGGTGCAGGTTGTGGGGTTTACATGGGTAAAGGGTAGGAAGTAATTTATTTTTATTCAATAAATAATTAGTTGTTAATTTATATTAATTAATTGATTGAAAATTAATTATGGAAATTGTGTAATTGATTTTAGGTGTGGGTTGTGGGGTTTATAGGGGTAAAGGGTGGGAAATAATTTATGTTTAATTAATTAATAATTAGTTGTTAATTTATATTAACTGACTTATTGCTAATTAATTATGGTAATTGTGTGACATTTTGTAGGTGTGGGTTGTGGGGTCTATGGGATAAAGGGTGTTAAGAAATTTATTTTTAATTAATTAATAATTAGTTCTTAATTAATATTAATTAATTGATTGGAAATTAATTATGGAAATTGTGTAATTAATTTTAGGTGCAGGTTGTGGGGTTTATAGGGGTAAAGTGTGGAAAGTAATTTATGTTTAATTAATTAATAATTTGTTAATTTATATTAACTAATTAATTGATAATTAATTATGGTGATTGTGTGATTTGTTTTAGGTGTGGGTTTTGGGGTTTATGGGGTAAAGGGTGGGAAGTAATTTATGGTTAATTAATTAATAAATAGTTGTTAATTAATATTAATTAATTAATTGAAAATTAAATATGGAATGTGTGTAATTAATTTTAGGTGTGGGTTTTGGGATTTATAGGGGTAAAGGGTGGGAAGTAATTTATGTTTAATTAATTAAAAATTAGTTGATCATTAATATTAATTAATTAATTTATATTTAATTAGGGTATTTGTTTATATTTTTTGTGTGTGGGTTTTATTGTTATAGGAGTACAGTGTGGGGAGTAATTTAATTTTACTTACTTTATAATTAGTTGTAAAGTACTATTCGTTTTTTAATTGAAAATAAGTTTTAATTGTGTAATTAATTTTTTACAGTTTAATTTTAGCTGTGGGCTATGGGGATTATAGGGGTAAAGTGTGGGAAGTTAAATAATTTTTATGAGTTTTAATTTGTTTTTTATTAATAATATTTCTTTAATTGGTAATTAATTATGTTAGTTAAGGAAGAACTTTTTTTATTTAGATGTGGGTTGTGAATTGTGTGGTGTTATAAGGTAGGAAATAAACAAAAGTAAATTTATGTAATAATTAATGTTTTTGTTTCTAAATAATTTCTAATTAAAAATATTTATTTGTTTGGAAATTATGTTTTATTTTATTTAATATAATATTTGTAGGTATTTGTCATATGTATTTAACATGTATTTAACATTATAATATGTTTTTTAAACATTTTAATATAAAATATATTTGTATTTTAATTTTTAACATAGTTATATATTTTTTTATTTATTTTGCTATTTAACCGCTTAACCGCAGCGCGAATTCCGCCGCAATGCGGCGGTTTTATTAGGTGGGCGGGGCCGCGTCAGCCAACGGACATGCGCAGCACTACGGAGGTAGTGCTCGCGACGGCCGTTGGCCGACAGAAGCATCGAAGGGGTTAAATATTCTTGTTGTTGTTAAAATTTTGTTTCTTTTTAATTTTGAACTGACTGGAGTGAGAATAATAATTTTTACTCCTCTGCAATTCAATACTTTCCCTACTGTTGCACTCACTGGAGTGGGAATAGCAATTTTTACCCCTCCGCTATTCAACACTTTCCCAACTTTTACAATTATTGGAGTGGGAATAATAAGTTTTATCCTGCCACTATCCAACACTTTCCCTACTGTTACACTCGCTGGAGTGGGAATAGTAATTTTTACCCCTCCACTATCCAACACTTTCCCTACTGTTGCACTGACTGGTGTGGGAATAGTCATTTTTACCCCACCGCTATCCTACACTTTCCCTACTTTTGCACTCGCTGGAGTGGGAATATTAGTTTTTACCCCTCCGCTATCCAACACTTTCCCTACTGTTGCACTCACTGCAGTGGGAATATTAATTTTTTCCCCTCCGCTATCCAACACTTTCTCTACTGTTGCACTCAATGGAGTTGGAATATTAATTTTTACCCCTGCGCTATCCAACACTTTCCCTACTGTTGCACTCGCTGGAGTGGGAATAGTAATATTTACCCCTCCGCTATCCAACACTTTCCCTACTGTTGCACTCACTGGAGTGAGAATATTAATTTTTACTCCTCTGCAATTCAACACTTTCCCTACTGTTGCACTCACTGGAGTGGGAATAGTAATTTTTACCCCTCCGCTATTCAACACTTTCCCTACTTTTACAATTATTGGAGTGGGAATAATCAGTTTTATCCCGCCACTATCCAACACTTTCCCTACTGTTGCACTCGCTGGAGTGGGAATAGTAATTTTTACCCCTCCGCTATCCAACACTTTCCCTACTGTTGCACTGACTGGTGTGGGAATAGTAATTTTTACCCCTCCGCTATCCAACACTTTCCCTACTGTTGCACTCACTGGAGTGGGAATATTAATTTTTACCCCTCCGCTATCCAACACTTTCCCTACTGTTGCACTCGCTGCAGTGGGAATATTAATTTTTTCCCCTCCGCTATCCAACACTTTCTCTACTGTTGCACTCGCTGGAGTGGGAATATTAATTTTTACCCCTCCGCTAGCCAACGCTTTCCCTACTGTTGCACTCGCTGGAGTGGGAATAGTAATATTTACCCCTGCGCTATCCAACACTTTCCCTACTGTTGCACTCGCTGGAGTGGGAATAGTAATTTTTACCCCTCCGCTATCCAACACTTTCCCTACTGTTGCATTCGCTGGAGTGGGAAGAGTAATTTTTACTCCTCCGCTTTCCAACACTTTCCCTACTGTTACACTCGCTGGAGTGGGAATAGTAATATTTACCCCTCCTCTATCAACACTTTCCTTACTGCTGCACTCACTGGAGTAGGAATAGTAATTTTTACCCCTCCGCTAACCAACACTTTCCCTACTGTTGCACTCACCACAGCCAAACTTCAAAAGAGACTCCAGCGCATCCAGAACGCCTCCGCACGACTCATCCTGGACATCCCCCGACACAGCCACATCACCGTACACCTGAAAGACCTGCACTGGCTCCCCGTCAGCAAGAGAATCACGTTCAGACTCCTCACCCACGCACACAAGGCCCTCCACGACCTGGGCCCAAAGTACCTCAACGACCGCATGTCCTTCTACACGCCCACACGCCAGCTACGATCAACCAGCCACGCCCTCGCCACCGTACCACGCATCCGCAGAACCACCGCCGGAGGAAGATCCTTCTCCTACCTGGCGGCCAAGACCTGGAACTCCCTCCCCACTCACCTTCGGCGAACCCAGGACCATCTCGCCTTCAGGAAGCAGCTCAAGACCTGGCTGTTCGAGCAGTAACTTACCCCCTCCCCCAGCGCCTTGAGACCCTCCCGGGTGAGTAGCGCGCTCTATAAATGCCGTGATTGATTGATTGATTGACTGAAGCTATCCAACACTTTCCCTACTGTTGCACTTACTGGAGTGGAAAATTTAAGTTTGAATATTTTTAAATAGTTTAATGTTTTAATTTATAATAGAATTTTTTTTAATCAGATTTTATGTTATTGGTACACACACAAATATATATATATATATATATATATATATATATATATATATTTAAAGAAATCCTTCCGAAGAATAACGAAGGTAGGGCACTCAATGCTTTCCACAAAATTTTATTACTCGGGTGAGTTCACTACAACAATGGTCTCTCAGGACGCGTTTCAGCTTCAGCCTTCTTCAACATAAATTAAACCATTTTGGAAAACTGTATTTATATCCCCATACATGTTCCCGGGCATGACTACATCATAGAAAGGGAAATGTTACTTGTGTGCTGCCCAAGTGGGCTGGGGGTTACACATAGCATAACGTTCATTTTCCAAGCAGGATTCAAAATGCAAATAAAACTTATCTTTTTTGCTAAACAAATGAAAATAAAGCATGTTATATTCAAACATATAAGATTGGGTGATAAACTCCTCAGTGCTGATCTGACTCGTGAATTTAAGATTCAGAGTGTTCTCATTAATTTCGTGTACAAAATTTTCAGGGCTAACAGTATCACCTCGCCAGATGACGAAAATATTATCAATAAAACGTAGCCATGTCACTATGCTGTTGCTCCATTTTTCCAGTGGGTAATTGTTCAGAATCTGGTCTTCCCACCACCCCATATGCAGGTTCGCAAAATTAGGGGCAAAACACGTGCGCATGGCTGTCCCTTGTTGTTGTTCGAAAATGTCATTGTTAAAGAAGAAAATATTGTGTCTAAGGGGCCCATTACGATGCCGGACGGAAGCCCATCCGTGCTGGTGGGGGTGGCGGAAAGCGTTCATTTCCCCGCTCCATGTGCGGTCATTGTGACCACCAAATTACAATGGTCCAACAGAGGCCATTTACCGTCCGCCGCAGTCTGTCAGGCTCCGCACGTATTTTGCGTACGCAAGGGTGGCGGACGGAGCCAATAGAGCAGGACCGGCGTGCGGAAACACGTTCCGTCCGCCAAACAGATTACGATGTGGCAAACAGCCCTTCCCACCGCCGCGTAAAAACCACCACGTTGCGGATGGCGGAAATACAACAACGGAGAGGAAGAGCCGATACAGTACCCATCTAAACCCCCGGAGCCGCCATGGATCCAGCGCCACAGGCCTTCCCGCTGCCCTACCTGCTGCACCTCCGGCAGATAAGACGCCGCCGCGCTCAACAGCAGAGGTACGTACCAAACATCTCCACGCATGCAACCCCTGAACTACAACTCCCAGCAAGCGTGGCGTCACCACGATGAATGTGGCAACCTGCCAAATGCAAAGTGCGAGGCCCACCCAATCCTCATGAGTGACCCTCGGTGCCCCTGAAGGCAATTGGGGCCAATTATGAGCCCCGCAGTTGCAGAGCGCGCACACCGCAATATCAAAATATGTACGCCGCCGAAGGCACACATTGGCTAATGGCCCATCCGCAAAGTGTGTGCCTGGAAGCTGCGACCGCAATCCTGCAACATTCAATTGGGGCTAATACGTGTCATCGCTGTGGATGCCAGCTACCGTGCATGCAAACACATACTGCATTTGCATTGTCGCCATGTGAATTGCATCACACATCACAACTCATTCGCCTAAAGTGATTGGTGCACCCCATGTGTAATGTTGTGGGCCACGAGGCCCCCACGCATATCATGTAACCACATACACAGACACAGTACTTGTATGGGAGAACTGGCCCAGGGCACGTGCGTCCGGCCCCGTTTGTTGGCAGGGTCACATGTCCAGTGACGCCTGTGCTGGGTGGCTGTGGGTTGGGGGGTAAGCCAGCCCTCTGGGAGTGGCTGGTACATCAGAACAACTAGAACAGTGACCAGATGTTCACTACACTGTGTAGGTATGAGAGAGTGTGACCTTTGAGTCAAGTCATCACACACATGGTATGTCCAAGAAAGGAGAGAGAAATTACACACATTGTCATGCCTCATGGCCAGCATGGACTGAAATGGGTGAAGGAGTCCAAAAGGACAAAGGTCTCACGCACCGTACCAATGTTGTGCAATGAAACATCCAACCTGTGAACATCGCTTGTATATCCATTGACATCTGACTGGCGTCTCTTGGCCAGAGCTCGTCTTGTGAAGGGCCAGTGATGTAGGCAGAGAATTAGAGGTGTCCATTTTCTGAAAATCAGACATACTTGCAATACCTAGCACTTCCAACACACGTACTGGTGTGGCGTGCATTCTGCCCATCTGCCATTGCCTGTAAATGTTCTCACACACGTCATAGGAGTGCACATGTGGAACAAACAAACATAGCTCTGACCCACATCATCGGACATTGGCAGCCATGTGGGCATGTATACACAATCAATGTGTATTTGTGCCTCATTCAGGTGAACATTGCAATGTATGTGAAGCTAAATCCTCACACACTCACGCAGGACTGACCCCATGATGTCCACATGTGTCTGTCCCCCGTGCTGTACATCCATGTTGCATTGTCCAGATGACACTCACTGCCCTCATACTGTAATGTTGTTGTGAATAGGGGGACTAAAGTTTGCGCCCGTGCAGTGACAGCAGCCACATGCAACTCAGCACTGATACTGGGAAACACAAGTGCTGTGCCATCTAACCACAGGGCAGCTCATCCTTGATGTAGCAGTGTACTATATGCCATACACATCGACTTCTTTGGATGTTGTAGTGTCAGTATGGCGAGTGAATGAAGAAAAACAACGTCTGAATGCAGGTCACTTGCGCATTACACGTGACCATGAGTCCTCTCAATGTTGTGGTTGTGTGAGTCTCTGGGTAAGCTGTCCACCACATCTCATCTATAACTCAGCTCATGCTCGTGTACCCTGACATATGTAGGAGGAGACCACCCATCCTATGACCTGTCCCCGACCTGGCGACGATGGAGGACATCGAAATCATCCAGACATTCCGTTTGGATCGCCGCACACTACGGAACCTTTGTGCCCAGTTGGAGCCCCATGTGAAGCCCAAAAGAATACATCCGGCTGCATTGTCTGCTACAGTGAAGATAATGGCTGCGCTGCATTTCTCCGCTACTGGGTCTTCCCAGTACACTGTGGCCAGCGCCGGTGGGATGTCACAGCCCATGTTCAGCATGGTGGGGTGGTGCGTGACGTCCGGTCAGCATTGATGCTTTACAAGGACAGACATGTCCACTTCCCAAGGAGGGATGAATTGGCAGATGTGAAGGGGGAGTTCTATGACCTGCGAGCAGTCCCGGTTCTAGTGGGTGAGCCGGGTGGGCCAGGCCCACCCAAACATGATCTGTGGCCCTGGCAGTGACGGCATGAAGCCAGCAGTAAATGGCCACAGTCATGTGAAACGTTCCTCCGAACGTTGTTTACCTTCCTGTCCTGGGAGTTGCCTGATTGGGCCTGAGCCCTCTCTCACAGGCACCCCCAATCACACATCTCCTTTCAGAAAGGTGGGCTGTGTCCCCGCCTACTCGTGCAGCTAAAATATGGGCATGGCGAAGGGGACAAATCCTCTCTTCTGCACCGGGTAAGCTTAACCGTTCTGCTGTGTGGATATCTCCTTTTCAATTCCACAGGGAGAAGAAAAGTTTATTTTTCCGGATTCACCTTACCTGGCCACTGCAGCTGCTTATCAGATCGGGCAGTGAGTAGGAACCGAGCAGGTGAGAGAATGTCTGGCTATTTGTTCTTCATAAAATCATCAGGGAAGGCCCAGCAAGACACATACTTCCTGTATACTTCATTTAAACATTCTGTATCTTAATCAAGGCTCTGCAACGGATGTAAGCCAACAAAAAAAATGTACAGATAACTGGTGATCAATGATCCTGCCAATCCTTTGTCTGTTGGTAGTTTTGAAATGCAGATAAACTGCATTTGATGTGGATAGCTCAGTGGGTTACTGCCTTTGTCACAGAGATACTTGTGTAACTTGCAGTTCAGAAGTTACAATCCTATCATAGGACAGTGACCTAGGAACTGTCATCAAAGAGCTGCATGATAACCTGAATTAATAGTCAGAACTTAGCTTTATTTCTGGCTTGTAACATAGTCATAACTTCCCCAGTCTTTCATCATTCGAATGTTGCCATGAATAATTTGTTGGGGCAGATATACACCTTTATCAGCAAAGCCAACCCCCAACCACTGGGGTGTGCATTAAATCCTGAGTTAGTGCTTCTCTAGACCAAACGCCCTTAAAAATCCTGCCCACCAGTATGGATGACATGTGGTTCCCACACCTTGTAATCCTCATTTGTGACATTCCCTGTAGACTGATCTACTTACATACTTGCATGATTGATTGTCTCTGTACAATGTGCACATGATGTAAAGTACTGTCACCCCTACACTGATATCAGTAGCGCTATACAACAAATGAAATGCACATGAGAGAGCGGCTATGGAGAGATGAGGGGCGCTGGACGAGGGTGGCAGTGAGGGAATCCGAGGAGGAGGGCATGAGTGAGAGCCTGAGAAGTGTCACTTGCCTGATACTCCCACCTCAGGAAACCTCCTCCTCCCATCAGGAGGACATTATATGGAAAAAACACTTTTTGAGAGTGATAACATCTAGAAAGAGATTTTGGATGAAAAGAATGCGTTTCACTGGCCCTTGTAAAACTGAGGAGATAAAGGAGGGCCCTGAAGCAGGCTTGGCGAGAGATATAAGTGACAAATCGGGCCTGCAGTGGCCCACCCGAATGTATCGATGGCCCACCCAAATAAAGATTCCTGGAGCGGGGCCTGCCTGGGAGGCCTCCCAAATGTTGATGGGAGCCATTGATGGTACCCACATTGGCCTCGTTCCACCACAGGCAAGTGAACCCATCTATAGGAACCGCAAACACTACCACTCCATCAACGTGCAAGTGGTATGCCAGGCAGATCAGATCATCTCACACATGTGTTCAAAGTATCCGGGTTCGGCACATGACTGTTACATCTGGCGGAACTGCACCATCCCCCCGCTCACAACCCACACATGCCCCGTGACGATGACAGTGGCGAGGAAGAAGGCCTTGACCAGCATCAACAGTTCATCGTCAACTAATTCCGTAGAGTGTAAGTTAACAATGAGCGACCATGACTGTGTCTGTGTGCCTTGCTGTTGTGCCACGAACTTTGACAATTGTTCATGAGATTTTGTACACATACTGGACTATGTGCAGGATTAGAGAACTTGGGCATGCAGGGACTGAGCACCCCGAAGCACCCCTACACAGAGGACACAATTGCTATACTGCCTCGCTAGCTCTCCTACTCACTCAGAGGCATTCAAGTGCCTGTACACAAGTAGATAAGTTGAAGACAAGAAACGGTTTCAAATGTGAAGTTTTTACTACAGTGTCAAAGCATGCAACATACGTGCTACAACAGGTTGAGAATGCATGAGTACCTAACCAGTAACCACATTGACATATCCATTTAACATGAAGCAAGATGTAGCATCAATAATCCCTCTGGACGAGGGATTATTGATGCCCCACGAGCATATCCCCCCACCCCTTGCAGGAAGGAGTTGTATGGGATGTCCCTGGTCCATGGGCTTTGCCAGCAGACCCCATTACTCAGCCTATACATGGTGAAATTTACATCACATTTGCTGTGTCGCTCTCATCACTGGATAAATCACTCTCCAAGTGTGGGGCATCTAGCCCACCTTCCCATTACATCTAAAGGGGATCTGTGTCCTCTTGCAGCTGTGAGACTTTGTTGAGTCGGGGTGCTAGGGCCAGACCAGACCAGAATGACATGGGACAATGTTCTCCAACCACGGACAGAATGTTCAGACAGTACTCCTGGACCGCGCAGAGAACAAGCTCTGCGGACACTTCGCATGTGACAGACATATACTAAGGTACTTGCAGGGCACAAGTCCTATAAAAAGAAGTGGGGGGACTGACCAAGTAAGACAAAATGCAAATGACCTCACAACGTCACGACATAGCGCTATGAAAGAAGTAAAATAGTGCAACTAAAATGATTTGTGCAAATACTGGGACAGACTAACCCATCTGACAGTCTTACAGTGTCTGCATTGATATACAGGGACAGAACAAAGGCAAAAGCATGCCTCTCTCAAGTACCTGTGAAGAGAAGGCAAGCTGGGTGACTATGTTTCCCTCTGTGGCATCTACATTTAAATGTAAGGTTCAAGGCGGCCCCCAGTCAGCATATACAAACAAAAGGAGGCCGGATGGCCCCTTTACTTCGGCCCAGCTGGAGGTGAAAAAAGGCTCCCTCGCTGCCTGCACGTTGCTCCTGGGAATGGAAAGCAGTCAACGTGCAGGTGCTGCTGAACGTGTCCCGGCGTCTGGAAAGTACACCAGGACAAGTTCTGCATATTTCTGTGGGGACCAACTTCTTGGCAGGGGGGACGGCGTCCACCCCGTGAAAAGAGGGGGGGGGCGGACACCGTGTACCTGCGTGTACCCCCGACTCGAGCCCTGGGTACTTGCAAAACAACTACGCCATGTAATATTCATGTGCTACAGCTGCATAATGGAAGCCGGACTCATGCCAGATAACAATGTCCACGACGGTCAGATGACAGCCTCCACTTGCTCAGGACTGTGGTACCAAGCGAAACAGACCGCAGAGCTCAGCATAGTCAAAGCCAATGCAGACAGGGCTAAAGTCAGAGAGCTGGATGACAATTCTTGTCAGGAAGCGTGAAGAAAGGTAAACGAAAATTGAATTAGTCACCAACAGTTCCTGTTGCTGTTAAGTAGTTACGAATCCAAGAAGGCACAGGCAGCTTCGAAGGCAATCAGTTCCAAAAGACGATCCAAATCATCTTCAGCGAAAAGGACCGCCATCCAATCCGGCAGTATGAAGGAACAGATGTGCTCCTCGCACCACGAGGTTGAAAGGAGTATCCCATCGCAACCTGGAAGAGGTTCGATGAAGGCATGGCACAGGAGCCATTGCGCAAACGCACAGGCGCAGCTGTCAGCCTGTCTGACACATTGAAAGGCATCCCATAAACATGTCTCACCGAAGCAGTCCTGCTCGTGGACCAACAAAGGACTCACCCACAGCTCATGATCCAGGTCAGCAAGGTATGTGTTTGAAAGGCAGACATCCATGGCCCACTTAAACAGACATCTTCTGCAGGAAAAGACAGGTTGCACGCAGGTGAAATAGGCATAGCGGAACGTTAGCCTATAACTGATGCGCAGCACAGCCAATGGGACACATCCAATGAGAAGCTGCATGCGGTCACGGTACAGTTGCAACTGACCGGGCTCGGCCTGGCCCACAGGACGGTCAGACATGAGAGCACTCTTAGAACCAGCGCTCAGCTGTACAGCCAAAGTAATGATCTGCAACCGCTAAATGCAGTATGGAATTTTAAGGAATGACACCCGGTGGTACTCCAGGAAAAGCATGAAAGGAAGGCACAAGGCCAGAGCCCACAAGTCTGAAAAAAAGTGTGCAACAGCCTTCAGTATCAGACGCTAGCAACAATTTGTGTGTCAGTTCACCTCGAAAAAAGTGGGAGTGCTGTGTTCAGCAGTGACTGAATCGCGCGGGATGGTCAAGACACCTGGCATTCGAAGGTCTCCGGGCTGATGTGGGAGCGACTACTTGTCTAAACAGAGGCCCATTGTGCATGCACACTTATTGAAGTATGCTTTCGCTGTGGAAATGTGAGGCCACAAATGACTATCCACAATCACATATGGGGGAGTTAGCAGAACATTGCCACAAAAGGAACACGTTGTGCAACAGTTCCTATATACGTGATGCCTGGCCTGTGCACGCAGCAGTTGTGCTCATGCAGGAGAAGCTAAGTACGTTTGGAAAATAGATTTAGCGTGGGTATGTTGTCAGGGACTGGTGTTCATGTGGGTAAACATGCATAAATCGCACATGTCACATGAAAAGCCCTGTGCAACAGTACTTGAGTGTGTGAATGCGACAATGTCACCATCGTCTACATGACAGGATGTGGTGTGATGCTGGCTCTTGTGGGCACACTGCTAAGGATTTCATTGTTCTGCGCTATGTGATCTGTGACAACTTCCGTCATGTCCATGTTGATGTTGTTAGGGGGGTGGGGGCACACTGCTTCACCTCCCTGCACAGTCCATCCCTTAGCATTCTGGTAAATGCAGTTCAGTCATGATGCTTACTTGTCATGGGACTGAAGTGTCTCACCTGATTTGGGTAGGGAGAGGTACAGAGACTCGAGTGGATTGTGGCAGCTTCCTCAGCAGACACCGATCACAATGTATCTTACCTCTACTGATGTAGGAAGATAACGCGACACACATGTGTCTAGAGAAGCACAGCACTGACCTGCACCAACCTTGGTGACACACGACAACGGTGAGACAAGTAAGCATTTCAGCTGAACTGCATTTACCAGGATGCTAAGGGGTGAACTGTGTTGGGAGGTGTAATCGTGTAATCCAGTCCCCCAACTGTCCATGTTGATATTGTTGGCCGGTGTTCTCTGGAAGGCATGGTGTACAGTGTTGCCTAGTGGTGTGCTTTTGCGGTTATTCGATGATATGTCAACGCACTGTTATTTCCTTGTGTCTATCCAGGTTCCTCCACTCTCTCAATGGATTTTCGCTTTTACATCTTCGGATACATTGCGATGTGAGTTAACAGGCTACTTACTGTAATGAAAATGCTCTTGACACCAAGGCATACTGTTGCGAGTTGTGTTCATTTGACAATGAGTGGCAGGTGAGGGGTGAAGTTGAAAGTGATGGTACACAGATGGTTGGGGTAGAACACACAATGGTAGAGCTCCAAAGTCCAACCGAACACTCCCATCCTTGTGGGAATGTGGGTTCTGATTTACGACGGAGTCAATGCTCGGTGTTACAGTGGTGACATCAGCGGTTGCTCCAGGAACTGGTACGGCACGGTGCTGTGCCACGTGATTGTCCCGGGGTCTTTTTCAGATGCCCCCTCTGCCGTTTGCCAGGGGGGGAACCTGATGCATGCTCAGAGGTGTCTGAGGATTCGCTGTGGTGTGACTCACCCCTCCCTGTGGCCGCTGCTGAGGTGGTGTGACTATCATCCGGCTGGCCAGGAAGGGGGGGGGGTGGGCAGCTATTAGAGCAGCAGGCATGTCCCTCAGAACACCCACGAGCTGGCCCATGTACTCAGCAATTTGTCCCAAGCGAGTGTCCATGGACCTCTGCAGCAGGCGCTGTTCCCGCAGTACTTCAAGGGCCTGGCCCATCTGGCCCTGGTTCTGCTGGTATGCACCAAGGACAGTTTGCACGGTGTCCAGGGCCTCTGTCTCATTGTCTTCCTGTGACTGTCCCCCAGTTGGCCTCCCTCCTGCCCTAAAGCCATGGACATGTGGCGCTGCCTGGCGCAGCCGCCGCACACCGTCCCCAGCATCCCCGGTGTGCCTGGTGGTATTTGCAACTGCTGAAACAGGGACAGTGTTGGAGGCAGCGGTGGTGATGGTGGCTGCCACACAGGTCATTGCTGCAGGGGTCTGCGTTGACGGTGAAGCTGTTGTGGGAGTTGTGGTGGGGTCAGTGAGGGCCTGAGCATGGGCTGTCCTGGGCACGCCGGAGGGGCCAGGTCGGCCCTCCTCACCTGAAAAGACCAGGGACTCTGCATCCGAGGGTTCATCTTCCGGGGGGGGGGGGGCTGGCTGGACTCGTCCATGGCACGGTCACCTGCTGTTGCTAGCGAGTCACCTGTTGGAGTGAGGTCATATTGTCAGCATGTTCGGTACACAGCACCACTTTGATGTTCATGTTTGGCACATTTAATTTGAGATGACCTGACTTTTACCTTGGCATTACTAGGCATTCATGTCAGTTTGTCATCAGTCGCACATGATGTTGAGGTACAGACAGGGCTTTAAGTGGTCCGGGTCTCACCGGTGCTGGGCACCGTCATTTATTTAAGGGGGCCTCGATACGGGTCTCTATCAGGCTCTGTTTTGCGCCCTGCCACAGGCGCTCCGTTCTTTTTGTTGGAATGCAATGACAGCAGGCACATCGATGTGCGCATGGTCACACTTCTCACTAGTGGTGAAGTTACGGCATGACGTCATGCCAGGTGAGCGTTGTGGGGATGTGAAATCCTTTAAGGATACATTTTGTCTCTGGAATGCACTCCTTTGGAGACTCAGGAGCAGCAACATCGTTGTGGTGTCACCAGGGCTTTGAGTGGAAGCTTTTTCAATGTTAGATGCAAGCCATAGTTGCTGCTTCTTTATCTTATGCAACTGACAAACATTGACAAAGCCAGTACTCCGGAATTGTAGTGGGTATCATGTTACTTGTTGTATCATATATCTGGGTGCAATGGCAGTGACTGAAAAATGCAAGTCGGGTAGCCCAATATGCTAAGCACGGATTTATGGCTAAGGTTTTTAGGCCTCGCCCTTAATTACATTGGCCACGCCCCTTTGAGAGACCCCCCAGTTTTTTCATCCCACTTACAGCCCTGGGTACCTACATTGCCCGTTAGCGATGTGACATGGCTAAAGGGCCAATTTCATATGGACAGATGTTGTATTTCCAAGGACATGTCCTACTAACTTGTTGCTCATCCAATTCAGTTGATGCTTGGACATTTGGGCAGTTTCTATGTGTATCTGACTACTATGCCGCGACTTCATGATTTGTGTTGTGCTTTTTGTGCTTACCTCCTGAGGTTTGTGGGGCTGACAGAGTTTCCATGCATGTATTGTGTTGACCCGAGTCTTTCTGCTTTGAGACAATGGGACTTGCACATTGGCTTTTTGTGGTCGCATTCTTGAATTCTGCTTTGCAGTTGCATGTGACTTCATCAATGACACTGTGAATCATGTGGCCTCTCGATGGTATTAGCTGTATGTGCACTGCCTACAACTTATGGGGGTTTCCAGAGTTGGCTACCAAGTGTGGGATGTGGGGGTCATTTGGCTCCATAATGTTTGTGAGGGGAGACAGAGGGCCTTGTGGGAGTTGTGGTCTTGCTGTCAGGTCTCAACAACCACTCCCCAGTAAGATGGCTAGCTAACTGTTGGGAGGCACTTTCGACGGTGTTAGCTGCCACATGACTGTGGGGTGGGGAGGGTGAGCCATGCTGTTTGGGAGAGAGGCCAGGGTGCATGATCTGACCACCTACCTGTGAAGTGGAGCTGATTAAGGAAATGCTGTCCTTGTGATCCATTCATATTCAAAGCGTGCATTCCACATGAGTTTGATGAGGGCGGGCGATTGGAGCTCACTTTTTGTGCACAACAGTGCATTGTAGTGTGATGTGATCATTTTGTTGGTACTTACCAGCATCCAGTCCCCCCTCGATTCATGTGAGACTCTCTGGATGCATTATAGCAGGCACCTTCTCCTCCCATTCAGTGAAGGTTAGTGGTGTAATGGGAGGGCCGCCACCAGTTCTCTGTGCCGCCGCGTGGTTCCTCTGGGCCCATCGCTTGAGCCGGGCCTTGGGGTGGAGCCACCACGTCCTGGTGTCACGCACAGGGCGTAGGGTGGTCCCTACAGCCTTGACTTTGCTGTGGATCCTTGCCCACATCTGATTCTTGCGCGCAAGTGGGGTGTGTTGGACCAGGTTCCCGGACAAATGTGGTTCTCCCCCGATTCTCTCGTCTACCATTACTTTCATATCTGAGTCAGTGATTTTATGCTTTTTCTTGGGGAGCATGGTGCTGATGGATGAGGGGTGCAGGGTGGTGGTGGAGATATGTGATGTGTGTGAGGTGTGTGGGTGAGAGTGTTGTTGTGTGGAGATAGGTGTGTGATGTTGTGCAGTGTGAGTCATTGGTGTCCTGTCTCTCTGTCTCGGCTTGTGGTGTGCAAAGGATGTTGGTCCCGGAAGGGGTTGGTTTTATACTGTGGTATGTGGGTGTGTCCACATGTTTGGTGACCTCCAAATGTCTCTTCCATTCTGCGCATGGCTTTCCTTACCAGGAGCAAGGTTTTTTTTTTTTTTCTTTTTTTTTAAACTTTATTTATCTTTTTAAGCATAGCATAGCAATAGAACCATAGTTGTTCACAGTTATCAATGAAGTAATCACAGACAGTGCTGCGGAGCACATAAGAACCATATACAGTCTGGCACGGTTAATAGCAACAATCAAAAGAATTACGGCAAGAAAATTAACAATGAATAGTAACCAAAATCTCTATGGCCACCCCCTCTCCTCTGACTAGCAGATCCAGTCGCCTCCTCAGTGAGATCACAATTCCATTGAAACCCAATAAGTACTGGCAGGGTATTGTAAAAATAGGGAGTCGAGTATCGCAGGGCCATGAGTTATGCAGGGCAACAGGTGGTAAAGGAGTAATAGTAAGCTTACCCCACTCCAGTAGGGGAGATGCCCTGTTCCAATAGGTGTCAGAGTTGTGGCGAATGGACTCCACATATGTCCTGTAGGGACCCCAAATGTCCTTGGGTCGAGAGGAACTAGGTAAGGTATCGGAATAAACCTCGCTATTGACGTTGCAATACGCTAAACTGTTCAACCAATTCTGTACAGTGGGAGCTGTCCTGCGGCCCCAGTGGATCGCTATTTCTCGTTTGGCCAGTAAGAGACAGAGGGCAGCGAGTTTCATGACTTTTTTGGGGAAGTTCACAACATATCCCAGAAGTGCCACCTCCGGAATGGGAGTAAGAGACAGTGCAGTCACGTCACCCAGAACTTTATGTACCTTTTCCCAGTATGGCTGTAACACAGGGCATGTCCAGGAGAGGTGTGCGAAGTCTGCGTGTGGGCCGTCGCATTTGCGGCAGGAATGAGGCCTAGTCGGGTCTATTCTGTGTATTTTGGCAGGTGTGATGTATAGCCTGCGGAGGAATTTAAAATGTAGTAATTTATGTCTGCTATTCAGTGAAACATTTTTTGTGACAGCGCAGCAACGGGTCCATTGTTCGTCAGTGATGGGACGGCCTAAATCCACCTCCCAGTCCTTTCGGACCTTATCATCGCAAACCGGTAGCATCCCGGAGCACACCTTGTAAAGTTTAGATATGAGGTGTACCCCACTTTCGTTCTCATTGATGAGCGCAAGAGGGGGGAACGAGTCCGGTTCAATGGGAAACCCTGGAAGCGCGGCGCGGAGAGCTGAGCGGATCCGACCCAGCACAAAGCTATCCATGAACGTGGCGTCGCGAAAGCGGTCGTCGTCCGCAGAGGAAACAATATGTCAGGCGGGATACAGGTCACCCAGTTTTGTAACGTCAAATTTAGTTAAGGAGCACTGTACCAGTTTCTCGCCTGTTATGGGAAGCCAGCGGGCATTAGGGAGAGGAAGCGCCGAGGAATATAGTGACTGGGCCCCCGTGAGACAAATAAGTTTGTTCCATGCCCAGCTGGTGGTGGAGACCATCTGAATGTCATGAGGGCCCCTGGGTACACCCTTCGGTAGGACCGTGGACAGTCGGTCAGGGAGGACAAAATCTGCTTCCGGGCGGAGGAATGGTATCATGGCGTCGGGATGATACCATGCGAAGGCGTAACTGCATTGCGCCACGAGATAGTACAAATGGAGGTTTGGCACTCCATACCCCCCGCTCATAGGGTAGGGTGAGAATCTGCCAGCGAACACGTGGCTGCTTGCCCCCCCAGACCAGCCAAAGAAGATGGGTTCGTATCTTGGAAAAAAAACTGTTCGGGAGGGGAATAGGGATGTTGTTAAAAAGATATAAAAATTTGGGTAGGACTACCATCTTGATGAGAGCTACTCTGCCGGCAAGGGATAAAGGCAGCCGCAGGCAACGCTCTACCTGGGCCTCAAGAGTCCCCACCGCCTGCCCATAATTAAGTCGAATGATCTGCTCAGAGTCTAAGTGGACGTGAATGCCAAGGTATTTAACCGATTCTGAGCTCCACTCGAGAGGGATCTCACATTCCCATTGGGTCGTACAGGAAGTTAAGGGAAAAATGACTGACTTCCGCCAGTTAATGCCTAAGCCAGAATGTCGCCCGAACCGAACAATCTCCCTAATGAGCGGGGCTCCTGAACATACAGTATTGTATCATCCGCATAAAGGGAAACTAGAAGTGGGCCGGTGTTGAATTGCAGGCCTCTCTGTAGATGCCTCTCTTGGAAATGGCGGATCAGGGGGTCCATTGCAAGGAGGAATAATAAAGGTGACAAGGGGCACCCCTGCCGCGTGCCACGAGATAATGGGAAGGAACGGGATAGCGTGCCATTCAGGCGGAGTCTCGCCGCGGGGCGGCTGTATAGCAGCGGGGTGGTAGCTATGAGTCCCATCGGCATTGCCCATGTGGCGCATGATCGACATAAAAAAAGGCCAATCCAAGGTATCAAATGCCTTTTCAGTATCCAAGAGAATAGCAGCGGCGGGGACCTCCGGGTTTATTCTATGAAGGACTGAGAACAGCATCCTGAGATTCAGGGACGTGGACCTATGGGAGACGAAGCCAGATTGAGCAGGCGAGATGATGTATTCCATCAACTGAGCTAAGCGGTTAGCGACAATTTTGGCAAGGATTTTGTAATCCAAGTTGAGCAGGGACAAGGGTCTGTAAGACCCACATAATGACGGGTCCTTGCCAGGCTGGTATAAGTATGATAACCGCTTCGCGGAGTGTAGGGGGCAGGGTCTGGGATTCGAGTGCTTCCGCGTATACCTCAATTAGACGTGGCGCAAACAAATCTTTGCAGGCTTTGTAGAATTCCCCCGTAAAGCCGTCTAGCCCGGGGGCGGAGGAGCCACGAAGCGATTCAATTGCACCAAGTACATCAGCCTCAGAGATCGGTTCAGCCAGAAAATCCTGCATGCACTTTTCGAGGTATACCAGCGCAATTTCAGATAGATAATCTTCCTGCGCCATGGGGTCCTGTCCTACTTTAGACATGTATAAGGAAGTGAAGTATGCAAGGAATTCTTCACAAATTTCCGCAGTGCCATGGAGTAACTTATCAGTGGAGGAACGAAGCTCGGTGATGTAGGCCTTACTGTACGGAGGACGCAGGAGCTGTGCCAGTGCCCGACCCGGGCGCTCTCCTTCGCCATAGCGTTGTGCGGTGTGATATTTCCCTAAAAAGAGGATCTCACGATCCGCTGCGTCTCTATATTCCGTGAGGAGAGCCAGTCGTTTCCCAGTCGTGTCTGAGCCAGGGGATCGCAGCGCTGTATTGTCTAAGTCCGAGAGGTCATGCTCCAGGCGCGCTATCGTAGTACGGAGAGCTTTAAGTACCCCAGAATGTTTAGCTATGCAAACACCCCGGATGTATGCCTTAAATCCCTCCCATAGGACTGCCCACGTGTCCACCGAGCCAGTGTTGATGGTAAAGTAATCCTCAATGGCCTTGCGCACCTCGGCATTGAATAACTCATCATCAAGGGCGCGCCTAGGGAAGCGCCACTGTCTCTCATATCCATCAGGTCGTGGAATCCGGAGGAGGAGCTTAACCGGGGAGTGATCGGAGTACGTCCTCGGGAGAGTCACAAGGGAATGATACCAACCAGAGATGCCAGGGGAGAGGAGCCAATAGTCGATTCTAGTCCAGGTGTTGTAGTGGCCCGCGTAATGCGTGAAGTCAGTGTGGGAGGGATTACGCCTGCGCCAGATATCCATTAGAGAGAGCTGGTCGCAAAGGTCCTGGAGAGCATGGCGAGCACGGGGCTTGGTGTTGTGTGATTTAGCGGTGCTATCCAGTTCGGGGTCAAGGAGTAGATTAAAGTCTCCACCCATCAGAATTAAAATGGGATCTAACTTTGAAAGCTGGGTTTGTAGCGCATGAAAGAATTCTGGGGAATCAGTGTTCGGGGCATACACACAGATCAACGCAACACCATGGCCCATAAGTGTCCCCTCCACAATTGTGTATCTACCTTCACTATCATTGACAACGGAGTGACAGCTAAAGGGAACCCTCTTATGGATAAGGATGGCAGTGCCTCTGGCGTAGTTGCTAAAGTTAGCGAAATATCTGTGGGCTCCCCAACCTGAGGCGAAGCGGACCGAATCGGACTTGGGAAAATGGGTTTCTTGCAGAAAAGCAATATCGACATTGTGTTGGAGCAGATAGTGAACCACCTGTCGTCTCTTACGATTATCGTTGAGCCCCTGGACATTCCAGGACATCAAGGATAAGCTAGAGGGGCCAACAATATTTCCTAGCTGTGCCATCTAGGGGATGTGGTACACATGAGCGATGCAAGCACCAACCTGTGATGTGGTACTGTGACAGTGAACATTGTAAATAGTAAACAACAATTGCTATGGCATGATATTGAATCCCCCCATCCCCCACCCAACCTCACTGCAAGAAAGGCGAGGCAAAACCCCAGCAAGTAGTAGAGCATAGAGTACCAATCAACTTTACATCAACAAGAAAAAGCCCTGGAACAGTACTTCCGTCGGAACAAAATCAAACCCAAGGTATACACCATGGGGGGTGGCAACGCCACGTCAGCCAAGCCGCTGTTTGAAACAAATCAAGGAAAACAAGTATTATCATCCCTCAGCAACACAGCAAGAATGTAAAAGCATCACTTAGCAGAGTCAACCAGTTCCGGAGCTGGAGAAGAGTTCCACACTTGCTTCAGAGCTGCTATGCGGGGGAGAGGGTCTACTCCCGCCCGACGCCGTCTGTTTGTTGTTCTGTTTATAAGCATGGCAAAAGTCCTGCACGTCGGTAGGATTCTCAAAGATGGGGGCCCGGCCGTCAATGTCCACTCGTACAACATGCCGTATTTCAAACCCAAGTTTCTAAGGGTGGCTTTAACTCCATTGTACTTGCGATGAGCCTCCTGCACCATGATGGTGAAGTCTGGGAAGAAAGCAAGTTTTGAGCCCTGCCATATAGTGTCTCCACGTTCCCTGGCGAGGCGTAATGCAGTGTCACAATCCCGAAAGTTCATGATGCGTGCAATTATAGGGCGCAGGGGCAGCCTGGGTTGGGCCGAGGCCCCAGGGAGCGATGGGCACGCTCCACTACAAACCCGGGGGTGAAGGACTCCATACCAAACAGGTCCGATAGAAGAGATTCAACAAAGAGGTCGAGGCGGCCCGTGGCGGTGGTCTCCGGTACTCCTAGGATGCGTATGTTGTTGCGCCGGCTGCACGCTTCAAGGTCCTCATTCTTAATGGCCACCTCCTTGAGGATGCGTTCCACCCGTTCCAGCCGTTTAATGGACTGCGCCGTGCCGTCTTCAATATCCGAGATACGGGCCTCAGCTACGTCCAGTCGTCTGTCATGGACTTGGATTTTTGCCCCCAAAGTCGCCAGGTTCTTGTCAAGGGAGTCGAACCGCCCATCTAGAGCACGAAAGCCTGCTCTCATCTCTTGCAGCAGGGAGGTTGAAGGGGCGGAAGGGTCTTCAGAACGGTCCGACCCCTGGCAGCCATCTGCCATGGTGGAGCTGTCATCAGTGGCTCTCTCCACTAGTTTCTGAAAGGGCAGCGTTTTCTGCTTGGGGTCCTTGCGGCCCATGACGCAACCCAGCGACGTTTGCGAAGTCGTAGAGGAGCAGGCCGTGGATGTGTAGCAGGAGGCGAGCTGAACTAAGCCAAGTATCCGGAATGTGGAGAGCAGGGGGGGTCGCTGCACAATGTGCCTGGGTGTGTAGCGCCTTAATAGTAGCAAGTAGGAAAAAGCCGTAGAGGTCTGGGGAGGAAACGCAATGGGCAGGTCGTCCGGTAAGTTGCTCGAGGTCAGATCTTGGGTAAGGCGCAAATAGACAATCTCGCCTTCATTGGGGAATGCGGCGGTCCAGACAAGGGCAGCGCCAGGTGTAGGTGGTTATGTCCCGTATGGCAACGCGCCGATCTGATCGCCCAGGCACAGCGATGAGGCTCCGACTGTCGAGAACGAGGAAAGTGAAGCCCCAAGCAGGGGCGGCCAGGAGACTACGGATGAGAGGATCAGGGTACTGCCAGCGAGACACAATCCCCGGTTACCAGGTGGAAGGGGTGCGCTGCGGCGATGTGGCCGGTGTCTACGCCACAGCCAGGTCCCTGGAGCGGGAGGAGGCCAGATCTAGAGGCCAGGCGGCTGCAGGTCGCGTTTTGGAAGGCCGCGTAGTAGCTAGGGACATGCCGGTAGCGATCCAGGCGCAGGGAGAGTTAGACCATCCCAAGCCTCTCACCCAGCTCCACGCTCCACCGCAACCGAGCAGTTGCTTCCCGGGCTCACCCGCGGGCCCTGTCCCCGCGGGGCCTACGGGATGGGCAGGAGCGTGTACAGTGCCCCGGAGGCAGCCCAAAGCGGCCGCACCCCGATCAGGCCGAAATGCGGAGTAAATGAGGGGAGAGCGAGGAAACGGCCCAAACCCGCACCTGGTCGACTCGCCGCCGCTGGATGTCCCCGCCACTCACCGGGTGCCTCCGCTGCATGTCGCTCCTCTTCCGCCTCTGATCGTACGGCGGCTCAGGCCGCTGACGCAGGCCGCGCCTCACCAAGCTCGATGGCTCCAGTTCACCGCAACAGTGGCTCCGTTCCATTCACCAAGCAGCTCATCATGTACAGCAGCATCTCCGCCACTTCTGCTGCGCCGGCTCTGGAAAGTTTTCTGCCGATTTTAGGAGGGATGAAGCATCATAGCTGACTCGGCTGGCGGAGCTTCAATGCCGCACGGCCATTTTGGTCGGTGGCTTGGCTATGCCCCCCACCAGGAGCAAGTTGGGGTGTATCATTGTGGCGTGTGTGTTGTGCTTGAGGGCAGCAGGGAGTACAGGCACACTTCGGGCGTTGTTGTGAAGTTGGTTCTGTCCGCCATTCATTTGGCCTATGTGCGTGTGCGGCAGTCGGACGCAGTGCTCGGTCGGCCAGCTCCGCATTCTCATCGTAATTAGCCGTGCGGTCATACCGCGGCAGGAGCGGCCTTTCCAGGCCTTTGAACACCTTTCCCCAACCGCCGCTGTCGTATTTGCAGCTTATCCGACCGTGGTGGACCGAGTTTTGCGTCATCTGGCCGCCGCGGTCTGATTTTGCCTACATTGCATCGTGATTTGACCGACGGAAATGCCGCGGGTCATGCGGGAGGTATTTTTACGGCACCATGGAGGATGGAAGGCTTTTCCGTCCGCCATTGTAATCGGGCCCTAAGACACCAACTCATCATTTCAGTCAACATCATATTATGCCTGTAAAATCTTTTCTGTCTCTCCTTTAGAAAGTATTCAGTACCCCTGATACCATCATCATGGTTAATACTGGTATACAGTGACTGAACATCCAATGTCATAAGTAGTAAACCCTCCTCCCATTGTGTGTCCGGCAGGTGCCTGAGGAAATCCATAGTGTCCCTAATGTATGATGGTAGTCTCTCAACAAATGGTCTGAGGAAGGTGTCAATATATTTGGACACATTTTCAAACAGGCTCCCCTGTGCTGCAATGATTGGCATGCCTGGGTGTTTAGAGGCGTCTTTATGTATCTTAGGGATGTGGTAAAAAACAGGAAGCTTGGGTTTGTTTCTCCACTCTCAAAAAGCTGTATTCAACACTGCTAATCAGCCCTTCATTTCGCCATTTAGACAGGAGATTGCTAAAGCCTTTTTCCACCTCCTTGTAGTGTACTAGGTTAACTTTTTTATAGCATGTACGGTCCCTCAAATGATTGTACGCTTCATTCATATAAGCTTTCTTGGACCAAAGGACTATGTTGCCCCCTTTGTCGGCACTCCTCACCACTATATCTCTGTTCTCAGATATTTTCTTCATTGTTTCCTTAAGACTACGATTGGCATTGTACCTTACTTGTTTTTTAGAGTCCCTCATTCCCTTGATTTCAACGGTGACCCTCTCTGCGAATTTATCTATGTCATCGTTGATGGTAGGAGGTAAGGTTTTCGATCTAGATCTTAAGGCCGATCCACCCTCCTCAGAGACCCAAACGCCCTCCTTTTCTAATCTTTCAGCTATCAAATTCTGGTCTGAGGAACCCAAGTCTGTCCCTTCCAGTTCCCATAATTCCTGCATAACATCAATATCACCAACTACCAAATTCTGTTCGGTGGTATTAGTGGTGGTGGCTACTGCACTTTTGGGGGTACTCATTTTGTATAATTTAGTTAGCTTCAGTTTTCTAACAAATTTGTAAAGCTCAATTCTAGTTCCACATAATCAAAGTTTTTAGGTTCACAGTAGGATAGTCCCAATGTCAGGTTTTTGTGGTCCTCATCGGTAAGTGTCATGTCTGATAGGTTAATTACTGTCATTTTTTCTTCATTCAGTATCGTCTGTTGCTCCTCGTCACTTTGCCACTGTTGTCTTCTGCGTTTTCTTTTTCCTTGGCCACCTCTTCTGCTTTCCCTCTTCCTCTGCCTCTTTGTCTAGCGTTGCCCCGCCAGGGTCTGTGATTGGTTCTCCTGTCCATCTTTAAAAAATCAAACTCGTCCTGTAGTGTGGTGTGTCCTCCCACTCTTATACCTTCCTCATGATCAGTGTCTGAAGTGCTTGCATCACTGGGAGGGGGGTCTTGCTGTGATTTCATATATAAATATTTGTAAATTTTTATATAATTTTAAAATTATAAAATAAATTAAAATTAATAGTTTATTAATTGTACTAAAGTAAATATATATGAATTATTTTGTATGTGTTTAACTTTTTTTAATTAAGTTTATTTATTATATTTTTTTAAATTTATATTTCATCTACTTAATTTTTTTATATTCATTTTATTATTTAACATATTTAATATTTATTATTTTATTTTATATATATATATAAAATTCGATATTTTGTACATTGATATTTTTTTTCCGATATTTTTGTACTTACCTTTTTAAGTATAGAGAGTTGATATTCTTGCATTCTATATTTTTTCATCTATATTTTTTACATCGATATTTTGTCAGTGAACCACAACCAATCAATAACCCATATAGGCACTCATGTAGCTACTCACCAACCTATGCAGCCACTTACACACCAACTGACAGACTGATACAGACATTCACACAGATTAGTCACTCACCCATACATTCACTGAGACAATATTTAATCACTCACTTATACAGCCAGTCACGCACCCACTGAATCATCCATACAGACACTCATACACCCACTCATTCTTCAATACACCTTGGAGTATATATATATATATTCACTGAAAAAACCATAGGTTACAGACACGTTATAGTTAGAAATTAGCATTTAAAAAACCTTTGAAATTCACTGAAAAAAACAGGTTTCAGACACGTTATAGTTAGAAATTAGCATTTAAAAAACCTTAGAAATTCACTGAAAAAAACCATAGGTTTTAGGGACAGTTATAGTTAGTTGGACATTTCACTCGTACAAAACCCGTGAAATTCCCCCGTTATAGTTAGTTCAGCTAACTATAACTCGCGCCCCCGCAATGCACTGCTGATGACGTCACATATTACATCACTCATGACATGGTCAGTGACATCACTGATGACATCTCAAATGACATCACTGATAACATCACTGATGACATTATCCAGTGACTGTGTGTTTCTGTAAAGTTTAAATATGTTTAATATATATAGGGAAAGGCGTATTGAAGAATGAGTGGGTGTATGAGTGTCTGAATGGATGATTTAGTAGGTGCGTGACTGACTCTATAAGTGAGTGATTAAACGTATCTTACTGAATGCATTGGTTAGTGACTAAACTGTGTGAATGTCTGTATCCGTTTGTCTGTTGGTGTGTAAGCGGCTGCATGGGTTTGCGAATAGCTACATGAGTGTCTACATGGGTTATTGATTGGTTGTCTGAGTATCTGTATGGGTGCCTGAGTGTTTGTGTGGGTGGGGTGTGTGTGACTCTGTGCATAGATGTGTGAGTGGGTGATTCTGTGGGTGCATGGTTTTAAGAGTGCATCTGTGATGGACTATATGGGTGTGTGAGTGTGTGTATGGGTGTGTTAGTGAGTGAATGTATATCTCAGTGGTACATGTGTGAGTAACTACATATGTGAAAGGCAGTATATATGTGTGTTGGAGTATATAAATGGCTATAAGTGAGAGTGTGTGAGAGTGGCTGTATGGATGAGTGTGTACTTGTATCGGTGATTGTATAAGAGCGTAAGAATGTGCTAGTATTTGTATGAGTAAGAGAGCTGGTGTGTGTATAACTGTATAGGTGAGTAAATGGCAGTGTGATTAATTATTAGCATGACTGACTAGGTGTGTGAGTACCTCTATGGATGAGTGGCGGTGTGTGAGTGTCTATATAGGTGTATGAGTGCATATGATAGTCCTGTACTGAGTGACCGTAAGTATGAGTGACTGTACGGGTGAGTGAGTGGATGTGTGTGTAGACCTAAGAATCAGTGAGTGTGTATGTAGTTATTGGTGTTGGAGTGTCTATGGTTTTGAGAATGGCAGTCTGTAATTTAGAGTGGGTGTATCAAAAGTTATATTAGGGTGTGAGAAGATGCATGAAATTATCACATGGATGATGTCATCAGTGATGTCATTTGAGATGTCATCAGTGATGTCACTGACCATGTCATGAGTGATGTAATATGTGACGTCATCAGCAGTGCATTGCGGGGCGCGAGTTATAGTTAGCTGAACTAACTATAACGGGGAATTTCACGGGTTTTGTACGAGTGAAATGTCCAACTAACTATAACTGTCCCTAAAACCTATGGTTTTTTCAGTGAATTTCTAAGGTTTTTTAAATGCTAATTTCTAACTATAACGTGCCTGAAACCTATGTTTTTTTCAGTGAATTTCAAAGGTTTTTTAAATGCTAATTTCTAACTATAACGTGTCTGAAACCTATAGTTTTTTCAGTGAATTTCAAAGGTTTTTTAAATGCTAATTTCTAACTATAACGTGCCTGAAACCTATGGTTTTGTAAGTGAATTTCAAAGATTTTTAAATGCTAGTTTCTAACTATGCCTACAGAGGTAGGACATGTGAAGAAAGAAGAAAAACGCACAGAAAGAAGCAAAAGAAATGCAGAAAGAAGCAACAGAAGTCCACAAAGACGAAGAAAAGAGCAGGAAGAAGCAAGACATGTGCAGAAAGAACCAACAGAGGAGCAGAAAGAGGCCTTGTTGCAAAATCATCCTGTGCCCACAACTTTTTCATACGGGTACTGGTGGTAACTGACTCGGACTAACCAGGCCTAGAGCCAGTGCTATGCTAAAAGACACTTAGAATACAGTGAAAACACCTACATACACTAGGGAACACTATGCTTTGGGGTACCCCTGTGATTAGCATGAACTCCTCTGTAAGGCCCTAGTACTTCATAGGGCAGGGGGATTAAAACTTCCTCTTAAAACGCGCCCCGGGGCGCGTTTGCACAGTGGTGAAGGGAGGGCGGGGCCTGATGTGACATGTGTGCAAATTCCTCTTCAATCCTGAGGGTCCCTGGGGTCCAACTAGCCCACCACGTACCTCCAGTAAGCGCCACAGGGCTGCGTTGCAGAGAGGTGGCCCAGGCCACGCCCCTTTTTACACCACTCTGCAACGCAGCTCTGTGGCGCTTACTGGAGGTACGTGGTGGGCTAGTTGGACCCCAGGGACCCTCAGGATTGAAGAGGAATTTATCCCCAACTTAAAACGTGCCACAGGGCGTGTTTGCACACATGTCACCTCAGGCCCCGCCCCTCCCTTCACCACTATCAAACGCGCCCCATGGCGCATTTTAAGTTGGGGGATTAAGTCCCCTTGAATCCTGAGGGTCCCTGGGGTCCAACTAGCCCACCAGGTACCTCCAGTAAGCGCCACAGAGCTGCGTTGCAGAGAGGTGTAAAAAGGGGCATGGCCTGGACCACCTCTCTGCAACGCAGCGCAGTGGCGCTTACTGGATGCACCTGGTGGGCTAGTTGGCCCCCAGGGGCCCTCAGGATTGAAAGGGAATTAATTCCCCAACTTTAAATGCGCCACAGGGCGTGTTTGCACACATGTCACCTCTGGCCCCGCCCCTCCCTTCACCACTGTGCAAACGCGCCCCTTGGCGCGTTTTAAGTTGGGGATTAAGTCCCCTAAATCCTGAGGGTCCCTGGGGTCCAACTAGCCCACCAGGTACCTTCCAGTTAGCGCCACAGGGCTGCGTTGCAGAGAGGTGGTTTGAGGCCACGCCCCTTTTTACACCTCTCTGCAACGCAGCCCTGTGGCGCTTACTGGCGGTACCTGGTGGACTAATTGGCCCCCAGGGACCCTCAGTATTCAAGGGGAATTAATTCCCCAACTTTAAACACGCCGCAGGGCGTGTTTGCACATATGTCACCTCAGGCCCCGCCCCCTTCCTTCACCACTGTGCAAACGCGCCCCGTGGCGCGTTTTAAGTTGGGGAATAAAGTCCCCTTGAATCCTGAGGGTCCCTGGGGTCCAACTAGCCCACCAGGTACCTCCAGTAAGCACCACAGAGCTGCGTTGCAGAGAGGTGTAAAAAGGGGCGTGGCCTCTGAACACCTCTCTGCAACGCAGCTCCCTGGCGCATACTGGAGGTACCTGGTGGGCTAGTTGGCCCCCAGGGACCCCCAGTATTCAAGGGGAATTAGTTCCCCAACTTTAAACGCGCCAGGGAGTGCGTTTGCTGAGTGTTGCAGGGAGGGGGCGGGGCCTAGCCGCGATGCCGGACTTTTTTTTTTTTTAAGAAGGGGGGCTGTGTGGCCCCCCTTCTCTTGCCTTTTTTTGTGCCCTGGGGACCCCATACCCCAGGGCCTGCTCCTCTTTTTAAAAAAAAAAAAAAAATGTTAATGGGAGGGGGCCGCGTGGGCCCCCCTCCCGTGGCCAATTCCGGCCCCTTGGACCCCATCCCCCGGGGCATGGCCACACATTATTTTTTATAGGAAGGGAGGGCTGCATGGCCCCCCTCCTAAGGCCTCTATTGGCCCCGGGGACCCGATCCCCTGGGGCCCACCTTTATTTAAATTTTTTTTGGGGGGGGAGAGGGGCCACATGGCCCCCCTCCCGGGCCACTTCTGGCCCCGGGGACCCCATCCCCTGGGGCCTGGCCATCCTTATTTTTTTGTTTTGTGAGGGGGCCACGTGGCCCCCCTCCTCAGGCCAAATATGGCCCCGGGGACCCCATCCCCCGGGGCCTGGCCTCTCCTTTTTTTTTTTTTAATACTCAGGTTAGGGGGGCCGCGTGGCCCCCCCTCCCTGGCCACTTCCAGCCCCGGGGACCCCATCCCCCGGGGCCTGGTCTCTCGTTGGGGACCGTGGGGGGGTCCCAAATCCCCCCATGGTCCCGCCGGCTCCCCGCGTCCTGCGGGAGCCGGCATTGCTTTTCCACATGGGGAGCTGCTGACATACAGCTCCCCTTGTGGAAAAGCAATCTGCTTTGCTTCATTGAAGCGAGAGCAGGTTTCCCTGCTCTCGCTTCAATGAAGCAAGCAGTTTGCAATGACAGGGCGGAGCCGCGAGGCTCCCGCCCTGTCATTGCAAACAGCAGTGTCCCGGGGGTGGGCACCCCGGGACACTGCAGGAGCCGGCCCTGGGGGGTGGCGGTCCCCAGGGCCATCAAGGGCTCCAGGAGGGGGGCCGCGCGGCCCCCCTCCCAACAATTGCAAAGCCCCGGGGAGGTGGTGGTCCCCGGGGCTCAGGGGTCCGTTACGGACCCCCAAATTTAAATATTAGTGCCCCGGGAGGTGGCGGTCCCCGGGCGTGTGGGGGGCTTGAGCCCCCCACACAGGTATATTGTTTTTAAAAATGAAGCCCGGGGGGCGGTCCCCGGGGCTGCGGGGGGGCAGTGTGCCTCCTGCTATTATAAATAATGAAAGCCCCGGGGGGTGGCGGTCCGCGGGGCTTGGGGGGGCCTTAGAGGCCCCCCAAACTTTAAAAAAACAAGCCCCGGGGGGTGGCGGTCCCCGGGGCTGCGGGGGGGCTGCGTGCCCCCCCGCAACTCATTATTCAAGCCCCGGGGAGGTGGCGGTCCCCGGGGCAGTGTGGGGGGCATTGGGGCCCCCCCACACTTTTTTTTCACTGCCCCCGGGACTTGGCCCCCCCCCGGGGTCTAATTAGTAGCGCTTCGGTTTTTTTTGTCTTGCGGCCGGATCCGCGGATCCGGCGCGCATTTTGCCGATTTTTTACCAAAAAAAATGCTTTTTTGGGCCTGGGGGTCCTTGTGGGACCCCCTGAGCAGGCCTAGGGGTCAGGGTGTTTCTACCCTGCCCCCTTTTCTTGTTTTGCGCCTTAGTTTTTCTTTTTTCTTGTGCCTCGGTTCTACCGAGGCACAAGATGGCTGCCAACACTTCCTGGTTTGGAGTGTTGACAGCCAATTAGCATGATGCTCGTGGTCGGGAGGGTCCGCGGATCCTCCGTGCCTCTAAATATCGAAACTTTTATTTTTGATTTTCTCAGCAACTACTGAACGGATTTACACCATTTTTAAAAAGGGTGCTGTCTGAACCAAGCACTACCTTTTTGCCAAATTTGGTGTAATTCCGTTCAGCAGTTTTGGCTGTAGCCTTGCATAAAGTTTCCTATGGGAAATTGATTTTTTGACTCTTATTTTTTGAATTTCTGCGCAACCACTGAACGGATTTACACCATTTAAAAAAAGGGCGCTTTCTGAACCAAGCACTACCTTTTTGCCAAATTTGGTGTAATTCCGTTCAGCAGTTCGGGCTGTAGCCGTGTCTAAAGTTTCCTATGGGAATTAACATGGAGAAAACACGTTTTGGGACCCCCCTTTTTTCTTGGCCCCCGCTTGATGAATCACCCTGAAACTTTCAAGATAGGAGCGGAGCGGGCCATAAGTTTTGAAAATTTCGCGAAGATTCGTCAACCGGCGCCAAAGTTATTGGGAAAAGAATGTTACAAATTTCCTATGGATAATAGGTCCTAACTATAACTATCTACCGGCGACCGCCAGTAGATAACATATAAATATGTATATATATATCACATTCTGAAATTTTTTAGAAACACTCACAGTCACTGGATGATGTCATGAGTGATGTCATTTGAGATGTCATTAGTGATGTCACTGACCATGTCATGAGTGATGTAATATGTGACATAATCAGCAGTGCATTGCGGGGGCGCGAGTTATAGTTAGCTCAGCTAACTATAACGGATGAATTTCACTCGTTTTGTACAGGTGAAATGTCAGCCTAACTATAACGTTCCTGTAACCTATGGTTTATACATATATTGTGAAAAAACGCATCCTCGAACACTGGAGGGCAATTTCCAACAACGATCGTACTTACAGCACTGCAAAACACTTCAAGAAACACATCAAAGTGACTGGACCAGAGCCACATTTTTTGGCCTGGATACAGTGCTTAAACATGCCAGGGGGGGTGACCGTGTTTCCGCCCTTAGGAGGATGGAATCAGTGTTCATTTTAAAAGCAGGCTCCATCATCCCTGAAGGGATGAACAATGATGAGGAACTACACTCACACCTATGATGAAAACACTAATCTATAGCTAGCCTCCTGCCACCATAGATCTGTTCTTTGGTCTTTTTTCTCTTAATTGGTTCTCATGTAAGTTTAGCCAATTCTCCACATTAACTCATGTCACTTTGAATAGTCGTAGTGTAGTGAAGAACTAACGGTTTATGTATATATATATAATTTTTGGTAATCATTATCATGCCAGTATGTAACTATATTTGTAATTTTTCCATGCAGGGAACGACTTATGGCGCAGACTGATTCAGTTAACATGTCACAATTAAAATATGAGCACCAGAGAACGAAGATGTTACTTAGTAACGATCGTCCCTCCATGTTCGAATACATCGTATGCGGATTTAAGAATGTGACTTCATATACAGTCGAAAATCAGTTTTGACAATTAACCGGCCTGGGTACTATACCTTGATCGCGGTAACGCAAACGCTGTACCTATACGACTATAAAATGTAGTATGACCAAGGTCACATGTAATTTTGATAATTGTTTGATTCACGTTTACTTTCTTTTCTGTTGATGATGTTGCTTATTCAAATCCTTATTTGATGTTTTGACTCTGATTGTTCTAAATTTGTAAAATCCTTGAATGAGAAGCTAGCAAGATTTATTGCAAGACTTTGAGTTGGTACTATACCGTCAATTTTTACAATTTCTAACATTCACTGCATATAAATTGTATACTTAACTAAATTACAATTCGTGGGAAAATCTTAAACCACTGCATCTGGCATGCCAATTAATCTTAATGTTTTACTACTATGAACTGATCACTCTTTGTCAGGTTCCCAAAACCGTCACTTTTGCTCACATACTACATGCTAATAACAATGTACCTATATACTATGGATTGTCACATTGAATGCACATGATAACCATGGCTTTTAAAATTGTTAAAAATGTTTTTAAAATTGTTAAAAAATCTAATTACACTTTGTAAATTTCATTGCACTATGTCACTTGTATATATACACTTTCTTCTATGTTTATTCTTCACTCCATCATGCTGGATGGGTTTAAATAGACCACAGCTGCAGCCAAAGGTCATGTGACCAAGACCCCGTGTGAGGTCGAAACGCGTCTTGCTGTTCTGCCGAAATAAATTAATCTTATGCAACTTTGACTGGTGTGGCCCCTTCCTTACCAGTTTCGTGTAGAGGATTATTTCAATATATATATATATATATATATATATATATATATATATATATATGGGGACCTGCTTTGCTCCCAGCTTTGCAGTACTCTATTTAGGGTACTGGAAAGAGCAAGTTGTCAGTAAACTTGACCTCGTCAATGAGAAAGAGGTGATGTGGGTCAGGTATATTGACGACATCTTCTGTGTATGGAATGGCAATGAGAGCGAAGCCAGAATGCTTGTAATATACATTAAATAACAATGAGCTGAATCTTAAATTCACAAGCAATTTTTCAAGGATAAAATAGAATTTCTAGATTTACTACTGACAGTGAGAGGCAACGAACTTGAAAGTAGGTTGTACCGAAAACAAACAGCGGGTAATAGTCTCTTACACGCTCGCAGTTGCCATCCTGTGAGTCTGATCCACAGCATCCCATTAGGAGAGTTATTACGTGCAAAACGTAACTGTAGCACGGAGGAGGGCTACAGAGCAGAGGAATCACTTATGACCCAAAGATTTTTACAGATAGGGTACACCCGCTCTATGATCAGGAAAGCAAATGTAGAGGTTGGGAAAAGATCAAGAGACTCACTGCTTATACCTAAGGACAGATTGAACGTTGAGCCAGAACAAAAAATTAGGTTCAT
Source organism: Calotriton arnoldi (assembly GCA_963921515.1). NCBI lineage: Eukaryota > Metazoa > Chordata > Amphibia > Caudata > Salamandridae > Calotriton > Calotriton arnoldi. Next base: position 6,254,077 of record CAWUFW010000061.1, read on the forward strand.
CACCACCTACCAAAGACAAACTAAACAAGTGAGACAGGGATTGGACAAGTTCTGGCAAGTTTTGAAAACAGACAAAAACATTTCTGGTAGTACAGAATCATTCCCGCAGATAACATTTAAAAAAGCCAAATCTCTGAAAGATACACTTTGTAGAGCTGTAATAACACCAATAACTAAATCATTGGGCATTCAAGGTTTCTTTACATGCAGAAACTGTAAAGCGTGCAAATTCAGTAAGAATTGCAAGGAGTGTAAGCTCTCCCCCAATTGCAAACCATATAAAATTGTGAAACATCTTTCATGCAACACAGACCATGTTGTGTATGCATTGTGCTGCCCTGCAATAAATCATATATAGGCAGCACAATACACAAAGCTAAGAAGCGCATTCTCGAAGCACCTTCGTGCCATTAAAAATGGAGACAGACAATATCCAATGGCAAGACATTGTCAAACACATCACAATCAGAATGGCAGTTTACTTAGTTTTTGTGTGCTGGACACCATTGAAACACTAGAACGGGGAGGAAACCGGGTCCAAGAGCTTAGGCGCCTAGAGTCCAGACTAATAATTCAATATCAGACATTGGCACCAACAGGACATAACTGTGATGAAGAACTGTCAGTTCACCTAGGTTAGTCGCCCAGGTCCCATGTGAGTTGTAGACATACGACATACAAGATGTACTGATATTAAAAGAGAGGGTTGTAGTCACTGGATGAGATATCTTCAAAGAAATTAATATGATTAATGTCTGTTATTATTGAAAGATATCTCAACAGAACAGTTCCATTTCACGTTGAAATAAGTTTCTTGAAACCTGTTTTTACCTCGCAGCCAAGATTTTAATATTCACTGTGTTTTTAACACTGATGACCTTTTTTGCTTAGATGTATTTTAATGGGATTTTTTTGTTGTGTGCTTTATTACAGACAACGTGTAAATTGCAGTGAGGAGAAGAAGGCACTGGAGCTATCATATCTACATTTTTGTCCAGAGAGTAGGATTTTGTCGCCCATTGAATTAATTGTTCGGCAGTCTTTTAACCATTTGCTAGTACCTAGATTTGGATTGCCCACTTGGGCGAACGACTTTATGAAATTGGCGAACCATTATTTGCTTGGTTGCCCGTCCCCCCTCTTCATTTTTTGTCCCTGCCCACTCGGGCTATATTCTCTTGTAATAATACAAGTTATTTTTTGGGGACGAGACGATCTGGTATGCAAAGTTGCACCTGTTTCATTTTTGCAAGTTTTGATAGCGTATGTGTCCGATTTCGGCCACGCTTTATCCCACGCTATTATGTTTATCAGGTAATTATGGTGACCTTATATGGACAGGATCTGATTATCAGCAAGGTTACCGAAGTTGTGAATGGTGGTAACCAGCACCAGAAGTAGATCGAGATGGTCCTGGAACTCGGGTGTCCGTCTCATGATCAATAAAGTTTTGGGCTGTGTACTTTTACAAACCGGGCTCTCAATTGAGAAAACATTCTCTTTCACTGCAACGAAATGAAAAATAATTATGTACAATGGTACGTTTTCAATTATCACGTGCATATGTAGCGCATTATCAAATTTAAAAGACACAATGTAACTATGCCATCAAGTGAAGTAACTTGTTTGGCGTGGAGTCTTTTTTATATGTTTTCTGATTTGGGTCCGATCACATGGTTGTTTTATTTAAATTAGTGTTTCACTCAAGCACAGTTACTCGTGAGCAAGGAGCTCTTAGCTCTGAAACACGTAGGGTGTTTTTGTCAAAAGCCTAAATAAATACCGCTTGCAAAGACTGATGTCCACGGCATGCTGCTTTTTGTACGAGGAGACAGCGTTGGTTGATGTGGAGGGACTCGCCATCCCGCCGTGGAACGCCGTTGCTTGTGGCTGGGGTAAGGCGACTGCGCTTCGCGCTTTGCTGTGGGATATATATATATATATATATATATATGGCACACCGGAGGCCAATTGATTATTCAAGGCAACATGCAGGGAACTGTGGATATGCGGAAAGAAGTGGTGCCGTTTTAATTTGCCTCTGTGAAAGAGCATGAATGCTCTGAAACGCGTTAGGCTCATGGACAATGTAAGGCAGAGCTGGAATCCTGTTTCTTGGAAAATAAAAGTTTTGTAAACTTACCGGCTGGAGGAGTGCGTCTCTGATGCAGGGCATCTTTGGGTGAATATATATATATATATATATATATATATATAAAACGCTTCTCTCCACTTCCAAAGAAAGCCTGAACTCAAATTCATTTATAATACCATTTAATCACTGGCAGCGCATGTTTAAACAGGAACGCGTTTCAGCTGTCTTTGCAGCCTTCATCAACCTGGAATTGCGCCATCTTCGTTGCATTTAAATACTCCCATCAGGTGTCCTTTGATGTATCGACATAAAAGAGCCACTACTACTCTCGTAGGCTTCTCAATTTGCGATATATACAAAATTATTTTTGAAAGTCACCTTTAGTGGAGCACATTTTTGAAAGAAAGATAAATATCCAGTTTAAACAGTTCGATATGTAATCCTAAAGTCATATTAGATTTCAGTTTGTGCTGCACTTGTATGAAAAGTCATCAAAAACTTCCCCATTTTACCTAAAGAAATGCCGGCTAAAATCCACATTGTTCTTTTTGTTGTTTTAGCAAAACTTGCAAACAAATTATTTCTTTTTATGCAACTGATATGCAATCACTATATATATATATATTTTTTCTATATTTGTTATGTAATTTAAGTAGAATTGTTTTTTTTGGTTTTTTTTAAATAAAGGGTAAATGAGAACAACACTAACTATCAGTATGTAACCACAATATAAGTTCAGCAAGTGCTCTAAATAAAAGTGACAAAGGTAAAACCTAATCAATACACCCAGCATTGGGTCCTGGCTCAACTGCAGATGTTGTTCGCAGTAGAGGAGCCAGGACTAGGGTGCACACTACAGGGGTAGTGTTAGATGTTGTGCCACAAGGAGCTGTGACAACTATAGGGTGTTGGGGGGCAGGCACTACATTAGTTGTCGTAATATTAGGCTGAGTGAGGGTCACTCTAACAGCCTACTAAGAAACACCTGATGGTCCTGGCAGCGTCTCATCTGGGTCTGGACTAGCAGGAGTTGTGTCTTCACTGAAAGCATCTGCAGGAGTAGGAGTGGTGGTTACGGTATTTGATGATGGTTCCTGAACTTCAGCTCTGGGTGATGGTCCTACAATGTAAAATACAATAATGATTAGTAAGACATCTATATGTGACCTGCTTATATAACATTTCTATATCTGATTTTTGTCTTTAAATGCTTGATCCAAAGCCTGACCAGTTATTGTTAGTGATACTGTGGAATCTATTTTCCTTTCTTGTCCTATTGGGTGCCACTTGGCCATTATATGATATTCAATGATGACAAGGCCTGTAGAACTTGCAAATCAAATTGCTTGACCCTTTGTGAACTTATGTACTCTGCCGAAGTAAATATGTTGTAATGCAATGCAAGGCTTGTTCAAAAACATCACCCCTGACTTGCAATTGCATGTTAGCTTAGCAACAAGACCATTAGGCACTGTTAGCACACCATATATAGATGAGACAAAGGGGTCGATAACAATCCCGGTCGGAGGCGCACCTAATACCATTCGGCCGGGAAAAAAGCCAGGCGAATGCCTGTTTCCCGACCGATTCGCACATACGTCCGAACGAGCAAGTACGATGCGCACAACTGCCCAAATCCCGACCCAGTCGTACTCACCCAATACAGGTCCTGTTCTCCGACCGAGGCGGATCCGGAAACGCAGAATCGAGTCGCACGGAAGCAAAAATGCAGCCCCGTCCGGCCGGACAAGTACGATGCGTTTTCCGTACGCGCCGAACCCGTCGATAGGCACAGCACATCAAAGCATCCGGGAGAGGCGCACATAAGCTCCGATTCGCGCCACAAAACGATCCACGGCTACGAGACGAACACGCCAGCGACGAGGACGAGGCAAAGCAAAGAGAAAGACGAACGAGCCGAACCAAACATGAATCCCATCGTGCCGATCCTACCAATATTCTACATCTATTACCGAAACAGCCACGGACGCGTACGGCGCAGAAGGTAAGTCAGACACCAACAACAAAAACAAACTACACGTACCCGACATATCACACACACACACAGAGGGATGCAGAAATTACTTACACCAGTAACAGCAGCACCATAGGGGCGGGATGGCCATCACCAATGCCACCTCTACCCATGGGGGGCTGGATGCCTGTCACTACTACCACCTCCACCCATGGGGGGCTGGATGCCCACCACCACTACCACCCCTACTCATGGGGTGCCAGATGCCTGTCACTACTACCACCTCTACCCATGGGGGCTGGATGCCTGTCACTACTACCACCTCTACCCATGGGGGCTGGATGCCCTCCACCACTACCACCGCTACTCAGGGGTGCCAGATGCCTGTCACTACTACCACCTCTACCCATGGGGGCTGGATGCCTACCACCACTACCACCTCTACCCATGGGGGCTGGATGCCTGTCACTACTACCACCTCTACCCATGGGGGGCTGGATGCCTACCACCACTACCACCCCTACTCAGGGGGTGCCAGATGCCTACCACTACTACCACCTCTACCCATGGAGGGCTGGATGCCTGTCACTACTACCACCTCTACCCATGGGGGCTGGATGCCTACCACCACTACCACCCCTACTCAGGGGTGCCAGATGCCTACCACTACTACCACCTCTACCCATGGGGGGCTGGATGCTTGTCACTACTACCACCTCTACCCATGGGGGCTGGATGCCCACCACCACTACCACCCCTACTCAGGTGGTGCCAGATGCCTGTCACTACTACCACCTCTACCCATGGGGGGCTGGATGCCTACCACCACTACCACCTCTACCCATGGGGAGCTGGATGCCTGTCACTACTACCACCTCTACCCATGGGGGGCTGGATGCCTACCACCACTACCACCCCTACTCAGGGGGTGCCAGATGCCTACCACTACTACCACCTCTACCCATGGGGGCTGGATGCCTGTCACTACTACCACCTCTACCCATGGGGGGCTGGATGCCCACCACCACTACCACCCCTACTCAGGGGGTGCCAGATGCCTGTCACTACTACCGCCTTTACCCATGGGGGGCTGGATGCCTACCACCACTACCACCTCTACCCATGGGGGGCTGGATGCCTACCACCACTACCACCTCTACCCATGGGGGCTGGATGACTGTCACTACTACCACCTCTACCCATGGGGGCTGGATGCCTACCACCACTACCACCCCTACTCAGGGGTGCCAGATGCCTACCACTACTACCACCTCTACCCATGGGGGCTGGATGCCTGTCACTACTACCACCTCTATCCATGGGGGGCTGGATGCCTACCACCACTACCACCCCTACTCAGGGGGTGCCAGATGCCTGTCACTACTACCACCTCTACCCATGGGGGCTGGATGCCTACCACCACTACCACCCCTACTCAGGGGTGCCAGATGCCTACCACTACTACCACCTCTACCCATGGGGGCTGGATGCCTGTCACTACTACCACCTCTACCCATGGGGGACTGGATGCCCACCACCACTACCACCGCTACTTAGGGGGTGCCAGATGCCTGTCACTACTACCACCTCTACCCATGGGGGGCCGGATGCCTACCACCACTACCACCTCTACCCATGGGGGGCTGGATGCCTGTCACTACTACCACCTCTACCCATGGGGGGCTGGCTGCCTACCACCACTACCACCCCTACTCAGGGGGTGCCAGATGCCTACCACTACTACCACCTCTACCCATGGGGGGCTGGATGCCTACCACCACTACCACCTCTACCCATGGGGGCTGGATGCCTGTCACTACTACCACCTCTACCCATGGGGGGCTGGATGCCTACCACCACTACCACCCCTACTCAGGGGGTGCCAGATGCCTACCACTACTACCACCTCTACCCATGGGGGCTGGATGCCTACCACCACTACCACCCCTACTCAGGGGGTGCCAGATGCCTACCACTACTACCCCCTCTACCCATGGGGGCTGGATGCCTGTCACTACTACCACCTCTACCCATGGGGGCTGGATGCCCACCACCACTACCACCCCTACTCAGGGGTGCCAGATGCCTGTCACTACTACCACCTCTACCCATGGGGGCTGGTTGCCCACCACCACTACCACCCCTACTCAGGGGGTGCCAGATACCTGTCACTACTACCACCTCTACCCATGGGGGGCTGGATGCCCACCACCACTACCACCCCTACTCAGGGGTGCCAGATGCCTGTCACTACTACCACCTCTACCCATGGGGGGCTGGATGCCCACCACCACTACCACCCCTACTCATGGGGTGCCAGATGCCTGTCACTACTACCACCTCTACCCATGGGGGGCTGGATGCCCACCACCACTACCACCCCTACTCAGGGGGTACCAGATGCCTGTCACTACTACCACCTCTACCCATGGGGGGCTGGATGCCCACCACCACTACCACCCCTACTCATGGGGTGCCAGATGCCTGTCACTACTACCACCTCTACCCATGGGGGGCTGGATGCCTGTCACTACTACCACCTCTACCCATGGGGGGCTGGATGCCTACCACCACTACCACCCCTACTCAGGGGGTGCCAGATGTCTGTCACTACTACCACCTCTACCCATGGGGGGCTGGATGCCTACCACCACTACCACCCCTACTCAGGGGGTGCCAGATGTCTGTCACTACTACCACCTCTATCCATGGGGGGCTGGATGCCTACCACCAACAACACCCCCACTCACAGGATGGCTAATGCATGACACAACAAGCACACACCAACATAAGGAATGCAACTAAAAGACATCCCCCCCAACACCATGACAAGCGTGTGTAGACTGTGTCAAATGCCTACAACACTGAACATGACTTTGAACATACAATGTGACCCCCTATCACATGTGTCACACATAAATGTGTGTGGCCCCCACAATGCAAGCAGACCATGACCACTGTGGCAATGGGGTCTAAGCCCCCATCAGCACAGTGACCAAAAGGTAAGTGTGGGGTCCATAGCTGAAGCACCTTTTGAACATTGTGGCAATGGGGTCTAAGCCCCCATCATCACAGTGACCAAAAGGTAAGTGTGGGGTCCATAGCTGAAGCAACATTTGCACATTGTGGCAATGGGGTCTAAGCCCCCATCATCACAGTGACCAAAAGGTAAGTGTGGGGTCCATAGCTGAAGCACATTCTGAACATTGTGGCAATGGGGTCTAAGCCCCCATCATCACAGTGACCAAAAGGTAAGTGTGGGGTCCATAGCTGAAGCACATTTTGAACATTGTGGCAATGGGGTCTAAGCCCCCATCATCTCAGTGACCAAAAGGTAAGTGTGGGGTCCATAGCTGAAGCACCTTTTGAACATTGTGGCAATGGGGTCTAAGCCCCCATCATCACAGTGACCAAAAGGTAAGTGTTGACATAGAAAAAGCTGCAACTGCCAAACTGCATGGATGATTCCTGGTCACAGAACAACAAACACATCAGTGGCAAAGTAGTGCCTGTGTCCCATAGCAACATAGATTGGGTGAGGCAAACAGTGCAGTGCAAATAAGACATACCTTTGGCCATGTGCAGACAAACATCACCCATGGGGGCTGACACTGTCAACATCCATCAATGACACAATGACAGAAGTGACCATCATAATGCAGACCCACATATTCGCACCAATGGGCACACAAATGTAGATACCCTGTGGAGACTGTAGATGTGAGGTGAACAAATAACATACCATGCAAGCAATGGGAGACACAAACAATGATCATTGTGCTGACTGATGACCTAGGAGTCCCAGGGACAGCAGGTCAAACCCACCAAACACCATACAGCCAATAGCACACTAAAGATATGCAAATGCAGTGGTGCACATGCACAAACAGGCAGACCCACACTGCACAACAAACACAACAGGTGAGGGGGGGTGCCAGTGTCCCCAAGCAACCACACAACACATGATGAGGCCTGAATACCAATTACACAGATGCACATACAGTGCCACACAAAAGTAACTCATGGATCCAAATCCCCTATGTGGGCAATCAGGCATTGTTAGATGAGAGGGAGCACAAATTGCACATGTCACACAAGCGTGTAGGTACTGCAACTAACACAGCAAGAGTCAGACCCACCACAGCACTACCCCCAGGGACCCCATATTGTGCTGACACTAGCCTGCATGATAATCCCACTGTGATGACAATGTCAGATGTCGTTCACACTGTGAAACCCAGCCATGTGTCCTGAGCAACTAACTACCATCACACCTACACAAGCTCCAACCAATCAGCACGGCCTGCCAGCCAAGGCCAATATGGAGGTAGGGGTCTGGCAGTGCAACAACTCACTTCTGCACACACTCAACACCACACACCCTGATCTCCACCAATGTGCAGCAGTGAAGCTCACATGGACAGGTGACATTGCACATGCACCCATGACAATACCAGGGTGGTGGTGGGAACCAAGGTGCCGAAACCCATCACACATGGCCAGTCAACAAGACTTGTCAATGTCTGACACACAGCACAGTATGCTGTACATGGGCATGATGTGAAATCCACCACAATCTATGGGATCCTGGCCATAGTCACACACCAATGAAGAAGCCAAGGTGACACACGAAGAACACACGTACACAACTACCAACATTGCAGCTCTGACCCTGAGGAGTGGCAGCAGTCACACACACAACGTGTCACAATCACTGTAAGCTAACACAAACTGTAAATCACATTACTCGTGTAAACAACAAGTGCCAAGGGGAATCCTGAATGTGTCCCATCTGCGTTTGCCCACATCCCCAGCACTGACAACAAAGACAACCTGGGATGACAACCTCATGAACATTAGTTTGCCATGCACCCACATCACAGAGAAACCAGGTCCAAGATGCTGGATGAACACAGAACAACTCAGCAAGCATCACAAACAGGAACATCCCTAGGGACACAAACTGTGTAGGATAAGGGAAGGGAACACGCACAGACATGCTCACACAACACAGGCCCACGCAATGTCACCAGATTACACACTGCCATGAGGGCACAACACTCCTGTGGAAGGTCCGCTGTGCCAAACCTTGTCTGTGCATGACCCAAACATGTCAGCAGAACACTCCATCAGTGAGTCAACAACCACAACACACAGAAGGCTCTGCTCACATCAGCCTGAGTACGGGGGTGTCACGTCAGTCATCTGCACACACACCAAACACGTGTCAAGCAAGTTGCACTGTATGCACAGATGAGTCCTTCGACACTGATGTGCAAAACTGCATGTCCAATGGAGCTGGGCACACAGTCAGGGAAATAGGAACATTGAACAGTGCTAAGCCCACCAGATGTGCATCAGTTTTAGACAAAGATGTTCATTTATGCAAAAAGGACATCCCTGTGTCAAATGCTGAACATTACACCCTCAGACAGTAGCAAAGGATGCCATAGATCCAGAATACAACAGGACACATGTTCCATGGACCACATGGAGTCCATCACTGCAACACTTCATCGCCCTGATGTGAATACTATTACAACTGCAAATGCAGGATGCTACTCATCCACATCATGTACATCAAAAGAAAACTCAAAAGTAAACAAAAATAGGCTTTATTCAGCAAATGTCAGGGTAAAAACGGAAGTCCAAAAGAAACTAAGGCCAATGGCCAGTCCAAAATAACAGTACCAACGGGGTGAGAAGTGACAACTGGTCACACATTGCTTGCCTGCACTGGTACGTTTGGGGGACATCCCCCTTGGAGGGGCATACAAGGGGCAGGCCAGGCACCGCAGGGACAGGATCAGGGGATGGCAGAGTGAGGCAGTGAAGGGGTGGTGGGTGCAGGAGTGTCACCGGCAACTGCAGTGGAGGTGGCTGACTCAGGGGGGGCCGGCACCACCGTGGTACACAAGTCAGTTGGTGTGGGTGCCGCAACCACTGCAGTGGGCTGGACTGATGTAGTGGACTGGGTACCCACTGCAGTGCCCGAGTCAGACGTGGTGGTTGTGGACTCCACTGCAGTGCATGACTCCAAGGAAGTGGAAGGGGGGCAGATGAGGTGGGCAGGACAGAGGGGGGGGACCCGGTCACAACAACAGTGCCACTAACAGGCAGAGCGTCTGGGTTGGGGGTGGAAGAGCAAGTGGCAGGGGGGGAGGGCCTAAACAGTCTGGAGATGCGGTATCGGTGTGTGGGGGAACCTGGGGCAGGGTGTGGCGGGGGAACCTGTGCAGTGGTGGCCTGGGGGATGGAGGAGAGAGACTGGGTGCTGGAGCTGCGTGGTGGTGGTGGTGGGGTCTTGCTCTTCCTGCTCCGGGGGGACTTCCTAATGGGCTCCTGTGTCTGCCTGCGCCTAGGGGAGGGTGTCCGGGGGCGAGGGGCACTCCTCTCTGTGTGGGTGGACTTCCTCTTCCCCTGGTGTGCTGGGTCAGCAGGAATGGTGGGGAAGAGGCCGAGGTCACACAGGAAGACCTGCTGTGTATGTGTGGTAGCAGGCGAGGCAAGGGAAGGGGTCTTGGAGGGAGAGGATTTGGAAGTCTGCGAAGTGAATGTGGATGCCTGTGTGTGTGTGTGTGTTCCCCATCCCCTGTGTCTGTGGTATCAGTCCCCTGAGGATGCCTGTGTGCACGTCTTGCCTTACTCTTGGGTGTGTCTGTGGTGCTTGTGTCTGTGTGTATAGATGACTGTGCAGGTGTGCATGTGCTTTGGACAGGTAGGGGGGCAGGAAGTGTGGATGGGGCAGAGGTGGGAGGGGTGAGGGACTGTTGGAGGAGGGACACTGCTGCCGTCAGGGAGGAGTCCATGGACCTATTGCTCCTCTGTAGGGCAGACATACCCGTCGAGATGCCCTCCATGAACGACACCAGCTGTGTCAACAGAGTGGTGTGTGCATGGAGGACACTCAGCATTGCTGTCTGCCCTACATGGAGCTGCCGAAGGAGGTACACAGACTCCTCACTCAGGGCAGCAGGGGACACAGGGGCAGGGGCTGTGGTGCCTGGCACGAAGGAGACACGCTCCCGAGCACGGGAGCCTCCACGGACCTCAGGAATGGGAGCCGATGGGAGGGCGGTGGTGGTGGTGGCGGGGCCAGACAGACTAGCTGGCCTTTGGTGGCTGCCGAGACCCGCCTCCACAAGGGAGTCATCCTCCGAGCTGCTGTGGTCCCCAGCTGAGGTGGATGGTGCTGAGGACTCCTCGGTGTGGCTCCCTCGCCCTCCGTGCCACTGGGTCCCTCTGACCACTCGTCCGATGCTGACCCAGTCTGGCTCCGCTGCTCCTCCTGGTCCGTGGAGCTGTCCCCTCCTGTGGCCGTGGATGTATCTGCAAACAATTAGGGAAACAGACAAACATCAGTCACCTGCACTGACCGCACACACCACAGTAAGTACAGCACATTACAGAGCAAGCCCTGGCATCCTTAGTTGAACATTGCCTAAAGTCCTCACACAGATTCGGGGAAGCCAATTGTCAGTCTGATGGTCAACCATGGGACTCACACCCCTCCTGCCCTTGCACCCATCTGTCTGGTGCCTGTCTGATGGTAAGACCCCAGTTTGGACACATGCACCACCTACACAGTTGTTGGACATTGCAGGGAACACGGTGAAGCATGTGAACATGCACACATCACATCTCTTGCCACTGAGTCAGTGCAGGTTTCCGGATAAAGGGATGGCCAGATTCTAATTAGAAATGCATGTGATGCATACCAGCACCAGACACCATGATGCACCCATGTCCGGATAGTCAATGCCACAATGGGGTGCATGTTGCACATGTACCTCCCCTGAAGGATCAGTCCCAGGAAGTTGAATGCCATGACACAGGAATGCATGCAAAGTCATACATTACTGTCTCAAGTCACATGGCCATGTCAGCCAGACAACAACAGTCTGCACTGTGTCACAACCCGAGGGCATGGGGAATGCAAGTAATGTGACTGACAAGTGCACATGTCCATCCCCCAGAAACCACATCATCTGTACTACTATTTGACCACGTCATGCCAACTGGACATATGGGGGACATGAAACACAACTCCCTGAACATGAGCACCTCACATTGTGCTGTGAATGAAAATACAGCTTCCTGAAAGTCACAGTCGCAAACACCTGTGTGCACAGTCAAGTGATCAGACACCTATAAGTCACAGAAGTATCGTCTATCATGGTCACATCTCAGATGGCATGCTGAGCCCCAAACGATGAACATACCAGTAGTCCTGACAACGAAGACACAGCACAATGAGACAGAGGCAGACACCTGAGGGTACATTTCACTGACCACGACATGCCAGATGATACACGGGAGTGGGAGTACAGAGTGTATTGTATGCACTGGAGTAGGCATGACTGTCCAGCTCCACCTGTAAGAGGGATGAGTCCTGGACAGTAGGCAGGTGGCTAAGCATGTGTGACACACTGGATACACATACTCCTGAGGCCCAAATATTGTTCACACCAGCAGCATGGGTGTGTGCCACATTCCCCAGGGACATGTGGTGAGTCAGAGCAGCAAGCGGACCACATATCAAAGTTACACGCAGATCACATGTCAGAACTTAGGCACTGTGTAGGCAATTGACCCACCCATGAATCGCACAACATAGTCACGGGAACAAATGCTGTCCCCCAACTTGAGCAAAGCAAAATGCAATGACACAGTCCCCAAATGACACAGTTTCCTGACTATAAGGGCCACACATATGCATATCAGAGGAGAAGTGGGCATGTAACAAATGAGGGACATGGGTCCTGGACCACATGACTGATGTACTGTGGAAGTTTAACCAGGCCAGAGGAGGGCACATAGCATGTCAGACAAAGTGCACAGTGCAGTCATGGACTCACCCCCTCCTTGCTGCTGTCTGTCCCTCAGCTGCCCATCCAGGTCAGGGAAGACCACCGCCAGGATCCGGAGCATGTGGGGGGTCAGGGTCCGGTGTCCGCCCCTCCTGCGAGGAGGCGACAGCTTCAGCTGGACCCTTGCGATCCTCCGGGTCCAGCCACGAAGGTCCTGCCACCTCTTGTGGCAGTTGCGGATCCTGCGCCTGTAGACCCCCACGGATCTTACTCTCCGGGCGATGGTCAGCCAAATTTCCTGCTTCTGGTGGGCATCAACCTGTGAGGATGACAAAGTGAAAAGGCCATTACTACACATGCAACATATCCGTGCATCACACAGTTGGATATACATGTCTCAATTACAGGGGCATAGGATGTACACAGGCAGTGCAACAATGGCTATGAACAGTTTGCCAGCAGTCACTACATGGTATCATTGCATGGGAAGTAAACCTAGTTGGAATGCACTGTTACTGCACTGTACCAGTTCAGTGCATGTAACTACACACTTTGGGGTGTGACAACTACTCAGTGGGCATGCTAGCCAGTGGTGTGCACACTGAAAGTCCTGCTAGTCAGACAACATGCACAATTAGTGAGGCAGTGGACAGCACACTCACCTGCTCCCCTGGTTTCCCATACAGCTTGCTGTACTGTGGAAGGAGGCTGCCCAGCAGGGCCTGCTTCTCCTCAAGGCTGAAGGCTGGGGCTCTCTCCACAGTACGTGCCATTGCAGGAGCCAGAGGATGCATAAACAGCAGCAGTGTTGGTGGCAGATGTCGTCCTGGAGCATGTAGTGCAGGCAAGTGAGCTCTCAGGGGAACAGCCGGCATTATATGTGTGCTGCAGAGGCAGATACTGTCCCATGTGTCCAAAGTGATAGGTCCAAGTCGTTTGCATCTTCTAAATCTGACCAATCCATGGTATAGCAGCACTAATACACGCCCACAGCATCCTTCAAATCTTCAACTTCATGACACCCATGATTTTGCAACATTGTTGTGGCTGGCCAACTGAATTCACTGCATCAGACTCGTTGGAGCTTCGAAAACGCGTCCGTTGCCATGCCAGGCCCCAGCCAATGTGTGCGCACCGATCGGTCCATTGCTGTACAACGCGTACCCGCGATACAACGCGTACCCGCTCACATTGAATGCAATGGGCCGGCCGGGCACACCGATCGGTCCATTGCTGTTCAGCGCGTACCCGCGATACAACGCGTACCCGCTCACATACGATGCAATGGGCCGGCCGGGCACACCGATCGGTCCATTGCTGTTCAACGCGTACCCGCGATACAACGCGTACCCGCTCACATACGATGCAATGTGCCGGCCGGGCACACCGATCGGTCCATTGCTGTTCAACGCGTACCAGGCATACAACGCGTACCCGCTCACATACGATGCAATGGGCCGGCCGGGCACACCGATCGGTCCATTGCTGTTCAACGCGTACCAGGCATACAACGCGTACCCGCTCACATTGTATGCAATGGCCAATGTGTGCGCACTGATCGGTCCATTGCTGTTCAACGCGTACCAGGCATACAACGCGTACCCGCTCACATTGTATGCAATGGCCAATGTGTGCGCACCGATTGGTCCATTGCTGTACAACGCGTATAGCGAATACAACGCGTACCCGCTCACATTGTATGCAATGGCCAATGTGTGCGCACCGATCAGTCCATTGCTGTACAAGGCGTATTGCGAATACAACGCGTACCCGCTCACATTGTATGCAATGGCCAATGTGTGCGCACCGATCGGTCCATTGCTGTACAACGCGTCCCTGGACAAGTCACTGGCATATGTCACCATGCCTGTCACAGGTGAACATATGCCAGCCACATATACTTCCCAGGGAGTGAGGGGCACTCCTACAACACCACAGCCTGTCCACACTGTATCCTAAGGCATGTAAGGCTGCATTACCTATTCCGTGTATGGGGGTGAACATGTTGTTCTGTGGGTGTCACTTCGGGGCAGCCACTCACAGGCAGTGCACGTGTTCATGGGGACAGGATCCTTGGTGTGTCGTGCACATGACCACTGTGATGTGCAACTGTTCATTCTTGAGCATGTGGCATGGTCACATTTCACGGTGGTGTATGTGTATGTCATGTCACATACCCCCTGAGTCCCATGTGGGACGGTATGTACGTCCCAGGGTGACCCATTGGCACAATAGTGATGGTCCTCCACAGTCTGTGTGCATGTTGTGTTTACAATGTCTCTGATTCCATGTGCACAATGGGAGACAGTCTCCACATCCACGTTGTTTGTGCATGAACTTTGATGTTGTGCGTGTGTGTGTCACAGACGTCCATGTTTGTCCTGACGAGGCAACAGGGACCACTACCTGTGGGGATCATGGTTATTTCGCTGTGGTGTATTCACGATGCACCATGTCATGCCAGTGTCCATGTGGCAATACAGGGTCCCTGGGAATGTACGTGTCGATGAGCTGTGATGCCTGGGGCACATCTGTCCACACATGTCACTGTGGGGTGTGTTTGGAACGTGGCAGCAGTAGATGGGAACTGTGACACGGCCTCATGATATCCCATGGTACAACATGGGACTTGTTGATGCCACTTGTTGAACTGTGATGTTAGATGTTGGCCATGTAGGTGCCATACATGTCCTTACGGAACTGCACACATCATGTACTTGTGTCTCATAATGATGAATCATGTGATATTGTGTATGGTCAATACCACATATGTGGGGTGACTGACAATCTTTCTTTCTTCACCTATGCACTGCAGGGCACCAGCTGTCCATCGGCCATTCCCTGACCTTGCAACAGTGGTTGAACGGGACTGCATCCGACGGTACCGCTTCACCAGGCCACTGATTGAGGAATTGACGGTGCAATTGGTCCCACATTTGCAACCTGGCCGGACATACCCTACAGCGCTGACCCCCAAGGTGAAGGTGATGGCAGCCCTACACTTCTTTGCCACCGGTACCTTTCAACACACTGTGGCGTCTGCTGGTGGGATGTCACAGACCATGTTCAGCCGTGTGCTACGCGATGTTTTGGAGGCTATGTTGCGATACCTGAACCAGTACATCTATTTCCCTAGACTTCAACAACTCACTGACGTGAAGAGTGACTTCTATGCCCTGGGGAGGATGCCGCATGTCATTGGCTCCATTGATGGGACACATGTGGCTTTGGTACCACCACAGGCCTAAGAGCAGGCATACAGGAACCGCAAACACTACCATTCGGTCAATGCACTGGTGGTATGTCTTGCAGATATGAGCATCTCACACGTCTGTGCCCATTTCCCCGGTTCTGCACACGATGCCTACGTGATGAGGAGTAGTCGCATCCCGAGGATGATGTCACAGATGCGGAACCAGCGTGCCTGGCTTGTTGGTGTGTACTGACTTTGTACCATTGTGTGTGTTCTGCAATGTAGTGTTCCACCCTCTTTTCCAACTCAGCTAATGTGCAATTGTCTGTATGTAGGTGACTCCGGATACCCCAACATGCCGTGGTTGCTGTCGCCCCTCAGGAACCCTGTGACACCAGCCCAGATGCGTTACAATGAGGCACATGGTCGGACCAGGAGAGTGATTGAGCGGACATTTGGTCTCCTGAAGAGCCGCTTCTGCTGCCTGGACAAGACAGGAGGGGCCCTCCCATATGCCCCAGCAAAGGTGTGCAAGATTGTCATCGTCTGCTGCATGCTACACAACCTGGCTGTGCGGAAGGAGTTGCCTCTCATCCTGGATGACGATGATCAACATCCGCCACCTGTGGAGGATCCTGGCCTGGACCACGATGCCAGTGATGATGATGTCCGCACACAGCTCATCACCAACTTCTTCAGCTGAATGTGAGTATCCGGAGATGTCATGTCAATGATGTGAGTATGCATGATGTGTTGGTGGTGCTCTGGTGCTGTTTGAGTGTGGCCATGTGCTACATGACTGTATGCGTGCAGCGATGTGTCCTTACAGGTAGTCTGTACTCCCCAACAGTGTTGACATGCTAACGTGGTTCTGGGTGGGTATCTTGTGACATGTATTGGGCATGAGTATTGCAGTTCTGTCCTGTTCTTCAGTGCTTTTGACTGTGTGTCATTTCTGTCCTTCACAGGGTACTTTCAGGGTTGTTTGGTCAACTCTGATCCCCCAACACCGTGATTGAACTTCCAGGGTGGTAGCTGTCGTGTCCCTACAGGTGATGTGCGCCACACCCATGGACTTCCTTCCTTCTACACTTGTTGACTGTGTGCCCACTGCCAGGTGGGATTACCTTGCATCTGTAGTGGTTACAACATGTTGCACATGTGTAATAAACCTGTGCTTCACTTTGTGATGTGCGTTGTCTGTGGTCACACATCTGACTGACATTTGCTTACTGCACCAGTGGGCTAGTTGACAAAGACTGTGAATAGGTGTTTGTCTGTGCATTGCACCGTATTTCCTGCCTACATCAGTGTAGGCGATGAGTCAGGTGGCCTTGGTGTGTATATGTTGTGTAGCCCTGGTGGAGTGTCTCCCTCATATGTGTCACGTTTCCATGACTCACATGCCTGTGTTGTACTTGCTGTGGCAGTTAGCATGCACAGTGTAATTTCGCAGTTCATCATCTCCATGACAGAAACCACGTTTGAATCACAACAGAGGCAGGTATGGTGTATTAGTGTGTTTATTGTCATACATGTGTGAGTATAGTGCACAGGATGGTGGGTGCTGTACATTGTGATTGTAATCCAAAGTTCCTAGATGATTTGGAAGTCCTGGTAGCAGAAATGTCCTGAGTAAAGTCCACAGTCATCTGATACATTGGTCCAACTTGTACTCCCCATGTCATGTGGGGGAGTTGTGTTGCATTCAACAGGATGTACAATTTGCGCACAAAGGTGATTGTCCAGAACAGGTTTTGGCTTCCTGGGGGTTGCACATGGCCATCGGCCTCTCAGTTGCCCTTCCTCGGACGACCCCTCTTCTTTGGGGGGGACCCTCAAGTGCAGGCTGCTGCGATGCAGGGGACTCTCCACCAGAGTCATCCTCCCGCCCTGTGGCAGTTGCAGTTGTTTCAGCACCAGATGTTGTGGGCACACAGGGAGTTGTTGACATGTTGCTGCTCATCTGGCGGAGGCATTGTAATATGTCCCTATGCATCGCCGTCATCTCTTGCAGTGTGTCCCACTTGGACTCCATGCGGGACATGTGTAAGTCCAAGCGGGCATGATGGGCAGCCTGCTGCTGTCGTATGTCCCTGAGGATCCCCACTATCCGGCTGAACTCTCCGGTGCTGGTCTGGTACGCATCGGCTATGCGTACCAGTTGTGGGTCATCATTAACCCTGGGCATAATACTTTGCTACGCTCACGGAGCATGCAAAGTTTGTGTTACTACGCAAATTGCACGTAGCAGAGTAAAAAACTCTGCTAATTGACGTAGCGTAGCAGCAGTATATTAAACACATACAAATGCTTTGTTAAAGCAATTTTCGATGCTAAAAAGCATATAACAAATTCACAAAAGTGAACTTTGACAATGAAAATATCAAGCAATGAGAGAGGTGATGATTTTGGGTTACCCCCTAACCTAGGGGGAGGACCAAGCAGATGCCTTGAACACAAAAAGCATATCATGTGAACGATTCAGTGGTGGTCCCTTCCTCCTAGGACCACCCCAAGCACAGTTATGGGCAAAAATACAATCCCAACCAAAGGCCCTGCAAAGCATTATGGGACGAGATTAGCAGTGGGCAGTGAATATTATAGTGTCCAATATCAAAATAATTCTACAAAGAGCTGCAGTTCAACTAGTCGTTACTAGATGTCCCTCACGAGTCAAATGCAAAAGCATTGAAATTATTAATACATCAAGCTGCAGTTCCACTAGTCGTTACTAGATGTCCTCACGAGTCAAATGCAAAAGCATTGAAACCCTTTCATGAAGCTTTGCATTTGACTCGTGAGGAACATCTAGTAACGACTAGTGGAACTGCAGCTCTTTGTAGAATTATTTTGATATTGGATACTATAATATTCACTGCCCACTGCTAATCTCGTCCCATAATGCTTTGCAGGGCCTTTGGTTGGGATTGTATTTTTGCCAATAACTGTGCTTGGGGTGGTCCTAAGAGGATGGGACCACCACTGAATCGTTCAAAAGATGTGCTTTTTGTTTTCAAGGCATCTGCTTGGTTCTCTCCCTAGGTTAGGGAGGATACCAAAATCATCACCTCTCTCACTGCTTGTTAATTTATTGATTTCACTTTTGTGAAATGCTATATGCATTTTAGCATATAAAGACAGAGATACTTATTTTATCTTAACTTGCACTGTGCAAGATGCCTTTGGCAATTATTGTACAGTGCAGTCAAGCACACAACTACGCAATTTGCATAGCTACGTGTAGTTCAAAATGTACTTCACGTAGCTACGTGAAGTGCTACTACGCAAACTACGCCCAGGGTTAGTCATCATGCAGTCCAGACCCCACTGCGAGCAGCGACCTATGTCTACCACCCCTCCCACCACCCCTGGCGACACGTGCAGTACCTGAGGTGGCACGCACAGATGATCCTGGGCCCCCTTGGGGGTTGTTGGTGGTGTTGGTGTCTATAGCCCCACGTTGGTCAAGGGTCCTTGTGCTGGTGGTGGTCCTTGGTCTGTCCGTGTCGGCAGGGGTGGTTTGTGTGTTGTCAGTCGTTGGAGGGGTGAGTGCAGGGGGTGCAGCTGGTGGTCCTGCTGGTGCTGCATGATGACTCGCTCCGGAGGTGCCAGGTAGGTCTTTGTCATCCGAGGAGGGCAGAGGCTGTTCCACACCAGTGAGCTCCGTTTCCCCTGGATCCTGGGACAGGGACTCCTCAGCGTCTGCTGCTGTGTCCCCATCATCACCTGTTTTTGGGAGACACACACAATGTATGTTATGTTTCTGCAGGCATCAATGGTTGACACACCAGACAGTTGTGACTGTACCTCTGGATGCGGGCCTGTACATTGCATTGTCCTAAGTTGTCACATTCAGAGGTTGATATTGGTGTAGCACATTGTCCTGCATACTTTGAGCATTTCAATTTGAATGTTGGGGTGTGTACATGGTCTGCATTGGTTGAATTTGGTTGACATCCGGCCCTCCTTCTCCCCCCAGCCCAGTTATCCCACCATGAAGCATGCCACCCTTGCAGTGGGTTCAGGTTGACTCTCAGGATGTCAGTGAGTGGTGTCCTGCTGTTGGTGGTGCCCAGTTCCCAGCAGGGTCTTGTGCTCCCCACAGCAGTACCCAGTGTCAGCCATCTTGTCAGTTCTTTTCCACTCCCTGTGATGTGCGCATGGTTCAGGGTGGTGTTGATGGGACAGTTGTGAGGGTGAACAATATCTGTGACTACCACTCCCACCATGCTATTGCCTCCACCCCCCTTCCCAGCATGGCCATACTTCCTTCCTTTTGATTGTACTTCACTGTGTGTGAGTGTGACAGCAATGGCAAGATGGCTGAAAGTGGTGTCCTGCTGTTGGTTGGTGCCCAGTTCCCAGCAGGGCCTTGTGCTCCCCACAACATAGCACCAGTGTCAGACATCTTTGATGTGGCTTTTGACTCCCTGTGAGGTGTGCATGCTTGGGTGTGATCTTGCTGGGCCATGTGGTTGGGGGATGTTGGGCTGTGACTACCACTCCCATCATGCTATTGCCTCCACCCCCCTTCCCAGCATGCCCATGCTTCCTTCCTTTTGACTCTGCTTCCCTGTGGGGTTGTGGGCCTGTGCTGGCAAGATGGCTGACAGTGTTATCCTGGGGTTAGTTTTGCTACAAGTCCCATGTGTGTCCCTGTGCTTCACACAGCATGACCCAGGGTTGTGGTTCTTTGTGGGATATTAGAGTGTGAGGCAATGCATTCTCCCAGGTGAGTTGTGTGGAGTTTGTGTTAGGGGGGTGTGTGAGTGGAGCTGCTGGTAACTATGGTCAGTGCTGTCAGTCCTCCTTCCCACCCAGCCAGATATCCCACCATGGAACGTGCTTCCATTGCAGGGAGTGCAAGTTGTCTTACAGGATGTCAGTCAGTGGTGTCCTGCTGTTGGTTGGTGCACAGTTCCCAGCAGGGCCTTGTGCTCCCCACAGCAGTAGCCAGTGTCAGCCATCTTGTCAGTTGTTTTCCACTCCCTGTGATGTGGGCACGGTTCATGGTGGTGTTGATGTGCACATTGTGAGGGTGGGCAATATCTGTGACTACGACTCCCATGATGCTATTGGCTACACTGACTTGCCCAGCATACACAGGATTCCTTCCTTTCAGTGGGCTTCACTGTGAGGTGTTGTTGTTGTGGTGGCTACATGTCTGGATGTGTTTGTTAGTTATATTTGTGCCACTGGCTAGCTGTAGTTGAAGTTGTGTTTGTACATGTGATGACACAGTTACATATCACTATGAGATGGCATGTGTTGTGTTTATCTGACTGACATACACATTTTGGGATGATTCTGTTTTGGTTGGTGTGTATTTGCTAAGGGTGCATGGTTTGACTCTCCCCTTGACAGTGATGTGTGTGTATTGTCGCACAATATTGTGTACATTTGTTGTGTACTCACCAGGCTCTGGGATGTTTTCTAGTCCATATATGCTCACTGGTGGTAGGATGGCCCGCACCTTCTCCTCCCAGGGCCTGAGGTATACTGGTTTGGCAGGAGGGCCACTGCCGGTGTGTTGGCTCAAGAGGTAGTCCTTCTTCAACAGGTCCCTGACCCTCCTGCGCACGTCATACCACCTGTTCTGGATGTCTCCCTTTGTGCGCAAACATGGTGATTGTGCGTTCACCCTGTCGACAATCCTCTCCCACATCTTGGTTTTCTGCGCCACTGGATTCAAGCAAGCCTGGCTGATGACGGCTGGAATGCCAGAAACCGGTCCTAGGATGCTTGTTTCCGGTCCAGGGAAGACATGGCTTGGCAGTTCGGGCTGGACTGTTCCCATGAGGCACAGGGTCAGACTGATTTGCATATGGCCATGTCTGAACTGGGGTGGTGGAGTGAGCTAAAGAATGATGATGGATTAAACCCAGATCAGTTGACTGGGGGTGAGTGTTTGATTGGCTCAAACGTTCCGTCCATCATCCCCTTTTGTATCGCTTTGTTCGCCCTAAGTTGGCGGGGGTATGCCCAGACGTGGGTCCCTTGCTCACTTTGCCACTGGATTCAAGCAAGCCTGGCTGATGACGGCTGGAATGCCAGAAACCGGTCCTAGGATGCTTGTTTCCGGTCCAGGGAAGACATGGCTTGGCAGTTCGGGCTGGACTGTTCCCATGAGGCACAGGGTCAGACTGATTTGCATATGGCCATGTCTGAACTGGGGTGGTGGAGTGAGCTAAAGAATGATGATGGATTAAACCCAGATCAGTTGACTGGGGGTGAGTGTTTGATTGGCTCAAACGTTCCGTCCATCATGCCCTTTTGTATCGCTTTGTTCGCCCTAAGTTGGCGGGGGTATGCCCAGACGTGGGTCCCTTGCTCACTTTGCCACTGGATTCAAGCAAGCCTGGCTGATGACGGCTGGAATGCCAGAAACCGGTCCTAGGATGCTTGTTTCCGGTCCAGGGAAGACATGGCTTGGCAGTTCGGGCTGGACTGTTCCCATGAGGCACAGGGTCAGACTGATTTGCATATGGCCATGTCTGAACTGGGGTGGTGGAGTGAGCTAAAGAATGATGATGGATTAAACCCAGATCAGTTGACTGGGGGTGAGTGTTTGATTGGCTCAAACGTTCCGTCCATCATCCCCTTTTGTATCGCTTTGTTCGCCCTAAGTTGGCGGGGGTATGCCCAGACGTGGGTCCCTTGCTCACTTTGCCACTGGATTCAAGCAAGCCTGGCTGATGACGGCTGGAATGCCAGAAACCGGTCCTAGGATGCTTGTTTCCGGTCCAGGGAAGACATGGCTTGGCAGTTCGGGCTGGACTGTTCCCATGAGGCACAGGGTCAGACTGATTTGCATATGGCCATGTCTGAACTGGGGTGGTGGAGTGAGCTAAAGAATGATGATGGATTAAACCCAGATCAGTTGACTGGGGGTGAGTGTTTGATTGGCTCAAACGTTCCGTCCATCATCCCCTTTTGTATCGCGGTGTCTGTTGGACCAGTGTACCAAACAGCTGTGGCTCTACCCTGAGGATCTCATCTACCAGGACTTCCAATTCACTATCTAGGAACTTTTGATTCTTCTTTGGGGGCATGGTGATGGTGAGTGATGTGTGTGTTGGTGTGCAGGTGAGGGTGTGTGAGTGTGTGTTTTGCTGGGTGTATGTGAGGGTGCTATTTGTTGAGGTGCTGCTGGTGTGTGGCTTGTGTGATGGATGTGCTGTGGGTGTGTGTGTGGTTGCTGTCTGTTGGTGTTGAGTGCTGGCAGGTCATTTGAATTTGCAAAGGATCATGGTAGGGATTTGTGTCCTTTATATGGGTGGAGTTGTGGGTGTGTCTTTGTTCCCTGTTTCCCCCCCCCCCCCAGTATTTATTGGCTTTGTAATTGCTTGTTTGGCCTTTTTTTGTGTGTTTTTTCCTTAGTACTTTTTGTGCATGTTGGAGACGTTCTTCTGACCGAGTCGGACCCTGCAGTTGTCTCGTGCGAGCTTCTCCGATTCGTTCACGCTGTGTTTGTGCTGTTTTCTGTGCTGCGTACGCGTCGGTCGCGGTGTATTGGGTTGCTTCGGCTCGCAGTTTTGTATGCGTGTCGGTCGTACGGCTTGGGCCCCGTGCGACTCGGTCGTGTTTTCCACGCGTTGCATCATACTTGGCGGGTAGGAGTTCGCGGGTACGTTTCGTTCGGGATTCTTCCTGGTGCGTGCCGGTCGGTTCGATTCGCATGGTTTTCCGGCCGGATAGCTGTTTTCCGCGCGGTTCGGTCGTTCGGCTTGTGTTCCGTACGCGTCGGTCGGATTTTGCACGCTTCTCATCGTACTTTGCGGGTCGGACTGCACCGGTACGTGTCGGTCGGTATGAATTCCGGCTCCGAGTCGGTCGGTACGTTTTCCGGCCCGAATCAGAATCGGCCCCAAAGTGTCTATCTCTGAATGGTTACCACATTGCTTAATGTCCTAATCTGGACATGTGAGGATGATGTGAACATCACCACCCTGTAACATGCAGGTGGCACGCAGGCTTAGTTTCTCCTGATTGTCTCTATATCTAATAATTGTGTAATCTGAACTGTCTGCTTCTGGACATGGGATGTATTAGTCCATAGTTGCAGAGAAATTCTATTGTACTTATGATTTCTTTGGACATGTACTGGAACGCCTTTCTGTGGTTTGCAGGAATAAAAGATTGTGCTGAACTTTTGCAATTTGGACACATGGGCACAATGCCAGTTGTCCCTGTGTACATGTATAAATCTGCTTCTGAAATTCATCTATCTGTTGCTATTTTATTTAGCTTCAACATTTGGTGTCCTGGGGGTGGTGATCTTCAGTGGTTGCTCTAGATTGGGTGGATGGTCGCTGCAAAGCTTCTGACACAACCGCTCATTCTGCCCTCCCTGCTCGTGAGACTCCTGTCATTTGCGCCCTCCACTACTCCATTGCGGCAGACCGTAAGTGTCACTTGCCCTATTATTCCTGCTTTCGCTCTTGCACCTTTTTCTCTTCGGAGGATGTACTGTCACTGTGGGTTTCATACGCAGCTTTACTTCAGGATATCCTGTTAGATGTAATATTGTAATACTGTGATATTTTCCTTGTTGTGGTTTATGTTTCCCCTCCCTGGCACACTAACCTCCAGGCACCACGTGACGCAATATGTACTGAGACAGTTCCTGACGGTAGGGTGACCATCACTTGGTGCTTAAGCCATTTGACACCCTACGACCGAGACGGTTCCTGACAGATAGAAGTCCTTCACTTGGGTGCCTGGGCGGTTACTTTGTAGGTTTGGACCGGGGGGAAGCCCCAGGTCCTCAGGGAGGGTGTTTTCGATTTCGAGCTGGTCTGTGTCCCAGGCACTTGACTGTGAGTACACACAGGGGGCTATTCCAGGTATAGGTATGTGCAGGTTGTGCACAAGATGATTTGTAGTGGCCACTAGGAAAAGGTGGTGGTCCTTCCGGATCAGCAGGGAGCAGTGGGTGCTCCGCTGAATTTAATTTGTCTCCCCTGTTGACCTTGTGATTCACTCGTATAGAGGGTGCACCTGGCGGTTGAGCATGTTTCACTGGGTTCCGGATGCCTGATGCCTAGGGAGTCTCTGGTTATATCCAGGTGCAGATTGTCCTGGTTACAAGAGGAGGGTGACACGAGGAGATTAGGGTGAGGTTAGGGTAATTTAATTTTTTGTATGGCAAACAAGAGGAGGTTAGGGTGAGAGTAGGATGATTTAAAAAAAAATTGTATTTATGTTGATTATGTTTTTGATACATTTTTGCTAATGACATATGTTTTAGCACTTTTTATTATTGCCACATGGTATATATTGTGTTATTTTTCTGTGAATTTATGTTAGAATGCAGTGACTATTCTTCTTCCCCTCCCATTGCTCCCCAGGATAGGGCCTTGGGACTTGGAAATTATGGTGTGTGGGTAGGACACACCGAGTAGATCAGGATTACTTCCTCACTTTTTGTGTATGCATTTATATTTGATTGAGTGCTTCATTATAAACCAGTAGCACACAATCTGTTTTCAGAATCCTGGTGTGACTGAATGCACATCTTGCTTACTACTAATAATATTGCGCCGGGCTGAACGCGAATGAGAGATGTATGTGAATTTGTTTTTGTTCCCCACCATTATGTCATTGTCCGGAGGTATGATCTCTGACAACTAGCTTC
The DNA here is from genome assembly GCA_963921515.1 of Calotriton arnoldi. Taxonomy (NCBI): domain Eukaryota; kingdom Metazoa; phylum Chordata; class Amphibia; order Caudata; family Salamandridae; genus Calotriton; species Calotriton arnoldi. The sequence continues at coordinate 6,279,790 of CAWUFW010000061.1, forward strand.
AGCAAAATTAGCTTGTATTGTGGTGTCCAGTATGAGTGAAACTGTTTTAACCTGGTAGGGACAGCTATTGTATCTTAAACAATGCAGGAGGCATCGCCCCTCCTGGGTCTCAATAACGATGCAGTACGATCTCTTCTAAAGGAGACCATCGATTTTGCTCAAGGGCTTTGTGCGCGTGGCGCAAAGCTGCTCGCACAACGGCAGGAGTTTTTACAGAAAAATAAGGCCATAGAATTAGTCCAGAATAGCAAGAAAACAAACAAGAGATTGTCTGACAGTGACCAAACTAAAGGCCACGAGGGTACTAAAGTAAGGGATAGGGGAAGAGGTGGAGTTGGAGGCAAATGATCAGCCCCCAGATCCCAACAGGGACTGCTTGCTTTAATTGCAACCAGCCTTGACACCTGACCCCTCCAGCACTGACTAGAATGTTGCAGAGGAAGATCACGGCAGCACGCCCCGGTTGCCAACATAGCACCCTGCACCACATGCACTCCTGATAACTCAGTAGACCGAAAGAGTGAGGAACTGAGTTCACAACGGTTGCAGAGCCTGTTCCTAGACTTAGATAGAGAGGACAGAAGAACAATGAAGGAGGAGCATGCTTGGGCATTCAACGCAGGCTTTGGAGTTTGAATTAGTGCCACAAGCAGTGGGAGTTGTAACAGGCGTGAAACCCACTGAGTAGCACTCTGCTCAGAAAGCAACACATGGTGTTGACATAGAGCAACAAGATACTATTTCCATTGACCATCTTATTGTTTATCTGTTGAAGGAGTTTCGCAATTTGGCTCATTTGGCCTGTGGTTTAGTGGCTGAGGGTCAGGGTCTAATCGAGAGAGTGTCCGCAGCCCATACCAAAAGGCAGTCCGACAGACTAGCGAGTGTCTGGATGCATTGACAGTGACATTGACCTCATGTTTTTCCTGTATTTTTCCTGTATTTGCACATGATGATAGTCGGCCCAAAAGACCGGCAACACCATTTTCCCCACTAATGTGAAAGGTGTGATAGCCACAATTCATACAATGTAAAATGAATTATAATCTTAACAGAATAAAACAAATATGAATGCTTTTATATTAGATACCTCTGCAGAGTCTAACATCCCCTTTCAGACTTGTCCCAAACTCTTGGCAGGGTTCCAAACATAAAGTCACATATTGTCACAATATCCCGTGACTGGAAATAAGACATGTACCGAGGATAGTTGAACGGGTTGAGTGTTTATTCTTTGTAGTGGAGAGTGCACAACGAATGTATAACTGAACGTTGATGAATAATAAATATTTGGATCTCCTTTAATTTAAGGTTTGTATAATTTCCAATACACCTGGACGAAGGGATATATCCCTTCGTCCAGGGTGTATTGGAAATTATACAAACCTTAAATTAAAGGAGATCCAAATATTTATTATTCATCAACGTTCAGTTATACATTCGTTGTGCACTATATATATATATATATATATATATATCATATATTTATATTTGTTGGTGAAAATAATTGGTTGGTGCAAAAGTGTTGTTCTTTCCATGTTTTTTCATAGGCTTTAGAACATGAAAGACAAGGTGATGTGTTTTTTGTAGGTGTCTGTCAATGTTATGCTTTATGTTATTTGTATTGTTTGTGGGAATTTTTGGAGTGCATTTTAATATATTAAGTACAGTGGCATGGATTTGCCTCCATGTGTAAGCAGGTCACAACTGCATACAGTATTTCAATACTGAAGGCCATCTTCAGTATTGAAAATATCTTATATTTAATTTTTTTCTCTTTATCTCATATTTTATCTATTATTGTTCTTGTTCTTAGTACAATAAGTAAGGATGACCTGCATAGCAGTAAGCATACCTGCCTAGAAACTCCACCACCTATTAAGTGGATTCATGCCACTGCCTCAGTGCGTGCCCATTATCAGACAAATGGCACACACTGACAGCCAGGAAAAAGGATTTGCGGTTCCTGTGCATGGCACCAGTAATATGGAAAGATGGCAGTAGTTAAGGAAGATGTGAACATTGAAAGAGAAGAAAATAAGGGCAAGGGAATGGACATAGGTGGCATGTGAGATGATTAGGTAAACATGAAGATAAAAACAATTGGTTGCAACGTGGGTCTTTCCCTGTGTTCCTATGGCAAGTGCACAACAGTGGATAAAGGGGAAGAAGCAGACCCTGTGCTAAAAGACATAATGACAGGGCGAATGGGCAGCCGCGCCCCCGGCTACTCTTATCGGTAAAGACCATGAATGGGAGAGGTCCTCCTCAGGCTCTCAACCAACACAGCTAACTGCAGCAGAATAGAGCTGTGTTTTGACATGGCGATGGGTAAATGAGGAACTAACCACAAACAGTCTTGATAATATTTCAAACTTCATTTCCCTTGCAGTCATCAAGTAGGAACGCCTGGTGGAGGTATTCGAAGGAAACAAAAAAAAAAAAGGTGCAATGAGCTAGAGACATATTTCGCACATAACAGTACTAACACTTGCTGCTGTACACAATGCATGACAACAAAGTCTCCTTGCTGCGTGCTCGTGCCCCTCCACAGCCGCAAAATTTCTAAGAGGTGTGGCGGCGTAGTTAAGGCAACCTATACCTATTAGTACAAGACCGTCCGCCTACAGGTTGGAGGAAGGCAAGAAATTAAAAAGTTTCATGGACACTGGCCACAGTACAATGTCCCTGGGAATGGTGAATCGGAAAAAGAACAAAGGGGGCTTGTGCAACACAGAAATTACATTGTACATATCACCCACCAGCAGCAGAGGACGCTAAGAGAAGAAATGGTGGATTGAAGAATAAAATAGGGAGTATTTATGCATCCTCAGAACTATCCTGGTGGACTGCCATTAGCTTTGTTGTCCATCAGAAGCACTCCAGACGAGTTACACAACTAAGCCTTCATCTTCTAGTGCTGCAGGCCCTTCCTATCAAGACCCTTGTCAACGCCCACATCAGACGTCACTGCCTTCCCAGCTGTTCCTCTGATCAACTGCCACAGCCATCAAGTGTTAGGAGCTGAGGTTCAGGACACCTGGCCATCACATCAAGCAGGTGCCCCACCACTGAAGCACCGACAAGGACCAGGGGGCACTGACCTCATTGCCTTCATCATCATGCAGTTGTGGCTGAAAGATTTTACTTGAACATCCATTCCAGCGCACCTCACCTTCATCCTACAATATTTATTGCTCAAGTGCTGGCAACCTCGGATGCAATAAATAAGGTGCAGGAGATTGATCCATTAAAAAATTTTCAAATGCAAATGTCGCCTGGAGGGCAAATGACTATGTTGAAAGTGAAAATGAAATATGATGCAAGGATACTTATATTATATCATCTAGTATTTGCGCTTACCTGCTCCAACAGTGCCTAGTAGATAATGACTTACAGCGTAATAGGGTCCATCACCTTTTGCCATCTACAGCTATGAAGTAAATACACCTACATGAAAGTTCCACTACCTGTCTAAGGAGAAGTTGACATCAATAAAAGAATATTACAAAACTCAGAGTTTAGGAATAGTACTAGGAGGCGTCCATCTTGGGCTTAAACATAGACCAGTAAGTAGTCCCAGAAACATACCAAGTTCCTTCGTGCATGGAAAAGGAAGATTTATTCCCCAAAGTTCACACCCAACAGGTAGCTAATGAATGACTAGGTTTCGTATGGCCCAAATTTCCTAAGTGTAATAGTTGGCAACACCACTTAATCACAGACAGCGATATGTTATGGAGTAGAGCAGCCCCATACGCCACACATAACATTTATGACATAACACTGATGGAAGGTACACACACGCCTGCCAATAGGAGCAGAGAAAACATTTAGCTATAATGTAATACCCATGCTGAACTATGTGGGTTGCACTATGGTCAGGCCTACACTCCTCACCAAGCACAACATATCAATACAAATAGAGCACCCAAGGAAGGGTGGGACATCTTCGTTTGGAAGGTTGGACTCTCATGGCCCAGGGCAGATAGCCCCATGCATGACAAGGCACAACACATGAAAAAAAGGAATGACTGAATATGACCTCAGGACTTTGCACTCATCAGGGGACAAGAGGGAGGAGGATTTAGGGGCAGGAAGTCTAAGGGTGCTGCACACCATGTGTGCACCGTAGGGCATGGAGAACACTCGAGGTGACGCCCTAGTTCGCAAAGGTACTGGGAAGAGCCTCTGTGGACAGTGCACACCGTAGAAAAACCTCACCACGTGCAGGAAAGGAGGAAGAAAAAATAAACATGGAGGAATGGAGATAGGAAGTGTAGAATGCATAGTTGATTATCAGAGGGAGAAATGTGGAATCCTTCCTTTCTTGTCCTTTTGGGTGCCAATTTGCCATTACATGATATTCAATGATGACAATGCCTCGAGAACGTGCAAAAGAAATTGCTTGACCCTTGGTGAACTAATGTACTCTGCCGAAGTAAATATGTTATAAAGCAATGCGAAGCTCACTCAAAGACATCAACCATGACTTGCAATTGCATGCTAGCCCAGCAACAAGACATTGTTAGCACACCATATATACTGCTGCCAGGCTGCCAATATGATGAACACAGATGAATTTGGTGGGAGGTATACCACCACTACAATGCCTATGGAGTACTGTCCGATGGCAGACGATTGTGCGCATTCAATGGAGGATAACTGCTGCTCAGTCGATAATACCTCCATCAAGGCTGACGGTGGTTCTCCCGGCCAATATATAAAACTGGTGGGAGAAGTCTCCTCAGCCCGGCTGATGGATTTAAACTTCTGTCACTGACAATGGACTGCCCAACCGTCAAGATATAAATCAGGCCTTTTGTTCAATAAGGTTTATGTCACTATTGTCATGATCACAATTTATTTAATGAAAACTGGGTTTTACCCATCTTTGTGTTACATAGGAGACATAATAATTGAGTAATTTGAAAAATGGGAAAACTTCATTGAGAATTGCTTGAATGATGCATAGAATGAACATGAAGTTCTGAGCACTTCAGAGATTTATGGTGCATGAGTACTCTTCCTCTATCACACGGTCTGTTCTTCTAGAGGGCAGTCAAATAATGAATGAGATCGCTTTGGACGCGATACGTGTCTCAGTTACTCATTACGTGCCGCAATTCTCCTCAGCTCTCGTGCCATGTAATTCAAGAGTGTGTTAAATTAAGAAGTTGGCATGTATAAGTCAGATCTTAAGAACCTCGCAGCTAAGCTTAGTTCTGTTTGTTTGTTCCACCAGGATTTAATTTGACAATTTCAGGGAGATTCTTCCTATTGGTAGGCCACATGGTTTTAGTCAGGTACTTTAAGCAGAACCACAAAAATGGGATGATAATGTATGTCAACAACCCAGACTGGCTCCTGTAAGAAACCTTGTACTATAACTGATTGTTTTGTTGTATTTAATAGATCTGCCTTAGGTAGAACTGGTTGACCCCCTATATTGTGATTTTATCATCTTGACAGTGGCGTTTCAGTCTATAAATGGGTGATTGCATATCAGAATTAGCTACAAGCTAAATATATCAAAGCCCCTCTCACAGGGCCATTCCATTTTCCTCTAATGACCTTCCTATGTATTGTGTACTTTGCCTTGAACCTAAACACAGAAGAATATTTATGCTGTTTCACTTGAACAACTTTTCTGTGCACTTGTATGCTAAAACAGAGCAGCAATGCCTATGTACACTATGTAGACAGAAATGAGGAGTGGAGACTATTTTTCTGTAAGATACGTTTAAGCGAAAAAATTATTACATGTATTCTATTATGAATTACATGTAGAGTTGAAAATACATGTTACAGTAAATGTTACAGGTTATGTAGAAAATATATATATTTATACTAATATGATTTGATTTTTGATAATCACTCATTGCAAATTGGACAGTGCTATCAGTTAATTGTGTGGTGTTAACAATGTTTTAGGGATGTCTGCATATATTTTTTGTCAAGACCAAGAGTGCATATTTTTGACATTATGGGGCCGATTCCGATTTCGGCCGGAAGGGCACCGAACGATGGTCGGAGCCCTTCCGACCGAATCGGAACATGCCGGCCGGATTCCTTTCCGACCGAGCGATTCCGATGGGCTCGGTCGGAAAGGAATCCGACTCGGATTTCCGGATGGCTTACGACGGGCTCGGAGAGCCCGACCGCCATCCGGAAATCCTTCAGTACTCCCCCGGCCGCCTCTTCACGACCGAGGGAGTACGATGGCAGTATTTCACTGCCTTTTCGTGCCTGTCTTTCCGGCACGAAAAGGCAGTCGGTAACTGTCTTTGGGGGCCCCCAGTAGGGCCCCCATGGGTGCGAGGCCGCCGAATGGCGGCCTGGGGGCACCTATGGTACCCCTCTGTTGATCCCTGCACCCGGTGGCAGGCACCTTGGGGTGCCGGCCACAGGGTGCAGGGATGAACTGCACCCCTGCTTTTCAGTATGCAAGCATGCATTCCGCTCGGAATGCATGCTCCCATTGTGAAGTATACGAGTGCGACCGAACAGGGTTCGGTCGCATCGTACTTGCAGGGCCGTAACCGACGACAGCAGGTCGGTCGGTTACGGCTCCTGGACAATGTCGGACGGACCCGAGTCCGTCCGACATCGGAATCGGCCCCTATGTTTACTTTGTTGTACACCAAATGAACTGTTTAGAGAATTGGATTGTGTAATAGAGACTTCCGCATCTGGAGCCGGATAACAAAACAATTTTGAGTGGCGCTGTTTCATGCTCTTAATGGTAAGTTAAGCCATGCTTGGTGCAAACCCCTTTTGCCATCATATTATGAAATTAGGTTTCTGGATGTGTTAATGTGTGTCAAAGATGTTTGTGCATCTATTTGTGTGCCATTCTTTTTGTACTGTGATTTTTGTGCTGCTGTGTTTTAGTGCTCTATTTTTGCAATGTGATATTGTGTGTGTGTTTATTTGTTTTGTTTTGCTGCTTTATGTTTGTTAATGTGAATATGCTCTGTTTGTAATTTTAGATATGTCAGCAAATGTTGCTCTGTTTCCAACCAGATGGACTTCCACAGCAATAGTATTGTCAAAGAAAACGTATATCTATCCTGGTTCCTCAGGAATACCACAGTAGACTGAGGCCACCTATGAGACAAGAAATGGGAGTCAAAAGCCCAGTAAGTCCCCACTTACTAACAAGTGGAATCACGTCTGCGTATAATAGGAGGTATTCACTATGTCGACCCTCTTTATGTGTGAATCATGTGTCTAGAGGCATTTCCAAATGAAATGTACTTCCTACTGTTCAATGCTCACTGCACAGAGCGTGCAGACTGGACCTGTCTACTTCACAGCTGATACGACTGGGCTTCTGACTTGACCTAACTCCCTTCGGAGTTCAGAGACAACCTGCTAAGGAGGATCCATCCCAGCCATGCCAGTATACATAACAGTTACGTGGCCTTAGTCTACTGTGGTATTCCTGAGGAACTAGGATAGAAATGCATTAGTGTGTGGATACCTGCACTCCATTTTTCTTATACTTGCTCCCTACCTGCAGAGGCTTTCTGATGTATCGCAATTGACACCCCCGACTGAAGGTCCATATACCCCTAATGTGGCTCCTTGCTTACAGTTAGCCCCTGTGCGTAAAACAGATACATCGCTGGTTGAGGGTCCTTTTACCCCAATTCTTTGATATCTCCTGTCAATACATCAGTCCTGATGATGACTCTGCTAAAAGTCATTGTGCAAAAGGGTCGAAACGTCGACAAACAACATATGTAGACAGATTGTAAATTCTGATTTAGGTTTTGACATTCACAGCATAAGTGTCATGAACAACAACATAACAACCCAATCAGTCACATGTATATATATTTGTATTTAGCATAAGCGCACTTGTTTTATCACTTGAGTCCCTTTCACTGCGCCGTCACTATTTTGGAGCACTTTGTTTTCTTCTTTTTGAAGAATGTAAATAATGTGTTCTTATTCTATTGTCATAAATAAACATATCGACTGCTCAAACTAAGAAAACGTAGCAAAAAAGTTTTCTATGACAATACTATTGCCGTGGAAGTCCAGGACTACACTTCCCCCATAGGGACCACCTTTTTGTTAATAATAGTCCGGCCTAGGTCCCCGGGTTACCCCATTTTTTCAGAATACAGTTTCCAGCCAGAAGCAGCACATGACTTTAATGTTCATGTGACAAGCAACCATTTACAACTTGTGAAGGTGGCAAAATAGGTCTTTGCCAGCTCTTAAACTATTTAAGACACCAGTCAGCCAAAAACTGTGGCAGAGACAGTCTTATAATAGAACTTGCAGTGCTCTGTTTATGGGATGTGGCCCCCAGTGTGTGATCAATGTCTATTGTTAGTGTTATTTGGTGTCTGCTGTGCTGATACCTCTAGGAGACATGGAGCCTGATTTAGAGTGTGGCTAAAAGGGTACTCCATCGCAACAACGGATAAGTACCCTTTCCGCTGTCCTGGAGGTCCGCATGCTTCATTTAGAGTCAGACTGACCTTCAGTCAGGATAACTTGGAGGACTCCATCTCCCGGCCAACAACGCTGTACGCCAGCCGCCAACACTTTGCTGCAAGGCGCCTGTAGGCGCATAAATTCATTCACGCTCTCCCACAGCGCGGGACAACAAACTTGGGGGGCTCCATATCCCGGCCGACAGCGCGGCACGCCAGCCGCCAACGCTTTACTGCAAGGCGCCTGGAGGCGCATAAATTCATTCATGCTCTCCCGCAGCGTGGGACAATGAACTTGGGGGACTCCATCTCCCGGCCAACAACGGGGCACTCCAGCCGCCAATGCTTTGCTACAAGGTGCCCAGAGCCGCATAAATTCATTCACGCTCTCCTGCAGCGCGGGCGTGCCTGGGCCGCGCCCGGGCACAGCCCGGGCCAAGGGCGGGCCCATCTGCGCCCGTCCGCGGCCGGATGAGGCTGGGCTAAGTCCCTTGGTTTCATTTCGCGGGATAGAATGGTCTCTAGAACATCACCAAAGGTTGCCATCTGAGAACAACTGAGAGGTATCGTGAAAGGGAGCAGAGAAAGTTTGTTTTCTTTCCCCTTTTGTGTATTTGACTTCTTCCAAAACTTTAAACAGCTTTATAGCAATATGGGCAAACGAAAGGTGGGGAGTGCGAAGACTCTGACCGAGCAAATCGCCAAACAGACTACCATAGACACCTTTTTAGCTCGTGCCGTTGGGGCCCTGAATAAAGAAATTGACTTGGCAGAACGGTGTATGTCCCTCACTAAGACAGGCCAAACTGGAGAGGCCCAATGTGTAACACCTACCAATAGGACACCTAGTATAGGCAGTATTTATGATACTCAGACCGCAGGATGTTCAAGTGAAGTTCTGGGTCAAACATTGACACTAACCGCCCAGACCAGGTCCCTAATCCCGATGCCTCAGGATCATTAACTCCACAAGAGGCAAAAACATTGAATACAGCCTGTAAGCCTGCAGCTAAACGAAAAAGGAAGACACAGCATGATATATCTGCTGTTTCAAGAAACCCAGTTGAACTGATCTTGTTGGGGGGGGGGTGAACAAGGAATTAGCTCTAACCATATGGACAATCAGATAAGGGCTCCATTCAGGGATAAACTAACAACTGTTATCAGCAGTTTATTAAGCCCATTCAGAGAAAGACTGGACAAGGTGGAGGAGGGTTTGAAAAAGATTATTGATCTGGGTAAAATGCCATTGGACCAGGGGCCCCGAATAATAACCACTGGTACGAGTAGCAACATAGGCTGCATACCACCTCACGCCGGGTCTTTGAATCATCCCAGACAAGAGGGGCTGATGAACAGAAATATACAGGAGTCTAATAGTAAACCTACTAGGAAATATGCTCCAAATAAAAACCAAACAAGCTTAAATACAGAAAGCCACAATACCAATGTGCCCGTACAAGAGCTAGTCACCATTAACTTGCCACCTGCCAGCTGCCCATATGTGGCAGTATTAGTTAATGTCCCCCCACTAAAGTCAGGAGCCATGGAAACCACTGAATGTTTGAAAAATAAGGTGGTCCTTTGGCTTAGCTCTAGACATTTATTCACCCCAAGTAGAGTGCAGGAAATTTTGCTTACAAGAAGAGTGGGGTGGATTGGGCCACTGGAAAAAGATCTGTCTGGTGACTGTGTAATAATTAATTTCAGTAGCCCGAGAACCACCAGCAGTATTCATAAACTGATAGGGGTACCAACTATAGATAGGCAAGCCATGGGTATACTTCCACTAGGGTTCTTTTACCGCCACCTGAAGGGACTGGAGCAATGCCAAATGGGCTTATCAAATCCCCAGAGACAGAGGGATACCACAAGCTTGCTCCCACAATATGTCCGGGATTTTGCAGTGCCCAATAGATTTGAGATGCTGAGCAGACTAAATGATAATGACTGACTTAACTTTGACCAAGGTCATGCTGGGGATTCCAAGAGTTATCAGAGAGGGATCTCCACAACGTCTCCAACGCCATCCGCAAGCACCACCAACTGATCCGAGCCACCAAAAGGACCTCCTTCAAGGAACGCATCGACAACAACGCACACAACAGCAAAGAGCTCTTCAACATCGTGAAGGAGCTCTCCAACCCCAGCTCCAGCTCCAACGACATCCCGCCGTCACAAGACCTATGCGACTCCCTAGCCACCTTCTTTCACCACAAGATCGCAGACATCCACGACAGCTTTAACACTCAGACCCTCCCTACAACCGCCAACACTGCAGCCCCACCGCCCCCCAGCCTCACCAACCACCTGCTCGCCTGGACCCACGTCAACGACGACGACACCATCAAGACCATGAACACCATCCACTCCGGCTCACCAACCGACCCCTGCCCTCACCACATCTTCAACAAAGCAAACCGCATCATCGCACCCCAACTTCGGAAGATCATCAACAGCTCCTTCGAGACCGCCACCTTCCCGGAAAGCTGGAAGCACGCCGAGATCAACGCCCTACTCAAGAAACCCACAGCGGACCCAAAGGACCTCAAGAACTTCCGGCCCATCTCCCTTCTTCCGTTCCCGGCGAAAGTCATCGAAAAGATCGTCAACAGGCAACTGACCCTCTTCCTCGAGGAGAACAACATTCTGGACCCGTCCCAATCCGGCTTCCGCAGCAATCACAGCACTGAAACCGCCCTCATCGCTGCCACAGACGACATCAGGACCCTACTGGACAACGGCGAAACCGCGGCCCTCATCCTCCTGGACCTCTCGGCCGCCTTCGACACCGTCTGCCACCACATCCTACGCACACGCCTACAAGACGCAGGAATACGCGACATAGCCCTGGACTGGATCACCTCCTTCCTCACCGACAGAACCCAGAGGGTCCGCCTCCCGCCTTTCCGTTCCGAAGCCACCAAGATCATCTGCGGCGTGCCCCAAGGATCATCCCTCAGCCCTACCCTCTTCAACGTCTACATGGCACCGCTCGCCAACATCGTCCGCTCGCACAACCTCAACATCGTCTCCTACGCCGACGACACTCAACTGATCCTCTCACTCACCAAAAACCCCACCACCGCCAAAACCAACCTCACGAAGGAATGAAGGCCGTCGCCAGCTGGATGCAGACCCACCGCCTGAAACTTAACTCGGACAAGACACAGGTCCTCATCCTCGGATCCACTCCCTCCGCCTGGGACGACTCTTGGTGGCCAGCCGCCCTGGGAGCCGCACCCACACCCACCGACCACGCACGCAACCTGGGGGTCATCCTGGACTCATCGCTCTCAATGACCCAGCAAGTCAACGCCGTCTCCTCCTCCTGCTTCAACACCCTCCGCATGCTCCGCAAGATCTACAGATGGATCCCCACCGGAACCAGAAGGACGGTCACACAGGCCCTCGTCAGCAGCAGGCTGGACTACGGCAACGCCCTCTACGCAGGAACCACGGCCAAACTCCAGAAGAGACTCCAACGCATACAGAACGCCTCCGCACGCCTCATCCTCGACATACCCCGCCACAACCACATCACTGCCCACCTGAAAGAACTGCACTGGCTCCCAGTCAAGAAGAGGATCACCTTCAAGCTCCTCACCCACACCCACAAAGCACTACACAACGCCAGACCAGCATACCTCAACAAGCGTCTCACCTTCTACACCCCGAACCGCCAGCTTCGCTCCGCCGACCTCGCCCTCGCCACCGTCCCACGCATCCACATGTCCTCCACCGGCGGCAGATCCTTCTCCTACCTCGCGGCAAAGACATGGAACACCCTCCCCACACAGCTGCGACAGACCCAGGACCTACTGACCTTCAGGAGACTTCTCAAGACCTGGCTGTTCGAGCAGTAGCTGCACCCCCACCCCCGCTCAGCGCCTTGAGACCCTCACGGGTGATTAGTGCGCTCTACAAATGCGTGATTGATTGATTGATCATATAGCTAGCCAGATAAGCCAGCTATTGCCAAGTGACCATCCGTATACAAGGGAGGCACCCCCTATTGGTGGCCTAGCTGAAGCTGTGGTAGCCGAGGTAGTTGAGGTATTTGAGGTGCCCGGCAAAGACCCTCCTAGAGCTAATATTATATCCACAAGCGTAACAGATACTGAGCCTGCTGGACAACCCCCTATGGAAGGGTTTGAGTTTGTAACCTGGAACATGAATGGGTTAATAAACAAGGCTGGGAATATTGACTGGGTTAACACTATATCTAGTTATGATATCATATGCTTACAGGAAACTTGGTGTATAAACCCTGTACACATAGAAGGATACTCCTCATATTTTTTAGCAGCCATTGGGTCAAAAACAGGGCGAGCAAAAGGGGGTCTACAGACACTTATCTCTAATACAATTTCCACTAGGGTCAAAAAAGTTACATCAGTGGGACCCCATGCACAGATATTATGGCTTAGTAAAAAAGTAGGGAAAGACCTGATAGTAGTACATTTTTATAATAATATTTTTGATTCCACACGTACCAACTTGGCAACAGCTCTTGACCGGGTCCTTGAAACATTTTTAGCCCCAATTTGCACCGTTTACATATTGTTATGGGCAGGAGACTTCAACATACAGGCATGTGATATGCCTAATAACCAGGTATGCAGCCACACTTATGTGGATGGTGAGGGAGATCATCATTTTCGCCATAATGAATGTAGAGAAGCCCTAAATTCGATGATCTCAAAATATGATATTCATCTACTCAGGGGGTGCTGTGGACCCAAAGGGGATCTATTCCCAACCTTTACAGGGAGAAATATGTATTCTATCATTGATCATCTACTAGTGTCAGCCACTGCTATAAGCAGGTGTGGCAACCCTAGCATTGTTCCCTCTATATTTAGTGACCACAACTTACTCATTCTATCTTTTTTCTTCTGGGGTCCAAGGAGCGAAGTATATGACTTAGCTAATTATATCAACCCTTTTAGGACAAATGGATTAGAATAAAGTGGACAGGTGTCGACCCATGCCTGATTTTGAAGCAAATAATAATATCTAACCAGCGAGAAATAACCGATTGTCTTCAGGATGAGATCTTCCCAAAACCAGTAATTACAAACTTCCACTGTATTACAATATCTATTAAATCACTTCTAACCAGGCAGACTGGTACACCAAATAATAACAAAAAGGGATGGTTCGACAGTACTTGCACTAAAGCATTAAAGGCATTAAAGTATGCATTGTCTAAAGCACCGTAAGATATATTGATTATTAAATCCCTACGACATGAGTATAAATTAGCCATAGCTACCCGGAAAAAGAAATTACAGGAAGAAGCGTGGGGAAATCTGACTATCTCTGCAAAAACTAGGAATAATAAACTCTTCTGGGATACAGTAAACGCACCCTTCTTAAACGATGATGAAAACCCAGAGTTCTGTTCCTTTATTCCCTCAGACAAATGGGTGACACATTTCACTAGGATTTTTAGTAATAATGGGGAGACCTTGGGGGGTTTTGACCTGGAGCCCTGTGAAGGGAGGCCCCCTCCTCTGAACATTACTTACGAAGAAGTTCTCCAGGCCATCCAGGAGAGTGCTGGGGGACGGGCACCAGGTCCTGATGGTGTCCCAGTTGAAGTTTTAAATCTGCACCTAAACTATGGGGACCTATTCTAACTAGAGTGTTCAATTCAGCTGCAACCGACACAATACCTCAGACATGGGGCGAATCCATCATTGTCCCCATATACAAGAAAGGGGACAAAACAGATCCTAAAAATTACCGCCCCATTTCACTCCTAGATACCTCTTTGAAAGTTATGAGTAGGGTTCTACTAATGAGATTGGAGGAATGGGTGCAGGAGTATTCTATCCTAACCCCTGTGCAGTATGGGTTTAGGAAACGTCTTGGGACAATTGAACAATGCATTAACTTAGAGCTACTTATCAGCAAGTACACCAGGGCAAAGGCAGGCACCTTGTATTTATGCTTTGCCGATCTGAGTAGTGCATTTGATTTAGTTGACCATAATCTGCTCTGGCAAACTCTGACCTCCATGGGAGCCCCTAGGGCGATTGTTGGCTTCCTTTCCCACCTATATGAGAACTTAACTAGCCAAGTTCGCTTCGGTCCACAGGGCGAATGTTCATCTAAATTTAAAGTAGGGCGGGGCATACGGCAAAGATGTGTGTTGGCACCAATCCTATTCTCCCTTTTCATTAATGGGGTAGATAATTACTTGCAATCGATGCAGGATGATGCCCCGAGGGTGGCTTGTTGTCCGATACCCGTATTGTTATATGCGGACGACGCAGTACTATTAGCACGGACCCCATTAGGTCTGATGGATGGTTTCTCAGATTTTATGACACAAAGGAGAATGGTAATTAACAAATCGAAAACATTCACCATGATTTGCGGGGCTAAACAGAAACTTGTAAAACGTTTTTTTATTGACAGCACCCCAATACACACAGTGACCTCCTTTTGCTACCTTGGTATTTTATTTTCGGGAAATGGCACATTGACCCAACATATCTTAAATACGAGAGCAAAAATGAGCAGGGTCAATCAAGGGATTTTTAAATTCTCTTCCAAACTAGGAAATCGACCAACCAATGAAATGGTAACCATTTAAAAAGCTAAAGGAGTAAGCACAGCCCTCTATGGGGCATGTCTTTGGGG
The DNA here is from genome assembly GCA_963921515.1 of Calotriton arnoldi. Classification (NCBI taxonomy): domain Eukaryota; kingdom Metazoa; phylum Chordata; class Amphibia; order Caudata; family Salamandridae; genus Calotriton; species Calotriton arnoldi. The sequence continues at coordinate 6,294,897 of CAWUFW010000061.1, forward strand.
TTACACCAATAGCTCGGCCCTGCAAACAGAAGAAAATTGTTTTTCAAAACGCCTGTTGTAGTTACCACCCTCTGTATCAAATACCATTGCACATCATGAGGTGGGGCTTCAATTTTTAGTGGATTTCCTAATAGCTGGGCCACTGTTATTATGGGCATCAATTTGGAGACGGGATGAGACGGCTTTTACCAGGTCAATTATTTTAGATTGTTTAAATTTGAATGATGTTTTAAAAATTCCGTGGTTATCCTATATTAATGTCACATTAGGAATTTTTTTTAATTTATCAGTATGGTCGGAGCCTACAAAAATATTGTTTTTTACCAAGAAAGAGATCAAAGACTCCTTCCTGCTACAAAGGCGGGATCTTAGAGCAAAATCAGAGCTAAATAAACCGACCGTCACCTTATAAAAATCTTTTATGTTAAAGGAGGGAGCCAATAACTATTTATCACATGTGACTTATGTACAGCACTGTTTCGTGCTATTGAGATTGAGATGTGGTATTGTCCATTACTTTGTCGCTTTTCCTAAAATGAAATCACTCCCACCAGATTTGGTCTGACAACAAGAGTAAACAAAGCACATTGCATTTTCTATTATTCTGTCATTTTTATCTCAATTTTAGATGTTTTTATCTTAAGCCTCTGTTTGTTGCCATAATATTAGGTCCCATAAAATAGCTATGACATTTTTGGTGACATTAGAGGATCCGCTAACATGTTATAATGTCGCCCTGTTCATCCTGAAATTGATTAATGCAAGGAAAAGCATTTTGTTATAATCTAGAAATGAATTGCTCTTAATAATTTGTACTGTAAATTATGTGTTTATTCTTTTAGATGCATTTTATTGTATGTACTTTTATGGCTGTGTTATTCTATAATAGCCGAATAAAGATTTTGAATGAATGGCCTTCAGCATTTCAGCAGAAGAGACTACTCAGTCTGCACTGCTGATATACACCTCTAACGGTCTGATGGAGCAACCTCTGATGGCCGGATGGAGCCAGGGCTGTCGGAAATGTTGACATTTGTCCATTTTGCCCTATTTAGAGTGGGTAAACAAATTGCAAGTTTTTACTCTTGCTTACTGTTGTGCTTAGCCCTTTGTGCAGTCATCCCCAGACTTTTTGCCTTCACACCTCCATTTTTGCTGAATTCCTTTTGTTGGCCTGAGTACTAACCAGTGCTAATGCAGGTGTTCTCTCCTTAAAACATTTTAGATTGGCTTATACTTAATTGGCATATTTAATTTACTTGTAAGTCCCCAGTAAAATTACACACTATCCCAATCCGGATTCCGCAGCACCAAGACCGCTCTACTCGCCGCCACAGACGATATCCGCATCCTCCTCGACCAAGGACACACCGCAGCCCTGATCCTACTCAACCTCTCTGCAGCCTTCTACACCATCTCCCACCCCACACTCACCGCCAGACTCCATGACGCCGGCATACAGGAAACCGCTCTCGACTAGCTCCGCTCCTTCCTCACCGACAGAACCCAAAGAATCAGACTGCCACCCTTCCTCTCCGAACCCACGGAAATCAACTGTGGAGTACCCCAAGGATCATCACTCAGTCCCACGGTGTTCAACATCTACATGCCCCCCCTCGCCGCCATCATCAGACACCACGGACTCAGCATAGTATCCTACGCCGACGACACCCAGCTCATCCTCTCCCTCACCAAGGACCCCATCACCACCAGACTCAACTTCCAGGAAGGAATGAAGGACGTCGCATCCTGGATGGACAGCAGCTGCCTGAAGCTCAACTCGGAGAAGACAGAGGTCCTAGTCCTCGGACCCTCCCCCTCTGCATGGGACGACACCTGGTGTCCCACTGCCCTCGGCAGCCCCCACCCCCACGGACCACGCCCGAAACCTCTGCATCGTACTCGACTCCTCCCTTTCCAGGACCCGACAGGCCAAAGCCGTCACCTCCACCTGCTTCAACACCCTCCGCATCCTCCGAAAGACCTTCAAATGGATCCCCCCTGAATCAAGGAAGACAGTCACCCACGCACTCATAACCAGCAGACTGGACTATGGAAACGCCCTCTACACCGGGATCAACAAGTCTCTGCTCCGCAAACTCCAGACCATACAGAACACCGCAGCCAGACTCGTCCTAGGCATCCCTCGACACAAACACATCACCCAACACCTGCGCAACCTCCACTGGCTTCCCGTTGAGAAGAGAGTAACTTTTAAGATACTCACCCACACCTGCAAATGCCTAAACAACACCGGACCACAATATCTCAATGACAGGATCTCCTTCCACGTACCCAAGAGGAACCTTCGATCGGCCGACCTTGCCCTCGCCGAACCCCCAGACATCCGCAGAGCAAGAACGGGTGGGAGAACCTTCTCCTACATTGCGGCCAAGACCTGGAACGAGTTCCTGATCGACATCAGATGCGCCCCCACCCTGCACATCTTCAGGAAGACCCTCAAGACCTGGCTCTTCAACTGACCAGAGATGCCCCCCTCCCCCTCCAGCGCCTTGAGACACTCACGGGTGAGTAGCGTGCTTAAAAGAATCCCCGATTGATTTGTTGACACTACCTGTGCCCAGGGCCTGTACATTAAATGCTACTAGTTGGTCTGAAGCACTGGTTGTGCCACCCACTTAAGTAGGCTGGTAAGCATGTCTCAGGTCAGTCATTGCAGAGCCTGTTGTGTAGTTTTAAACTGCCATTTCGACCTGGCAAAATAATCCCTTTGCCAGTCTCAAACCTTCCTTCTTAATGCATATGTCAGCCCTCAGGTAGGCCCCGGACAGCTCCAAGGACTGGGCAGTATATTAAAAAAGTTAGATATGTACTTTTATGTTTTACATGTCCTGGTAGAAAAAAACTCTTAAATTTGTTTTTCACTACTGCAAGGCCTACCTCTCCTATAGAATAACATCGGAGTTACCTTACTGCTTTTTATAAGTGTAAGTTCCATATGGGACCAGGTACCTATTTCATGATTGGTGTCTCTGGAATTGGAATTTAAAATCCTAACTTATGGTGAAGTCGGATTTTAAATAAAAATTTTAAAGTTTCACTTTTAGAAAGTTGGCATCTCCTTGCTTTATTCATTTGGTGCCTACAGCCTCTCTCTGGGTCACATGACTGGGTGTGGGTGACAGTTGGGCTTTGTGTATTCCTCCTACACAGCCACAAACAGTGGGGAGCTTAGGTTTGACAGGATGGGCCATCACTGGCTGAATGGGAGGAAGGACCTGGGACCAGCCCCACTAACCCTTGCGGTGTCCTGTCTCCACACAAAGGGCTGCATACCCTCTCTACTTAGTCTGGAGCCAGGACCAGGAAGGCAGGGCTCCTGTGCACTTCAAAGGCACAACTGGAAATAAGTCCTTCCCCTCAGGCACCAACTCTTCAGTTACACTTCTAGACCTGTGGACACTCTACCAGGACGAAGGACTGCTGTGCTGCTGAAAGGACTGCCACTCTGTAGAAACTGTTGTTCTGCTGTGCTGACCTGCTGCCCTCTTGCCTGGGGAGGAAGAACTGGACCTGCAATTTCATCTTAAACCCAGGTCTCCCAGAGTTACTCCAAGGGTTAGTCTGCTGGCCTCCTGATCTGAGCCTCATAGACATAAAAGGCTCCCCAACATCCTGCACCAGCCCCTGAACCCAGCTCAGTGCGTTCCTGACCCCCAAGTGGTGCCCCTGAGGTCCTGGACCATTGGTGTGGCTCAGTGAGCCGAAATAAAGCTTTTGGGCTCTTTTCTACCACGAATGGGAGCATTCACACTGAGCCCTCTCCGCTTGCACCGCGATTCAGCACAAACTCCAGCAGCCCGTCTCTTTCTGCTCCAGCATCAACCGCTCACAGGGACTGCCAATGCACAGCTCCAGCAACGCCCGCCCCCGACACCGGCTGGCTCTTCACACTACGCCGAAAACCTCCTGCAATACTCTCTCTGCTCCTCACGGCCCTCTTTAACTTGAACTGGGCTCTTGACATGGACTTGAGGAGGTAAACTTCAGTGGGCCGAACCTGGTGACTGCATTCATCCTGCTCTCTACCGCGGGCAGCTTGAAAGTGTGACTTTGAACCCGTCCAGTGTGACCAGATATCCCTAGTTGGTGCTTTGTGGTTTTTGGCACTATTTTCAGTTAAAATCTTTCATAATTCATAACTCTGGTTCTAGTAAGTGGATTTTTGTCATTTGGTCTTGTTTTATTTAATACATTTGCTCTATTTTTCTAACTTGGACTGGGATCCTTTTGTGTGGTGTTTTCACTGTTTTACTGTTTGAAGTGCTGCACAAATACACATTGCCTCTAAGTTAAGCTTGACTGCTCTGTGTAAAGCTTCCAGAGTATTGAGCACATGTTATTTTGGGGTTTGCTTGTGTCTTACCCTGACAAGAATTGCAGTTGCTGCTTGACCCCAGCTCACACTCCACTGAAACAGTAACCCAATTTATCACGCCAACTATAACATGGCAGTAAGTAAAAATAAAAACATTTCTATGACCCCTACGCCATGGGAGAAACTCCCATGGTGAGGGGGTCAGTGCTTTTTATTTTCAAAAGAAAATCCCAGTTTGGGATATTCTTTTCTGTACGGTACACTTTCAATGTAGTGACAGGAACCACCTGGTTATACCAGGTGCGTGAACTCTGTATCTGACTTTACCAGCCTGAAATTCTGACAAATAAAGTCTCTTGAGGCTTCAGCTGCAATAGCAGCAAGGATATGGAAAGAAGTCCCACCTGACCTTTTTCTCTAGCAAGAACTATTCTTCCCCCTTATCTCGCTTCCTTAGCCCATCCATCTACTGTGCCCCCCACAGAACCCCCTGTACACATTTAGTACCTTCTCAGAACATGTGGTAAATGTGTTGTTAAATCCCGTGGAATAGGGAATACCATGTGAATTTCCTATTGTTAGGGATCACAGTAATTCCATGTCTGCACCGTTATTCCTCATGCTGAAGATTAGCTGCACTGTCATTATATGTTATTAAATTTAGAAGGACCCCAGGATGAGTCAGCCACTTGGATTTAAATCTGTAGCTAACTTACTCAGATGCATTAATCAACATAGCTACTGTCCTGTGGAGTGCTTTGTAGATAGCACAGGGGCCCCTGCAGCACAGCCACACCCAAGCTTTTCAGAGTGCCCCATTCAGCCAAATAATATCTGTGAATCTGTGAGAAATTGGAGACTCAGGATCCCTCTTCACGTTATGCCGGGGACCCTATTATTTTTCGTTAGCTCACTGAGATAGCTAGCATATATGTGCTGTTGCTTTGCAACCAGACACAAGTGAAATAAGTTGCGAAGCAGCTAATGTTTTTATAATTGTCTATTGAAAAACTTGCCTGCATTTTAAGTCTTGCTGTTTGGAAAGGCGCAACATCTCTGGTCCTCCGAGTGGTGGCCTTTGGAAATGGGAATCGCCCCGTGTCCTAGTCAATCGGCAAAGAACTAACCCTGGGTGCTAAAATAAGCTCCGCACCCGGAGTTTGCGGATTTTTGGCAACTCCGCGTTCCGCGTAGAACGCGGAGTTACCGAAAACTCCGCGATCCGTGGCATAGCGGAGTTTTTTCCTTGTTCGTGCTTTCAAAATGCGTTTTCGCGTGCGTGGTAGCTACTTACCGGGATCCCTGCGTTCGCCAACGAGTTTTCCTATCCGTTCGCGTGCGCCACGAGATTTTGGTAGCTGGCCGCGCGATCCCGCAAGAGTGTGCGATTGCGAACACGTCATTCGGACGCGCCATCGGACATCCGGCGGAAGTTTGGTGAAGCTCGCGATGACGAACACGCAAAATTTGCAATCTGGAGAATAATATCTCTCGAGCAGCATAAAACCTTCTCGAAAATGATGATTTGGATGAAAAAAACTCAGATTGACATTTGGCTGTACTTTTTTGTGCAAGGAGTCCTTTTTCTTTTTTTACTTTTTTTTGGGAGAGGAAGGAAGTGTCCCAGAGTCTCCAACTTCCTGTTCCTGTCCAGCAGGCTCCTCCCAGTGCTTTGTCCATGTCCTGTTCACTTTTCATTTGGATTTGGAGCTATAAGGATCACTCTTTGTGTCTGCTGCATCATATATCATTAGATTTGAGGACTTTTGGATTTGAGGACTTTTGGATTTGAGATTTTACAAGTAAGTTGGTGTTTGTTTGATTGGGGCATTGCAGTTGCTACAACTACATTTTTTGTACTTTTCATCATTTAAAAAAAAAAATTATTGTGGGTAGCCAGTAGGCCCAGAGCTACTCATGGTGGGTGCATGAAACAACTGTTTCTGTGGTGTCTGTTGAATTTAAACATCATTTAGGGCATGGATGGCATTGGATTGAATTGCAAAATGTGTATTTTTTGGGGTATTTCACTTTTTTGGTGTGTGTTAAATAAATGCCTTTGTTGTGTGTGTGTGTGTGTGTGTGTGGTGTGGTTGTTGTGTAACTTGCACACCTTGTTTAGCCCTGTGGATTTTCGATTTTGCATTTTATTGCATTAAAGCTGTGTTGTTTAGCATGCCTCCTTTGCCTGGCCATTAAGGCCTGTTTCAGTTAATTGTTTTCCAGGCCTTCTGCTTGTTGTGACTGTGAGTGACCATGTGGCTGGTGGCCACCCATTTTGTGGTGGTAGTTTAGTAGTGTGCTGCTTTTGCCATATAGGGCTAGGACTGCATGTCTTTCCTTTGTTCCTCTTGGCCTGGGCTTCTTGTTGTGGGCCTGGCCATGTGGCTGGCGGCCATTTTGAAGCCAGGCAGTGTGCTTTTGCCATAGGCCTGCATTGTCTGTCTTCCCTTTCTTGTTGTGGGCCTGGCCATGTGGCTGGCGGCCATTTTGAAGCCAGGCAGTGTGCTTTTGCCATAGGCCTGCATTGTCTGTCTTCCCTTTCTTGTTGCTGTCGGTGGGCTGGCCATGTGGCTGGCGGCCATTTTGTGGACCCAGCCAGTGTGCTTTTGCCATAGGCCTGCAAGATGTGGCCTAGTCTGCCAATAGGCCTTTCAGCCAGTAGGCCCAGAGCTACTCATGTGTGCATGTAACAACTGTTTCTATGGTGTCTGTTGAATTTAAACATCATTTAGGGCATGGATAACATTGGATTGAATTGCAAAATGTGGTTTTTTTGGGGGTATTTCACTTTTTTGGTGTGTGTTAAATAAATGCTTTTGTTGGATGTGTGTGTGTGGTGTGGTTGTTGTGTAACTTGCAAACCTTGTTTAGCCCTGTGGATTTTCGTTTTTGCAATTTATTGCATTAAAGCTGTGTTGTTTAGCATGCCTCCTTTGCCTGGCCATTATAGGCCTGTTTCAGTTCATTGTTTTCCAGGCCTCCTGCTTGTTGTGACTGTGAGTGACCATGTGGCTGGTGGCCACCCATTTTGTGGTGGTAGTTTAGTAGTGTGCTGCTTTTGCCATATAGGGCTAGGCCTGCATGTCTTTCCTTTGTTCCTCTTGGCCTAGGCTTCTTGATGTTGTGGGCCTGGCTATGTGGCTGGCGGCCATTTTGAAGCCAGGCAGTGTGCTTTTGCCATAGGCCTGCATTCTCTGTCTTCCCTTTCTTATTGTTGTGGGCCTGGCCATGTGGCTGGCGGCCATTTTGAAGCCAGGCAGTGTGCTTTTGCCATAGGCCTGCATTGTCTGTCTTCCCTTTCTTGTTGCTGTGGGTGGGCTGGCCATGTGGCTGGCGGCCACTTTGTGGAGCCAGGCAGTGTGCTTTTGCCATAGGCCTGCAAGCTTGTGGCCTAGTCTGCCAATAGGCCTTTCAGCCAGTAGGCCCAGAGCTACTCATGGGTGCATGTAACAACTGTTTCTGTGGTGTCTGTTGAATTTAAACATCATTTAGGGCGTGGATGGCATTGGATTGAATTCCAAAATGTGTTTTTTGGGGGGGCATTTCACTTTTTTGGTGTGTGTTAAATAAATGCCTTTGTTGGATGTGTGTGTGGTGTGGTTGTTGTGTAACTTGCAAACCTTGTTTAGCCCTGTGGATTTTCGTTTTTGCATTTTTGCATTAAAGCTGTGTTTAGCATGCCTCCTTTGCCTGGCCACTATAGGCCTGCTTGAGTTCATTGTTTTCCAGGCCTCCTGCTTGTTGTGACTGTGAGTGACCATGTGGCTAGTGACCATGTGGCTGGTGGCCACCCATTTTGTGGTGGTAGTTTAGTAGTGTGCTGCTTTTGCCATATAAGCCTGCATGTCTTTCCTTTGTTCCTCTTGGCTTACTGCTTCCATCCCCTTTGCCAGCTGCAGCTCCCTGAATGGCGTGCTGCGCAAATTAATGCCAAACAGGTTCCACTTCCATTACATTTGTATTTTTGTTTTGTTCTTCTTCTTTCCTATCCTTCCTGAGTGTACACAGTATACCATGAAAGCCCTTGTTGTCAAAGTCTCACAAATGGCTACACTGTTATGTTTTTTTTTATACCTTAAACTGATTTAATAAAATGTAATAATATAACACTAACAAGTGTGACCACCACACACTAAGTTATATATTATATTTGTTTGTTTGTACTAGTAGTAATTGAACCACAACAACAAATGCAACATTTCACTGATGTTCTTCTGGCTTCTTTGCTTTTAGGTGCACAAAAAGACTGAGGAGGAGGTGTCACCATCACCCGTTGTACTGCCAGACAGAATTCCTGCCGCGCACGACGTCACGTGACGTGTGACCACAGACATCCATGCAACTTGTGCACCTGCATCCTGCTGACATCGGAAGAAGATGGCCCCAAAGAAAGTTTCCAGGTCCTCCAGTACCAAGAAAGTTGCCAGTGAGAAGAAGGAACAGAAAAAGGAAGTGGCACTGCCACTTACCAAGACTGGTGTGCCGCCCCAGATGCTTTTTGGGAAACAAAAAATTACGCCTGCATCAGCAGTGTCCGGGGACCAAGGCTGGGAGCAGCACCTCCGCATCAGCGGGCCCACCCCACCAACCTAGGCCCAAGCCCATGAGTGTCGCAGAGGTAGCCAGCCTACTTGCGCAAATGCCAACGAGCAGTGATGTTGAAATATCATTATCGCAAAGAAGTACCCAATCAACGCAGGCGGAAACTCAGCAGATAAGTGGGCAACAACAGCCGGAACAACAGCCAGAACAGCAGCCGCAAAAGCAGCCGCAACAGCAGCCGCAACAGCAGCCGCAACAGCAGCCGCAACAACAGCCCACAATAGTAGCAGTTCAGGAAATCGAGCTTCCTACAGAGGATGAAGAACAAGCCACTCTTTCAGAAGATCCATTGTCTTCCAGATCCACAGCAAGGAAAAGGAGGGTTAGTCCATCAACTTCTTCTTCAAGCCCCCCTTTGATGATCTAGATAGCACTTGGAACCCACCAGCTCATTCTGAGAGTGAGGCACGCCACGCGACAAGGCTAAGGAAAAGGAAGGTTGCAGAAAGCCTTAGAGTTATGGAGGAAGATGTAGAAGAGGAGGATGATGACGAGCCAGTCATCATGAAGATCACTCCCGCCCCAGTGGAGATGGAGACCGACATTATTACCACCCCATCCCAAATTGCTGTGAGGGATGTGGCACAGATACCACCGACACAGGTAACACCAACACCACCTCCAGCTTCCATATTTGCATTTGCAAAGGCCCGGCAGGGACCTACATCCAGCACAACCACCACCTCAGTAGGTAGTGGTACTGCACAGAGTCAAATTGCAGGCATACCCTCCAGTTCATCCGGCATTGCAAGTGGCACCTCCAGCAGCGCAAGAAAGTACACCTACCCAGTTTGGGACTTCTTTTCGGTTAGCAGTAAGGAGGAGAACGTTGCTATATGCTCAATTTGTCGACAAAGTGTTAGTCGGGGTAAGCTTGGCACAAACTATGGTACCGGAGGCCAAACAACCCATCTGAAAAAACACCACATGATCCAGTGGGAGGCGTACCTACTTAGCACACAAAAAGGTAAAACTGCACCCATTGCTGTTGGTGGGGATGAAGAAGTAGAAGAAGATATGATCGCGGTGGAAGGTGAACAAGAGGGAGACATTTTCTCTGGTACACAAAGTAGCCCTGTCCCCAACAGTGTAGTGGTACCTCCCACATCCTCAGCAACATCTCAGTGGCACCGTAGTAAGAGTCAGGCTGAGAGTGAGACACCAAGGCAACAGAGTACCGCAATGAAAAAAAGTGCATCGTTGAGCCTAACTGGGTTCAAGAAGTCACCTGCATCAGCTGCACCAGAAAGGAAAAAAATCCAGCCTACCATTGTCAGCATGCTTAGGTCGGAGGGGCAGTACAAACGCAACCACCCAACGGCACGTTTGTACAATGCGAAGCTGGCTAAAATGTTAGCGCTGGACCTTCTCCCTTTTTCTTTTGTGGAAGGGGTGGGTTTCCTTGAATTTGTGACAGCCATCTGCCCAAAATGGAAGGTTCCCAGCTGGTCCTATTTCGCCAGAGTTGCTGTTCCAGCACTACATCACGATGTGCTGGAATTGCTTGGACAAGCTTTGTAGCAGAGTGCTGTTCACAATATCCACCTGACAACAGACATGTGGACCAGTTGCCAAGCCACTGATTACATGTGCATCACTGCACACTGGATCTCTTTTGTGGGGGTTAGAGAAAAGATATCTGAAGCAGGTGTTGTTGACACTGCTGAAATTTTTAATGCTACTCGTAAACATGCAACTGTAGCCATGTTCGCCATGGAGAAATCTCATACTGCTGCAAACATTTTGGAAGAGTTTAACAGCAAGGCCTTGAATGGCTGCACCCAAGAGGGCTTAACATTGGTTTTGTTGCCACGGATAATGGCAGTAATATAGTTAAGGCCATGCAGGATGGTGGCTATTTCAGGGTCCTGTGTTTGGCGCACTGCATTAACATTATTGTTCTAGACTTTCTGAAAAAAGAAGCCCGAGTCAGCAACTTACTGACCACCTGCAGAAGAATATGCACACATTTCAGACATTCTTTTAAAGCCCGGAAGCAGCTGAGGATCATTCAACGTGAGCATAGAATGCCAGTCAAAGCACTCATCCAGGAGGTGCCAACACGTTGGAACTCAACTTATTACATGCTTGATCGTCTGTTTGATCAGTACAGACCAATCAATGAGTATGTCATGCAAAGAATAAGGGATGCGACTGTGAAAGGCATGACCCTACAGATGGACCAATGGGGCCTAGTTAAATACCTGACAGAGATGCTACTTCCTATCGAGCTCTTCACATGTGAAGTCAGCAAGGAGGATTGTACTATGGGCCAAGCTATCCCATTGTTGCACATGCTTGAGCAACAGCTGAAGGAGGTGTCTGAAACGTACACAGGTGTGGAGGAAAAAAATGAAGCATATGAGTTGGTGGAGAGCTTATCCCGTCGCTTAGCTGAAAATACAAGGGTGCAAACTCGCATTGTTTCAGAAAAACATTACATTTGTGCCACAATTCTAGAACCACGGTACAAATCGGCACTGAACACTAAGACATTAATTCCTTTTTCAGAAGTGGATGTTGCCCAGTACAAAACTTGGATAGCTGAGGCAGCCAGTGTCTTGGAAAATGAATGGCTGGTAATTAAAGGCCCGCTACTCAAACCCACAACAAGTACTGCAGCAGGGCATCCGGCGTCAACTTCAACTTCAGAGCCTGAGGGCAGTGCGTTTGGCTCCGAGTGGTCACCAACACTATCGACAACAGAAAGAACCGGATCATCAGCCCCAGTAAAATCGGCACAGGATTGGTATTTACAGCAAGGGCTTGCTAGGTCCAGTGCTGATGCAAAGACAAAAGAGGCCCAGCAAAGTGGAGCACCCCTGAACATTGAGCGGATGGTCCAGGCCTATCTGGATGACCCAACAGAGGTCTACATTGATCAAAGCCCATTGCTGTATTGGTATGGGAAAAGGGGCCAATGGCCAGTGCTCAGCAGGCTGGCGATAAACTATCTGGCTTGCCCTGTCGCAAGAGTCTCTTCTGAGCGTGTTTTCAGTGCTGCTGGTGCCATATTAACAGTGAAAAGGACCAGTCTCTCGCCCAAAAACGTGGCGAGGTTAACCATGATCAAAATGAATCAGCACTTTATACCACCGAATTACAAAATACGTGAATCAACGCAGGAAGATCAGGACAGCGACTTAGGTGACGGAAGTAGTGTGTTAGATGATTACCTACTTCTGGTTGAACCACCAGAGTTTGAGGACGAGCTATACTTCCCTGGCAACTAGGCTTTGAACTTCTTACTTTCTTTCTTCCTTATTTACTTTTATTTGTGTGCGTCTCTGTCTTTCTGGTTCGAAACTTCGAATCACAACAAATCCATCACCACCGTCTTCCACTCTTTCTTTTTATTGCCAGATTGGAGTTGCAGCTGTGTGCATTTAACTTAAGTCCACTCCTCCGAGTCCTGCTCCTCCATCCTCCTGACTCGCCCTAAATCCATTTCCCTCAAGCCAGATGATGATTGGATGGAGAATAGTACAAGAAAATGGTGCCTCGTCGAGTCCCTCCAAAAGAAGTGGAACATGATGACTACTATAGCTATCCTCCTTTCCGAGCCGAGAGAGACTGCCCCTTAACTTAAGATGAGAACAAGGAACAGGTAATGATGGCATGCATTGGACGCTGACTCTGAGTGATTGGTGTTTGTGTTGTTGTTGTTTGTTGTGCATGAAGTGAAGTGAATTCATTGTGTACTATTATTTAATCTACACACTAAAAGTGACTCAAGTCAATGTTTCCCTTCTTGTTGTTTAATAACAAAATTGTACTTCTACTGCAGGCCGATCCTTTGCATTTTTGAATATGGAATCTGGACTCACTCGGTACACTGCAGACTGAGTTGGACAACACCATGATGATGACCACAGTGACATAATATCTTCGCAGTCAGTCAGTAGGATCGGAGGTGATTGATGGAATAACTCAGGGCGTTTCATGAGTGGCATAAAAGGTAAACAAGTCAACAACAACCACAGCAGACCTACATGTCTGTGTAGTGGTGGAGTCGAGTCACGAGTGTAGAAGTGGTGGTATGACTGACAGCTGTGCATGCCATTGATTTAGTTACTTACTTTGGAAAATGCTATGTTGCTGTATATGTGACATGTATGCTCTGTCTGGCTCAGTCAAAATCTAAGCTAAGTGGAGGTTGGGTGGGCGCCGTGGGCCTGCTCTGTCCTGTTGCTGTCGTAGGTTAATACTGGAAACAGACAACAGAGTAGCCATGATTTAGCCATGCTGCTCTGAAAGTGTTTGCACTCCTCCGCAATTTATGCTTTTTTTTTCTCCTTGATTTTTAAATATCCCTTTTGCTTTTCCATCTGCACTTACAGGCCGGCCTTTACCCTGTGCTAAACAGAGAAAAACAACTCACACTCACCTACCAAACCGCATCTGCCAGGCAGGCAGTGGCACCCAAGATTGACGGACGCAGCGTCCATGGAAGGGAGGACCAAGAGGAATGCCGAGATGCAACTCCCCAATTTGACCAGGATAACATACAGTAACACTTTAGTATCAACATTCATCATCTTTTAAATAATTTGATTCATTTTTTCTCTTCAATCATTACGACTGTGTGTTGTTGTTGTTTGCTCTCTGCTTATAATTGATCCCTACAGCTATTTTTTAATTTTCTTTGCTAGCTTTAAAAAGTAAGCCCGGTACAACAGAAGTAAAAATTTATGTAATTTGGGTCTCTCTGAGGGCAGACAGGCATGGCACATTACATAATAATTAATAATATACTGCTGCCCTGTACTGTCTACTAGTCTAGTTAGTAAGTACTACTTATCATTAACCATCAAGTCATCATCATGCATGCATTTCCTTTTTCTCCCTTAACAGATTTATGGATATGATGGTCGTCTGCCAAGATTGTGTTTTGTTGTTTGTCCATGCGTAGTGTTTTTCTTTGTCAAACCTTTCCCCAAACCCCCCTTCCCACCCATTCATCAAACCCTAACCCTCTTCCTCCGGGCTGTGTGATTTATATTGAGGTGTGACTAAATTTAATGTACACCAATAATTGATCACACGCTTGCTGGGGCGGATGTGGTGAAATCAACACTAATTCAATTTCAAGGCAGGGCGAGGATCTTCTTCTGCTTGCCCACCCATGCTCAGTATATTTGCAAGTCAATTTTTTTTCCAAAGGAACCTAATCCATCATAATTAATTGCCGGCATCAATGGTATTCATCATCCTCCTACACAGCACTAAAGGTTACGCTTGTGTCGAGTGACTCGACACAACTACAGTTTGTAACTTGTTGTACTAGGCTATCCCCGCCACCATTATGTTTTATTTTACTTTAGCATTGCTAATCAGCATTATTATTATTGTTTGGCAGTCTTCTTGTGTATGTACTGTACTTCGTTCTACTACTCCTCCCAGAGTCTCTCTCAGGCGACTGACTGTCTCATTTTCTTTTTTTGCAAATGCTACTGCCAGTGTCTACTACTACCACCACAACCATGGCATCTTGGGAAACCAAACCATCATCGCCATGCAGCCATCGCTGTGCCAAAGTTAAACATCAATCACAGTTAAGAGAAGAAGTTTAGGGGAGGTATAATTAATAATATTAATCAATTAATTCACACACCCCTTGAGTCCTCCTGTTGCAGAATGCATAGACTAGGAGGAGAGACTGACAGTACTAGTAGGACAAGTCACTCAGTGAGGGGTACCGCATCTATCTGTTTGTGTTACAAAATCTGCAGATTATTTTTAAATCAAACACTGGCTGCGGACCTGCAGCAGCAAGAAACCCTGTGACGTAAAACAGTAACCCCCCACAAAACATTAACATTGTATGTAAAGTTTAAGTATAAATATCATTTAATCCCCTAACAAACAAACTATGTAAAAAATCCCACAACACCTGACCCACCCCTCTCCCTAACCCCAACCAATGTCCAACAAGAAAAAGTCCAACCAATGTCTGGTGAATAAATAAAACCCCAACGCCCAATTCCCACCCACCAAAAAAAGGAATAAAAAAGGGTCAATCCAACAGGGTCTTTAGTTTCTTATCGGATTCGGCGGGCTCTCAGTTTCTTGTCCACCGGGATCTTTACCCGCTCCTCTAGGTGCTCCTCGAGGCGTGCCATTCGGAGGAGCATGCGGCGCTTGAATGCCCTACAATTGCATCCACAGGGGGGGCAGCAGTGTTGGATGTAGTGCGGCGGCGGGTGGCTACCTGACCGCGGCGCCGTACCACTGGAGGGGCTTGGGCCTGGCTGGGGCCCGGGGCATCCTCCGCCAGACCCACCAGCCGCCGGTATTTGTTTTGTATGGCCTACAGCTTCCGGCGCCGGGCCATGGCTGCCAACTCCTTCCTGTCAGGTTTAGATTTTCCTTTGGAAGGAGTAGCTATATCAAGAAGAAAAAAAAGACTATTGTAACAATATACTCTTAGCAAAACAGTAAGACAAATTAATTCTACACATAGTGGCACAGTAGCACTAGCAAGCACAGTACATAACATTTGTGGTATGTATCTATCCTCCCACTTCCTCAGCCTCTAACATTTGTGGGAGTTTCAGGCATTATACTAGCACTATGGACTCGAGTCGAGTACACAGTACACCAGTCTTCTTCTTCTCTCTTGTTTAGCGAAATTACGTAACCTTGTTGTAGCCGGCATGCCAGCTCAATCAGCTTGCGCCCAAGACAAACATACTCGTGAGGCAGACTCACGTTAGTTTTATTTACTACTGTCTGCAGGTGGGGAAGCTGAGTGACTACACAATCATCGTATTTTTCTATTACGGGTGGCACTGGCCATACTCTGTTACATCAAGGGCAACTGCTCAATTTCACTTTCACCCTGCCCTGACTACTACAAAAAGGCAGATGATATCTGATCCAAATGATCATTGCTTATATATGGGACGACGAGGTACTTTGTTTTGATTGATTGTGTAAACAATAAACATGCAGCCGATAGGCCACCCATGGCAGGCTGACACAGTCGAAAATAAATTAACATAGGTAGGGAGTGGGCCTCGGAGTCGGAGGGAGGCGCTTGATAACAACATACATACACAATATATATGCTGTGCTTGCAAACTACTGTGAGTCAAGGGTGTATTCTGAAAATACAACTTCTATTCTCCTTGGCTTTGCTACTCTGGCGCGGTTTCTTTTACATTCTCTTCAAACTAAGACTCTTCATCCAGTGACAGTCTCCACCTATGCTATCTATGATGAATACCATCCAGGCATCCATCCATTCAAAGTAAACATGTCTATCATTATTCTTAATCTCTCAACAAACCTTAGTTTGTTTCACCAATAACAAACATTTATTCTTTTTTTTTAACCCACCACCCATGCGTCCTTCCTTCCTTGCTTGCCTTGGCTTTGAGTTTGACCCATGAAACACCCCGGAGGATTCTTGCTATCCACCCATACAGTTTCACCCACCCAGGCAGGCATCTTTTCTTTCACCTTCCACCCATCCTTCAACCACACATGCATCTGATTCCTATCAGCCACCTATGCATGCATCCCGTGCATCCTTCTCTGCCAGTTATAAATATTACATCTTGCCCGTCCTTCCTCCTTGGCTTCCACCCTTCTTTCCCTTTTAGTTCAACCCATCCATCAAGGTCATCTGATCTGACTCTTAGTCTTCTCCATAAAACTTTCACAGCTGAGTTGAAGTCAGATAGAAGAGGCCATTAGTTACTCAACTCCCACCGCTAATGCTATTGCTAATGCTAAGTAAAGGGTGTCTTCTTCAACCGTTGTTCACAACAACTTAGTCTCTCTCAACAGTACAGTGTACACCCTTGCAGCGAGGGTAATGTCAATAAGTAAGGAATATAACTTACCACCGCCCGCCACTGCTGCTGGTTCACCCCCTGTAGCTGCCGCATCTTCTGCTCCCTCCTTACTGGCTGCGTCGCCTTCGCCGCTGGCCCCGGCACTGGTGATCGGTACACCTAGAAAAAACATTACACATTTTTTAGATGCCATATACACCTCCCCCTATTTATTCTTTTTCACTAGCAAGATTGAAAAAAAAGTTAATATATACATATACAACATACATCACTAGTACAAATCGGGTACTAGAGTAGACTAGTAGTAGTAGTATGTCCTATCCTATCAAAAATAGTAAAATATCTGGTTGGGCATTTTGTTGGTGGGAATTGTCGAAAAGCCTCAAGAAAGATTAAGAAGACTAGAAGAGGACAACCCAAAGGACTGGACTCAGTGGCTACAGCTATTGGTGAATCTGAGTTTTAAAACCTTTTAAATAAACAGTGGCCAACTGGGCAAGCTTAGCTACAGACAGACTATTAGTAGTAGTACAGAGAGTCATAGCAGAGGCAGTTAGAGGCAGGGATAACAAGAATTTAGAAACAGATAGTCTAGATCGAAGAAGAATTGGTAAAAAATAGAATTAGGAAACGGAAATAATAGTTCGGAAAAAATAAGGTGCAGTAAAAGTTAGGGAAGTATAATTATTAATATTAACAACAGGAGGACTTACTGGGGCCAGCAGCAGAGCCCTCGGTAGAGGAGCGGTCCTGGCCGGCATCTTCAACAGCTGCTCCCGCCGACTCCAACGACCCCGTCTTCTTGCCCCTGGGTGCTGCTGATCATGAAAGATATAAGAAAGAAAGAGACAAACATTGATGATTGGTGTGAAACAAAAACAAAATTAAAAACGCTCAAAAAAACATTCATGGAAACAACAATTGCAATAAAATTGACCTATCTAATCTGGTCGACTAGTAGTATCGCGGGATTCGCGGACCGTCTAGTTATTATTTATGAACACTAATCCAGTGTTCCATTCTGATTCCAGAATACTAACTAAGCCTAAGTACCACCTGATCTAGCCCACCTATTCCAGATGGGCCAATTGTTCACTAAGTCTGCATTTCCATTTATTTTAGTCCTCCAAAATGCATAGATGGAGGACACATGCATAAATTTTTGCATACACCAAATTGTTGGTTGGTTGCTGCTGATGTTCTGCTAGTGCTAAGCCTATTACCACTCACTAAACAAACTACAAAAGGTTCTACTAAGGACAGGAGTAAGCAGCACGTGACGTAACAGAGGATGCATCACGCACACCGCTAAACAAATACCAACTAATACTAAAAAGTAACTAAACCTATCAATCCACCACTATCTCTTAGTGACAGGAGGACAAAGGAAGGACTAGAGTCTCTCTAGCATTACCTAACTTAAGTTCTCTAAAGTAAACTCTTAGATAATCAGCCCAAGCGAGCGCAAAGTTGCAAACAAGTAAGATTAGTAGCACCGAGCACCTGTGGCATAACAATCACAGAAGATTTTTAAATGTAATTTACCTGCAATGTAAGCAGCAGCATTCTTGCTATTCGGAAAACAATTATATTAGCAATATATAACACAGAGCAGAAGAACACAAAGTAGTAATATTAAATAGCTACTCACCAAGCCCCGGGACCTCAACTCCTAGCAGGTCCTGCTCCCGGTCCAGGATATCGGACTACCGGTGCGTAAGCTGGTTAGGGGTGCGCCGGACCCCAGAGCAGCAAAACACTGCCCAGCGCACCCTTCTCCCACCGCTGGTGACGCTCCCGGAGCCCGTACCCGGACCCAGGCCTGCCGCCTGCTGCCAGGGTTAAGGGGAGGTGGCACTGCACAAAAAAAACAAGTGCGGCCACCTCCGCCTCTCGAAATAAGGCCCGTACCTGCACCCCTCTTGGGCGTTCTGGTACTTGGGGGGGCGGAAAAGAAAAGGTAGGAATTAAAAAAGTAAGTAAAAGAAATTAAAAAAGAAAGTAATAGAAAAAAAGTGAAAAAGTAGTGAAAATCACACAAAAAGTAGAAAAAAACTCAAAATATAGAATCAGGAAAATAGAGATAGATACTAAATAAAAAAGATTAAAAAAAAGTTTCCAGAAACAAAGGATTGAAAAGATAGAGGGAGGATAGAAAAGCAGGCCCAGAACCATAGCAAAAAAGTGAAAAACAAGATGGCCACGCCCATTGCGACCGCATTGGCAAGTTCGCGCAATATTTCCCCCCCGAGCACGCAAAAAGCGTCGCGAACACGCAATACGCGTTGCCGAACTGGAAATACGCATTGCGAACGGGCGGGAAGCACGCAATACGCGTTCCGGAACAGGAAATACGCATCGCGAACGGGCGAGACAAGTGAAAAACAAGATGGCCGCGCCCATTGGCGACCGCATGGGCAAGTTTGCGAGATATTTCCCCCGAGCACGCAAACAGCATCCCGAACACGTAATACGCGTTCCCGAACAGGAAAAACGCACCCCGAACGGGCGGAACAAGCAACTCCGCGTGCTCGTGGAATTCCGCGCACCTCGCAGAGTTTTTTTACCACTTCGCGGAACTCAGCGTAGTGCGACTACACGAACTCCGCCCAGGGTTACAAATAACATGGGGGTAAAAATTGACCATGATCTGTCAATGAAAAATCAGGTCGTCTCAATTAGAGGGACTTATTTTGCTAGCATGCATATGCTGAAGAAAGATTATCCTTGGCTTCCTGCCTCAGCCAGCAAAACGCTGGTCCAGGCGCTGATTATCAGTCACCTGGATTACAGCAATGCCTTGCTTATGGCAGTAAACAACACTCTTCTATCAAAATTGCAGGTTGTACAAAATTCAGCTGCCTGATTAGTTTGTAATCTCCTGGCAGACTCTTCTTAGGTCCCTCCACTGGCTTCCGATTAGAAAACACATCTTTTTCAAGGCCTCCTAGGAAAATGTCCTCAGTATTTGAGGGACAAACTATGTCATTACCATCCTTTACACACTCTTAGATCTTGTGATAAGGCTTTGTTAGTCATTTCTAGGATTCATGCATCTAGATATGGTGTCAGAGCTTTCTCTTACATGGCTTCGAGGGCATGGAATGAACTTCTTGTCCATCTACGCATCTGTGTGGATTTCATCCAATTCAAGAGATTTTTAAAAACCTGGCAATTTTGAGGGATTGTATAAAGTACTGAGCGCTGAGATACACCTTCAGGTGTGATTTGTTGCACTGTATAAATAGATATAACAAATAAATATAACATCCACAAACTAATTTTCATCACTGAGGCTATTCACAAAGGAAAATATAAATGTGAGTAAATCTACATGTGCACATTTACTCTTAAATTATGTAATAACTTTATAACTTCTAGCTATTCACTATTTCTGAGTGTAAAGTTACTGCAAAGTGTAGAATTACATGTCTTCACCCCTAAAACAGTGGGTGGAGCCTAATTTATAAGTGTAAAATGACTTCTTTTAACTTTTCACACGTGATCAGAGGGATGCGGAGGTCTCTGCAACCAGCATGGATATCTTCCTAAGGTAAAGTATAAGGACATTTTTTAAAGTTTATTAAACTTTAAAAAAATATTTAAAATACTTTTATATTACACAGTAATATAAATTCGTTGTATATATATATTCATTTTAAATGTTAAACAAAATAAATAAAATGCTACAGCACTAGTTAGTTAATTTCTTTAAATTGTTACATTTATTTGTTAAATTAAAAAGATTGTTAAAATATTAAATTAATATATATTTTACAAATTTGGAATAAATTAATTTGGTTTAAAAAAATTCTTAAATGGGGTTAGTTTAAGTTCTGCCTCCATTATTTTCTATGAGACAATTTTGCAGAACCAGTGGCTGGCCATGTGTATTGCTTAAATATCTTCAGGTCTGAGCTGGAATACATGTGCAAGTATTTTGTGTCCTCTGTTGCTCCAGTAACTTTAGAAGTGCAGTTTGTTAATAGGAATGGGCTTAATCTTTTTGTGGATGGGTTCAGAGCCCTTCCTAAACCCCTCCTTAGTCCTCCCTAAAGCCCTTGCATTTTTCTTTGAGTATTCCCCATTTTTCACCC
Source organism: Calotriton arnoldi (assembly GCA_963921515.1). Classification (NCBI taxonomy): domain Eukaryota; kingdom Metazoa; phylum Chordata; class Amphibia; order Caudata; family Salamandridae; genus Calotriton; species Calotriton arnoldi. The sequence goes on from CAWUFW010000061.1 coordinate 6,315,740, forward strand.
TCCCCATCGTCCCTTCCACGATTACTACTAAAACTAAGGATCTCTAGGTGGATCCCTCGCACAGAAAACGTAGGAGAAGCAAAGACCTCTGCATGAAGGTCAGTGAATACCATTTTGTATTATGTGAGAAGTACTATTGTAGTTTTACTAAACTTACTGCAAAATGCAGTTTGTGAATAAGCCCTATCGTGTTCCCATAGAACTTGTCCGAGCATTGTGGGTACAATTATTGTGTCTCTTTAAGTAAGTGTTGGCCCAGGCCCTTTTTGCAGGTTTATCGCCAAATGTTTTGCCTTCTGTCTTGCTTTTTCTTCAGAACACCTGAGCAAGACTTCAAAACACCAGGATACAATGCGAACACTCTTCAAAATAGGACTTTACACCCCTTTAGAATACCAAGATACAACATAAACAGAGCTCAACACTCATTTGCTAAGTAAAGGAAAATATTTATTGCAGCAAGTTCCCATATATGAAATAGCAATAATGCACATGTAAAATAAATGAAAGTCAAACCCTCCCTTTCCTCGTACAGTAAGAAGGGCTGGGCCAGTCCCCTTCCTAACAATTCCTCCATAAACTAGCATGATGACAATCTGAACAACTCGATCTCCAGGTTGCACTACTAAATCAGTGTCTCCACTGTTCAACAGTATCACTTTTATCTCTCCTTGGTAATCAGATTCTATTACCCTCTCCCAAAACTTGGATGCCTTCAAGGCAAGCCCAGAACGAGGGCCAATCAATCCAAAAGGCCCAGAGGGAATCTGAATTCCAACCCCGGTTTCAATTAAAACTATAACTCTGGGTTTCAGTCTGTGCATTTGTAAAGCATGTAAATCAAGACCTGCAGTCTCTGGGGTGTCCGATATGGAGCCAAGGCTCCGGGAGTTGTCTCCCAGTTGAAGATAGTTTTAGTGGTCACGTGAGGCTGAATCTGCAAAGCTGGTGTCAACATTTGCATTAATGGAGTTTCTGCATTTGTCAAAGGCCTGTTGTTCAAAATTAACAATGCATCATGCAAGTTATCTCTTCAACCTTTTAATGACTCATCTGACAATGCTTTCAGCATCCACTCTATGTTGTTCTGTGCACAATAATCCCAGATCAATTTGCCTTTGAAATGAGAAGCATCGTCACTGTGGATCTGCAATGGAATACCATAATACAAAACAAGTACATTCAAAATTTTCAAAGTATTCTGCTGTGTGGCACATTTACATGGAAAGGCTATCAAGTATCCAGAGTAAGTATCCACCATAGTACATGCATACTGATAACCCCGACTAATTGGCATTGGCTGAATGTAGTCGATCTGCCATATCTGTCCTGGCAGCTCTCCCCTACCTAGATGACCTCTCACCACCTGTGGGACTGATCTATGTTTTGTATGCTGACAAATGAGACATTGCATAATCACAGTTTTGATTAAATCTAGGGGAATATGCATCCCTTTATTCTCTGCCCACCTGTTAGTGGGTTCCTCTCCCAGGTGTCCAAATTTTTGGTGTGCCCATTTAGCCATTCCCACCAAATCAGAATCCTGTGTCGCCACTTCGGCCTCCAAAATTCTGGCTTTTTCATCTGCAAAGGAATTACAACACCGTTCTAATGAGTCTGTTGGGCAGTGGGCATCTACGTGATATACAGTAACTGTGCTTTGTGGTAACATTTCCCAGATATCTTGCCACAACTCCTTACCCCACTTCACAGGGGACTCCTGTATCTCAGGCACATCCTGTAACACCTCTGCATCTTCCACTGGGGCCTGTGCCACCTGCTCATGCAACACTGAAGTGCCTTTGGGACCTATCTTGTCTGCACTATCTCCACTTGATAATGGTGGCTTTCTGCACATGCCCTATTCCATGAGTCTTGGGGGAACTCATCACCCATTGCATTATAGGAATCTCAGGTCTCAAAATCACATTGTGCCCCAGGGTCAACTGCTCAGTGTCCACTAGGGTCCAATAACATGCAAGCAACTGCTTTTCAAATGGAATGTACCGCTTTCCAGCATCTGGTAACTTTTTTGTCCAAAATCCTAAAGGCACCCTCTTCTTTCCTTGCTTCTGCCACAAACTCCAATTAGCATACTGCCCTTGGACTGTCACGTTTAGTTCAACATCCCCCTCTCGTACTGGCCACAAATCCAAGGCACGCTGATTTGCCTCTTTTGCTGATTCAGATGCATTCTGTTGCTGCTCTTCCCACTCAGACTCATGTTTCTTTCGTGTAACCTTGTACAAAAGGGCCAAAATCTTCATCTTATTTCGCACTGATGTATTTAGCAATCCATTCATCAAATCATGAGGAACCTGTGAAAATTGTAACCTTCATTACATCCTCATTCATTCTCTGCATTGTGTCCCTTAGTGTAAACCAGGGCTTCTCAGTTGGCGGCCAATCTGACTCACTTGGGTATTTGTGTAAACACCCATCTGCCGCTAACTGCAGTAAAGTGGTCTGCGCATTTCCCTGAAAATTCCTAAACTCATCTTGCATAACAGTAAAATTGCTTAGTATACAATACTTCGCCACATCCCCATGATCTAAATGCACTCCCTGTGCCCCTAAATCAAACAAGCGCACCATCCATGCAATCAATGTTTCACTCTGCCTCTGTCGGAATCTGTCTACATGCACTGCTACTCTTTCAGCCACAAGCTGGTAAATTTCCAACTTGTCTTGCAATAATTTGCTCTGACAAGACAGCATTACAGAAGTATTCTTGGCTTCCATTAGTTGTTTTTCAATCACTTCACACTCCTTTCCTAACTGAATACATTTTTCATGCATTTACCTATAAGCATTTAAGAGGATCCAGCCTCTTCAACCCAATGTACAAAACTCTTTCCCTTTTTCAATTGCCACTTTTTGCAAGAAAATTAATACATCTTCTGGCTGCGTATCATACATACACGCACTCCAATTCTCACTCAACCCAGCACAATGCGACCACTCATGAGCAAGTTGACTATAAGGAACTAATTCTGATCCTGGTATGTCATTTGGTATCTGGGAACCTGCTTTATCCATTTTTGTTTTTCTGCCAAACATTCTGCCCCTTTCACTTAGAATCCTGCAAGTTATGCCAAAATGTCTTGCTTTCTCTTCAGAACACCTGAGCAAGACTTCAAAACACCAGGATACAACATGAATACTCTTCAAAATAGGACCCAACACCCCTTTAGAATACCAAGGTACAACATAAACAGAGCTCAACACTCATTTGCTAAGTGAAGGGAAATATTTATTGCAGCAAGTTCCCATTTATCAAATAACAATAATGCACATGTAAAATAATGCAAATAGTAAATGTATATACACAAGAATAAATGCATAGAAAGATAACTGCATGTACACAAGAATAAATGCATAGAAAGATAACTGTATGTACACAAGAATAAATGCATCGAAAGATAACTGCATGTACACAAGAATGAGTAATTAAAACTTGGAATACATCACCAGCTGTTTGTTTAGCATCCTCTCTGCCAGCATGACTGGGGAACCAATTGACAGTCTCAAGCAGGGAGATCTCCAACTGGGCACAATAGCTCTGGGCTGTGCGTCTCCTCCGCAGGAGAGTTCCTGTCAAAGCACCAAGAGGTCTCCTTCTTTATACTCTTACTAACACAGAGAGAGGCTTCTTAACGCCCCCCCTCCCTTCATCTGCACTGTAGGTGCTTGCTGCACTCTTTGCGTCAAGGTCACTCAATGGAGCTGGCCAAGCTCTGATGAGAGCTGAGGCAGTTTCTTCACTTTCTCATCCTTGGGCCTTGTACGCAGCCACCCTTGTCTGTTCTAGCAGCTTATATCTCTTGCTCGGTGAAGTGAGAAACATAAACATTTCTATGTGTGCCCAAGTAACCTGGGGCCTACCTGTGTTTGCAGTTGAAAGGCAGGGTCAGACAGACATAAGATGAAACCGTACTCACAAAATGTTGTTAAAGCAACATGGAGTCAATGGGCAACACATGATCTCACAATATATATAAATGCCTGTAGCATTACACTTTCTTCCTTCTATTTTTTCTGAACTGTTTGGATTGACTCAGACTCTGGGCACTGTACCACTGCTAATGAGTGCTAAAGTGCATATGCTCTGTTTAAATGGGATTGCTAATTGGCTATCCACGATTGGCATATTTGATTTACCAGTAAGTCCCTAGTAAAGTGCGCCGTGTGTGCCCAGGGCCTGTAAATCAAATGCTGCTTGTGGGTCTGCAGCACTGATTGATTGTGCCGCCTACATGATTAACCCTGCAAGCATGTCTCAGACCTGTCACTGCAGTGTCTGTGTGTGCAGTTGTGAACTGTCATGTCGGCCTGGCAAGTGCACCCTCTTGCCAGGCCCAAACCTTTCCATTTACTACATGTAAGGCACCCCTAAGGTAGTCCCAAGGTAGCCCCATGGGCAGGGTGCAGTGTATTTAAAAGGTAGAACATATTCTGGTGTGCTTTACAAGTACTGATAGTGAAATACTGCTAATTTCATTTTTCGCTATTGCAAGGACTATCTCTCCCATAGGTTATCATTGGGGCCGCCTCACCTCCCCTGTGCAGCAGTAAGGAACCAACGCCTCACCTCCCCTGTGGCAGTAAGGAACCAACGCCTCAGCTCTCCTGTGGCAGTAAGAAACCAATGACGCCCGACACCAGCGATGCCCCACCTCCCCGACACTGTGCAACGTTGTTGTTTTTATCACTGTAAAGGTACTGTTACTTTGGGGGTCCGTGTGACTCTGTGGCTGGCCTGCGTTCCTCGCAATCGGCGCTGTACTGTGGATTCGTACCCGTCACAACGTCAAGATAGCCCAGTTTGGAGCTTTTGTCTTCTAAGATCTACATTTTTGCAGTAATCTTTCTAAAAGTCATATCTCTTATTGTGTATGTTGGATTTTTGTCGTTTTGTTCTTGTTTTACTTAGATATATATTGGTTATTTTTCTAAACTGGTGTGGTGTGCGTTTGTAGTGTTTTCACTGTGTTACTGTGTGTTTTGGTACAAATGTTTTACTCATCAATTCTGAGATAAGCCTGACTGCTCCTGCCAAGCTACCAAGGGAGTGAGCAGGGGTTATCTTAGCTGTATAATCCCCTTACTCTGACTAGAATAAGGGTCCCTACTTGGACAGGGTACAAGCCACTGCCAACTAGAGACCTCCCATTTCTAACAATACGCATGTACTCTGTCACTGTTATCTTGATAAACAAACCGAGAAATGAGGTTGGTGTTATTTGTGCTGACCGAGGCTGCCAACACTTTAATCATAGTCGTGATTTTTTGCTGAGAAATATGCAGAACCTTTTGTTTACTTTTCTGATTTCATGCTTGCATAAAGGAATGGTGCAGTAAAAACTTGTTTTCTAGCTCCACAAAGAAAACCAAGTTGCATGCCACCTCAGACTGTTGTATTCCTCTTAGGGTGTCCATACACGTGCTTTCCTGTATCATGTCATTATATAGGCACAATTCGCCCTGCCCTTATATAGGCCTAAAATCCCAGTCCTTATTTAGGCATTAAACCGTGCACTCCAAATACAGGCATGGTCTCCGACATCCGTCCACCCTAACATCACAACGAGTTCTTGAAGAACAGACCCTTAGGCTGCGGGAGTTTCCCTAGCACAGGACTATTGATTTCTTCAAGGACTCATATATTATGCATGAACCATTATACCTTAGGGGTTCATTCATGACGTCTTCCTCTGTCTGACTCACGTCAATGCTAACATTCTGAGGTACCTCTCAGGTATAAATATACCTTCCCTAGCCCCTGTAAATCAGAGGAGACTTCGACTTCAGAGGAGCCCGTTTCCCGGCCTGACGCACTGAGAAGACGCTGTCATCCCTGCACGCAGAGAGTCCAGCTTCCAGTGATCTAACTTCCCTCGCGGGGTGTTGGAGTTCGAATCTGGCAAGAGATTCCCACCTCTCTCATTCTAAAGGTATGGAGCTGACTAGAACCTAGAGGGACTCTTGGCATACTTGGCATACTAGGCTCAACATACTCTTAGTATACTATAGTAAGGAATACTTCACCTACTTCATACCTCTCCCTACACCAAGGTTAGGTTAGGTACATTGGGGTAGAATTAACTTAGAACCGCATCGTATGAGTACTCGCATTTTTAGTCTATGTTATTTATGTAAATGAATATCTGCTAAAGATCATGCTAGCGCAGTATTATTTATTTCTACTGCTTACGCTGTACATTATTTATCGTGCATACTGTCTTGTGATCGTAACAGCACATTTAACTTACACCAGAAACAAGACTGTTCAATAAATCTTTTATTGAAATGCCCGTCTATTCTTTCTGTGTAACTTTGAGGAAAACTAAGTATGCACGATTGAGCTGAGTGAAATAGTTATCTATTGTTTCCACGACTCTGGGACACGTTCTGATTCTAAAGGGAAACAAAGTTGTCATGTTTTGCGGCTGCCAGAAACTACTCCCTTCTTGTTTGACAAGGAGTTTCTAGTGGCCTCTGAGCTAGCTGGCACAAGTAATTAAGTTTAATATACTCGATAGGGACATACTGACCTTAGTCCTATGTCAAACCTATAGGGGATATTATTCCAATGCGCAGAGCCTATTAGGGAAATAGGAGCTACACTACATGGCGCCCAACGTTTGGTAAGGCAGTAATTTAACGCTAGATACTGAGTAACTCAGCCGTGCTTTTTCTCTCAGAGACCCCTACCCATATACTCCAAAAGACGTCTGGAGTGGGCAGGGTTAAGTATCCGCCACGGCTACATAGGGAAGCACCCTATATGTCAGCTGTTTGGTTTGATCAACGTTGAAGGATACACTGTTCCAAAATATTGTGCACCTTATCTTTGTCTCCTTGAAACTTGTTCTACATTTTTCAAAAATAACAAAATGTCCTTAGACGGTGACGAAGCCACCAGAAACGGTGGAGCTGCGGCTGACCCAGCCCAAGCAGCAGTTTTTAACATTACAGGTTTAAATGAAACCGAGGAGGGTGTTATAGACATCCATCCTAACCTAAGAAGAGCCATCACTTTAAAACTTATAAAACATGGCCTACCACCAAGAGGCGGTAGAGCAGTTTTTGTGATAGAGGCACACGAATCCTTTCAGACAGAGGTATTCTATTCATGGGTAATTTTTCCTGAATCCAATCAAGTAACCAAAATGTTTCACTTCTACAAAGAAGATGATCCACCAGAGGAATACATTCCTTTCGAGGATATAGAAATTCCATTAACATACCAGGAGCATCAGCTCTGGTTTAAAGGCGCCCTAAAACATCACAGAAATATTACCAGGCTCGGTCCACTAGGTAGACCAAGAGCAACATGGCCGATTCTAGCCGGCTACACACCTCATCCTGAACTTGATATAATGTCAGATGAGGAACTACTTACTCAACTTACAGAGTTAATAAAAATATACAGACAATTGGTCCAATATGTCATGCGGACTTTCACAGTCCAACCACCATTGACACTTCCAAATCAAACTCCTCAACAGGGGAATACACTAAAAATTACACCACAGACTCTATACGCAGTCATGGGTAAAATGCCCACAAAACGTGAGCAGGTTCCATTTTGGATAGCTCAAAAATTACTCAAATCGAAGCAGTATTTCCAAATACTAGCCCGTATGAGAAACACAGAATACTAACAATCAGTTTACCGATGGGGATCACACCACAACTGGAAGACTGCACCACTTGGGGCTCAGACTTTGCTGCCATCTATACTAAAACACATGGCATTCCGTCAATTGCGGTAATACCAGATGTCCTGAAACAAATTCAAAACGAATACGGGGCAGAGCCTGCTCTAAATTTAGGTATGAAATTACTGAAAAATTTCGACCAGGTCTCAACAATAATATTATCTAATATTAAAGGGGAGGCAGCAGCAGTGGCGATCCGCCAAAAATTAAGGGAATAAGATGTTACAGAACATCAAACTGAGCTACCCAGAATAATAGAACAATCTTATGCAGAATTAGGCAGAGATAGTTTGGGTGGAAGACCAGTGAAGCCAAAACCATCTGAAAGTCCTGAGAAGGACTCTATTAAACAAACTCCTACATCTTCTAAAAAGAAGTGGGAGACTAACAAACAAAATTCAAACGAGAAACGTTCTCAATCCCGAGGTAGGTCTCCTCAAAAGGAGCCCTCCGAAAGGAGGTATAACCTCAGGGATAGGGATAATTTGAAAAAACCTGACAGGTATCAAGATAATGATACACGTTCCTCTCGTCCCTTTCAGATCTCATCACAGACTTCGGAAACAAGAGGACGGTCAGAACATAGAGAAGAACGCGTGAAATCGAAAGACGACAAACACGCTCCAAAAAATAAAACAAAACCTCAATTCTCCAAAAAGAAAGTAGCGGGTCTGAAGATCAGACATGCCGAGAATACTGAGAACACAACTCAAGAACGGAGAATGGGCTCAGACAATGCTGGACAGTGCAGCAGAAGTCACAATAGCTCGCCAGAACCTGAAGGAACTTCTGGAGATAGTGGACTTGAATGAGTACATTACAGTTGAGACTGTAGACACCAGGGTTAGTACTCCACAAAAGTTATATGAAATAACACTCCGGATGGAGGGAGACATACCTAGAAAGGTGAAAGCACTTTTTTGGGAAAGACTATCAAGGGGCTATGACATACTTCTAGCAGAAAAAGACTGGCCACCACAATTTGTCAGGGAGTGCCACACGGCGAGGACATTATTATGCCTGCCTTCTCCAACCATATTCCAATTCACCTAAAATATACATATGCCAGGAAATGGGCAGTAGCCCAGGCCCCAGCATTATATAAAAATCATGTAGGATGGGATGAGGACTCCCCTCACCATAAAATAAATCTGAAACATGAACCAACTGCACAAAGGCAGTATCCAATAAAGCAAGAAGCTAAAAAACAGGTCAGGGAGATCTTAGATCAACTTTAATACCAAGGGGTGATTGAAACATGCACCTCCTCAATGAACAATCCTTTGTTTCCTGTCTCCAAACCAGACAATACATATCGTCTAGTTTTGGATTACAGACACCTAAACACAAGGGTTCAAGAACAGCCCAGGTTTATTTTCAGCGAGGGTAACGGAGTTACTACAAATTTATGACAATGAGGCATTGTCCTATGTCGATGACATCTATCTGACCGACGATGACCTGGAAAAACACTTGAACAGGGTGAGCACCATTATATTGGGATTCGCCTCTGAGGGCTACAAGTTCAACTTTAAAAGTCCCGAATTGCCCATCTCAATGTCCTATTTCTAGGATATGAGCTTTCAAGTGAAGGCAAGAGCTTGGCAGCTAACTTTCTAGAGAAATGTGCGCTGCTCCAACCTCCAAAAACGCTAAAAAACTTACAATCCATCCTGGGTTTCCTAAATTTTGGAAGAACATACATTCTAAATTACGCAGAAAGGGTTAAACCTCTCTACGCATTAATCAAACCTGATTTTTCAATCAAAAACTGGACACAGGAACACACAGAAATTTTGCGTTCACTCCAGGCTAACATGTTAGCAACAAATAACTTACAAACACGCATAAGTCAACGCAATTTGGTGATCCGAATAATTTCGGGTCAATTCGGATTCACCTACTTAACATTCAATGAGGGTGAAAAAATACCAATCGCATACAAATCGCACTTGTACACACAAGCGGAAATGCGCTTCAGTTCAACTGAAAAAATTCTGACAGCAGTTCAAACCGCTGTAGCAAAAGAAAGAGCCTTAGCCCAAGGGAAACGCATTATTGTCGTAACCCCAGTACCAGCTTTAGAAGCGGTCACAAAAGCGAGCATTCTAAATGCTAAAGCATTACATCCAAGATGGATACAGTGGGTTAATTCTCTTGCTGCAACAGATGTTGAATATGTTTTTGATCCCGATTTAAAAACACAAGCATTCCTGCAATATGAACAAGAATGTCCTCTGCCCACTGAGATTCTGCCTCTCGATCAGTACGAATTCATAATTTACACTGACGGATCCGCACAACCCGCAACAGGGAGTAAGCAAGCTTACAGTGCAGCATGTGCAATCGTTAAAGGTCGCATGCGAGATGGCATCTTCAGACCTATGGTCACAAAAACTCAATCTCTAGGAGATTGTACAGCTCAGCGAGCTGAACTACAAGCATTCAAATTGGCACTTGAAAGTACAGATCGAGAATTCCCCACACTGATAGTGTGCGATTCCTTTTACTGTGTTCAGTCGTATAATGAATATATACAAAACTGGCTTGAAAATGGTTTCAAAGATGCGAAAGGTGGCACAATAAAGCACAAAATGCTTTGGGAACAAGTAGTTCAGTTGAAAAATGAACTACCAAAGGCTCACGTGATCCACACACTGAGTCATCAACGTGATGGCGTTCACGTTGCAGGGAATTCATTGGCTGACGAAGCCGCAAAGGGGGCTGTTCAGATGGCTTCTGTAGCTGCGATCACTCGTTCAAAAACAAAAATAGACGGTGAGATAATGTTGGCTGTCAATGTTTCAAGCAAGGGCAGCAGTGCAGCATTACCAAAAAGGTTTCCACTCAAGTACTCTTATGTAATTGATGCGAACAACGTTCCTTTGCTCGAATCCCTGGAGTGGGGGATAGGGTAATTCCAAACACGGAACGTAGAGCAGCCTTGATTTATGAAACACATTTGGGGGAGGGTCTGTCACATCAAGGGATCTCTAAAACAATTTTGACGTTAAAAGAGATGTACTGGTGGCCTGGAATGAATACAGAAATTCACATATTCATCAACAACTGCTTAGACTGTAAATTACAGCGAGAGAGCCACCAGACACCATGCTGCGAATGCGGCAAAACAGTACAGACACCATTGTTAGACAGCATTAGACTATCTACGCGCCTGCATCCTACTGGACAAGTGCAATCCCACAAAAAGTGAATCAAGGTTCCTATGGATATGGCCTCAGCGCTCGGCTGACGCTCGAACTGTTATAAAAGATTTGCGAGTCTTTATCGGCACATACGCAATAGGCACGCTACATTCTGACCAGGGCCCTGCGTTTAGCTCTCGGGCTTACAAAGAAGCCATGGCCTATCTGGGCGTTGCATTGCGGTACTCCTCTCCATTCCATCCTGAGGGAAATTCGGTTGTGGAAAGGAAAAACAGGGACATAAAGCAGTCTATAACAGCAAGGGTATTAGGTTCGGGTGATGGGTGGGTCAAACATCTCAATGGGGTCCAGCGCTCATTAAACAATCTGCCAAGAAGTTCTCTAGGGGGGGGTCACTCCATATGAGGTCCTATTTGGGACAAGAATGTGGGTACCAGATCTCGATAACGTAGGCACAGTGGTGGAAAATAAAACATTTGATATCAAAGATCGTTTGGCTGTTTTACAGGAACTGAATGAGTTAAGAACGAAACAAAGCAACGTATTGCTGCAGCCAACCACCACTGGGGAAAAACCGGCGGTCCCAGCAAGGCCTGTCTGGATTCCAAAAGTTGGGGATCTAGTCAGAGAAAAAATTGCAGACAAGAAGGAATTTGGACCTTCTTACAGACAACCAGTACCTGTCCTAGCAGTTCAAAGAACAAGAACAGTACTTCTGCCGCCCCTCGCTGGAAGAAAGGAGAAAAGATTTGTGTCCATCGACCTCATCAAACCACAGTATGTGGCCAATACTAAATAGTAGGCCTCGTGGACTCTGACCTAGTAGCAGACGCCCTCCTCTCGCTACTATCCAAGAGGTTCAGACTGAAAGACTGATAACCATCGAGAATTCAGCTGTAACAGATGAAGGACTAAGCAACAATGCAATGGAACTCATCCCTCTTGAAAATCAAGTAACAGTTCGTCCAAATACACCTGTCTACACCAATGTAGCAGGTGATGAACTGGTTCCAGCGATTTCTACAAATCCTGATGCAATTCCAACAATTGATAGAACTGCTTCTGGCTATTTCATTAACTTTGATACGTTCTCGGAAGATCCAAGCGAACCTGAAACGACGCCAGCATCCTTGAAATTCAAGCAGCAATGACAAGACTTTCTTCACTTTATGAAAAAGACTTATCTGGTTTCACCATGGATTGAGCTCTGGATCATATCTGGACTTTTTGGTTTCCTGCTTTGGCTAGCTTTGGTTACAACTGTGAGCGTGCTTATAAGTGGCAGATACATCCATGTGAATACTGAAGGAAAAGACGTGAACGTACTTTTGAAACCTCATAAATCTTCCCATCGTGAAGCAAGAGACTTGTCATCAGTGAACAACACAGCCGTTCCTATACAGGATGGTATAGTGTGGGACAAAACAGATTTTGATATCTTTGGCCCGACGGAACAATTGAACATTCCACATTTGTTTAAAATTTCACTAAGTGATCTAATTTCGTCCAGTACTTATTCTGATGATTGGGACTTTGAGACTGTTAACAACATAATGTTTGACCTAGAAAAATCTGCTGCATTTTCTAAAAATGAATATTTAGAGGGTTCATCAGACTATGAACAAATGTATTGTTATAACCACTATGGTCATCATTATTTGCATAAATCTGCATACCCAAGAAATGTGTTTATGTTTAACCAATGGGAGCATTGTCCTACACCACCACAAGGTAGTTCAAAAACATTTGCGAACAAGTTTCCATATTTTTCAGGTTACAATACATCTGATCCAGAAACGTTTTACTATAAAAATGTTACCAAAACAGGACTGAAAATTATGTTAACTAATACAAAACAGATTTACTCTGCAGCATTTATTGCCCAACTGTCTAGACAGGGTTTCGACTTATGGAAAGACACAATAGACACAAAAACTGTCTGGGGTACTAAAGATTGGCAAGTGCAGGGAATAGAAGCTTTATTTAGAGCCTGTATTATCCCTGAACAAATAATGTTTTTGAATGAAACTGTCCAACAAACATCTTGTCTTAGCCAAGATCAAAGAGATGAAAACACCTTCTGTACCAACACCTGCCAGTGATAATAATACACAGGCAGTGGTGACAGTTGACCAAATACTACAACTCAACAGATCTAATCCTGATTGGAGAAAATGGTTGATCTGGCCCACAGACACGAACAACTGTCAGGAAAGATTCGTGAATACAACTCAGGGCTTTACTATTCATAGGCCAGACCCAAGATACGTCCAAAGACAGCATCCGGGGGTAGTAACAACATACAGTGTAGGAAAATTATGCCTCGATTGGCTTCAGAAATCTACACTACAGGATGTGAAACAACACTTATCCTTACTTAAGGACGACGCAGACCTTAGGGACTTCTTGCTTGGACCAAGAAGACCGCGTCAAAAACGTTTCATATATGCCGGCATTTATGCTGCCTATAATGAAGCATGGAAAGTGTCACAGATGGAGGCCGCAGAACGAATACGTGAACTTGATCGTATTAATTTAGAGAAAACGCTCTCTGTGGTCGACAATGGGTTAACAACTTTGTCCTCCAGAATATATTCATTGGACAACATTGTATCCTCTGCTATCTACATACTAGAACAAGATTTGGCGATGTTACAACAAGGCCAATCTCAATTACGTTCTATTGTGTTATTAAGCTGGACGCTGCAATCTTTGCGTGCGGGCTATGTGCCTTGGCGTTTCATCAACACGTCGGCTCTGTTTGCAGAATACAATCTAACTGATAAACAGATCGAACTGGCACAAAGAGGAGCAAAGTATACAGTGCTGAGCAGTGAAAAACTGGAAAAGTTACCATTCACAGTGGCAGAAAAACCAGCTACAGAATGGCTCATTCATGGCAAAATAACATTACCTGTGACTACTTTTCAGTTTCAGTATTGCCTCAGACAAATGCAAGCAGGCAAATATGAAAGGTTGGGTAAGGAATACATTAAGACATCTTGGGATTTACCGTATACATATAGATGTTGGAGTGGGGATCGTGAAGTGTTTTTGAGCGGTACACACTGTAAACGTGCACTGAGCGGTTCACTTATATGTCAGGACATTTCTTTACACGGGGCTTGTAATGGTTCGGTGGCAAATTTGTCTTGCCATCAGCAGGGTACACCAGCTGCTGTGATTAATCCAACGTTTGGACAACTTTCTAATGGGAGTTACCTCATGTTGAATGATCAGAGTTGCTGCGGCATGTTGCCAGGCATCCCATATCTAGTAACGGTCAACTCCAGGGTCACTTGCTGTATGCAAGTATTATTTGCCCCAATAAACACAGTCAGGGAGTCGCCTCTATGGCCTTCGCTGAACGTCTCTTTTATAAGATTTGATACTTTGAGCAGAATGAAAGCCATGCTTTTACAGCAAACAGTGCCTTTGACCTCGGCCAAAGAAACCTATGATCTACAAATAGCAAGGACTTCGGCTGAGATACAGACTTAAGAGCATCTGCTCCGGTCTGTTAGCACCTTTCCAGGGAATACTCGGAATCATCCCGAACTTTGCACATTCGGTGTTTGGTGGCATACCATTAATTCTAGCACTTGTTGCCGGAATTCTATTTCTCTTCCTGCTATTGCGCTATGGCCAGCCTATTCGCAGACATCACTCCGAGCGAAATGGAGAAAGCTCTCCTTGAACGAAAGTGCCGTGAGCGAATAGTACAGCTGTTGGGCATGACTCGTCTACGGGACCTGAATACCACGTGGTTCCTGTCATTCAGACCAATCTGGCAAGATTGCATCTTACCTGTTCTACGATGCCTGCTATGCGGTGAAGAATGCGTGTTGGACACCTGTCTGACATTTCCATCAGCAACGCCAACGGATGTCGATACTCTGCTGGTCCCGATAACGGCCCATGCTCTGTGTTGTCCCTAGAGGCTACCAATCCTGATGTCAGCATTCATTGAGATCTCACAGACGCTTCCGGCTGCTGCTGAGGTACGAGAAAGATCTACAGGCACACAGGTAACAACGGATGCGAACATTGCTGCGGCAACCTATGCTGAAAGCGATGCTTCAAATCTCTATGCAATTAACCTACTACACGAGGTGTTCCAACTGACACCAACTTCAGTGGACGATATTTTGTCTACAGAAATAGATGATCTCATGTTTACACCAGACCCGTAAACTGACTCTGATTCAGCATACAGTGTTCCAGAGATGCAGTAACAATTTGGCCTTCATAGTTCAAAAAACTTGGAACTCTTACAAAATTGAACTTTTTCCCATTTTTTCGAACTAAAATGGCACTTCAATCTGCTTAAAGTAGAACTAGCCTTATAGTACAGACTTCGCGGTACTTCCACGGACACTTAGTCATCTTGTGTGTCTAAATCAGTTCATTAATTTTCATGACATGAAATGACTTTGATTTTGAAAAACTTATCGGACATTTTTCTGTCACATGTAAATATTACTGCTTATTTCATTCAAATTGCATTTAATTTCGAACTTTATGCCTGAAATGAAAAGCATTGCTTAATATGTACAGTACCTTTTGCATTTTACTATGTTTTTTAAAGCTTTTTAAGAAATATTTTTTAATATGCGGTACTCCATTTAATGTTTGGCATTTTAAATGTTTAGCATTTTAGTATAGGAGTGGGTGTTGTATTCCTCTTAGGGTGTCCATACACGGGCTTTCCTGTATCATGTCCTTATATAGGCACAATTCGCCCTGCCCTTATATAGGCATAAAATCCCAGTCCTTATTTAGGCATTAAACCGGGCACTACAAATACAGGCATGGTCTCCGACATCCGTCCACCCTAACGTCACAACGAGTTCTTGAAGTACAGACCCTTAGGCTGCAGGAGTTTCCCTAGCACAGGACTATTGATTTCTTCAAGGACTCATATATTATGCATGAACCATTATACCTTAGGGGTTCATTCATGACGTCTTCCTCTGTCCGACTCACGTCAATGCTAACATTCTGAGGTACCTCTCAGGTATAAATATACCTTCCCTAGCCCCTGTAAATCAGAGGAGACCTCGACTTCAGAGGAGCCCGTTTCCCGGCCTGACGCACTGAGAAGACGCTGTCATCCCTGCACGCAGAGAGTCCAGCTTCCAGTGATCTAACTTCCCTCGCGGGGTGTTGGAGTTCGAATCTGGCAAGAGATTCCCACCTCTCTCATTCTAAAGGTATGGAGCTGACTAGAACCTAGAGGGACTCTTGGCATACTTGGCATACTAGGCTCAACATACTCTTAGTATACTATAGTAAGGAATACTTCACCTACTTCATACCTCTCCCTACGCCTAGGTTAGGTTAGGTACATTGGGGTAGAATTAACTTAGAACCGCATCGTATGAGTACTCGCATTTTTAGTCTATGTTATTTATGTAAATGAATATCTGCTAAAGATCATGCTGGCGCAGTATTATTTATTTCTACTGCTTACGCTGTACATTATTTATCTTGCATACTGTCTTGTGATCGTAACAGCACATTTAACTTACACCAGAAACAAGACTGTTCAATAAATCTTTTATTGAAACGCCCATCTATTCTTTCTGTGTAACTTTGAGGAAAACTAAGTATGCACGATTGAGCTGAGTGAAATAGTTATCTATTGTTTCCACGACTCTGGGACACGTTCTGATTCTAAAGGGAAACAAAGTTGTCATGTTTTGCGGCTGCCAGAAACTACTCCCTTCTTGTTTGACAAGGAGTTTCTAGTGGCCTCTGAGCTAGCTGGCACAAGTAATTAAGTTTAATATACTCGATAGGGACATACTGACCTTAGTCCTATGTCAAACCTATAGGGGATATTATTCCAATGCGCAGAGCCTATTAGGGAAATAGGAGCTACACTACATGGCGCCCAACGTTTGGTAAGGCGGTAATTTAATGCTAGATACTGAGTAACTCAGCCGTGCTTTTTCTCTCAGAGACCCCTACCCATATACTCCAAAAGACGTCTGGAGTGGGCAGGGTTAAGTATCCGCCACGGCTACATAGGGAAGCACCCTATATGTCAGCTGTTTGGTTTGATCAACGTTGAAGGATACACTGTTCCAAAATATTGTGCACCTTATCTTTGTCTCCTTGAAACTTGTTCTACATTTTTCAAAAATAACAAAATGTCCTTAAACGGTGACGAAGCCACCAGAAACGGTGGAGTTGCGGCTGACCCAGCCCAAGCAGCAGTTTTTAACATTACAGGTTTAAATGAAACCGAGGAGGGTGTTATAGACATCCATCCTAACCTAAGAAGAGCCATCACTTTAAAACTTATAAAACATGGCCTACCACCAAGAGGCGGTAGAGCAGTTTTTGTGATAGAGGCACACGAATCCTTCCAGACAGAGGTATTCTATTCATGGGTAATATTTCCTGAATCCAATCAAGTAACCAAAATGTTTCACTTCTACAAAGAAGATGATCCACCAGAGGAATACATTCCTTTCGAGGATATAGAAATTCCATTAACATACCAGGAGCATCAGCTCTGGTTTAAAGGCGCCCTAAAACATCACAGAAACATTACCAGGCTCGGTCCACTAGGTAGACCAGGAGCAACATGGCCAATTCTAGCCGGCTACACACCTCATCCTGAACTTGATATAATGTCAGATGAGGAACTACTTACTCAACTTACAGAGTTAATAAAAATATACAGACAATTGGTCCAATATGTCATTCGGGCTTTCACAGTCCAACCACCATTGACACTTCCAAATCAAACTCCTCAACAGGGGAATACACTAAAAATTACACCACAGACTCTATACGCAGTCATGGGTAAAATGCCACAAAACGTGAGCAGGTTCCATTCAAAAAATTACTCAATTCGAAGCAGTATTTCCAAATACTAGCCCGTATGAGAAACACAGAATACTAACAATCAGTTTACCGATGGGGATCACACCACAACTGGAAGACTGCACCACTTGGGGCTCAGTCTTTGCTGCCATCTATACTAAAACACATGGCATTCCGTCAATTGCGGTAATACCAGATGTCCTGAAACAAATTCAAAACGAATACAAGGCAGAGACTGCTCTAAATTTAGGTATGAAATTACTGAAAAATTTCGACCAGGTCTCTATTATCTAATATTAAAGGGGAGGCAGCAGCAGTGGCGATCCGCCAAAAATTAAGGGAATAAGATGTTACAGAACATCAAACTGAGCTACCCAGAATAATAGAACAATCTTATGCAGAATTAGGCAGAGATAGTTTGGGTGGAAGACCAGTGAAGCCAAAACTATCTTAAAGTCCTGAGAAGGACTCTATTAAACAAACTCCTACATCTTCTAAAAAGAAGTGGGAGACTAACAAAAAAAATTCAAACGAGAAACGTTCTCAATCCCGAGGTAGGTCTCCTCAAAAGGAGCCCTCCGAAAGGAGGTATAACCTCAGGAATAGGGATAATTTGAAAAAACCTGACAGGTATCAAGATAATGATACACGTTCCTCTCGTCCCTTTCAGATCTCATCACAGACTTCGGAAACAAGAGGACGGTCAGAACATAGAGAAGAACGCGTGAAATCGAAAGACGACAAACACGCTCCAAAAAATAAAACAAAACCTCAATTCTCCAAAAAGAAAGTAGCGGGTCTGAAGATCAGACATGCCGAGAATACTGAGAACACAACTCAAGAACGGAGAATGGGCTCAGACAATGCTGGACAGTGCAGCAGAAGTCACAATAGCTCGCCAGAACCTGAAGGAACTTCTGGAGATAGTGGACTTGAATGAGTACATTACAGTTGAGACTGTAGACACCAGGGTTAGTACTCCACAAAAGTTATATGAAATAAAACTCCGGATGGAGGGAGACATACCTAGAAAGGTGAAAGCACTTTTTTGGGAAAGACTATCAAGGGGCTATGACATACTTCTAGCAGAAAAAGACTGGCCACCACAATTTGTCAGGGAGTGCCCACACGGCGAGGACATTATTATGCCTGCCTTCTCCAACCATATTCCAATTCACCTAAAATATACATATGCCAGGAAATGGGCAGTAGCCCAGGCCCCAGCATTATATAAAAATCATGTAGGATGGGATGAGGACTCCCCTCACCATAAAATACATCTGAAACATGAACCAACTGCACAAAGGCAGAATCCAATAAAGCAAGAAGCTAAAAAACAGGTCAGGGAGATCTTAGATCAACTTTAATACCAAGGGGTGATTGAAACATGCACCTCCTCAATGAACAATCCTTTGTTTCCTGTCTCCAAACCAGACAATACATATCGTCTAGTTTTGGATTACAGACACCTAAACACAAGGGTTCAAGAACAGCCCAGGTTTATTTTCAGCGAGGGTAACGGAGTTACTACAAATTTATGACAATGAGGCATTGTCCTATGTCGATGACATCTATCTGACCGACGATGACCTGGAAAAACACTTGAACAGGGTGAGCACCATTATATTGGGATTCGCCTCTGAGGGCTACAAGTTCAACTTTAAAAAGTCCCGAATTGCCCATCTCAATGTCCTATTTCTAGGATATGAGCTTTCAAGTGAAGGCAAGAGCTTGGCAGCTAACTTTCTAGAGAAATGTGCGCTGCTCCAACCTCCAAAAACGCTAAAAAACTTACAATCCATCCTGGGCTTCCTAAATTTTGGAAGAACATACATTCTAAATTACGCAGAAAGGGTTAAACCTCTCTACGCATTAATCAAACCTGATTTTTCAATCAAGAACTGGACACAGGAACACACACAAATTTTGCGTTCACTCCAGGCTAACATGTTAGCAACAAATCACTTACAAACACGCGTAAGTCAACGCAATTTGGTGATCCGAATAATTTCGGGTCAATGCGGATTCACCTACTTAACATTCAATGAGGGTGAAAAAATACCAATCGCATACAAATCGCACTTGTACACACAAGCGGAAATGCGCTTCAGTTCAACTGAAAAAATTCTGACAGCAGTTCAAACCGCTGTAGCAAAAGAAAGAGCCTTAGCCCAAGGGAAACGCATTTTTGTCGTAACCCCAGTACCAGCTTTAGAAGCGGTCCCAAAAGCGAGCATTCCAAATGCTAAAGCATTACATCCAAGATGGATACAGTGGGTTAATTCTCTTGCTGCAACAGATGTTGAATATGTTTTTGATCCCGATTTAAAAACACAAGCATTCCTGCAATATGAACAAGAATGTCCTCTGCCCACTGAGATTCTGCCTCTCGATCAGTACGAATTCATAATTTACACTGACGGATCCGCACAACCCGCAACAGGGAGTAAGCAAGCTTACAGTGCAGCATGTGCAATCGTTAAAGGTCGCATGCGAGATGGCATCTTCAGACCTATGGTCACAAAAACTCAATCTCTAGAAGATTGTACAGCTCAGCGAGCTGAACTACAAGCATTCAAATTGGCACTTGAAAGTACAGATCGAGAATTCCCCACACTGATAGTGTGCGATTCCTTTTACTGTGTTCAGTCGTATAATGAATATATACAAAACTGGCTTGAAAATGGTTTCAAAGATGCGAAAGGTGGCACAATAAAGCACAAAATGCTTTGGGAACAAGTAGTTCAGTTGAAAAACGAACTACCAAAGGCTCACGTGACCCACACACTGAGTCATCAACGTGATGGCGTTCACGTTGCAGGGAATTGATTGGCTGACGAAGCCGCAAGGGGGCTGTTCAGACGGCTTCCGTAGCTGCGATCACTCGTTCAAAAACAAAAATAGACGGTGAGATAATGTTGGCTGTCAATGCTTCAAGCAAGGGCAGCAGTGCAGCATTACCAAAAAGTTTCCACTCAAGTACTCTTATGTAATTGATGCGAACAACGTTCCTTTTGCTCGAATCCCTGGAGTGGGGGATAGGGTAATTCCAAACACGGAACGTAGAGCAGCCTTGATTTATGAAACACATTTCGGGGAGGGTCTGTCACATCAAGGGATCTCTAAAACAATTTTGATGTTAAAAGAGATGTACTGGTGGCCTGGAATGAATACAGAAATTCACATATTCATCAACAACTGCTTAGACTGTAAATTACAGCGAGAGAGCCACCAGACACCATGCTGCGAATGCGGCAAAACAGTACAGACACCATTGTTAGACAGCATTAGACTATCTACGCCCCTGCATCCTACTGGACAAGTGCAATCCCACAAAAAGTGAATCAAGGTTCCTATGGATATGGCCTCAGCGCTCGGCTGACGCTCGAACTGTTATAAAAGATTTGCGAGTCTTTATCGGCACATACGCAATAGGCACGCTACATTCTGACCAGGGCCCTGCGTTTAGCTCTCGGGCTTACAAAGAAGCCAAGGCCTATCTGGTCGTTGCATTGCGGTACTCCTCTCCATTCCATCCTGAGGGAAATTCGGTTGTGGAAAGGAAAAACCGGGACATAAAGCAGTCTATAACAGCAAGGGTATTAGGTTCGGGTGATGGGTGGGTCAAACATCTCAATGGGGTCCAGCGCTCATTAAACAATCTGCCAAGAAGTTCTCTAGGGGGGGTCACTCCATATGAGGTCCTATTTGGGACAAGAATGTGGGTACCAGATCTCGATAACGTAGGCACAGTGGTGGAAAATAAAACATTTGATATCAAAGATCGTTTGGCTGTTTTACAGGAACTGAATGAGTTAAGAACGAAACAAAGCAACGTATTGCTGGAGCCAACCACCACTGGGGAAAAACCGGCGGTCCCAGCAAGGCCTGTCTGGATTCCAAAAGTTGGGGATCTAGTCAGAGAAAAAATTGCGGACAAGAAGGAATTTGGACCTTCTTACAGACAACCAGTACCTGTCCTAGCAGTTCCAAGAACAGTACTTCTGCCGCCCCTTGCTGGAAGAAAGGAGAAAAGATTTGTGTCCATCGACCTCATCAAACCACAGTATGTGGCCAATACTAAATAGTAGGCCTCGTGGACTCCGACCTAGTAGCAGACGCCCTCCTCTCGCTACTATCCAAGAGGTTCAGACTGAAAGACTGATAACCATCGAGAATTCAGCTGTAACAGATGAAGGACTAAGCAACAATGAAATGGAACTCATCCCTCTTGAAAATCAAGTAACAGTTCGTCCAAATACACCTGTCTACACCAATGTAGCAGGTGATGAACTGGTTCCAGCGATTTCTACAAATCCTGATGCAATTCCAACAATTGATAGAACTGCTTCTGGCTATTTCATTAACTTTGATACGTTCTCGGAAGATCCAAGCGAACCTGAAACGACGCCAGCATCCTTGAAATTCAAGCAGCAATGACAAGACTTTCTTCACTTTATGAAAAAGACTTATCTGGTTTCACCATGGATTGAGCTCTGGATCATATCTGGACTTTTTGGTTTCCTGCTTTGGCTAGCTTTGGTTACAACTGTGAGCGTGCTTATAAGTGGCAGATACATCCATGTGAATACTGAAGGAAAAGACGTGAACGTACTTTTGAAACCTCATAAATCTTCCCATCGTGAAGCAAGAGACTTGTCATCAGTGAACATCACAGCCGTTCCTATACAGGATGGTATAGTGTGGGACAAAACAGATTTTGATATCTTTGGCCCGACGGAACAATTGAACATTCCACATTTGTTTAAAATTTCACTAAGTGATCTAATTTCGTCCAGTACTTATTCTGATGATTGGGACTTTGAGACTGTTAACGACATAATGTTTGACCTAGAAAAATCTGCTGCATTTTCTAAAAATGAATATTTAGAGGGTTCATCAGACCATGAACAAATGTATTGTTATAACCACTATGGTCATCATTATTTGCATAAATCTGCATACCCAAGAAATGTGTTTATGTTTAACCAATGGGAGCATTGTCCTACACCACCACAAGGTAGTTCAAAAACATTTGCGAACAAGTTTCCATATTTTTCAGGTTACAATACATCTGATCCAGAAACGTTTTACTATAAAAATGTTAACAAAACAGGACTGAAAATTATGTTAACTAATACAAAACAGATTTACTCTGCAGCATTTATTGCCCAACTGTCTAGACAGGGTTTCGACTTATGGAAAGACACAATAGACACAAAAACTGTCTGGGGTACTAAAGATTGGCAAGTGCAGGGAATAGAAGCTTTATTTAGAGCCTGTATTATCCCTGAACAAATAATGTTTTTGAATGAAACTGTCCAACAAACATCTTGTCTTGGATTAGCCAAGATCAAAGAGATGAAAACACCTTCTGTACCAACACCTGCCAGTGATAATAATACACAGGCAGTGGTGACAGTTGACCAAATACTACAACTCAACAGATCTAATCCTGATTGGAGAAAATGGTTGATCTTGCCCACAGACACGAACAACTGTCAGGAAAGATTCGTGAATACAACTCAGGGCTTTACTATTCATAGGCCAGACCCAAGATACATCCAAAGACAGCATCCGGGGGTAGTAACAACATACAGTGTAGGAAAATTATGCCTCGATTGGCTTCAGAAATCTACACTACAGGATGTGAAACAACACTTATCCTTACTTAAGGACGACGCAGACCTTAGGGACTTCTTGCTTGGACCAAGAAGACCGCGTCAAAAACGTTTCATATATGCCGGCATTTATGCTGCCTATAATGAAGCATGGAAAGTGTCACAGATGGAGGCCGCAGAACGAATACGTGAACTTGATCGTATTAATTTAGAGAAAACGCTCTCTGTGGTCGACGATGGGTTAACAACTTTGTCCTCCAGAATATATTCATTGGACAACATTGTATCCTCTGCTATCTACATACTAGAACAAGATTTGGCGATGTTACAACAAGGCCAATCTCAATTACGTTCTATTGTGTTATTAAGCTGGACGCTGCAATCTTTGCGTGCGGGCTATGTGCCTTGGCGTTTCGTCAACACGTCGGCTCTGTTTGCAGAATACAATCTAACTGATAAACAGATCGAACTGGCACAAAGAGGAGCAAAGTATACAGTGCTGAGCATTGAAAAACTGGAAAAGTTACCATTCACAGTGGCAGAAAAACCAGCTACAGAATGGCTCATTCATGGCAAAATAACATTACCTGTGATGACTTTTCAGTTTCAGTATTGCCTCAGACAAATGCAAGCAGGCAAATATGAAAGGTTGGGTAAGGAATACATTAAGACATCTTGGGATTTACCGTATACATATAGATGTTGGAGTGGGGATCGTGAAGTGTTTTTGAGCGGTACACACTGTAAACGTGCACTGAGCGGTTCACTTATATGTCAGGACATTTCTTTACACGGGGCTTGTAATGGTTCTGTGGCAAATTTGTCTTGCCATCAGCAGGGTACACCAGTTGCTGTGATTAATCCAACGTTTGGACAACTTTCTAATGGGAGTTACCTCATGTTGAATGATCAGAGTTGCTGCGGCATGTTGCCAGGCATCCCATATCTAGTAACGGTCAACTCCAGGGTCACTTGCTGTATGCAATTATTGTTTGCCCCAATAGACACAGTCAGGGAGTCGCCTCTATGGCCTTCGCTGAACGTCTCTTTTATAAGATTTGATACTTTGAGCAGAATGAAAGCCATGCTTTAACAGCAAACAGTGCCTTTGACCTCGGCCAAAGAAACCTATGATCTACAAATAGCAAGGACTTCGGCTGAGATACAGACTTAAGAGCATCTGCTCCGGTCTGTTAGCACCTTTCCAGGCAATACTCGGAATCATCCCGAACTTTGCACATTCGGTGTTTGGTGGCACACCATTAATTCTAGCACTTGTTGCCGGAATTCTATTTCTCTTCCTGCTATTGCGCTATGGCCAGCCTATTCGCAGACATCACTCCGAGCGAAATGGAGAAAGCTCTCCTTGAACGAAAGTGCCGTGAGCGAATAGTACAGCTATTGGGCATGACTCGTCTACGGGACCTGAATACCACGTGGTTCCTGTCATTCAGACCAATCTGGCAAGATTGCATCTTACCTGTTCTACGATGCCTGCTATGCGGTGAAGAATGCGTGTTGGACACCTGTCTGACATTTCCATCAGCAACGCCAACGGATGTCGATACTCTGCTGGTCCCGATAACGGCCCATGCTCTGTGTTGTCCCCAGAGGCTACCAATCCTGATGTCAGCATTCATTGAGATCTCACAGACGCTTCCGGCTGCTGATGCGGTACGAGAAAGATCCACAGGCACACAGGTAACAACGGACGCGAACATTGTTGCGTCGGCCTATGCTGAGAGCGATGCTTCACATCTCTGTGCAATTAACCTACTACACGAGGTGTTCCAACTGACACCAACTTCAGTGGACGATATTTTGTCTACAGAAATAGATGATCTCATGTTTACACCAGACCCGTAAACTGACTCTGATTCAGCATACAGTGTTCCAGAGATGCAGTAACAATTTGGCCTTCATATTTCAAAAACTTGGAACTCTTCCAAAATTGAACTTTTTCCCATTTTTTCGAACTAAAATGGCACTTCAATCTGCTTAAAGTAGAACTAGCCTTATAGTACAGACTTCGCGGTACTTCCACGGACACTTAGTCATCTTGTGTGTCTAAATCAGTTCATTAATTTTCATGACATGAAATGACTTTGATTTTGAAAAACTTATCGGACATTTTTCTGTCACATGTAAATATTACTGCTTATTTCATTCAAATTGCATTTAATTTCGAACTTTATGCCTGAAATGAAAAGCATTGCTTAATATGTACAGTACACCTTTTGCATTTTACTATGTTTTTTAATGCTTTTTAAGAAATATTTTTAATATGCGGTACTCCATTTAATGTTTGGCTTTTTAAATGTTTAGCATTTTAGTATTATCGTACACACGAAAGTGGAGTGGGTGTTGTATTCCTCTTAGGGTGTCCATACACGGGCTTTCCTGTATCATGTCCTTATATAGGCACAATTCGCCCTGACCTTATATAGGCATAAAATTCCAGTCCTTATTTAGGCATTAAACCGTGCACTCCAAATACAGGCATGGTCTCCGACATCCGTCCACCCTAACGTCACAACGAGTTCTTGAAGAACAGACCCTTAGGCTGCGGGAGTTTCCCTAGCACAGGACTATTGATTTCTTCAAGGACTCATATATTATGCATGAACCATTATACCTTAGGGGTTCATTCATGACGTCTTCCTCTGTCCGACTCACGTCAATGCTAACATTCTGAGGTACCTCTCAGGTATAAATATACCTTCCCTAGCCCCTGTAAATCAGAGGAGACCTCGACTTCAGAGGAGCCAGTTTCCCGGCCTGACGCACTGAGAAGACGCTGTCATCCCTGCACGCAGAGAGTCCAGCTTCCAGTGATCTAACTTCCCTCGCGGGGTGTTGGAGTTCGAATCTGGCAAGAGATTCCCACCTCTCTCATTCTAAAGGTATGGAGCTGACTAGAACCTAGAGGGACTCTTCGCATACTAGGCTTAACATACTCTTAGTATACTATAGTAAGGAATACTTCACCTACTTCATACCTCTCCCTACACCTAGGTTAGGTTAGGTACATTGGGGTAGAATTAACTTAGAACCGCATCGTATGAGTACTCGCATTTTTAGTCTATGTTATTTATGTAAATGAATATCTGCTAAAGATCATGCTAGCGCAGTATTATTTATTTCTACTGCTTACGCTGTACATTATTTATCTTGCATACTGTCTTGTGATCGTAACAGCACATTTAACTTACACCAGAAACAAGACTGTTCAATAAATCTTTTATTGAAACGCCGTCTATTCTTTCTGTGTAACTTTGAGGAAAACTAAGTATGCACGATTGAGCTGAGTGAAATAGTTATCTATTGTTTCCACGACTCTGGGACACGTTCTGATTCTAAAGGGAAACAAAGTTGTCATGTTTTGCGGCTGCCAGAAACTACTCCCTTCTTGTTTGACAAGGAGTTTCTAGTGGCCTCTGAGCTAGCTGGCACAAGTAATTAAGTTTAATATACTCGATAGGGACATACTGACCGTAGTCCTATGTCAAACCTATAGGGGATATTATTCCAATGCGCAGAGCCTATTAGGGAAATAGGAGCTACACTACAAGACCAGTTCACTGGCTTTCTTTCCTGTTTATGAAAGCTTTTGAGAGATTCCACCAAACTGCTGATTCCGTTATTGATTCGGCAAAGGAATGTTTTATTTTTTTTATTGGGCAAAAAAAACAGACAGATCATACAGAAAAACAAAAATTCTTCCATAAATAGTCAGCATAATGGTACAAGATTGGAAAACACTTCATAATAAATAGTCTCATGTTTCATCATACAATAAATAGCATAAATTCATATACATATCCAGCATTACCTATTTCAAAAAATGAATTACATACAATAAGATTAAATAAGGCCATAAAGCATTACTAAAACCCTAGAGCTATGTTGACACCCCCCTCCTTTTTATTATTATTTTCAATTTGAATGAGTGATCAGAACATAGTCCTCCCATGTAGCCCTAAATCTACGGAGTGCCACTACTCTCTTTGCACAAGTCTCTTCAAATTGATAGGTCCGATCCAGCTTAGAGAGCCACTGGCCAATTGTCGGTACCTTCAATGATCTCCAATTTTGCAGCACCAGGGATCTGGCGACCGCTATTGCTATGAAAACAAAGTATTGCCGAAATTTTGGCAGCTGAAAGCCTACATGGGAAAATCCTTATATGGCCAACGACGTTGAGGGGAGAATGACCATGGACATGCAGCTACTGATGAACCTTAAAACATCCTCCCAAAAGTGCTGCAATCTAGGACATGTAAAAAATATATGTAACCATTCTCTCGCCCCCTCCACATTACATCTAAAACATTGATTAGGAGTTGGTGGGAACAGTTTGTGCAGTCTAAGGGGAGTGTAATATGCCAGCCATCTAGACAAAAAAGACATTCTTTTAAAGTTGGCCGCCCTCAGAGCTTTATTCCCAAACTCACACAATGACTGCCATTGCTTGCTATTAAACCGACAATTTGTTTCCTGGGCAATTTTTGGGAGCATCTCTTCAATAAACTTATTAATCGAGCCCTGGCGTAGTACCCGATACCAGTTTCCAACACCGCTTAAATTCTTCTCAAAGAATGCTTTTAGGATTGTATTTTCCATCTCATTTACCATTCTATAAGGAAGCCTGTGATTTGTCTAAAGCTTAAACACAATCCTCGACTTTAGGGTTGAAATTGAAGTGCAAACGATTCCCATGTTATCAAATGGGTACAATTATAAAAATCATCTAACTTCCAGAACCCTAGATCGTTTTAAGACTGTAACACCCCTTGTGGAAGCTGAAGACCCCATATCTCACAATCTTGAAGAGAGGTATATGCGTGGCATGTTGGAACATTATAGGTTTTATAGAAATGCTGGGTACGTGTTGCAATTAAAATGATGACCTTATATCTTGTTTTCTTGGGTAATTTCGTGGTACGAAGAAAGACTGGTAGCTTAATTGCGCTTTCTGTTAGCATATGGTTTAGCATAAAATTATCACATTTTGAATAGGGAGCTGCCAATTGAGTCATTAGTGGGGTAATGCTAGCCCCCCTGCTCTATGGCTAATTGTAGAATGGATAGTTTGACCCGTGTTTTTTTGCCCATATAAACTCACAAATAACTTTATCCAACTCCTTGAAATATGAGATTGGTATTTTTAGAGGAAGATTTAAAAACAAAAATACCAACAAGGAAGTATTGACATTTTAACTAGGAAACTCGGCCCACTAATGACAGAAGTAGTAATGTCCATCTTTCTAAAAGCCTTTTTACCTTAGTAAGGGTATTTCCATAATTTAGTTGAAATTATTGGGAGAAGTCAGCTGTAACACAATCCTAGATATCTTATAGGTGGTAATGGCAAAGCTTTTAGCCCTTCTGGGAGATAAACCTCTGAAGAATTGAACAAGAGAAGCTCCGTTTTGGCCTGGTTAACGTTATATCACCCCAGAGCTGTAAACTCTTGAATTTCCCCCAACGCAGCCTGGATGCTTACCTTATCTGGCTTTAAATATAAAATCATATCTTCGGCGAACAGCTTGATTTTTGCCATCCCTGCTAGAGGGGCCAGGATTAATGTATTAGAGTGGATTTTAACCTCAAGTGGCTCAATAAAAAGAGATACTAAGAGGGGGGCAGGGAATGAGGGGTAATGGGTCCCAATCCTCAGCAAACCTTTGATAATAGAGCCCAAAATTTAAGGTTCACTTGTTCTTGGCAATGGGAGACCCCTTCCCCATTGTGAGAAATCGGCTTAACGGTGTGCCAGAACAAGTAGAAATCGTCACTCTTATTTCTGGAAAAATTTCAATTTATTGCTCCGTAAGAAGATCTATGTGGTGCTTGACTCTTATCAACAATCCGAGTCATATACTTCAGCAATAGATCACAAAACTATAGGACAAGTGATATTCAAATAAACAGCCAACACGTGTTTTGCCCCCTAGATCGGCCATGGGGCTTCCTCAGGGCGTAATATTACTAGTAAGCGAATCCCGCTCTGTATAGCAAAGGAAATAAAATTGAGAAAGAGGATGTCCGGTCACTGACGTCTGATGTTGCTCTATCGGCATGAGCACCGAACACTCAGAGTGTTCTCTGGCTGTTTATTTGAATATCTCTTGTCCTATAGTTTTGTGACGATTTCTACTTGTTATGGCACACCGTTAAGCTGTTAAACTAAGAGGGGGACAGGGGGCAACCCTGTCTGGTGCCACGCCTAATCACTACCTCTCCCACCTGTTCCGCATTAATAATTATCTTTGCAACCGCCCCCTTATAAATTCCTCTTAACATTTCTATCAAGCAGGCTGGGAAACCAAACTTCCCTAAGATAAAAAAGAGGGCCTGCCAAACCACAAGGTCGAATGCCTTTTCCGCATCCATCATTAAAATAGCCGCTTTATCCTTATTAACCGAAAAATAATCAATCACCTGTATCAAAAAGAAGGTATTGGCTGCCATTGATCTTCCAGGCAGGAAACCTGTTTGGTCCGCGTGGATAACCTGTTGTCTGCAGCCTGAGATCCTATTCGCCCACATTTTCATAAAAAGCTTATAATCTACGTTTAATAAACTTATTAAGTGATAGGAGCTTGGATCGTTTGGGTCCTTATCTTTTTCAAAATGGTAATCACCACTGACTCCTTAAATCTATCAGAAATGGGAGTCCCTTCCAAGATTTGATTGTACAAGGACATTAAAAATGGAAAAAGCTCATCTAGGAGCATCTTATATACTTCCATTGGAATACCGTCATTTCCACTTGCCTTAGCAAGTTTCGATCAATTCTGAAAGTTCAATCGGTTTATTCAAGGTCGCGCTATCAGCCCTAGTGATTTTAGGTAACTGTACTTCGGCAGAGTAGTTCTCAAGATCATGTAGGTCTACTATCTGGGCCTCAGCATAAATTTGCTTAAAATGGGATACAAATATTTCAGCAATCCTGTCTTTATCCCC
Source organism: Calotriton arnoldi (assembly GCA_963921515.1). Lineage (NCBI taxonomy): Eukaryota > Metazoa > Chordata > Amphibia > Caudata > Salamandridae > Calotriton > Calotriton arnoldi. The sequence goes on from CAWUFW010000061.1 coordinate 6,346,058, forward strand.
TACCAGACTTGCGGTGTTGGGGGTCCCTTATTTGTGAGATTAATTGCCTACTGTGTAGTAACGAAGTCCGTAGCCAGGATGTTGTTTCATGTAGATTTTTTGAGTATTCAGTAACCAAATAAATATAAATATAATACAGATTACAACAATCTGTAGTAATCTGCACACAAGCTCCAAATTAAGTGGCATCTCACTCTATTGGTCTTCCTCCTTAGCCTGTGCGGTCTGACCTTGAACAGTGCGGGTAAGGAATAATCGATCGGGTGGGCATATCGCAAGGAAAGGAAAGTTATGTTACCCTAGGTCATGGTGACAGTTGGAGTATGGGCTGAGCAGCAGGCAGACTGCTCCTGGTGGGGCTGCATCTCTACAACTCACCTACCTATAACTGAACTCAATAAATCTACATGGAATTACATCCCACCCTCGTCACCAAAAATCTGTAGTAACGAAGTCCGTAGCCAGGTTGTTCAGTTATAAAAAAAAAGTTAATTGCTCTTTTGCTTTCAATAATTACTGTTGTAACACCTTCTCATCGAGGTATCTTAGGGACATGGAGTTAAGATCTGCCCTAGTCCGGTCTACAGCTTTTTGTAGTGATTCAATCTTCTGTTGCCTCTGCTTATATGTGTTAGCTTTATATGCAATCACCTGCCCCCGAAGGTTTCCACACCATAAAACCTGGGTCTGTATTAATATTCGCCCTAAAAACCACTGTATAAATTCCCGGGTTTCTGTGATCCATACTGGATCTGAGAACAGTGATTTATCAAAGTGCTATCTGGTGTTGTTTCTTTGGGGGGTACGTAAGCGTATCACCAAGGAGACTATCGAATGGTACAAAAAGAAGTTAGCAAAAAATTCGGACTCTCCTCTTACAAGTTGCTTACTTATCAGGAAAAAGTCAAGTCGTGAAGCTGTTTTAAACCTAGCAGAGTAACATGTAAACAGTGATCTACCTGCCAAGGATCTATTAAAGCATAATCTTTTTTCATGATTTTTAATAATTTCTCAGTCTTTGGTTTTAGCAGTAGTTTAGCTCTATTTGAGGTGTCTAGACCTGAATTTTGTATAAAGTTAAAATCCCCCCCCCACATAACTATTAGGGCCGCAGGCATTTATTAACATATCATATATCTGTTTTAAGGCTTTGATATCATCAAAAATTGGCCCATAATAGTTTTTAAAAAATTAGACAAACCCCAGTGACTAAAATCTCAATCCAAATCCACCTTGCTTCATCATCCCGGATCGCTTCTCTCACCTCCCAATCCAGTGAAGATGAAAATAAAATACCCACCCCCCATGCTGCCCTATTGGCTGAGGCAAAGTACACTTGGGAATACTTCCTGGTGAGTGATAAATTGGGGGTATTAGACTTAAGATATGTTTCCTGCAAAAAAAACACCTGGGGGGAGAACGAGCCCAACCATTTTAACACTGCCCCCTTTTTACGAACATTTACATTTCACCAAATTATCTTTAGAAATTGAGACATACTTCAAGATTAAACATAGCACAGTTACTCAATACGTGAATACTTATCACACTCTTCCCTTTGGAATACCCCTAACCGTGCTTGCTGGAGTTTTCTCAAACCTCTTTCTACCATATAAACTGCAGCTAGCCCCTTGTCCCCTGCTCTTACTCCAATATTGTATCTTAACCATTTCTGATCTGCTGTTTTTCTGCCCTGTTTTTGATGCTTCACCCAACAACCCCTTGCACCCCTCATCCCCCACCACCCCAAACCCACCTGAAGAAGGAAGTAGCCCTTGACTCCCTTCCTCAGCCCTCCCAACAATCAAGGGCGCTTTGCCCTGGCGCCTTACCACACGTCTATGCACCCTGGCAAAAGAATGTTACATCGCCCTCAGGGGCGGCTCCTCCATGTGGGCGGAGGAGCGTCGCCCCACTGCTTTCTCGCAGTGAGAGAAGCAAAAACATAATATGGTATTATAAATACCATTTTATGTTTCTGCTTCTCGCACTGCAAGAAAGCAGAAGGGTTTGGTTGGGGGCTTTCGGTCCTGCTCCAAGGCCTGGGAGGAGTGGCTTGCCCACTGTTGTGGGCGCTGACTGTTTGGTCGGCCCCAGAGCCGACCAAACCTGTCATACGCACTCTCCGTTTTCTCCATGTAGGCTGCATGCAGCTTACATGGAGAAAATGGCCTCTCCATAGACGCGTGTGTGGTCGTCGGCCCAGCCAATCACAACGCTGCCATTGCAGCGTTGTGATTGGCTTAGGGAAGGGGAGGGAGGCTGCCTGCTTCCTCGGACTCGGAGCAGAGACAACGCGACGCGGGACTCGACCGGGCAGGCGCAGGTAAGATAAAAAATAATAATTTTACTACCACCCCCCGCGCGACCTCCCATCCCCCCACCCGCGTGTCATGCCGGCCGCGACTGATCGCCCTGCTCTTTGCTTCTCTCTGTAATGACTTCCTTTCGTATCAATAATGCGCGGCACAGATTTATTTTATTGCGCTTCAGACTGAATATGATTCCGTTACTCCTGGGATACCCACAAAATAAATACAGATTAGCAGATCTCGCTCCCTGCCCTTGTAATAATCATGCCGTGCAGTCAGATCTACATATTTTACTATTCTGTAAAAATTATTCCGAGGAAAGGAAAATATTTATACTTCCAATTCTGAGGCACCATAAATGTCGGGTCGCCATGTATTTTCTAAAAGCTTTACTGGACCCATTTGTATGTTTCTGTGTCGCGTCATTTTTATGGGCCTGTTTTAGGAAGAGGAAAAAGGCGGGCTCACATCTTAGTAGTATAGTGTAATTTTTATCATGAATTGTTCTCTCTTTTTTATATAAATGATTTTAAAGGCCTTACTTGGATCACAGCAAATCTGTTTAATACTTATTTTAACTAATGTATATATGTATTCCTATTGATTTGAAATTTTTTATATGTATTTATGTGCTTTTATGGTGTTTACAAAAGATCGAATAAAGCTGTGTGACTGACTGACTGACTTCCTTTTGTCTTCAAGGCATTGCTTACAGTAATAGCTGCAGGGAGTGGTTGTGACTTGTGACTTGAAATGGTGTGATTTTACTTTTTGCGTCGGGCCCCGTTTCCTCCATCCATAGGATTCTACCACTTGTCTGCATAGCCAACGAACCCTGATTTATTTCGCAGGCTTCCCTTTCACAGCCTGTTAATTAGATTTATTGTTCATCTGAGGTGTAGTTGGTCCCATACCAAAATGTTCAATGGTGTTTCATTGCAGCAGAGCAGAGCAACTAAGTGCAGGCGTACGGCACACAAGCCTCACGCGGTATCCGCGTGGCTGGTCGTATGGGTGCTGGACATTTATTAGGTAGAGATCTTACAAAGAGGGTTGTCTTTTGTTCCAGATCCACTTAGCATGATTTATTGCTGCACGTTTTAAGGATTCAGCTTACTCTTCAGTGATGACTGCTCACTAGTTTGTAAAACGTTCCCCGTATGGCGTGTTTATTCTGCATTCATGCTTTGGCTAAAGTTCCTTTACCTTCCTAATCCAGGCTGCTGAAGTGCCAAGTTGAAAGGGCTGATAAAAAAAAAGTTTAACCCATAAATTGCATCCAGCGCGTGAATAGATAGCAAAAGCGGAATGTAAGATATACAAATGCTTCTATTAACTGCTAACCACAAGTGATTCGAAATTAGGTGGCCTCGGTTGCCACCTATATTGTTTGCTTACTGAGGATTTTTTAGAAATGTGTTCATTCTGGGGGAAGGGGATCTTCGTGGTTTTTGCATGGTTTCTAAGCTAGGTTAGTTGCGGTCATCGGGTTGCACTCTCAGCTTTTATCTCTTCAGGTTTCTCTTTCAAAGTATGTCTGTGGTAAAGAAAAATGGGATATGGACATCAGTGAAAGAGTATGCATTCCAAACGCTGTCAGGCTCAGGAAATGCAGGGTGCAGGCAAGAAACTGACACTTAAGAGTATTAGACTGGCCCACTAGGTCAACATGAAATAAGCCACTCCGCAGTGGGACCTAGAGCACTGACTATAAAAAGGGAGAGAAAGATTTGGTACCAGACCAATAAATAAACAAATTAATGGAAATTGGTGGGTGGGCACAGGTGTATGTGCATGTGCGTGTTCTCAGCCTGCCTGTTAGATTCATCGCCTTTGTGTGTGCGCAGAGTGTGTATGTGCCTGCTTTTGGGTAGTGCCTGGACATTAGATGGCTGTTGCAGGCATATCATGCCCACCACCTGCATCTGATAGCCATTCCCACAATACTGTAGCCAATAGTGGGCATCTGATGTCTATCACTCACAGTTGGTGAGTATGCCTCTAATCTAGTAGCTCTCCCTCAAACACAGTAGCCAGCCGTCGCATCTAGTGGACATCCTGGCATCTGGAGAGCAGCACTGGCCCTGACCATCACTGACTTATTGTCGTGTCGCTGTCATGAGATGTACATCAGCTGCATCTACTGGCCATCCCTGCATATAGTCCACATTCTTAGCATCTCTGCCCATTCCTGGCATATAGTGGCAATCCCTGCCATCTCTGTAAGATTTGATGGTCATGCATTTGATGCATGTGAAGCAGGGCCTGCAGAAGTGGTGCTGTACATGGAATCGTGAGACTGAAAATTAACATATCTGTCTGTCCTTTGCAAATGGTGGTGGTACATGTGCATTTGAAGCTGTGTATTGAAATAAAAGGAACTATGGCCAGATGTACGACGGAAAATTGCATGCGCAAACGGGTTTGCGACCCGTTTGTGCATGCAATTTTCCTCTGGCCCATGTACTAACACTATTTTGCGACTCGCAAATAATTTGCAACTCGCAAAATAGTGTTTTGCGACTCGCTATTAGGAAGGGGCGTTCCCTTCCTAATAGCGACTCACAAGCCATGTACGAATGTTTTGCGACCGCAATTGCAGTTGCAAAACACTCGCAATTTACCGCCCTCTACAAGAGGGTGGTAATGCAATCGCAAATGGGAAGGGGTCCCCAGGGGACCCCTCCCCTTGCAAATGCAGGGAAAATATTTTTAAGGGCAGGAAGTGGTCCCAGGGACCACTACCTGCCCTTAAAAATGAAACGAAAACATTTCATTTTTTGTTTTTAAATGCATCCCGTTTTCCTTTAAGGAAAACGGGCTGCATTTTTTTTTAAAAACTGCTTTATTGAAAAGCAGTCCCAGACATGGAGGCCTGCTGAGCCCAGCAGGCCATCATCCCTGGGAGGGCCAGCCATTCCCAATGGGGTCCCAACTTGCTAGTGCCTCATTTTACGACCCCATTGGGAATCGCAATCAGTGTCTCTGACACTGTTGTACATTGTAAATTGCGACTCGCAATTTGCGACTCACAATCGAGCGCAAATTGCGAGTCGCAATTTACACTGGTCGTACATCTGGCCCTATCGGTCCATATTTAGCAGAAGTAAAGAAGAGTGCATTATGAGAGTGACAGGCACATATTTTGACATAGAGTTAGCATATTTACTTAAATCGTAAAGCTGGATGAGTTTTCATATAAAAATTTAAAGCTGGAATGTCATTGTAAAGGTATTGCATTTTCAGAAAACGGTAAGAAGCTTTGGAGGAAACATTAATTTAAGACCACATGTATGAAAAATACATTTTGCATTCCTTAAATAGCAAATTTTAGGTAATCACTATTTAAGGAATGCAAAATGGTATGTAAGAAAATGGTAATTACCTAATAGCGATTCCTAAAGATTCGCAATCACAATTAGGTAATCGCTAAAAGTAATAGTACTCCATTCATTCTTATGGGCCTAAAGCCCCTTAGGTGTGAATAGTTTTGCATTACCTAATTTGCGATTACCTAACTCGTAATCGCAAATTAGGTACTGCAATCCCAAGGGTGCCTCGGGCCTAAGGCCTCCCTGAAGCACCCCCCAAACCAATGTGTACATTTGAAGTGCACACATGCCCTATGGGCATGTGTGCGCTACATGGCACTTTGAAAAATGCACTTTTGTGCCTTTTCCAAATTTGCACATGGTTACCATTGACTTGAAGTCGACGGTAATAGCATTTCACAGTTTGCATTTAGAAAATGCTTGGTACATGTGCTAAGGAAATCGCAAAAGACTACAAAGCCTTTCGTACATCTTGAAAGGCTATTTTGCATTCACAACCGAGGCGAAATTACACCGTTTGCAAATACAAAATTGTTTGATACATGTGGCCCTTAGTTACCAAAAATGAAAATCTACTATTTAGGCCAAATCAGGTGTATTTTCAGTATTTTGGGGGGCAAAATGTATGCATTTCTGAAAGACATTTAAAGCTGATATTTAAATAGTGATGTTTTGATGTGGACAATTATTGCTGATGTTAAGACATCATTTTGTTGTTGTGAGAGAGGGCTACCTTCCATTGACACACACCCATTCCCTGTACCCACTAGCCAAACCCATATCCGTTTTTTGAATGCTTTACCCTGATCCTAAAAGCTAGCCACAGCAGTTTTGCTCAGTTGTATGACTGTCCTGACGGAACCACGATTCTCTAAACCATGCATGACTTAACAACATGGTCTTAACGACCGCGTCTTTACCACGCATGCCTTTACCATGCGTGCCTTTACAACAAATTTCATTGTAAAAGCATTATTGGTAAAGGTATATGCGTGGTAAAGATCTCACCCCACCTCCCCCCACCCTGAGCCCTAAAACCCAGTCCTATCCCTTCAATCTACCTGCCCCAGCCCTAAAAACTACCCCTATCTCCAATTCCCCACCCTGAAACCTAAAACCTGGCCCCAGCCCAAAAAACGACTCTGACCCGCAAAACATCCATTACAACGCAGGCCTTAGATCGTAATGCCTTTACAGCGCAAGTCGTTACAACGACGCGTTGTTACATCGCATGCCGTTACAAAGCATGTCGTTACAAGGACTTGCTGTAGGGGGCAGAAGGTGTTGGATTTGTTGGAGTTTCAATCCAACACCTTCCCTACTGTTGCACACACTGGAGTTGGAATAGTAAATTATACTATTCCAAACTCCAGCGCCCCCCCTACAGCAAGTCGTTGTAACGACTTGCGTTGTAATGGCATGCGATGTAACAACGCGTCGTTGTAACGACTTGCGTTGTAATGGCATGCGTTGTAATGAGTGCTATTCCTCCAACGCCAGCCCTCCCGCCCTGAGCCCTAGAACTGGCCCCCAGTTCTAAAAACTACCCCGTTTCCAGCTCCCGCCCTGAGCCCTAAAATCGGTCCCAGCCCTTAAAACTACCCTGACCCAAACCCTCCCCCCCGGCCCAGTCCTAGTTACCAAGCCGTGTCCCAGTCCTTCCTCTCCTGATCCTTCCTGTTCCTCTCCCCACCCATCTGCTCTGCATCTAGAGCGCTGACTGGCTTAACCATGCATATGCGAAGTTAAGGCATATGTGTGGTTAAGGCATATGCGTGGTTAAGGCAAGCGTTGTTCCACTTGCGTAGAAACGGCACGCGTGGTTAAGCTCGTGTTATAAAGGCCGTTTAACATTTTACTCTATTCTTCGCTCAAATCCTCAACCCCTTATCTCTCACACAAACTCTACCAGCCATTATTTCTTGGCGACGCCCAAATCACCCTGCACGTCTTCCTGATCCTGATACTTCAAAATACTTGGACTCCTATAATGGAAAACAATTCTCACAAGTAGGACTGCCTTAAAAACCAACATGTTCTGACTTGGGGATCAGCAAGGGTGATAACCGACTCTAAGTGTACCCTGCGCCTGGGCATCCCAATTATTCTACACTTTCATTCAAACACATAACGATGTGCGATATACTTTTTCTGCGAAATGTGCTTCTATGTAGTTAATTCTATCCACAATAAATCATCACAATCTCTAAATATATCTAGATAAAGTACTAATGGATTTATGCACCAGTTATTGTTCTGCACAGTAGTTCTGTTGAAACACTAATGCTCAAGTATTCAGCTTTGGTACTACTTGATAGTTTGAAAGTTTAAACTTTGTGTAAACTATGCCATAGCTTTGCTGTATAGGTAAGGCCTGAGAGTAGGAGATCCGTGCAGCTATTCATTTTGCCATGTCTTGTTATACGACTGATATCATGAAAGATAATCTATTGATAATGGACACAGTGGGCAACTTAAATAGTTCAGTCAGATTATTAGAAATTCTTGAAAAAGGTATGACCTTTTAGCAGTGCTTAATTAGTAAAAATAAATAAGTGCCCAGGGCCTTTGTCAGGAGGTCACTGCATATTTCATCACCCAATGCCCCTGCCAATGCTGCCAATGACAGTTCCAACATAACTACTAACTATTACACTCTTACAAGTGTGACAATTCAGACTATTCCAGGTCCCAAAGCTATGCAAATGACTTGGTCGGCAGATTTAATCATTTTAATCTATATTGACTTAATAAACAACTGTTATTTTGCTCATCTCTAAATTAGACATACCTCGCCCCATGTGGCAGACTGTCATAAGTGCAGGTGTTGACAATTAAGGGGTCGATTCCGATTCGGGCCGGAAAAAGCACCGACCGACTCGGAGCCGGAATTAATTCCGACCGACACGTACCTGTGGCGCCCGACACGCCAAGTACGATGCAAGGCGTGCAAAATCCGACCGACACGTACTGAACCCAAGCCGAACGACCGAGCCGCACGGAAAACAGCAATCCGGCCGGAAAAACACGCGAATCGAACCGACCGACACGCACCCGGAACAAATCCAACCGAAACGTACACGCGAACTCCAAACCGGAAAGTACGATGCAAGGCGCGAAAACCACGACCGAGTCGTACGGAGGATAAGCCGTACGTCCGACACGCATACAAAACCGAGCCGAAGTAACACAAAACACCGCGACCGACGCGTACGCAGCATAGAAAACTGCACAAACACAGCGTGAACGAAACGGAGAAGACCGTACGAGACAAATGCAGGGTCCGACTCGGTCACAAGAACGTTTCCAACATGCACAGAAAGTACTAAGGAAAAATACACAAAAAAGGCCAAACAAGCAATTACAAAGCCAATAAATACTGGGGGGTGGGGACAGAGAACAAAGACACACCCACAACTCCACCCATATAAAGGACACAAATCCCAACCATGATCCTTTGCAAATACTATTCTACTGCCAGCACTCAACAGACAGCAACCACACACCCACAGCTCATCCCTCACACAATCCACACACCATCAGCACACCAACAAATAGCTACCTCACATACACCCAGCAAAACACACACTCACACACCCTCACCTGCACACCAACACACACATCACTCACCATCACCACCCATCACCATGCCCCCAAGAAGAATCACAAGTTCCTAGATTGTGAATTGGAAGTCCTGGTAGACGAGATCCTCAGGGTAGAGCCACAGCTGTTTGGCACACTGGTCCAACAGACCCCCATCTCCCAGAAAACCAAGATGTGGGAGAGGATCATCAACAGGGTGAACGCACAATCACCATGTCTGCGCACACAGACTGACATCCAGAACAGGTGGTATGACGTGCGCAGGAGGGTACGGGAGCTGCTCAAGAAGGACTACCTCCTGAGCCAATACACCGGCAGTGGCCCTCCTGCCAAGCCAGTATACCTCAGGCCCTGGGAGGAGAAGGTGCGGGCCATCCTTCCGCCAGTGAGTGTCTATGGACTAGAGAACATCCCAGAGCCTGGTGAGTACACAACAAATGTACACAATATTCTGCCACAATACACACACACATCACTGTCAAGGGGAGAGTCAAACCATGCACTCATAGCAACTACACAGCAACCAGAACAGAATCATCCCAAAATGTGTATGTCAGTCAGATAAACACAACACATGCCATCTCAAAGTTACATTTAACCGTGTCATCACATGTACAAACACAACTACAACTACAGCTAGGCAGTGGCACAAATATAACTAACAAACACATCCAGACATGTAGCCACCACTACAACACCAACACACAGTGAAGACCACTGAAAGAAAGGAATTCTGTGTATGCTGGGCAAGTCAGTGTAGCCAATAGCATCATGGGAGTCGTAGTCACAGATATTGCACACCCCCACAACTGTCCCATCAACACCACCAAGACCCATGCGCACATCACAGGGAGTGGAAAAGGACTCACAAGATGGCTGACACTGGCTACTGCTGTGGGGAGCACAAGGCCCTGCTGGCAACTGTGCAACAACCAACAGCAGGACACCACTGACTGACATCCTGAGAGACAACTTCCACTCCCTGCAATGGAAGCACGTTCCATGGTGGGATATCTGGCTGGGTGGGAAGGAGGACTCGCAGCATTGACCATAGTCACAAGCACCTCCCCTCACACACCCCCTCAACACAAACTCCACAGAACCCACCTGGGAGAATGCAATGCCTCACATCCTAACTCAAGATCCCACAAAGAACCTCCACCCTGGGTTATGTTGTGTGAAGCACAGGGACACTCTTTGGACTTTTAGCCAAACAACTGCCAGGACTACACTCCCAGCCATCCTGTCAGCACAGGCAGCCCACCCCACAGGGAAGCAGAGTCAAAGGAAGGAAGCATGGGCATGCTGGGAAGGGGGTGGAGGCAATAGCATGATGGGAGTAGTAGGCACAGATATTGCTCAGCCTCACAACTGGCCCATCAACACCACCCTGAACCATGCTCACATCACAGGGAGTGGATAAGGACTGACAAGATGGCTGACACAGGCTACTGCTGTGGGGAGCACAAGGCCCTGCAGGCAACTGTGCACCAACAAACAGCACAACACCACTGCCTGACATCCTGAAAGCCAACTTGCACTCTCTGCAATGCAAGCACGTTCCATGGTGGGATATCTGGCTGGGTGGGAAGGAGGACTTGCAGCACTGACCATAGTCACAAGCACCTCCCCTCACACACCCCTCAACACATACTCCACATAACCCACCTGGGAGAATGCAATGCCTCACATCCTAACTCAAGATCCCACAAAGAACCTCCACCCTGGGTTATGTTGTGTGAAGCACAGGGATACTCTTTGGACTTTTAGCCAAACAACTGCCAGGACAACACTCCCAGCCATCCTGTCAGCACAGGCAGCCCACCCCACAGGGAAGCAGAGTCAAAAGGAAGGAAGCATGGGCATGCTGGGAAGGGGGGTGGAGGCAATAGCATGATGGGAGTAGTAGGCACAGATATTGCTCAGCCTCACAACTGGCCCATCAACACCACCCTGAACCATGCTCACATCACAGGGAGTGGATAAGGACTGACAAGATGGCTGACACTGGCTACTGCTGTGGGGAGCACAAGGCCCTGCAGGCAACTGTGCACCAACAAACAGCACAACACCACTGCCTGACATCCTGAAAGCCAACTTGCACTCTCTGCAATGCAAGCACGTTCCATGGTGGGATATCTGGCTGGGTGGGAAGGAGGACTTGCAGCACTGACCATAGTCACAAGCACCTCCCCTCACACACCCCCTCAACACATACTCCACATAACCCACCTGGGAGAATGCAATGCCTCACACCCTAACTCAAGATCCCACAAAGAACCTCCACCCTGGGTTATGTTGTGTGAAGCACAAGGACACTCTTTGGACTTTTAGCCAAACAACTGCCAGGACAACACTCCCAGCCATCCTGTCAGCACAGGCAGCCCACCCCACAGGGAAGCAGAGTCAAAAGGAAGGAAGCATGGGCATGCTGGGAAGGGGGTGGAGGCAATAGCATGATGGGAGTCGTAGGCACAGCTCTACATCCCCCACCACATGGCCCAGCAAGCTCACACTCACGCATGCACATCCCACAGAGAGTGGAAAGGCCCATCAAAGATGTCTGACACTGTTGCTGTGTCGTGGGGAGCACAAGGGCATGCTGGGAACTGCACACCAACCAACAGCAGGACACCACTGTCAGCCATCTTGCCAATGCTCTCACACCCACACACACTAAGTAAGTATGGGAATGCTGGGAAGTGGGGTGGAGGCAATAGCATGATGGGAGTCATAGTCACAGACATAGCTCACCCCCACAACTGTCCCATCAACACCACTCTGAACCATGCTCACATCACAGGGAGTGGAAAACAACTGACAAGATGGCTGACACTGGCTACTGCTGTGGGGAGCACAAGGCCCTGCTGGCAACTGTGCAACAACCAACAGCAGGACACCACTGACTGACATCCTGAAAGACAACTTTCACTCCCTGCAATGCAAGCACAGTCCATGGTGGGATAACTGACTGGCTGGGTGGGAAGGAGGGCCGGCTGTCAACCAAATACAACCAGTGCAGACCATGTTCACACCCCAACAAATACATAGAAATGCCCAAATAATGCAGGACAATGTGCTACACCAATATCAACCCCTGACTGTGACAACTTAGGACAATGCAATGTACAGGCCCGCACCCAGAGGCACAGTCACAACTGTCAGGTGTGTCAACCATTGATGCCTGCAGAAACATTACATACATTGTGTGTGTCTCCCAAAAACAGGTGATGATGGGGACACAGCAGCAGACGCTGAGGAGTCCCAGTCCCAGGCTCAAGAGGATACGGAGCTCACTGGTGTCGTACAGCCTCTGCCCTCCTCGGACGAAGAAGACCAACCTGGCACATCCGGTGCAAGTCAACATGCAGCACCAGCAGGACCACCAGCTGCAGCACCAGCATGACCACCAGCTGCACCCCTGCACCCCCCCTCCAACGACTGTCACCACAAATACCATCCCTGCCGACATGGACAGAACAAGAAGCACCACCAGCACAGGGACCCTGGACCAACGTGGGGCCATGGACACCACCACCACCACCAACCCCCAAGGGGGACCAGGGTCATCTGTGCGTGCCACTGCACGCACTGCACATGTCGGCAGGGGTGGTGGGAGGGGTGGGAGACAGAGGTCGCTGCTTGCAGAGGTTGCTGGTGTGCATGATGACCCACAACTGGTACGCATAGCCGATGCGTACCAGTCCAGCACCGGAGATCTCAGCCAGGTAGTGGGGCTCCTCAGAGACATGAAACAGCAGCAGGCTGCCCATCATGCCCGCTTGGACTCACACATGTCCCGCGTGGAGTCCAAGTGGGACGCACTGCAAGAGATGACGGCGGTGCACAGGGACATATTACAATGCCTCCGCCAGATGAACAGCAACCAGTCCACACCTCCCTGTGTGCCAACAACATCTGGTGCTGAACAAACTGCAACTGCCACAGGGAGGGAGGATGACTCTGGCGGATAGTCCCCTGCACCGCAGCAGCCTGTACTTGAGGGGCCCCCCCCAAAGAAGAGGGGTCGCCGAGGAGGGGCAAGTGAGAGGCCGATGGCCAAGTGCAACCCCAGGAAGCCTGAACCTGTTCTGGATGTTCACCTTTGTGCACAAACTGTTCACCCTGTTGACGGCAACACAACTCCCACACATGACATGGGGAGTACAAGTTGGACCAATGTCTCAGACAACTGTGGCCCCGATACTGGGGATTTTGCCTACCAGGACTTTCAATTCACCTAGGAACTTCTGATTGCAATATATATGTACAGCACTAACCATCCTATGCACTATTCACACAAATGTATCACAATAAACACACTAATTAACCATACTTGCCTCTGTTGTGATTCCAACATGGGTGCTGTCATGGGGATGATGAACTGCAAAATTACACTGTGTATGCGAACTGCAACAGCAAGTACAACACAGGCAACGTGACACATATGAGGGAGACACACCACCAGGGCTACACAACACATACACACCTAGGCCATCTGACTCATTGCCTACACTAATGTTGCCAGGGAAGACGGTGCAATGCACAGACACCACACCTATTCCCAGTTGTAGTCAAGTAGCCCACAGGTGCAGTAAGCAAATGGCAGTCAAATGTGTGACCACAGACAACGCACATCACAAAGTGAAGCACAGGTTTATTACACAGTTGCAACATGTCGTAACCACTACAGATGCAAGGTAATCCCACCTGGCAGCGGGCACACAGTCAACAACTGTAGAAGGAAGGAAGTCCATGGGTGTGGCGCACATCACCTGTAGGGACACAACAGCTACCACCATGGAAGTACAATCACGTCGTCGGTGGACACAGTTGACCAAACGAATCTGAAAGTACCCTGTGAAGGACAGAAATGACACACAGTCGAAAGCAATGGAGAACAGGACAGAACAGCAAAACTCATGCACAATACATGTTACAAGATACCCACCCAGAACCAAGTTAGCATGTCAACACTGTTGGGGAGTACAGACCACCTGTAAGCACACATCACTACACACATCCAGTCAAGTAGCCCATGGACACACTCCAACAGCACCAGAGCACCACCTACACATATCATGCCAACTCACATCATTGACATGACACCTCAGGATACTCACATTCAGCTAAAGAAGTTGGTGATGAGCTGTGTGCGGACATCACCCTCATCATCATCATCATCACTGGCATCGTGGTCCAGGCCAGGATCCTCCACAGGTGGCGGATGTTGGTCATTGTCATCCTGGATGAGAGGCAACTCCTTCCGCACTGCCAGGTTGTGGAGCATGCAGCAGACGATGATAATCTTGCACACCTTCGCTGGGGCATATGGGAGGGACCCTCCTGTCTTGTCGAGGCAGCGGAAGCGGCTCTTCAGGAGACCAAATGTCCGCTCAATCACTCTCCTGGTCCGACCATGTGCCTCATTGTAGCGCATCTGGGCTGGTGTCACAGGGTTCCTGAGGGGTGTCAGCAACCACGGCAATTTGGGGTATCCCGAGTCACCTACGGACAGACAAGTGCACATTAGCTGACTTGGAAAAGTGGGCGGAATACTACAGATCAGATCACACACAATGGCACAAAGTCAGTACACACCGACAAGCCAGGCACGCTGGTTCTGCATCTGTGCCATCATCTTGGGGATGCGACTACTCCTCATCACAAAGGCAAAGGCAAAGGCACGTGTGTGATGGTCATATCTGCAAGACACACCACCAGTGCATTGACCGAGTGGTAGTGCTTGCGGTTACGGTAGGCCTGCTCCTGGGCCTGTGGTGGTACCAAAGCCACATGTGTCCCATCAATGGAGCCAATGACTTGCGGCATCCTCCCCAGGGCATAGAAGTCACTCTTCACGTCAGTGAGTCGTTGCAGTCTAGGGAAATAGATGTACCGGTTCAGGAATAGCAACATTGCCTCCAAAACATCGCGGAGCACACAGCTCAACATGGTCTGTGACATCCCACCAGCAGTCGCCACAGTATGTTGGAAGGTACCGGTGGCAAAGAAGTGTAGGGCTGCCATCACCTTCACCTTGGGGGTCAGCGCTGTAGGATACGGCCGGCCAGGCTGCAAATGTGGGGCCAACTGCACTGCCAAATCCTCAATCAGCTGCCTGGTGAAGCAGTACCGTCATATGCTGTCCCGTTCCACCATCGTTGCCAGGTCTGGGAATGGTCTATGGACAGCAGGAGCCCTGCAGTGCAGAGGAGAAGAAAGCAAGATTGTCAGTCACCCCACATATGCGGCATTGAACACACTCAATATCACATCATACATCATTATGAGGCACAACTACATGAAGTGTGCAGTTCCGTAAGGACATGTATGGTACATACATGGCCAACATCTGTCATCACGGTTCAACAAGTGGCATCAATAAGTCCCAGGTTGGCCCATTGGATATCATGAGGCCGTGTCACAGTTCCCATCTCCTGCTGCCATGTCACAATCACCCCCACAGTGACATGTGAGGACAGATGTGCCCCAGGCATCACAGCTCAACGACAGGTACATTCCCAGGGACCCTGTATTGCCACATGGACACTGGCATTACATGGAGTATCATGTATACACCACAGCAAAACAACCATGACCCCCACAGGTAGTGGTCCCACTTGCCACGGCAGGACAGACATGGACGTCTGTGACACACACACGCACAACATCAAAGTCCATGCACACACAACGTGGCTGTGGAGACTGTCTCCCATTGTGCACATGAAATCAGAGACATTGTAAACACTAAATGCACACAGACTGTGGAGGACCATCACTATTGTGCCACTGGGACACCCTGGCTCAAACATACCGTCCCACATGGGACTCACTGGGTATGTGACATGACATACACATACACCACCGTGAAATGTGACCATGGCACATGCACAGATATGAACAGTTGCACATCACAGTGGTCATGTACACGTAACACCCAGGATCCTGTCCCCATGAACACGTGCACAGCCTGGGGGTGGCTGCCCCCAGGTGACACCCACAGGACAACATGTACACCAACATACACACAATAGGAAATGCAGCCTTACATGCCTTATGATACAGTTTGGACAGGCTGTCGTGTTGTAGGTGTGCCCCTCACTCCCTGGGAGCTATCTGTGGCTGGCATATGTTCATCTGAGACAGGCATGGTGACATATGCCAGTCACTTGTACAGGGATGCGTTGAACAGCAATGGACCGATCGGTGCACCCGGCCGGCCCATTGCATTCAATGTGTGCGGGTACAGCGTTGTACCCCTGTACGCGTTGAACAACAATGGACCGATCGGTGCACCCGGCCGGCCCATTGCATTCAATGTGTGCGGGTGCGCGTTGTACCCTGTGCGCGTTGAACAGCAATGGACCGATCGGTGCACCCGGCCGGCCCATTGCATTCAATGTGTGCGAGTGCAGCGTTGTACCCCTATGCGCGTTGTACCGCAATGGACCGATCGGTGCGCCCGGCCGGCCCATTGCATTCAATGTGTCTGAGTGCGCGTTGTACCCCTATGCGCGTTGAACAGCAATGGACCGATCGGTGCACCCGGCTGGCCCATTGCATTCAATGTGTGCGGTGCAGCGTTGTACCCCTGTACGCGTTGTACCGCAATGGACCGATCGGTGCGCCCGGCCGGCCCATTGCATTCAATGTGTGCGGTGCAGCGTTGTACCCCTGTACGCGTTGAACAGCAATGGACCGATCGGTGCACCCGGCCGGCCCATTGCATTCAATGTGTGCGGGTACGCGTTGTACCCCTGTACGCGTTGTACCGCAATGGACCGATCGGTGCGCCCGGCCGGCCCATTGCATTCAATGTGTGCGGTTACGCGTTGTACCCCTGTACGCGTTGAACAGCAATGGACCGATCGGTGCACCCGGCCGGCCCATTGCATTCAATGTGTGCGGGTACGCGTTGTACCCCTGTACGCGTTGTACCGCAATGGACCGATCGGTGCGCACCCATTGTCAACAGCCTAGCCTGGCAACGGACGCGTTTTCGAAATTCGAACGAGTCGGTTGCTGGAAAATCAGTTGGTCACCTACAACAATGTTGCAAAATCATGTATGTCATGAAGTTGAAGATTTGAAGGATGCTGTGGGCGTGTATTGGTGCTGCTATTCCATGGATTGGCCAGATTCAGAAGATGCAAACGACTTGGACCTATCACTTTGGACACATGGGACAGTATCTGCCTCTGCAGCACATATATATTGCTGGCTGTTCCCCTGAGAGCTCACTTGCCTGCACTACATGCTCCAGGACGACATCTGCCACTGCACTGCTGCTGTCTCTGCCCCCTCTGGACCCTGCAATGGCACATACTGTGGAGAGAGCCC
Source organism: Calotriton arnoldi (assembly GCA_963921515.1). Taxonomy (NCBI): domain Eukaryota; kingdom Metazoa; phylum Chordata; class Amphibia; order Caudata; family Salamandridae; genus Calotriton; species Calotriton arnoldi. Next base: position 6,363,648 of record CAWUFW010000061.1, read on the forward strand.
CAGCCTTCAGCCTTGAGGAGAACTAGGCCCTGCTGGACAGCCTACTTCCACAGTACAGCAAGCTGTATGGGACACCAGGGGAGCAGGTAAGTGTTCTGTGCACTGCCTTTCTGAATGTGCATTTTGTCTGACTAGCAAGGCTGAAAGTCTGCACGCCACTGGCTAGCAGGCTCACTGAGTAGTTGTCACCCCCATAGTGTGTAGTGACATGCACTGGACAGGTATGGTGCAGTGACAGTGCATTTGAACAAGGCTTTACTTCCCATGCAATGATACCATGTAGTGACTTCTGGCAAACTGTCCATGGGCAGCGTTGCACTGCCTGTGTACATCATGTGCCCCTGTGATTGAGACATGTATATACAACTGTGTCATGCACGGATATGTTGCATGTGTAGTTATGGCCTTTTCACTTTGTCATCCTCACAGGTTAATGCCCATCGGAAGCAGGAGATCTGGAAGGACATCGTCCGGGCTGTCCGGTCCGTGGGGGTCTACAAGCGCCGGATCCGCAACTGCCAGAAGAGGTGGCAGGACCTTCAGGGCTGGACCCGGAGGATTGCACGGGTCCAACTGAAGCGGTCACCTCCTCGCAGGAGGGGCGGAACACGGACCCTGACCACCCACATGCTCCAGATCCTGGCGGTGGTGTTTCCAGACCTGGGTGGGCAGCTGAAGGCCAGACAGCAGCAAGGAGGGGGTGAGTCAAAGACTGCACTGTGAACTCTGTATTACATGCTATGTGCCCTCCTCTGGCCTGGTTAAACTGCCACAGTACAGCAGTCATGTTGTCCAGGAGCCATGTCCCTCTATTGTGCACTGCCCACTCCTCATCTGACACCCAGGTGTGGCCCTTACATTCAGGGAATTGTGTCACTTGGGACTGTGTCCTTGCAGTTTGCTTCACTCAAGGTGGGGGACAGCATCTGTTTCCCTGACTCTGTTGTGGGCATCATGGGTGGGTCCATTGTTCACACAACGCCTGTGTTCGGACATGTAATCTGCGTGTTGCTTTGTTATGCGGTCCACTTGCTGAGCTGAGTCACCACATGTGCCTGGGGTATCTGGCACACACCCATGCAGCGGGTGGGAACAATGTTTGGGCCCCAGGAGTGTGCAGATTACGTGTGTCACACATACATAGCCAGCTATCCACTGTCCAGGGCTCATCCCTCATTCATGTGGGGCAGGACAGTCATGCCTACTCCAGCCCATCCAATACACCTGTACTCCCACTCCCGTGTATCAGCTGACACGTTGTGCGCAGTGATTTGACCCCTCAGGTGTCTGCCTCTGTGTCAGTGTGCTGTGGATTTGTTGCCAGGACTGCTGGGGTGTTTCTCGGTTGGGGCTCAGCATGCCACTGGAGATGTGACCATAGGAGACGATACTTGTGTGTCACATAGGTGTTTGATCAGCTGCCCGTGCAGACTGGGGTATGCGAATGTGAAGTTCAGGCAGCTGTTTCCCATTCACAGCAGATTGTGAGGGGCTCAGGTTCAGAGGGTAGTGTCACAGGTCTCCCATATGTCCAATCGGTATGACCTGGACAGATGAGGGTTAAGATGATGTGTTGTGTGGGGGATGTACATGTGCACTTGTGCAGCTCCAGGACTTGCATTCCCCATGACCTACTATTGTGACACAGTGCAGAGTGTTGTTGTCTGGCTGCCAAGTCATACATCACTGAGACAGTGATGTATGACTTAGCAGTCATGCCTCCGCCATGGCATGTGTCTACTTATTGGTGATCCTGCAGGGGAGTGACATGTGCTACATGCACACCATTGTGGCGATGGCTATCAGGACATGGGTGCATCATGGTGTCTGTCGCTGGTATGCATCACATGCATTTCCTATTTGACTCTGGGCATCCCTTTCATCCGGAAGCCTGTACTGACTCAGTGGCAAGAGTTGTGATGTGTGCATGTCCACATGCTACACCGTGTCCTCTGCACTGTCCAACTACTGTGTAGGTGGTGCATGTGTCCACACTGGGGTGTTGCTATCCAACAGACACCAGACAGATGGGTGCAAGGCCATGTGGGATGTGAGTGCCATGGTTGGCATCAGACTGACAATTGGCTTCTCCTGTTCAGTTAGGGCACTTTTAGCAATGTTCAACTAATGATGCCAGGGCTTGCTCTGTAATGTGCTGTGCTCACAGTGGTGTGTGCGTTTGGTGCAGGTGACTGATGTCTGTCTGTTTCCCCATTGTTTGCAGATACATCCACGGCCACGGAAGGGGACAGCTCCACGGACCAGGAGGAGCCGGAGAGCCAGACTGGGTCAGCAGCCGAGGAGTGGTCGGAGGGACCCAGTGGCACGGAGGGCGAGGGAGCCACACCGAGGAGTCCTCAGCACCATCCACCTCAGCTGAGGACCAGAGCAACTTGGAGGATGACTCCCTTATGGAGGCGGGTGTCAGCAGCCACCACACCCCAGCTAGTGTTGCTGTCCCCGCCACCACCAGCACCACCACCGCCCTCCCATCGGCTCCCATTCCCCAGGTCCGTGGAGGCTCCCATGTTCGGGAGCGTGTCTCCTTTGGCCCAGGCACCGCACCCCCTGCCCCTGTGTCCCCTGCTGCCCTGAGTGAGGAGTCTGTGTACCTCCTTCGCCAGCTCCATGTAGGGCAGACAGCCATGCTGAGTGTCCTCCATGCGCACACCGCTCTGTTGACTCAGCTGGTGTCGTTCATGGAGGGCATCTCATCGGGCATGTCTGACCTACAGAGGGGCAATAGGTCCATGGACTCCTCCCTGATGGCAGCAGTGTCCCTCCTCAGACAGTCCCTCACCCCTCCTGCCTCTGCTCCATCCACACTCCCCAGCACCTTACCCGTCCCAAGCACACACACACCGGCACAGGCACACACCAGCACACACACGTCCAGCACACAGACACACACGCCACAAACAAAACGCACACGCACGCACAGTCAGGGGACTGAAACCAGACTCACAGGGGATGGGGCCCTGGAACACACACACGCATCCACGAGCACTGCGCAGTCTTCAGTTGCCTCTCCCTCCAAAGCACCCTCCCTTGCCTCACCTGCAACCCCAAAGACCCAGCGGCTCTTCCTCAGTGACCTCGGCCTCTTCCCCTCCGATCCAGCTGATACAGCATTCAGGGGAAGAGGAAGCCCACCACACGGAGCAGAGTGCCCCTCGCCCCCGGACACCCTCCCCCAGGCGCAGACAGACTGAGGCCCCCACCCGCAAGTCCCCCGGAGTCGTAAGAGCAAGACCCCGCCGCCGCCCTGCAGCTCAGGCACCAGGTCTCCTTCCTCCATCCCTCAGGCCCCCACTCCACAGGTGCCCCCACCACACCCTGCCCCAGGTTCCCCCACCCACAGATATACCATCCCCAAGAGGATCTGGCCTTCTCCCCCTGCCACTTGCTCTCCCGGCACCACACCCCCCGCTGCGCTTGTCTGTGCCACTGATGTGGTGAGGGTGTTTTCCCCCTCTGTCCAGCCCACCTTGCCTGTTCCCCATTCTCCTCCCCTGGTGGTAGGCACTGCAGTGGAGTCCACTACCACCCTGTCTGACTTGGGCACTGCAGTGGCGGACCTGTCCACTCCATCTGCAGGGTCCACTGCAGTCGTGCCGGCACCCACAACATCTGAGTCATGCCCCCAGTTGTGCCGGCACACACCATGTCAGACACCTCCACTGCAGTTGTCAGTGGCTCTCCAGCACCCACCACCCCTTCCCTGCCTCCTCCTGGTGAGCCCTGATCCTGTCCCTGCGGTGCCTGGCCTGCCCCCGGTTGCCCCTCCTAGTGGATTGTCCCTGGTTTTGTGCAGTGCAGGCATGCGTAGGGTGACATCTGCCACTGTCACCCTGTTTGGACTTTGACAATGGACTGGCCATTGGCCTTTGTGTTTTTCTGGACTTTCACTTTTAAACACACATATGCTGAATAAAGCAACTTTCTGTTCTCTAGTGCTTATGCTTCTGATGTACATGTTGTTGATGATGCTAACCATGCCCTTGCTGCAGTGATGGTGATATTTGGTCTCATGATAATGAAGTGTTACTGTGCAGGAACACATGTGGTCCAGGGGGAATGTGTCCTATCCTGTGGTGTATCCATGTCATCCATAGCAGCATCTGAGGGTGTCATGTGTTCAGTATTTGGCAATGGGATTTCCTACTTACATTAGCAATTTCACATCTGTGGCTTCCACCCCTGCACATCTGTTGTGCCTGCCATTGTTCAATTCGTCTACTTCCCTGACCGTGTGGCCATCTCCACTGGACATGCAGGTTTGGGCATCAATGGGGAAGGACTCATCTGTGTTGTCAGTGCAACATTGCTATACAAGTGTGTTGGATCTGTGCTGATGATTTCGTTGGCACTCCCATGACCAGGCTGATGTGACGGGAGCCTTCATTTGGTGCTAATTGTTGATTGTGTGACCAAGTGCTCAGCTGACATGATGGGGCCCTACTGAGGCAACATATGGCACAGCTTTCCTCACACAGGAGTGGAGTCCCCTCATGGCAGTGTGTACTCCTGTGATATTGCCTGCGCCCAAGGTGTGTGTTGTATGAGCATGTCTGTGTGTTCACTTCCGTTTTGCTGTGCATGTTGTGATTCCTAGTGTTGTACCGGTTTGTGATGCTTGCTGAGTTGACCTATGTTCCCCCAAAGTCTTCTCCCTGGGTTCTCTGTGATGTGGGTGCATGGCACATTACTGGTCATCAGGGTGTCACCCATAGGTGTGTTTGCTGTCAGGGCTGAGTTTGTGTGCAGACGCAGATGGGTCACAGTCAGGTTTCCCCTTGGCACTTGTTGTTTACACCTGTCATGTGATTTCCAGTTTGTGTTATCTTTCAGTGATTGTGACACGTTGTGTGTGTGACTGCTGGCACTCCTCTGGGTCCGGGCTGCAATGTTGGTTGTTGTCTATGTGTGTTCTTTGTGGGTGACCTTGGCTTCTTCATTGGTGTGTGACTGTGGCTGGGATCCCATTGGTTGGTGTGGTATTGCCGTCATGTCCATGTACAGCGTAGTGTGCAGTGTGTCAGACATTCAGGAGTCTTGTTGAGTGGCCATGTGTGATGTGTTTCTGCACCTTGGTTCCCACCCACCACCCTGGAATTGTCATGGGTGCATGTGCAATGTCACCAGTGCATGTGTGCTTCACTGCTGCACATTGTTGGAGGTCGAGGTGTGTGGTGTTGAGTGTGTGCAGATGAGAGTTGTTGCCCGGCTAGACCCCTGCCTCCATGTTGGCCTTGGCTTACTGGCAGTGCTGATTGATTAGTGCTTGTGTAGGTGTGATGGTAGTTTGTTGCTCAGGACACATGACTGTGGTTCACAGTGTGAACGACATTTAGCTTTGTCATCACAGTGGGATTGTAATGCAGCCCAGGGTCACCACATTGTGGGGGCCCTGGGGGTAGTGCTGTGGTGTGTCTGTGTCTTGCTGTGTCAGTTGCTGTTCCTACGTGCCTGTGTGACATGTGTGATTTGTGCTCCCTCTCATCTGACAATGCCTGATTGCCCACATAGGGGATTTGGATCCATGAGTTACCTTTGTGTGGCACTATATGCACATCTGTATAATTGGTATTCAGGACTCCTCATGTGTTGTGTGGTTGCCTGGGGACACTGGCACCCCCCCACCCCCTCACCTGTTGTGTTTGATGTGCAGTGTGGGTCTGCCTGTTTGTGTTTGTGCATCTGCACCACTGCATTGGCATATCTTAAGTGTGCCATTGGCTGTATGTAGTTTGGTGGATTTCCCCTGCTGTCCCTGGGACTCCTAGGTCATCAGTCAGCACAATGATCATGGTTTGTGTGTCCCATTGCTGCCATGGTATGGTATCTGTTCACCTCACATCTACAGTCTCCACAGGGTATCTGCATTTGTGTGCCCATTGGTGCAAATATGTGGGTCTGCATTCTGATGGTCACTTCTGTCATTGTGTCATTGATGAATGTTGACAGTGTCAGCCCCCATGGGTGTTGTTTGTCTGCACATGGCCAAAGGTATGTCTTATTTGCACTGCAGTATTTGCCTCCCCCAATCTATGTTGCAATGGGACACATGCACTACTTTGCCACTGATGTGTTTTATGTTCTGTGACCAGGAATCATCCATGCAGTTTGGCAGTTGCAGCTTTTTCTTTGTCAACACTTACATTTTGGTCACTGTGATGATGGGGGTTTGGACCCCATTGCCACACTGTTCAAAATGTGCTTCAGCTATGGACCCCACACTTACCTTTTGGTCACTGTGATGATGGGGGTTTGGACCCCATTGCCACACTGTTCAAAATGTGCTTCAGCTATGGACCCCACACTTACCTTTTGGTCACTGTGATGATGGGGGTTTGGACCCCATTGCCACACTGTTCAAAATGTGCTTCAGCTATGGACCCCACACTTACCTTTTGGTCACTGTGATGATGGGGGTTTGGACCCCATTGCCACACTGTTCAAAATGTGCTTCAGCTATGGACCCCACACTTACCTTTTGGTCACTGTGATGATGGGGGTTTGGACCCCATTGCCACAATGGTCATGGCCTGCTTGCATTGTGGGGGCCACACACATATGTGTGGCACATGTGATAGGGGGTCACATTGTATGTTCAAAGTCATGTTCAGTGTTGTAGGCATTTGACACAGTCTACACACGCTTGTCATGGTGTTGGGGGGATGTCTTTTTCTTGCATTCCCTAGGTTGTGGTGTGCTGGTTGTGTCATGCATTGTCCATCCTATGAGTGGGGGTGGTGTTGGTGGTAGGCATCCAGCCCCCCATGGGTAGAGGTGGTAGTAGTGACAGGCATCCAGCCCCCCCTGGGTAAGGGTGGTAGTAGTGGTAGGCATCCAGCCCCCCCTGGCTAAGGGTGGTAGTGGTGGTGGGCATCTGGCACCCCCCTGGCTAAGGGTGGTAGTAGTGGTAGGCATCCAGCCCCCCCTGGGTAAGGTTGGTAGTAGTGGTGGGCATCCAGCCCCCTGGCTTAGGGTGGTAGTAGTGGTAGGCATCCAGCCCCCCTGGGTAAGGGTGGTAGTGGTGGTGGGCATCTGGCACCCCCTGGCTAAGGGTGGTAGTAGTGGTAGGCATCCAGCCCCCTGGCTTAGGGTGATAGTAGTGGTAGGCATCCAGCCCCCCTGGGTAAGGGTGGTAGTAGTGGTAGGCATCCAGCCCCCTGGGTAAGGGTGGTAGTGGTGGTGGGCATCTGGCACCCCCTGGCTAAGGGTGGTAGTAGTGGTAGGCATCCAGCCCCCCCTGGGTTAGGGTGGTAGTTGTGGTAGGCATCCAGCCACCCTGGGTAAGGGTGGTAGTAGTGGTGGGCATCCAGCCCCCCCTGGGTAAGGGTGGTAGTAGTGGTAGGCATCCAGCCCCCCTGGGTAAGGGTGGTAGTGGTGGTGGGCATCTGGCACCCCCCTGGCTAAGGGTGGTAGTAGTGGTAGGCATCCAGCCCCCCCTGGGTAAGGGTGGTAGTGGTGGTGGGCATCTGGCACCCCCCTGGCTAAGGGTGGTAGTAGTGGTTGGCATCCGGCCCCCCCTGGGTAGGGGTGGTGGTGGTGGTGCGCATCCAGGCCCGTGTGCATATGTGGCATTGGTGATGGGCATCCCGCCCCTATGGTGCTGCTGTTGCAAGTAAATTCTGCATCCCTCTGTGTGTGTGTGATGTGTCGTGTACGTGTTGTATGTGTTTTGTGGTTGGTGTCTGACTTACCTTCTGCGCCGTACGCGTCCGTGCCTGCTCCGGTAGTAAATGTAGAATATTGGTAGGATCGGGACGAAGGGATTCATGGTTGGTTCGTGTCGTTCGTCTTTCTCGTTGCTTCGCGTCGTCCTCGTCGCTGGCGTGTTCGCCTCGTAGCCGTGGATCGTGTTGTGGCGCGAATCGGAGCTTATGTGCGCCTCTCCCGGATGCTTTGACGTGCCGTGCGTAGCGAGCGGGTTCGGCGCGTACGGAAAGCGCATCGTACTTGTTCGGCCGGACGGGGCTGCATTTTCCCTTCTGTGCGACTCGATTCTGCGTTTCCGGATTCGCCTCGGTCGGAGAACAGGACCTGGATTGGGTGATTACGACTCGGCCGGATTCTGTGCTGTTGTGCGCATCGTACTTACTCGTTCGGTATGCTGTACGGATCGGTCGGGAAACAGGCATTCGCATGGCTTTTTTCCCGACCGAATGGTATTGGGTGCGCCTCAGACCGAGATCGGAATCGGCCCCTAAGTGTGGGTGCCAAGCATCGGAAACCACCGTTCTAAATTAAGTAGTGCTTTTTAGGCTTTTCCTGTTCGAATTCCGTACCGTTTTTAATATTAAGACCAAAATGTTTATGGCATCAATCTTTCTGACCGCATTTTTATCGGGAGAAAGTTCTGTGGTGACTACTGAGCATCCTCTTTGTTCCAGACATCTTCTCTTGGTGAATGTCATTTAAGAAAAAAGTACAAAGATCTCTCTTTCTGTATCAATTTTTCTATTATTTAGGCTTCACTGTCACTGGAAATCATAGCCATTAATAAACATTTGCTAGTTAGAGAACTCAAAATGTGGCGTGCTTTCGTTTACATCTCGTGTTTAGTCTGGAATGGAATCTGTTGAGTGCACGCGAGCATATTTACCTCGCGTGTCCTCGTCCCGTGCTGTTGATGAGCATGGGTGCGACACAGTGTGTTGCGCTCATGGTCACTCATATTGTCCTTGTGGTGGTTCTGCTCTCGTGGGAGAGAATGTTATGATTAGAAATATCGGGTGGATGAATATAGAGTCTGCAACCAACTGTATTATTATTCTGTAACTGGCTCTTGAAGATAACATATCTCCTACAATAAAGCGGATCCTCAACTACAATCCAGTGTCTGTGATTCCTTGCTACCGCCTGAAGGGATTCGTCATTTTGGACATCCTTCCTACACTGGCGACGAGCGGGCACGAAGCTGTGTATTTCTTTATTTATTATTATTTTATTTTTTTTCCTTTCCTGGAATAACTTGGAGGTATTCTCTTAATCAGTTGCCCGACTTTACCGGAGTGCGTAAAGTTAATCGATTGTTCACAACTCATGGATTTTATTTTGCTTTCCAAAGAAATTGAGGAGCTCAACGCGATGCACAGAAGGCTGCCGATCGTGAGCTGGTACATCGCCATTATTTATTACATTTATTCTGGGCACAAGAATTGAACAAACTCTCGGAGGCCTACAGAGGATTGCCTTCTGCGAGTTTGATTATTACTTTTCCTTACCGTTCACATGGTATACTACGAGACACGAGCGCCTCGCGCGCGCCATCTCCAACTGTTCTTGCTGTTCTCTCCGTCACGTCGAACATGGTGACGTCTGAGAGAGCATCATCACGTGCATAGGTCTTACGGTATCGGTATTACGGTATCCATGGAAACACCGTAACCTGCGCACGCCCGTATTTCCTGAAGGCTTTTGCAGTTTCCAAGGCTACGTTTTCCACACGACAATGTTTCCACAACGCCTTTCAACAATGACGCAATGACACCGATTGGCACGTTATAAATCTAGCCTGTCATTAAGTGTACAGGGACACGCACGCTTGCGTGTAATTACTTATAAATAAGAAGTGGATGTGCCGTTTGACAATACAGCATTTCGAATTTCCGGCAACAAGAACAATAAGACGATGCATTTTCACAGGTTTATTATTCTTTCTGCATACTTTACTTCTGTGATATGCACACAATGTGCCTCTCAAACTAATTTTTTTATTTTTTTATTTTACTACTTATTTAATTATTCTGTAACATTATGGCTGGTATTGTTCCTCCTCCCGCATTTCTAGCCATACCTGGTGAGCCATTGATGGATTGGGAGATATGGGAACCTGTATTTCTAGCTTATGTTGAGGTTTTAGAAGGAGAAGAATGTGAACCTGAGAGAAAATTGGCTTTGTTAAAACATTGTTTAGGTGGTATCGGTCTAAAGGAATTAAAAAATGTACCTGCTCTTATTAATCCTGGCAATATTAATGTATACCAATATGCGTCTATGCAACTTAATTTAAGATATGCGAAAAAGAAAAATGTGGTCATGGAAAGGTTCATTTTCTATTCTAGGAAACAACAACCTGATGAAACCATTGAAGAATTTGTTTCAGCACTTAGGTCTCTTGCAGTAACTTGTGATTTTGAGCATATTTCGTACAAACAGGTGCTTAGAGATCAGATTCTTATGAGAACAAATCACAAACAAGTCCAAGAAAGGTTGTGGACCACATCTGATATGTCTTTAAATGCTGCCATTGATATTGCAAAATCTATTGAGCATTCAGAAAAATTTGTCAAGGAAATTAGAGGTAATGAAAAAAGTGAAGTATTTAGTATTTCTAAAGATGTTGACAAAAGCAAGAAAACTAATTTACAAAAAAATGAAATTTTTCAAAAAACTGATGGGAGATTTAAAGGTACAAGGATGGATAACAGAAAGCATATATTTCTTGCTATAGATGTGGAAGTACTGGGCACCTAGGTAACTCAAAATTATGCCCTGCTAGTGACAAGATTTGTTCTAAGTGTGGCAAGAAGGGACATTTCAATAAAGTATGTAGATCTATGCCCAAAAGAGTAAATATGATCCAGAATTATAATGAATGTGATAGTTTTTGTGATGACTATGAAAATTATATCAACACTGTCATTAATATGTGTGGGAATGAAGGAGTCACCAAGTTTCCCTCTTGTACTATTGCTGTTGATAGTGTTGAGGACAATTTCTTGTTGATTCTTGTGCATGGTATACTATCATTGCACAAAATATTGTAAAAGATAAATGGCCTAACAAGAAATTGTTTGTTCCAGATGTAGCACCTGGTGGGTACACCGGACATAAAATTGACTTGGTTGGATATTTTTGGGCCACCTTAGAATTTTCAGGGCGCCATACATACGGGAAGATATATGTAGCAAAATCTGGGCAGTCACTTTTGGGTTGGCCTCACCAAGAACAAATGGGGATTAAACTTGATCCCAGAGCTAATCCACCAGTTTATGTCATTGAGCTCTCTAACTCTGTAGATAATAACAACTCTAAATTTGTTTCAAATTTAAAAAACAAGTTTCCTAATGTTTTTAACAACAAATTGGGAAAGTACCAAGGATTTAAGCATTGCATCAAGCTTTGTGACAACACTATTCCTGTTCGTCACAGGGTAAGAAATGTTCCCCTATCCTACAGATCCAAGCTTAAGGATATCTTAAAAGATTTATGTACTAAGAAGATAATAGAACCCATTGAATCATCTCCATGGGTTTCTCCAATTGTTATTTCGGTTAAACCCACAGGGGAACTTAGATTAAGTGTGGACTTACGCAGTTTGAATAATGCCATTTGGGTAGATGCCCATCCCCTCCCCAACCTACATGAGATGGTTTCTACGTTAGCTGGTGCGCAAGTATTTTCCTGTATTGACCTAGCCAGTGCCTACCATGAGGTCGTTTTAGATGACAAATCAAAAAATCTCACCGCATTCATAACTCCTGAAGGTTTGTTTAGATATTGTCGGATGCCATTTGGCCTTGTCAGTGCTGCTTCAGTTTTCCAAAGATTGATGAAGGAAACACTCGAAGGTCTATCAGGTGCAATAGCCTTCCAAGAATATATTCTTGTGTACGGGAAAAATGCAGAGGAGCATGATCACAATATAAATAATGTACTCTCTGCATTGTCAAGCAAAGGTCTCACTCTTCGTGCTGATAAGTGCAGATTTAAAGCATCTCAGGTGGAATATTTAGGACATACTATCAGTGGTGTTGGTATTAAGCCCAAGCGCAACCATGTGGAGAGTATCATTAACGCTGAAATTCCCTCATCCAAAGAACAACTTGTAGCTTTCCTTGGTCTCACCGAGTTCTATGCAAAATTCATTCCCAACTATGCATCCAAAGTTGATCCATTTAGATGCCTACTTAAAAAAATGCAAAGTTTGAATGGACAAAGGAAATGTCTTCTGCTTTCAATACTTTGAAGGGTTTTGTTGTAAATGCACCATGTTTAAAACCTTTTGTAAGTGGGAAAAAATGTATAATTATGGTGGATGCCAGCAGTTCTGGTCTAGGGGTGTATTGATGCAAAGAGATGGTGCAAAGGAATGGATTGTAGCCTATGCATCAAGAGCTCTACGTGATTCAGAGAAACATTACTCTGTGATAGAGAGAGAACTCTTAGCTTGTGTTTGGGGTGCCGAACATTTCAGAACATTTTTATGAGGCACCAAATTCATTATCAAGACTGATCATAAGCCTCTTATTTTTATGATGGCACCTGGCGGTGGTCGTACTATGTCTGCAAGATTGGCTAGGTTAGCATCTAGATTGCAGAGTTTTCAGTTTCAATTACAATATGTGCAAGGTAAATCTAATGTACATGCTGATTGCATGTCCAGGTTTCCCCCCTCCACACCTGACATGGAGGGAATGGAGAACGAAGATTGTGAGGTAGCGTTTACTCTCCATGATGTTAATTTAGTGTGTGGTGAACAAACTATTCTTCAAGAGAATGTGTGGTTAAATGAAATGAGTAAGGATGAGGAATTGAAAAAGGTGATGCTTCACATTTCTCAAGGGTGGCCTGAGGAAAGGAAATTGTCGGGCGAATTGATGAGTTATTTCAAAGTTAAAGAGGAATTGGCTGTTGAAAATGGTTTTGTCCTAAGAGGTGATAAATGTGTTCCCCCTTACAATCTGAGGAAGAATATCGTAGTAATAGCCCATGAAGGACATTTGGGAATATCAAGTACAAGGAGACGTGTTAGAGAATCCTTTTGGTGGCCAGGCATTGATGTATCTGTTGAACATTTCGTTAGGAATTTGCACCGAATGTGCTTCTAGTGACAAATCTGCTGTCGCTCTACGTCCTGAGCCCCATCCCGTGGAATTTCCAGATGCCCCCTGGCGAAAATTGGGTCTAGATATTATTGGTCCATTTGCTGTTTTGCCTCGACAAGAAGCTTTTGGGATTGTTCTAATTGATTATTTTTCTAAGTGGCCTGAGGTCAAGATGGTAAAGGATGTCACCTCAGAAAAAGTAATAGAATTTTTAGATGAAGTTTTTTGTAGGGAAGGTATTCCCTAAGAAATCATTACGGACAATGGACCTCAATTCATTAGTAAAAAGTTAGAAGTTTTTTTTCACAAATGTGGAATTACGCATATGAAAATTGCAGTATTCCATCCAGAGGCAAACGGTCAAGTTGAAAGGTTTAACTGTGTTATAAAGGAGGCTATTCAATTATCAGTGAAGAGTGGTTTAAATTGGAGAAATGCTTTACAGTCTATGTTATTGGCATATAGAACTTCTCCTAAATCTGTGACTTTAGTCAGTCCTTTTGAATTATTGAGGGGACACAAACCCAGTACCAAGCTAGTTCCTTGGTGGCTGAAGAAGAAACAAGGCAAGCTAAGTGACTTTACTGATGTTGACTATGAAAAGGTTTGGTGCAGGGTTGAAGAATATAAAGAAAAGATGAAACAAGATATGAAAAAGAAGCAAGGTTCTGTTAGCAAACAGGTGGTTGAGGTTGGATCTATGGTGCGCATCAAGAGCAAAAATGTGATGGGCAAAGGTTATCCAATGTGGTCATCTCCCAAAAGAGTCATTGAAGTTTTTAAAAATGCTGTAACGGTGGATGGGGGAAGTGTATGGAATCTAAACAGGGTCTCTTTGTTTAAGGGAGGCAGAGTCACCGACGATGATCACGAAAGCAATGTGTTGCTTGACATTACGGAACAAGACTGCACCAAAGTTTTGGACAAGTGTTCTGCAAGGAATACTGGTGGTCCTCCTAGGTGCATGCGTTCTCGTCACCCTCCTGCAAGATTATGTCATGTGTTAGAATATATTTTGTTTCATACACATTATGTTGTAATTTCCTATTATGTCTCTCTCTTTCCCTTCTTTTCCCGCTCCTTCCTTTGTTTTATTATTATTATTTTTTTATTTTTTTTTAAGGGGGGAAGGTGTGTTGAGTGCATGCGAGAATATTTACCTCGCGTTTCCTCATCCCGTGCTGTTGATGAGCATGGGCGTGACACGGTGTGTTGCGCTCATGGTCACTCATATTGTCCTTGTGGTGGTTCTGCTCTCGTGGGAGAGAATGTTATGATTAGAAATATTGGGTAGATGAATATAGAGTCTGCAACCAACTGTATTATTATTCTGTAACTGGCTCTTGAAGATAACATGTCTCCTACAATAAAGCGGATCCTCAACTACAATCCAGTGTCTGTGATTCCTTGCTACCTCCTGAAGGAGTTCGTCATTTTGGACATCCTTCCTACAGAATCAGTGATGAAAATGTTGGTAGGAGCTCTTCCTTTTGTGTTGTTTGATTTTCTTCAACTTAAACAATCTCATATAGTGCATTGTTTGCCTTCAAGTGGCCTCCTGGCGACACGTCAGATGTAGGTGACAGGCAGGCAGTTGCGAGAGAGAATGTTTAATATGATGAGTTTGGAGACAGATGTGCTTCAAACCTTTCTGTGTTTTGACCTGCAGTGGCAGTGTTGGACTTGGACCTGTCTACAGGGCCACCCCCAAACCTTTTGCCTTCTTCTAGTTTTTTGTTGAAATCGTTTTTGTTGCCTTTGCGCTCTGTGCACTTACCACTGCAAACCGGTGCTAAAGTGCTTGTGCTGTCTCCTGTAAACATGGTAAAATTGGCTTACACCTGATTGGCATTTAATTTACTTACAAGTCTCTGTATAGTGGTATACCATATACCTAGGCCCTGTGAATTAAATGCTACTATTGAGCCTTTAACACTTATTGTGCCATTCACTTAAGGAGCCCCTTAAAACATATCCCAGGTCTGCCATTGCAGCCTGAATGCAGTTTTAAACTGATATTTCCACTTGGCAATATAACCCCCTTACCAAGCCTTAAACTCCCCTCTTATTGTAGATGTCACACCTAAAGTAATCCCTAGGTAGCCCAAAGGGCAGGGTGCAATGTAATTATAAGGATGGACATGTGCTTTTAAGTTTTACATGTACTGGTAGTGAAAAACACCTAAAATGGTTTTTCACTACTGTGAGGTTTACCCTTCCCGTAGGATAACATTAGGTTCCCTTATTACATTTAATAAGTACTAACATTTGATTGGGAACATATAGGCATTTCATGTTTGGTATCTATGATATTGAAATTAAAAATCCTCATTAATGGTAAAGTCGGATATTAAATTGCAATTATGAAAACAGCACTTTTAGAAAGCTGGCATTTTCCTGCCCTTGCTATTTAGTGCCTGCAGCCTGTCCTAGGTGATACTTTGTGAATTCCTCCCAGACAATCACACAATAGAGGGATTAGTTGTGCCTGAATGTGCCATCTGCTGGCAGGATGGTGGGGTGAGGTGGGCACAGCACCATCTGGAACTGAATAGCCTGTGCTGCACCTATTCAGGACAGGGGAGTTAGGAAATTCCAAGCACTTCAAAGAGAAATCAGAGAAACTTCTCCTACTTCAAAGAAGGCACCAGGTGTAAACAAGCATTTGAAATGCAATAGGTCTCGCATTACTAAAAGTTTAAGCTATTGGCGTTGTTAATAATAATGCAACGGCAATAGCGCAAACATTCAGCAATGCAAGACCACTTGCATTGCAAATGTTTTTTCTTTTGTAATAATAGATTTTAAAAAAACAGGCCAAACTCTAATTGTCATGTCTCGCGCCTTGGGCAGAAATACCATTCCTGCGAGTAGTGGCATCTTTTAGTGAGTTTTATGAGTCGTTTTTTCATGAAACCTTTGATAGTTTAACCACATGTGAATAATACCTCATACAGGAAGGAGCCTCTGGCTGAACTTAGTGTAACTGAGCCACAGTTTAATGGCTAAATACAAGAGATTCTGCTTTGTGGATTTAAAAAAATGCCGTACTTTTCCCATTAAAACGTGTGTTTGGGGGCAGAGTGCATAAATTGTGCGGGTGTTACTCAGTTACATAGAACTGCTATTACCCTATTACATACATGTAATTGCATTTACATATCGCTTACTACTTTCGACAAGACGTTATTTGTGGAAGGGTGCGCTGTTTTCCTGCATTTCTTTTTGAAACAGCAATTTCATTTTATTGATAAAGAAATGTATGTTTCCTGGTGCAAAAAATAACTTACTGGTGCAATAAGAATTGAAACTATATAAAATCCCGCCCTTACAATACGCATCGTAGTGCAAAAATAATATCTTGATATAAATTAGCACCTTGGTGGTAGCTATAATCGCAGCCTGGTGCGTAAAAACGCTCACCTGCAGATGCCTTATTTTCTGTTTTTTAACACTTTATTATAAGGGCTTTCTCTACAATGCAACAGGAGCGGGAATGCATCGCAGTTGCAATTAACATCTCACATCTACGAGTCTTGCATTCTAGAATTAACACCTCTTTATTCTGTCGCATTTAATATACGCTGTATCCTTCACGGAATTAGTTGGCACACATGAGACAGAGAACAACAGAGCGTGTTCAATACAGAAGCTACGTGGGTATTTAATTTCAAATAAACCTGAGCTACACACACAGACAGACAAAAATCACCTCTGTGGTTTGATGTGGGCCGTTTGCACACAGCTGTCTTAATTATGTCCTGGCATTTTAAGCAAAGGCGTTTTACTAAAGTGTGGATTGAAATGTGTCGACTTTGTCCATTAGGCTTGCTTCTTCGCCAGCTAATGACCAATGAAACTATAGATTGCTGTACAGGCTACAAGTGAGGCTACCTCCTGGCTGTACTGTAGGAATTACAATGGAAGCATAACAGGCGTTTATTATACACTAAGGGGCTACAGTTGTTCGAGCAGCCCTTTCCCCAAAAAGCATTGGCAAAACCAATAGGTCATGAGTTGAAAGGCATTAGCCGACCATTGGGCTTTGCCAATGCTTGTTTGGTGTAGTTATTCCATGTAGGGTCGTCTGCAGCCAGGGAAAGGCTATGTAGCCCATGGGTGGGGGTGGAGAGGGGGCATCTAGCAGTTTTGTACGCTAACACCCTGTCCGCAATTTACGGGCGCAGAAACTAACCCAGCTATTTTATGCTTCCATTCTTATTAAACTTTCCTGCCTTTGGTTACGTTTTATCTGTTTTTTTAACACTCAAAACTGTACATCTGCTACAAAAACAAAAATAATAACGCCCCACTGGCTGCAGCATATTAGTCATTTTCTACAGAGTATTATTTGGCTTAAGCACCCGAAGCTTCATTATAGGTCTCTTCCGAATCCAATGAGCTTATTTGCAATCCTCGTTCATGATGAGAAGTCATCGAAAGCAAATAGAATGAGCTATTTCCATTGTTAATGAAAACTTTTTAAGAGTAAGAATCCTGCGCTGGCAAGAGCTGTGGTGAGAAAACAGGGCACGTGCGCTCGATGGCTAATGTAGACACTAGGATCTTGGAACCTGAGAGATAGTGGAAAGGTGAACAAAAACAGTGCGAGTGCACCTGTATCTTACCCCTACCACCAAGCTAGTATTGCAAGTGCGCGTGACATATCGGTATTTATTTACTGGGCAACGAGTGAACAGAAAAACGCCTGGACAGATTTGAGGGAGCGGTAGGAGAGAAATACCCATGTAGCCCACCTCCGCCTTGAGTAACACTTTCATTTTAACAAAGAAACAGCAAATGGCGTCTCTCCCCTATGCCAGCAAGACAGCCAACCGCCTTTGATTGTGACGTCGCCTGAACTTCACACAGGCTATGCCCACAACATTAAAGTGATCGGCAATAGACTGAACTTATAAAACAGTGGCCATAAGCGTGCGCTGTTGAGAATGTCATCAGAATCCAAGAACTTAATTCCTTGTGATTTATCTACTTTGTTTATGTCTGTCTAACAAGGAAGAGTTTTGGTCATTTTCACAATACAGTTTCTACTAATAGAAAGTGCGGCGGACGTAAAGCATGTGTGGAACTGAGGCAGGGAAACACAAGAAGAAGAAAAGTAGTCCCCAAACAAAGACATAAACACCTAAAGCGTAAGGATATAGTACTTGGTCAGTGCTGCATCGGAGAAAACGGAAACAAACAGGAGGGACAAATAGGGAGGATTGCCCATTGGCAAGCAAGTATTTGTAAAGGACACTAACAGAGACAAATAAAAAGAAATCACCGAGCAATGGACGGAGTTCAACTCCTAAAGCATACACAACAGGTCGCTAAGCAACAGCGCAAGCACTGTTTGTTCGACCTAAAAAGGGACCCTCAAACCCACTCTTCAGTCCACTTTCTGGACATGCAGAAGGACTCTGAGGACTGCCTGCTGCTGTGGCCTGCTGGTTACTCCACAAGACTGCTTTGCTGCACCTGGAAGGACTGCTTTGCTGCCTGGAACCTGCCTTGAACCCTCAGAAGCCTGCCCTTCTGTTTAAGCCCTGTTTCATCACTTGAAAACAGGACTACCAGAGTAACTCTTAGGGTTAGCTTGCTGGCTTCCTGCTCAGAGCCACAAGGACCTTTGGTTGTGGTGTTAGAGGTGCCCAAATAGCAGTGGCGGCCCTTAATTTTAAGAGTAAGGGGGGCGGATGGGACTCACACGCATACATACACACTCACTCACGCCCACACATTCACACACATGCGCACACACACACAACCATTCACAACACTCATTACCAAATATTCAAACATACACGCACGAACCAAACATCTTTTTAAAAATCACACTTACCTGCAGCTCTGCCATGGAAGTCCCAGGAGGGTTGGGACTGCTGCCTTCCCTCATTGGTTGACCTTAGGTCAGCCAATGAGGGAAGACAGCAGCCCCAAGCCTTGGAGGACCCAGGAGGGTTGGTACTACTGCCTTACCCCAAAGGCTGACCTTGGGTCCGCCAATGAGGGAAGGCACCAGCCGAAACCTCATCACAGAGTGGGATGAGGTCGGTGAGTCACTGATTGACACTCGACCCTGGGCGCTTCAGGGCTTAAAACTGAAGCGCCCAGGTCTGAGGCAATGAGTGACGCCACCCCTCGTCACCGAGGGGGAGGACCTCAAGGACCTTTGCTGAGCTGAGGAGGTCACGCCCACAGAAGCTGTGTCATCCTCAGCCCAGCAAAGTTCAGCTCAGGCAGCCAGGAGGCTGCACATTTAGTTCATGTCTAACTCCTGGCTGCCTGATCTGAAAATGACCTTTGCTCAGCCTGACAGACACTGTTCTTGGTTCCAGCATGTCAAAAGAACTTCATGGTGCCCTGTTTGATACAGAGAGCGCTAGAATATTTCTTCCAGAGGAAAGAAGACTGAATCTGCAATTACACTTGCAAAACCTACTTCAATTACACTCTTCACCTTCGTAACAATGATTATAATTCCAAGGGCTAATGGCATCATGCACAGCCGTGATACCTTAGCCCTGTCATCACCTTGAGCCTCTGGTCCAGTGTGTTCCAACTCATTGTTCCTCAGCCGTCCTGGACCACCAACTAGAAATTCAAGTCTCTGGGGAAATGATTCAAGACCACCAGTGGTGGCTTTGTCGCAGAACCTTCAAAAGGTGGCACAGATGGTTGAACCTCTTCCACTAATCCTAACAGCAAATGCAAGTCAGTGGTGTTGGTGTGCAACATTAGGAGATCAAGAGATTGAGGGCACCTGGTCTCATTCAGAGTCCCTCAATTCTTCAATTTGGCAGAAGCTGGCAGAAGTCAGGAGAGCTCTACAGAGTTTTGCAAGCTCCCTGATCAACAATAGAGTCTGCGAGAGGGCAGACAGTCAGGTAGCAAAGTCCTAATTAAACAGGCAGGCAAGAAATCTCAGACCCTTGCTAGATTAGCCGATGACGTCTTCTCTATGGTGGAGGACAATCCTTTGCTGAATCGAGCCATGTATGATACGGGTGCAGTTAACCTCCAGGCAGACAGCCTAAGTGAGAATATGCCCTCATTAATAGACTGACCTCAGCTGTCAAGCATTTCCGATCAGGATTAGAGCTCCCGGTTTTATGGTATTTATTGTTTTGACATTTCCGTCTGTATTTATCCATATTTATTTTTTGCTAATTTTATCGGTATTTATCCATATTTATTTTGGCTTTTATTAACAAAATGAAGCTAAAACTGGTATATTTCCACATTTATTTAACTGATAAATAAGCACTCATGCTTGAATGCCTGCCGGGCTTCAGTGATATGAACACTTGCAGAAGATAAGTCAATGCACTTATATGAAAATATGTAACATTCAGTATCAACTTGTGCATATCTATTGCTGTTTAAGCCACTTTACTAAACCTTCTTTCTTTTTTAATCCCCTTACCTATCAATCCACACAGCTATTGGCCTGGCAGACATGGCAGAGAGTATTTAGAATCACTCAAAAAGCAACCTAATTTCTGTTTATATCCACATTTAAAAATAAATACAGACAAGGGAATAAATGGAAAATAGGGAGCCTCAATCATGATGGACCATTTCGATCACCCCACTCTCGATCAATTTGCATGTCCAATTAATCCTCTTCTCCCTCAATTCTGTGCAGAGGGGGAGTATCAGGAAACTTAGGGGTGGATGCATTAGACATCCCTTGGCCTCAGGTGATCTTATATGCTTTTCCACTCATTCCACTCCTCCGGAGTATGCTTCAGAGGATTTGGAGAAAGGGGTTAACTGATCCCTATAGCCCTTTTTTGACCAGGAGGCCTTGGTTTCCTTTTCAGTGTCAACTCATGACAGATCTTCATCTCACCCTACCATTCAGTCCAAGTTCCCTACAATTTCTGTCTCTCATGTCCAAACAGCTCTGTCAGATGAGACTGATGGCCTTGAGATTCGAGGGTTGGGCTGCAACAGTTAGGATGTTCGCGAGAGCTAGCCTGTGACATTCAAGCACAAAGAAAGACTGCATTCTGCCAGCATATGCCAAACATTAGAGAAATTTCTGTTTCTTGTGTTCATGTGTAGCTGTGAACCAGTTTCTACTGATCTATTTAAGATTTTAGATTTCTTAAGAGTTAGATTTGCTAAGGGTTTAGCACTCTCAACTTTATTCTCTCAGTGTGCAGCCATCAGGGACTACAGGGAGACTAGAGGGAATCTAGCTGTTATTGTTTCTCTAACAAAAAACTCCTTAAAGGTCCTCAGTTAAGGAAAATAATTCTTCCTTCTCAGATTCCTTCTGGAGATCTTTTTGCTGTTATGGCGGGCTTGCAAAAGGACCCCTTTGAACCTTTAGACATGACCAACATTTCCTTGGTAATGTCCAAAGTAGCTTTTCTGGTTGCAATTTCCTCAGTGAGAAGATTCGGTGAACTAACTTCCTAACTAATTTCCTATACATATAAGAAAGTCCTCCCAGACAAAGTAGTCCGGTGACTGGAAATAAAATTTAAACCGGAATTTCAACATTGTTTCCATATTTCCCAGGAATTAATTCTTCCGGTTCTTCAGTCTTCAGGTAATATTCCTTCGATCCTTAATGTAGGGAGAGCCCTATTCTTGGAAAAAGCTAAATCTTTCAGGGATGTTCACTCACTTTTTGTCTCCAGTGGGACGGTCTGGGAAGAAAGCCTCAACTGCCACAATCAGTAGGCGGATAAGGTTGGTGATATTTCAGGCCTGAGAATGTATGGGGCTAGAGTATTGGGCTAGAATTGCCAGGAATGTTTTAGCAAGATCAACCACAGTGATATCCTCTTCTTGTGCTGAGGCAGTCGGTGTATCACGTCAAGAGATTTGTAGAGCATTACTTACAGGTAATCTTCATTATATAAGCTTGGCAATAACAGGAAGTCTGAGTAGAGGGGAGGGACCTTTATGCGTATTGCACTAGTAAAGAAATAAAAGAACGCTTGGGTAGCAGTCCCTATCTGGAGGCATCGTGACTCATATGTGAGTACTATACTGGATTGAGGGGTGTGGTTTAGTGTAGAGCGCAAGCGCGAGGAGCCGCACGGTGCAAGGCGGTTCTCTGCAGTTTGGAGCAGTGGTTTGTAGCCCCGGCCCCTGCTACCAGAAAGCTGCGAGAAGCTAGTGCCTCTGTGAGGGAAGTCTTGCTGCAGCGGTCTTGCTGCCTCGCTGAGTCCGGCTCCACCAAGTCCACGAAAGCGACCTGGGTACGTGTCCGCAGCCAGCTCGGCATCCTTGCTTTCCTCTCCTTCCTTGGCAGTAGGTGCTACCTTGAGCTGTGTTTTCCCCAGACGCAGTTCCATTGGAGGCGCCCTCCTCTCATGTCGTGTAGACGAGATGAGTTGGGGGTGTTTTGCGGTTGGGGGGATGGCAGTGAATAGCTGGTTGAGCTTGTTATACAGCAGGCTTGGCTAGGCTAAGCTTTAGGCAGTGCTCCACTGTGGGAGGGGGTAAGGGCTGAGCTCTGCCATGGCTGGTCACCTGGGGGCCTGGGTGCGGCTTGTGGGCAGTGAGTTGGTTCTCACCCGGGAGGGAGTTTGGTCATATGGTCACTTGGATGTGACAATGCTGGAGTACAGGAGCACTGGCTTATAGCAGTGATTGTGCAGTCATTGGCCCCATTCACCTGGAGCATTTTTGGAGTGCATTTACAGAGGGCCACTGCATCAGTTAATTCTGGGAGGAGGGCAGAACGTGCCCCTTTAATTTCAGTTACCCTACGGTTGGATCAGCTTCGGGCAGTCCAGGAGTTTTTGCAATCAGGGGTGCCAACTCTTGGAAGAGTAGGATAAAGATTCCCTAGAGTGGCTCAGTGACGGGCGATTCCCTTTGGCCCAACTCCGACTTTACAATCAGTAGCCCAAACAACCGGAAAGATGACAGCTAAAAAACTGAGATCAGGACGTACACTGACCACCAGACTGCCAAAAGACTAAAGCTAACCCACTGAGGAATAGAGCTCCCAATGTAGGTATATTTAGTGTTAAAATACCAGCATTTTTTCAAAAACTATCTGAAGATAACCACACCATTAGTGAAGTTGCGGAGTCAACTCAGATGGGGGAGTCGAAGGGTATGGTCAGCCCTCCCAAGGTACATGTGGAAGATCAGTTGGTCACTCACACACTGTCACACGCTCAAACGCAAGTGCCATCTTCTACCTTGACAGCTTGTTGTCTTCCAGGGGAGCAGTCCTTTTCATGTACATCGCCAGGAAGAAATTACATTGAGGGTCCTCATGGCCTCTGAGCCCTCATTAGTTTTGGACTACACTTAACCTGACATCCCACCACTTAAACCGGTGTCCCCGGTCTTGGTCAGGAGGGTGAAAGCACCGCCTGAAATGCTAAAGAAGCAGGAACAATCTATGGCCTTGCTTGTTCCTCACCCACAATACTTATACTTAATAATACATAATGCACAATATGCTTTCGATGTGTATAGAGGAAAGTTCTTTATTCATTTCCTTCTTTTGACAAACGCCTTAAAACAGTAGCCAACGCATTTCGTCCTACACAGACTTCTTCAGGGCTACAAAATATGTACAAAATACAAAAACATATTTACAATGTGTATACTCATTTACTCATTCAATTATATTTACATAAAAGCAGAGAATTTTTATTTTATATTAAAAACTAAAGTTGATATGCTGACCGATAAACATCTATTACAATATATACAAAGTCTTCCAATTGTATAGACAAAAAAAAGAGTCATTTTATTCACAAAGTATTTGCATACTAGTCACATGTACTTTTCATGTTATAGGATGATTCTCAATATTGTCTTGTTGCATACATCCTTGCGATTTAATTTTATTTAAAATTGGGTGTGTGGGTACATTGTGTGTATCCTTTGAAATGCTAATGATTGGGCTGAACTCAAAGCTACATGTATTTATATATATATATATATATACATCCAACATGTTATCTTCTTAGACATCTGTGGGGATGGAGCTATATATATAGAGCATGGAAGTGATCTGTACATACCTATTATCATGACTACTTCTTGTTTAAACTGTGCCTCTTCATGTATCAAGTTAGCTGTGTAAATTATCTTTTCTGGGGTGTGGCCAAGATGGCAGAGTGAGCGGACGTGTCTCGCTCGAGCTCCGTCCTCTCCGGGCCTTAGCATCGACAAAGCACCCTCGTCCAGCATCGTTGGCGACCTGGGGCTCCCTCCCTGCCCGGGGATTGTGATTCAACGCCTGGGGGTGGCTTTATCCCGCCGAGTGAGGTGAGAGGCAGCCCAGAGTCCTGCAAGGACTTGTGGCCTAGTGGGCTGGCAGCTGCCGTTGCGGAGTGAGGCGGAGCCCGCTGGAGGTCCGGGCCGCGATCACGTCAGTGCCCAAGGCTGATCGGGGACTGTGAGTGGTTCTTGGACAGTGCCCCCACAACAAGTAAGCAGCGGGAGCCAGGCAAGAACGGCCGCGGGTCTATGCAGAGGAGGCCCGCGGCGCTGACCAATGCGATTGTGGGCCTGCGCGATACTCTGCGAACGCGCTGTTGTCCCTGCAGCCCATCAATGAACGAGGCCTTTCAATCTTCTGCTGCCAGGGCGGAATTGATGCGGGGCCCCGCTGGGGATTCTGAGGGGGCCTCACGGGGAGCAAGGTGTTACTGACCCTCTGCGGAGCCCGGAGAGTAAAGGGGCTGTGGTGGTCTACTGTGTGCGGCTTGCGAGTTTGGCTGTAGATGCCCCAGGCACCTGGAGAAAGTGGCGCCCATCGACTGAGAGGCCCCCCATCTAGCTACTTCCCCTGCCGGCTGTGATCCTACCAGTGTCCGGTGAGGGTGAGGGGCCGCAAAAGAACAGTATCTTTGGGTCAGCGCGGGGGAGGTCGGCTGACTAGCCCTGAAGGGGGGCCCGCCCCCAGCAGTCTTGCGATCGAAGAGTGCTCTGTGGGAGAGACCAAGGATGATGGCTGCGACCCGTGCCTCTGTGTAGAGACTGGCCCACTTCTGCTCTGGTGAAGATGGCCCGGTGACCCCCAACGGTTTTCCACCCAGATTGGCCCAGCCCTGACCCGCCATGTGAGACTGCTCTGCGTAAGCCATTAAGGACTGGGAGTGGCCCGGATTGCTGATTTCAACACTTGAAGGTGAGGAGCCGACGAGGCACTGGCCCGCTTCCTTGACCACTGAGCAATCCACCCCCTCCCCGGGGAGGTACGGGTTCGCTTTGCCCCTATACCATCCGAGCCGTGTGGTGATTGCTGGAGACCCCCTGACCCACCCCGGTCATAGCGCCTACCATACACACAAGGGGCAGCCGACAGGCACAAAACATGACGACGGCCAAAAATAAAAAAGAGCGCTCGGTGCGCGACCTCCTTGTGAAGCCCATCGGGAATCCGCAGGGCGCTGGACTTGTTGTCATTGAAAAGGGCGCCAAAGGGGCAGTGACCCGCAAATTCTTGGAGTCCCTATTCGCCTCGCAACGTGAAGATATCCTG
Source organism: Calotriton arnoldi (assembly GCA_963921515.1). Taxonomy (NCBI): domain Eukaryota; kingdom Metazoa; phylum Chordata; class Amphibia; order Caudata; family Salamandridae; genus Calotriton; species Calotriton arnoldi. The sequence continues at coordinate 6,388,968 of CAWUFW010000061.1, forward strand.
GCCATAAAAACTGACCCTCAAGCCGACCTGAGAGAGGTGCGGAGGGATATTGATGCGGTAGGCGAGAGAGTGGCGGCACTTGAGGATTCCACGACGGCTAGAGACAAAGAAATTGCCACTCTCCAGCAAGAAGTCATCCGGCTGCAAGACCAACAGCTTGATCTTCAGGCACACTCAGAAGACCTGGAGAATAGGTCGAGACAGAACAATGTCCAAATTCACTCAGCCCCCACTGGCGCAGAAGCTGAAGACCTAGAGGGATATGTCCAGGCTTTGTTCCGAGCAGTTCTGAATGCTCCGGCGAAGAACACTGTTAAAATAGATCGCTGGCATCGGGTGGGGCCCCCTCGACAGTCCAACCGCCTCCGGTGGACATCCTGGTCTGTGTAAACGACTTCAAAGTGAAGGAGGCGGCTCGCTCCAACCAGACGCTACAATTCAGAGACCACTCCCCACAGCTTTTCCAAGATCTGGCAGCCAGTACTCTTCAGAAGCGGAAAGACTTCCGACCTGTGACCAATCATTTGCGATCAGCTGGAATTGCTTATTCCTGGGGCCATCTGTTCCGCATTATTTTTCGGTATGAAGGCAAACTCCAACTGTTCAGTTCTCTAGCGGAGACCTGCAAGCTGTTAAACCTAGACATGGACAGCCTGGCCTCCCAGTCCTCAACCACAGGGGATGGGGCCCCGTCTACTCGCCAGCAGGGCCCACTGTCTGGGTCTAGACTCGACCACTTACGTCCTGATCCTGCAACAATGGTAAAAGAGTGATCGGCGGTGCTTCAGACTCTCCCCGGCGCGGAGGGGGACTCCCTGGACTCTAAAGGCTGAGGTATCGATGGATGGGTGAGGTGCTCAGCAGGATTGGGCCTGGGGGGCATGGGGGTGAGATTCTTAATGTTGGGAGATGTCCCTTGCTCTCTTGGCTGCCTCCATATTTCTTGGCCTCCCTATGGGATGGACACTTTGTATTTTTTCCTTCCGTTTGTATTTGGGTCATTGATTTGTTTGAACTGTTTGTGGGTGGGTAGGGATCCCTCTCCAATGAGCCTCTTAGAATATTCCTTTCAGGTATTGTTTCTCCTGGTGTTTACAGCTGGACAGTACTTTCCTTGGTTTGTCGTTACATAGATTTGCTATCCCCATCAGGTTTATGGAGATTAAAATAGTTAGCCTCAATGTTCGCGGTCTTAATAACCCAGTTAAGCGGAAGGAGATACTCTTCCCTACTTGAGCAATTGGGGGGAGATATTTGTCTTCTTCAGGAGACTCACCTACTCTCAAAAGACACACATAGAATGCAAGCTAGAGGGTTTCCATGTCAGTACTGGTCCCCCGGGAAGGGCAAGAGGGGTGGTGTGGCTATATTATTTTCCAAACGCTTTAGGGGCACAGTGTTGGGTTCCGTGGTTGAGATTAAGGGGCGTTTGCTAGCTCTGCGGGTACAGATGGGTACATTTCACTATACAGTGGCTTCAATCTACTCCCCTAACGAACATCAAGAAGATTTCTTGATGGAAGCAGTAGCCAAGGTGCTTCACACACCTGACCCTGCAGTTGTGGTGGGCGGAGACTTGAACTTGGTGATGATTCGGAGATGGACCGCTCTGGTCTGAGGACGGGGGGAGCGGGAGCCCTGTCATTGCCTGGTCGGGAATGGCTTGAGGAAAGTGGATTGAGAGATGCCTGGCGCGTCTTGCACCCCAGCGACCGTGATTACACATATTACACTGCGGCCAATATATCCTACGCTCGCTTGGACCACTTTCTTGTCACTTCTGACGCCTGGGAACACACCCAGACCTCTTCTATCGAAGCCCGTCCACTCTCTGGCCACGCACACATCACTCTGACCATGCGCACTTCCTCCCTCGCACCCCCGACACCACAATGGCGCCTGAGAGATTCGATGCTGTCGTCCCCGACAATTGTAAATGTGTTACGGACCACATTGACGGATTACTTATCACTTAACGATGACGGTTCCACTGCTCTGTCCTCAGTATGGGAAGCACTTAAACTCGTCGCCCGGGGGGCTCTGATTGCTAAAGCTGCACACGAGAATAAGATAAGAAGGGCTAAGAGGGAGGAGTTTGAATTGAAAGTAAAGGAAATAGAGGTAATTCCCAAACGCTCCGGAGTCCCTCGGATCTGGAGGAAACTCGAAAAGGAACGGCTCCACCTTCGGCGCCTAGATTTGGATAGAGCTGAACACGCAGTAACGCACTTGAAGCATAAATACTTTGTGGGAACAAATAAGGGGGGGTCGCATGCCAGCGCATTGCCTGCGCAGCAAGCAACATGCACAAGCAGTAAGACCAGTGCTGGGAGCTCGGGGCGGAGGTCACCGATGACCTTGGAATCACTGATGCCTTTCAGGCCTATTACTCAGAATTATATTCTACAGAGCCTTTGCTCTCCTCAGATCCACATGCCTATGTAAATGAGGCAGCGGTCTCTTCCCTCCCGCCTAACGAGGCTGAAAACCTCGATACTCCTATACGCATTGAGGAGGTGATATCTGCGATTGCCCGATTGAAGCCTTTGAAGGCGCCAGGACCTGATGGGTTCAGCGCAGTCTTCTATAAGACTTTCTGCACTGAATTAGCTCCCTTGCTCACTCGTTTATTTAATTCATTTGCGGATACAGGTAGGCTCACCGAATCGATGCTCCAAGCCTCAATTACTGTGATACCCAAGCCCGGTAAGGACCCCTCGCTCTGCAGCTCGTATCGTCCAATCTCATTGCTAAATGTTGATGCGAAGTTATTCGCTAGTATCCTTGCCCAGCATTTGAAACCTTTAATGCCCGGCCTAGTGGAGCCGGATCAGGCTGGATTTATCCCCGGTCGACAATGCGGGGACAACACTAAACGGATCTGTCATCTAATCGATAAGGTACAGCGGTCCCGCGAGGAGGCCTTATTGTTAGCGGTCGATGCCTAAAAGGCCTTCGATCGGGTGCACTGGCCTTACTTGTTCGCTAATTTAGGACGCTTCGGTATGGGCATACATTTCCGTAACTGGATTGCAAGCATATGTAGCTCCGCTAGCGCTTTGGTCAAGGTGAATGGTGTACGATCTCAGGGTTTCGTAATCGGTAGAGGTACGAGACAGGGTTGCCCCTTATCACCGTTGCTCTTTGCCCTCTACATGGAGCCCTTCGCACAAAGACTTCGGGACAATCCTAATGCTAGGGGCATTCCATTTGGCGCCGACCGACATTTGATCAGTCTATATGCGGATGACGTTATTTTTTCCATTGCTCACCCTTTGACCTCTCTTCCAGCGGACTTGCACGCCTTTGGCCGGGCATCTGGTTTTAAAATCAATTTGCAAAAGTCGCAAATATTGAACTTGACTTCCAATCCGAGCACCGTGGGAAACCTACGTGCTCAGTTTGATTTTGATTGGGTTACAGAGGAGATAACATATCTGGGGCTGGTCCTCAATAAGAGCCTAGCGAAAACCACCAAAGCAAACTATTCCAAATTACTTGCACGCATACCCAAGGATCTGACACAATGGCAGCGGCTACCGTTGTCGTGGTTAGGCAGGCTTGCTGCTGTAAAGATGAACGTCTTACCAAGGGCACTATATATTTTTCAGACTCTTCTGCTTCTGCCGCCCCTGGGCACACTCTCTAACATCCAAAGGGAGATCGAGCGTTTCATCTGGGGATCGGTATCCCCTAGGTTGCAGAAAAATCTGTTGCAGCGTCCGAAAAGGGAAGGTGGCCTTGTGCTGCCAAACATGAATCGCTATTTTCAGGCGTCGTTACTACGATACTTGGTGGAATGGAACCGTCCGAGTACGGAGAAACACTGGGTATTTATGGACCAGATGGTTGCGGAGCGCCATATATGGAGGGAGGTGTGGTTGCCTAGATCTTCTCGAGCTTGGGGGCTTTATTCTTCTCCTGTAACACGGCCAACCTTACAGGTCTGGGATAAGGTGGCCTTGTCTGCGAACCTCACAACGTTCCCATCGCCTATGTCCCCCATATTCTCGATTCCCGACTTCCCTTCTGGTATGGCCAAAAGGGTAGATGCCCGCTGGGTAAGGAGAGGGTGCAAACGGCTGGGCTGCCTTTTTGATCATAATGGATATATCCATTTCACACAACTCGCGGTTGATTTTTTTTTAAACTTTATTTAAAGTTTTCAGAAAAAAGAAGTAGAAGAAACATTACAGTAGTACTTGTAGAATACACACAATACAATCACTATGGCATATACAATAATTGGTATAGCAATATGAAGCCAGTATAGGTAACATTTTCAACACATAGTCCACAGCCCACCTGCTCAGTGCCAGAAAAGACTGTACGTCCCATGAGTGCCTGCAATGCACTTAGGTATCATGATAGTTTACAGATTCAACATATTCTGGTGCGCTAATTAGTATGATCCAGCTCCGCCCAACTTTACACCCCCCCTCATTCGACGCAATAGCATTGTTTAACCTACTGTTCTGTTGGGTAGAATCCTCTGCAGCTTTTTTCAATAAGTATGCATGATATGGTCCCCAAATATATTTAGGTTGACATTTAACAGGCATCAACGCATTATAATTCTCAGATTGTGTAGAACAATATGCCAAGTCGGTGTGCCATTCTGATAATTTAGGCAAGGGGCCACGCATCCACCTCATTGCAATCCTACGTTTAGCAAGCAGTAGGCCGATGGAGCCAGCCTACGCGCGGCTTTCGGAACGTTTTTATCAAACCCCAGCAGACCAACCAACGGAGATTCTGGTATTACTTGATCCAGCATTTCGGTCAATGCGGTGAACACCCTGCTCCAAAATGTGCAGATCCCAGGGCACTCCCAGGCCAAGTGTGTGAAATTGGCATTTATTGCTGAACATCTCATGCATCTGTCGTCCTCCCTCAACCCATATCTATATAGTCGTGCTGCGGTGTAATAAGTTCTATGAAGATATTTAAAATGAATCAATCTGTGCCGTTCGTTCTGTGAAATAGCTTTAGTGTTACTAAAGCAGTGGGACCACTGCACAATTGTAATTTCCATTCCTAACTCTTCCTCCCATTCTAGTTGAAATTTCTGCTTAACTTGGGTAGCTTGCCCTTTGAGAAGTATGTAAAGTATTGTAATGCCATGTTGTGGGGATTCCGATTGTAACAGATACGTCAGTGGTTTCATTTCTTGTGGTTCGGACATGTCCGGGCCTAAAGTCGCACGCAATGCCCGTCGCACTCTGTAGTATTGCTAAGTGTCTAGTGCAGCCAACCCTCGGGCCTGAAAGGACACCTGTTCCCACATTCTCACAATTCCGTCTCGGAACAGGTCTTCCATATTTGTTATTTTCAGTTTATGAAGAGTTTGTATCGTTGCACTATCATTGCTGAGTGGGAACCAATCACACCAGATTACGGGTAATTTGGGAGAGTATATTGTGTTTAGCTGTTGCTTGTCTGCTATTTTGGGTAATTGAGACCCTGTGCAACCTACTGGATCGATTGTGCGAGGTTTACTCAGTCAACAATTTCGGTAGCGGGGTGGGGGAGACCATATTCTATTCTATATGAAGATGTGGCAAGTTATGAGGGCCATGTATCCAACCATGTGCATGTAGTATCTGAGCGGCTCTATAATATCTCTCCATATCCGGGGCGTTTAGTCCGCCTTCCGAATATGGCCGGATTAGGTTTTCCCATTTCACTCGAGGCTGTTTTCCAGCCCAGACGATGCGTGTCAATAATGTACGCAAGCTATGGAAAAAGGACTCAGGCAAACTGATGGGAATGTTTGCTAAAAGAAATAGAAAGCGAGGGGGCACCACCATCTTCATTAGGGCAATACGGCCCACCAGGGACAATGGGAGATGAATCCATTTTTCAATTACCTCTGTTAGTTTTTGTATCCCACATCCGTAGTTCTCGGATAGTTCGACCTCCGGATCAGTATGTATCTTTATGCCCAGGTATCTTACTGGGTCCGTAGTCCATTTTATAGGGTAGTTAGTGTGAATGGGAGTGGTGACAGCTGTTAACGGTAAAAATATTGACTTATGCCAAGTGATGTACAGCCCTGAGTGTTGTCCAAATCTCTCCACCTCCTGCAACATCGGTGCAAGGTTTTGCTCTGGCTTACGAACATATAGTAATGTATCGTCGCATATGCTGCAATAGTTAGGTTATATTGCAATGATCGAATACCCCTGTATGCATGATATTCACGCATTGCACACACCAGCGGTTCCGCCACCAAGGCATATAGAAGGGGAGAAAGCGGGCATTCCTGCCTCGTGCCTCTGGCGATATCTATTGGACGTGACAGAGCACCATTAACTCGCACATGTGCTACTGGCTGTGCATACAGAACCTCCACTAGTTTCAAAAAGATGTCTGCCACGCCCACCCTTCTCAGGACTGCATATAGAAACCCAAAAAGACCAATTGATGGACAGAATGCAGAACAATGTCTTACACTCACCCCAGTACAGAGATCTGGGTCTAAATCCATCGTTTTGTTGCTCACCATGCCATTCCAGTTTGGACCCAGCCATATGCAAATCAGTCTTGACCCTGCGCCCAATGGGAACAGTCCAGCCCGAACTGCCAGGCCAGGTCCTCCCTGGACTGGAAAAAAGCATCCTAGGACCGGTTTCGGGGTTTCACCCCTCTTCAGCCAGGATAGCTTGACTCCAGTGGCATGGAGAGCACGGGACCCACGTCTGGGCATACCCGTCCCACTCGGGGTGACAAATGCAAAAAGAACAATTGATGGACAGAATGCAGAACAATGTCATACATTCACCCCAGTACAGAGATCTGGGCCTAAATCCATCGTTTTCTTTGCTCACCATGCCATTCCAGTTTGGACCCAGCCATATGAAAATCAGTCTTGACCCTGCGCCCAATGGGAACAGTCCAGCCCGAACTGTCAGGCCAGGTCCTCCCTGGACTGGAAATAAGCATCCTAGGACCGGTTTCGGGGTTTCACCCCTCTTCAGCCAGGATAGCTTGACTCCAGTGGCATGGAGAGCACGGGACCCACGTCTGGGCATACCCGTCCCACTCGGGGTGACAAATGCAAAAAGAACAATTGATGGACAGAATGCAGAACATTGTCATACTTTCACCGCAGTACAGAGATCTGGGCCTAAATCCATCGTTTTTTTGCTCACCATGCCATTCCAGTTTGGACCCAGCCATATGCAAATCAGTCTTGACCCTGCGCCCAATGGGAACAGTCCAGCCCGAACTACCAGGCCAGGTCCTCCCTGGACTGGAAACAAGCATCCTAGGACCGGTTTCGGGGTTTCACCCCTCTTCAGCCAGGATAGCTTGACTCCAGTGGCATGGAGAGCATGGGACCCACGTCTGGGCATACCCGTCCCACTCGGGGTGACAAATGCAAAAAGAACAATTGATGGACAGAATGCAGAACAATGTCATACATTCACCCCAGTACAGAGATCTGGGCCTAAATCCATCGTTTTTTTGCTCACCATGCCATTCCAGTTTGGACCCAGCCATATGCAAATCAGTCTTGACCCTGCGCCCAATGGGAACAGTCCAGCCCGAACTGCCAGGCCAGGTCCTCCCTGGACTGGAAACAAGCATCCTAGGACCGGTTTCGGGGTTTCACCCTCTTCAGCCAGGATAGCTTGACTCCAGTGGCATGGAGAGCACGGGACCCACGTCTGGGCATACCCGTCCCACTCGGGTGACAAATGCAAAAAGAACAATTGATGGACAGAATGCAGAACAATGTCATACATTCACCCCAGTACAGCGATCTGGGCCTAAATCCATCGTTTTTTTGCTCACCATGCCATTACAGTTTGGACCCAGCCATATGCAAATCAGTCTTGACCCTGCGCCCAATGGGAACAGTCCAGCCCGAACTGCCAGGCCAGGTCCTCCCTGGACTGGAAACAAGCATCCTAGGACCGGTTTCGGGGTTTCACGCCTCTTCAGACAGGATAGCTTGACTCCAGTGGCATGGAGAGCACGGGACCCACGTCTGGGCATACCCGTCCCACTCGGGGTGAAACCTCCAATCTACAGAGTCGAATGCTTTCTCGATGTCTATAAATAATGCTGCTGCTTTTACCTGCGGGTTGATTCTTGCCATAGTTCCAAATAGGGTGCGTAGATTACTAGTTAGTGAACGCCGCGGGACAAATGCTGTCTGTTCTGGCCCCACTAATTTTGGCAAAACGGGTGCTAGTCTGTTCGCCAACACCTTGGCGAACAGTTTTGTATCTGTGTTAAGCAGTGACAGGGGTCTGTAGGAGGAACAGTGTTCGGGAGGTTTCCCGGGTTTAAGTAGGGTGACCAAAGTGGCCTCTCTCATAGATGTTGGTATCCTGCCCAGTTTAGCCATCTCTTCAAATAGATTTTCCATGTGGGGGACCAGTTTATCTTGGTATGCCTTATAGAAAGCAACAGTTAGTCCATCTGCCCCAGGGGCCTTTTCGTTAGGCATTATTTTAACGCTGCCAGTATTTCTGTAGGCCTTAGGGGGGCTATAAGTCTCTCTCTATCGCTATTCTCCAACTATGTCATAGCTATATGTGCAAGGTATTCCTCGTTAGTTTCCAAGGCGGAGGACCCTTTCGAGGTATATAAACCTGTGTAATAACTGGCGAAAGCCTCCAATATTCCCGGTGTGCTATCCACCAATTCACCATTTTCGTTGTAAATTTTTGAGACATAGCCATCACCTCTAGTGGGTCTAACTGTCGCTGCTAAGGTGGCGCTTGGTCTGTCACCCTCCGCATAAACCTTAGCTATGGCATATTTCCCTAGATGCTTGACTTCAGCTTTTGCCAGCTCATTGTACTCGTCAATCTGTGCTCTAATTTGTGCGAGTATCTGGGGATCCCCCTCTTCCTGAAGCCTACATTCCAGTGTTTTAAACAGGTTCTCTACTTTTTGTAATTGGGTGCGAATAGATTTGAGAATCCCTGCATGTTTAGAAATCGTCATGCCCCTTATGTAAATTTTAAAAGCCTCCCAGATGGAGCCCATGGTAGAAACGCTGCCCAGGTTTGTGGTAAAGAATTTGTCAATCTCATTGCCCAGTTCTGCACGAAAGGCTGTATCTAATAATGAGTATTGAGGAAACCGCCATGCACGCAAGTTGTTGCTTAGATCATTTAGCGTTATCTGCAGTTACCGGGGAATGATCAGATATTATACGCGCCTTATGTGTGCAGTCCTGTATGAAAGGAAGTAGTGCGCGTGAGGCGTACCAATAGTCTATTCTAGTATGTGTGTCATGGACAGAGGAGTAATGTGTGTACTCCCTGCCCATGGGAGCACGATGTCGCCAGACATCACATAGACCCTCCGCCTCAGCGATACTGGCTATTGCACTTGCAGCTTGCGATGGACGCCTAGGGGCTTCTTTTGACCTATCCAATTCAGGGTTCTGTACGCAATTGAAGTCGCCCCCCCAGAGTATAGGCATATGGGAGTGTCTCATCATTTTGTCTTGCAGTGCATAATAAAATTGAGGATCATCGTAATTTGGCCCATAGACCCCCACCAGCAACACATTAAAGTTCTCTTTACAGCACTTTGCCAACACATACCTACCCCCTGCTTCCACATCTATTTCCTGTACATGTAAGCCTGAATTTCTACATACCCAGATGAGCACTCCTTTAGCGTGGGAAGTGAATCCGTATGATATGCATGTGCCTTTCATTCTTCTAGGGGTCAGTAGCCCTGATTGTGGGTTAAGATGCGTTTCTTGCAAGATAGCGACATCGGTGTTATGTCTATACAAATAGGCCACCACTTTTTGTATTTTCCTCTGATTATTAAGGCCCCTGACATTTCAGGACATAAATCTGATACTGGTTCAAGCTTTAAGGGGCTGCGACATGTGCTAACTTACGTATCCAATCTGACTTATCATACGATATATATACAGCGAAGTATTTCGGTACATACCTTTCCTGCTGATACATTAAACATAGTAAATAGACTGCTGAGTGAAAATAACTCCCCATCCCCCACCCACTCCATATCTAAACAATTAGACATGGCAATTTTATAACACCCCAACTAACCTCCCTCCCGCCCTGATACAGACCCTCCCCCCCCAAAGACAGTTCCCCCGCAAATACTACCCAGTTGTAATACACTCGGAGGCGGTGGCAGCCCGACCTGAGGTGTTACTAGATTGCACACCCACTATGTTACCATCCAGGCATCTGAATAATCGTACTATATACCTATGTAGTGGCTTTACGTGATATGAATCTTTACAGTGTGATTACAGCAAAACGACTATGACCCAGGCAGTTCAGTGTAGATATTATCCAATATAACTGTGCCATAACTAGTGTCCCAGTTTCACTTACAAAGCCGGCGTGCCCGGCTCAAGCAGATTTTCCTGTTCAGAGTCCTCTGGAGCGTCGTCTCTCTCCGCTGTCGGTGGCAAAGTTGGTTTTCTTTATTTTTCTGTGCTGTACTTTTTGAGGTCCTGCTGCAATTGGTTAGGATCGCCATATATTTTGGATTTGCCTGCAAAGTTCACCCGGAGTCTAGCCGGGTATAGCATTGCGTAGTCTAGTTGAAGTTCCCTTAGTTTACGCTTTACAGGCCCAAATTTCTTGCGTGCCTCTTGTACCTGCGGAGTGAAGTCCGGAAAAAGGGCTAAGTCTGATCCCTCGTATTTAAGTACTTTCAGAACTCTGGCGGTATTTCAAGGCGGCATCTCTGTCTCTACAGTTCAGAATTCTCGCAATCAGAGGGCGAGGTGCAGCACCAGGAGGAGGTCTGGGGCCCAGAGTGCGATGGGCCCGTTCGACAACGAACACCTCGGAGAAAGTTTCACGGCCCAGCAGCGTCACCAGCAGTTGCTCTACAAATATTTCCATATTTCCAGTAGCAGTGGTCTCAGGCAGACCCAGTATGCGCACATTATTGCGTCTAGAGCGCGCTTCGAGATCCTCAGCTTTGTCGCACATTGCTGTTAATAACTTCACCATTTGTTTCTGTGCCGTCCCCAGTTCAGTTTGTGCATCCTCGGCTTCCGATATTCTGTGCTCCGCCATATCAAGCCTTTCGGCATGTTTGTCTACACGCTCGGACATCCGATCCATACGGAAAGCTAATGAGTATCTTGTCATCGATGGATGCCAAACTCTGTTGCATAGCCGCTAGTATTTGTCGTATATCATCACCAGAGGCAGTGAGGTCCTCACTTTGCTCCGCCGTTGGGGGGATGGGGTCCTCGTCCCTATTCCTGATCGACTTGCGCTGATCAAACTGGATCTTTGTCTGTGTTTTGTCTCCTTTCCCCATGATTGTCACCTCTGTAAGGCACCGAGCAGGTGTACCACATTGGTTGTAGGTAGCCTGGCCGTAGTCTGCTGCTGACTTGATGAGTGGAACAATATGTCAGGAAGTCAGGGGTCCGCCCGCACCACAACCAGGCCCAACCAGATGCACAGCAGGAGCAACTCTATGGGGCCAGGCCCAGGTACAAGCAAATTCCTTCTCTGCCAACGCCAGGATCAGTTTCCTACAGTCAGGGTCCGCTTTTATTATTCTTGGGCCGTGCCAGGCAGAGCCAGAGGGCAAGGGGGGGCACCCCAAAAGGAGAACGGTACCTTCGCGCAACCCCCGCCACCACCCAGAGAGAAAGAGGGGCGGAAGACCACAACCGCAGCAGGCTCAAGGGAGCACAAGTGTGCCACTTCTGTCAGACCTTATTCAAGACGTAGTGCTTTGTGTTCGCTTTACGAGTGCCACGTTATCCACTAGGCCCCATAATCCACACGCTGGGTCCGCTGCAGCCCCACGTTATGTAGTAATGATTCATCGCCGCACTCCCTTCAATGAGGCCCAGCCAAGACCCCTGGTCACTGTACTGTTCTATAGAGCACTCGGGAAGGCAAGGCAGCCGCCGGGTGCAATCTTTATGGGCCGCCCGCCCTCCGCAAGTATCGATGTTCAACCATGTAGGGGAGGCACAAGCAATGTCTATGCGGGGGGGTTCAGGACCATTCCCCCGTGCGGATCCCGTCTGAGGAAGTGTTCACTGCGTATATGGCGCGACAGCCACAGCACCACACTCTAGGCCACTCCGCACGCTCCGCCGGCCCCTCACAGGCTTAACGCTTTGTCACGCCATCTGTAAGTACCGCCACGCCGCAGTCCGCAGCCACGATTACGGCAAGGGGCAATCCGATACCTTCCTCCCTGCGTTTTCGGGACAGCAGCCTCTGGGTCTAGCTGTGAGTCTACGCAACGCATCTTCCGCTTCCCAAGGCGCTCCGCAGGCCTCAGCAAGACCGTTGCTGCGTCACTCGGCAACCCTCGGCACAGGGGTCGATCTGGAACACCAAACTTTCAGGGACCCCAGTTTTCCGCCTGCTGCACAGATTCCGCTACTTTTTATGCCATGGCGCAGATAATTACAGGATAGTATGGGCGGCTGCCGGAGCTCGCTCAGGCTGCGGCCATCTTGGAGTCAGGCAAGCCAGGCCTCCCACAACTCGCGGTTGATTACGACCTATCTACCGCAGATCACTTTCTCAATGCACAAATGCTACATTGGGTATTGGGTGCATCCACTCGTCCCCTAGTTGGCAGGCCAATGTTCCCATTTGAAAAATGGATATTTCTTAAGAATGACGACAAAAAAGTCATTTCTGAAATATACTCGTTTCTTTCCCGGAACATTCGCAAGGTCAGATCTGCGTGTCAGAAATGGTGGGAGGCGGAAATTGGCCGGACACTCTCAGACAAAGAGTGGGAGGACATTTTTTATAGGACTCATCATACTGCACATACCATGGGACATACCGAAACATCGTACAAAATCATTTCATATTGGTATTACACTCCCTCTCGATTAATCAAGTGGAACTCTCAATGCGACGGGCTATGTTGGCGAGGTTGTGGAAGCCCTGGCACTCTCCTCCATCTTCTGTGGAATTGTCCAAAACTCACTAGATACTGGGATAAAATCTTGGATGAAATAGATAAGGCCTTTGACGCCGCTATCCCTAGATTCCCCGCTTATACAATACTGGGTTTGCCAAATACACTGACCTTTCCTCTATGCTCAATTAAAGGCAGACAGATGGCCCTGGCACTTAATGCCGCCCACCGGGTGCTCTCATCTTGTTGGAAGACTAATAGAATCCCAGAGCACACGCAGTGGCTCCACCAATTGTGGTCCCTTTTGAGAATGGAAAGATTATCAATGGCCACCCTGGGGGATAAATTTGAAAATACGAAGATCTGGGCTCACTTTATATCAATACTCTCCTGCAAATTTCGAGAGCTGACCTGTCCCATCTATCTGCGCATTTTGAAACTGATACCGGATTCGCACGGGGAGACGGAGACCTCTGCTTCTGGGGGAGGATCACGGGAGGGGGATGGTCTGGAGGTTCCCCTGAGTGGTTTTACCCTTGCTCCTATTACTGAATCTTGGCTCATTCAGAGAGGGATAGGGAGGGGTGGGAGGGGGGTTTCTTGTCCCACTAGTGTGGATCAAAAAGTTTTTTTTCTTCTTTGTGTTGTGTTGATGTTTATTTGTTTAAGAAAAGGCAGACTTATCGGTTTAGTAATAGCTGTTTCCGCCTGAGGTTTACACTATGAGAGCACCTCGCACAGTTGGCTGATGATCGCCTCAAGAACTGAAGTTAGTATGCAGCAGGCCTCAACCAGCTTTTATTGTTGACGCGGCGGCCCAGGTTGGGTTGTAGGCGGCTTGCTGTGTATTTAATTTGCATAAGAAAATGCTATAATTACTTGTTCCATTTCTTTGATGACCCTTAACAGAGCCGGCCCACTGGGTTATAGGCAAATATGCGGCATACTGTTTTTAATATATGCTCTGCTAATAAAAAACGATTTAAATCTAAATTAGCTTTTCTTTTCTTATTTTCTGTTTTGCATTTGAGGACATAGTTAGTTATGTCCTACCAGAAGTTTTGAGATTTATCAAGAATCTTATCTTGTTGTTTCACGATACAATATTTACAAGTATATAAATGAATTGATCTCCATAAGTGTTCATACCTTGAAACTTTCGATAAATCTCGCTAGTCCTTATATAAAGCCATGTCATCAGTACGCTCCAATTTGCATCCCAATGTCCGGTATAGATGATCTTCAGGACCTATGAATTATGTCCTAGTAACCAAAAAGATTTTTTGTTGTTAGAATCACCTTATTAAGGTGGAAAAAGGAGAGGGGAAGATTAGGGTAATCCCTATATCAGACTTACAACTGATGTAATTGTGATTTCTTTTAAACCAATATCTTCAAGCTGAGAGTGTTCATACCTCTAAATGTTCGGTAACTCTTGCTAGTGCTTATAGAAAGCCATGTCATCAGGACGGTCCAATTTGTATCCCAATGTCTGATATAAAATGATCTTCAGGACCTATGAATAATGTCGCAGTAACCAAAAAGATTTTGTGTTGTTAGAATCATCTTACTAAGGTCGAATAAGGAGAGAGGAAGATTAGGGTAATCCCTATATCAGATTTACAACTGATGTAATTGTGATTTCTTTTAAATCAATATCTCAAAGCTGAGAGAGAACATATATAATTCTTTGTCAATGACTTTAGATCAAGAAGCAGAATAAGATTAGTGAGATGTATGGCCAGTTGAAAATGGATTGGAATCCTACATATATGAAGAAAAAGATGTTGTATGTGGTATGTTGACACAGACACCAAAATTTCACGTATCTGTTATACCTTATTGTGTAGCTCATGGAATATGTTCAATAAATCAAACAGACAAATGCCTATATATTTAAATAATAGTATAAATAAATAAGGTTAAAGAAATACGGTGTACTATGGGTTGCTTTATGTGTCTGCAGAATTAAATCATAATTATATGTTACTCAAAAGTCTGCCAGTATTGATGCATGGCATGAGGTATCATTGATATTATATTTAAGGAGAGCATACGCTCTATACCAAATATAGAGGCCGCAATATGTTCTCAGGCTGAGGGTCCGGGTTTTCACAGTTTTCTAAAAATAAATCAGCCACTCAGATCAGTTCATCTGGGCGCTGTATGCCCTGAGGCGCATAGGGACGGCATGTCATAAGCACCATCTTTAAACAGATTTTCGAATGCTTGGAGATGGCATATCATACGCGCCATCTTTGAACGGATGACAAAATGCAGATACCGATATATTAAAATAATCATTTAAAGAGAGACTAAAACAAGCAATTATCTGTAAAAAAACGAAGTATATTCACAGACTTAAACCCCATTGTCATGTAATCTAAATATCTAGCAATATTATTACATTTCGAGAAGAATCGCCATTTTCACAGACTTAAACCTCATTGTCATGTAGTCTAAATATCAAACAATATTATTACATACTGACAAGTATCGCCATTGTTCTACTTACGGAGTTCATGTGCTCCATGCAAATAGTAACATCGGTGGTATGTGCTCAAAGTGAAAACCGAATTGACGCAGTCTAGAGATTTAAATAGCTCACTAGATTCTACACACCTGAAACTGGCATGCAATGAGGCGCGTTTGGATGATGTGTCGTGAGTGCCATCTTTGAATGGAAACAACTAAGCTTTGCGTATAGCACAAAACAGAATCAGATATCAGTATGATGGGTAGATGGTAACAATTGCACAGGCAGCATTCAAATACAGATGATGTATTATATATGGCCACATGATTAAAGCGTGACTATATGACACCAAACTATTAATTAACAAATGGTTTAAATAGTCTGCTAAATGGTACACTCCCAAGACTGGTATGCATTGAGGCGCATGTGGATTAAGTATCGTGAGTGCCATCTTTAAACGGGCACTCATATAACTCGACTTTGCTTTTAGAGTAAAACAAAATCAGTTAGCAGTATGATGGACAAATAATAACAGCTGCAAAGCAGCATTCCAATAGATTAAACTATTATATATGGCCACAAAATTGAGATGCGACTAAGTAGTATCAGACGGTAAATTGACAGGTGTCATATAATGAACGCCCTCTTTAAATGTATTCAAGTGCTCAAAGTTTCTATAGGGACACATGGAGCAGGAACTAATGCCACTGTGAGTGCCATCTTGAAAAGATACAAAAGTGCCTAATCTCTATATGTGACTATAGGACACGATACTCAAGATATGTGTAATTCGAGATTTATAGTGGCTCTCACTTAAAAGAGAAGCATAGAGATAGACGGCATGATCTCTGCAGTGTCTATCAGTAAATGGTGTCATACCCTATTTCATTGTGCATCAGTTGTCGAAATTGTTATTGAAAACTACTCTAGGATTTTCAATAGTCACCTCAAAACCTTTGGCAATATTATAGATGGTTGGAAGCAGACATATTCTGCAGATGGTAACTGCCCAAGGGATGTAAAGGTACATAAGTGCTCACTGTTGGGTTGTGATACCACAGGGAGATTAAAAGAGAGATGGAGTTGCATCCTAATGATGGTAACTGTACAAAGAATCTAAAAGTACATAAATGCTCTCTGTGGAGCTGTAATACCACAGGGAGATTAAACAAGAGATGGAATTGCATCCTAAATTTACCATCATTTTTAGGTGCGCATGAGATAATTAATTTACTGTTTTAAAACTTGTTAGTCATCCGTTTATCATGAGGCATCTAAAATGCAGAGTAGCTAGCTCATCAGAAACAACAAAGTTGATATACTACAGAAAGTAGTAAAATTCATTGTTAGTATTTGCCAATAGATACTGTTCTCAAGCTGCAAATCCATCTGGGCTCTGCCTGTCTTATGGCCACTTCCCTACTGGCACCTCTCTCATTGATTGTCAGATGTTCTATTGCATGGAATCAAACTCTTGTATCATTGGGATGAGCCCTAGGTATGTGTACAGCCACTGGGTATTTGTCATCATTATGTTTGATGGCCCTAACATGTTCCTGTATTCGGAGATTTAAACTTCGGATGCTACTTCCAACATATATTTTATTACAATCACAGCCCATTATGTAAACAGTGAACATGGTGTTACAATTTATAAAAGAGTTAATTGTATATTCTCTAGACATGTTGTATTTAAATTTAGTCATTCTATTTAATCCTAAATGGCATATGGAGCACGTTCCACATGTGTAAAAACCTTGGGGCTTATCTGGAATCTATGTCTTATGTTTTTCTTTTGTACTTTTAGTAAGTTTCTCAAGGTGCTACCCCTTCAATATACTACTCTGGGTTTCTTGGATATGGTCCCATCCGGTATGTAATTAGAATTCAGTAAATGCCAGTTCTGTCTTAGGATTTTATAAACATGATTGCTATATGCACTATACTCTGTGACAAATATTATTTCCTTTTGTTGTGTTTTTTTGTGACTTTTAGTGGGGTTAGACAGGAGAGTGGATTTTCTGTCCAACTTCTTTGCTCTAGTTTCAGCTTTTGCTATACAGGCTTCATCATACTGTTCTGTTTTATTTCCCTCATGTTCTTCAAAAAATCAGAGTCTTGACTGCAATTGTGCATTGCCTTGACCATTTCGGGATGCAGTATGGCCCTTATTGTTGTTTTGGGGTGGGCTCTTGTGGCATGCAGTACATTATTGCATGAAGTTTGTTTTCTGTAAATGTCACTCTGTTTAGTGTTACCTTCTACATATAATCTCAAATCCAGAAACTTGATTTCCTGTTTGAAGTACTTGATGGTTAATTTTACATTAAATCTATTATTGTTGAGGTATTTGTGATAATCAAGAAAATCCTCAACACCACCATTCCAAATCAATATTACATCATCTATGTAGCGTCCATAGAAGATGATATTGTTGCACCAATTGTGAGCACCAGATCCCCAGGCATGCTCCACCTCATACAAACCCATGAATAGGTTTTCATATGATGGAGCAAACTTGGAGCCCATTAAGGTCCCCTGCTTTTGCAGGAACCAAGAGCCATCATGTAAGTACACATTCAAAGTCAAAATGATTTCAGACATTTCGAATAGCATTAACGTGTGTTGTAAATGTTTAGCATTACGTTTGTACAAAAAGTGTTTTAATGCTTCGGAACCACAGTCCATCTTGATACAGGTGTAAAGACTCTCTACATCATAGTTAAAAATGTAAGATCATCACTATCCCATTGAAAATCCTCTAATCTACACAATAGATCCCTGCTGTCTTTCAAGTATGAAGGCAGATTTTGAACGAAAGGTTGCAGGAAACCATCAACATATTCTGCAATATGTTCAGTAGGGCCACCATTTCCAGATATGAATGGTCTTCCTGATGGAAAGGGGTCTTCTTTGTGGATCTTTGGCAAGATGTAAATACTGGGATATCTGGAATGATGAGCCTGTAGGTATTTATACTCTAGATCTGTTAGTAGGTATGACGCATGCCAATCCATAAGTCTAGCATTAATGTATTTCTCAATCCGAGCAATAGGATGTTCTTTTAGTTTTTCATAGCATATAGAATCACTTAATTGTCTGGCAATCTCCCCAAGTTAATCACATAGATCCATCAAAACAATATTCCCTCCCTTGTCTGCCTCTCGTATGACAAGATTAGGATCTTCTCTCAATGTTTTTAGAAATTGCTTATCTTTTCTAGTCATATTGAACTGGTGTTTACATTGATTATTGTTAGTGGGATAATCTTCTAGTTGGAAAAGATCACGTGTAACTTTGTTAAAACATTAATCAATTACTATATTTTGAGTACTGGGTGGTGTATATCTCGATTTGTAACGCAAGCCACTGTCAACAGTTGTATCTTCCTGTATATTGAGATCGCTAGCAAGTTGTAAAATGTCACAGACCTCTTCTTCATCAGTTAATGATGAAACAAAGTGAATATTATCAAGATCTGATAAAGAGAATATGGATACATTGGTGGTATGTGATGTAATACAAGTTATAAACAGATGCTCATCAAAGTATTTTTTAATTTTAATTTTCTTACAAATTTGAACAGATCAAGATGTATGCTCTCAAATTTACATTTCACAGCGGGGCAGAAATTCAAACCCTTACAAAGAACAGATGTCTCATATTCCGTCAATATCTTGGAAGATAAATTGATAATGCTTAATTCATTAAATGTCTGAGACTCATTCCTGCTTTCAACTTGGCAACATAAGTTTTTGGTTATTTATTTGCTTATGTAATCTTGCTTTGCAGCCTTGTTTATACTGCTACTTTTGTGTTTTTTACCACCCCTCCTGGTTCTTCGTTTTGATTCCTTTTTCTGTTTCCTAATCTGTATCTCTGTACTTTCCTCTAAAAAACAGATGATGAGTTGTTTAGTGCATCATGACTTGCGCCCTCGCCTGGATCACTTGCTACCGAGGAGAGGGATGTATTACTTGAAGAAACACTTGTATGTTTGTCAGTGTTAATGGGGCCTATATGTGACTTGGCTGTGATGCCATCATACTTTCTGGCAAAAGTTAAAATCCTGCCCCTCTCATAATCTCCCTCATCTCGTTTAATCTTTTTCTGTTTTTTATCCTTTAAATATAGTTGGTAGCTGACGTGGAGCCAGATGTAGGTAAAATCAGTTTTGCGACTCCTTAATAGCGATTTTTTGCGAATCGCTATTAAGGACTCGCAAACTGCTATGTAGGTAGGAATCTGCTAATTTTTCCGATTCCTACGCATTCCTTATTTGCGACTCGCTGGCCTCCCAATCATTCCTATGGGACAAGAGGCGCACGCAATTTCAGGGATGCAAGGGTTCCTAAAGGACACCCTGTTGCACCCCTGAAATGTGTAGATGTGCACATGTGGCGCACATACATGCCCAAAGGGCATGTATGTGTGCCACATGGCACTTCGAAACATGCATAAAATTGCATTTTTAAAGGATATCGCAATTTACCACCAACCTGAAGTTGGTGGTACTTTGCGATTCCTTACAGCAAAATCGCAATTTGCGATGTCTCCCAGAATAGCATTTAGGGAATCGCAAATTGCGATTCTCTAAATGCTTGTGCAAAATAGGGAATCGCAAATTTTGCGATTCCTTGTTTTGCGAGGGGGTTTCTACTTACCTGCATTGCACACAGCTGAATTGCGATCGCAAACGCTGAAATTCTGCGAATTTCAGCATTTGCGACCGCAATTTTGCTTGCTACATCTGGCCCTTGGTCTTTTCTTAGAATTTCATAGTTTTTCTGTATTGCATCACTCAGGTTAGTCTCACTAATCTCCTTTTCTAGTTTGACTATCTCCTCTCAGATTTTGTAATTAGGATTCCCATAATTTTATAGGAGGCAACATAAATACCTTTTTCCCATTCCACTAAGAGATCTGATTCTAAGTCCTCGTAGTTGGGGAAAATTAAAATTCGCAGTCCTCTTGGTTTCCTCTTATTTTCTGTGTATTTCTTCAATGTGGCTCCATCCCACCATTTTGCTAATTCTTGTTTTTTAAGTTTTTCTAGTCTCATGGTTATTGTCTTTCAAGCCCTCATTTTTGGGTAATGACAGTTGGGATTGCCCAGAACTGGTAGCCCTTTTTATTGAATAAATCTCCTAACATCTCTTCTCGATTATCATCAAAATCCATCTTGGTTTTGATTTATCAGAGCCTAGTTGGTATTGCTGGTGTGCTCAAATCATATATAACAATTTCAGACAAAAAGGGGTTGAGACTGCTGCACTTACCAACAAAATGTGGGCCAAGTTTGGGAGCTCAGTATGGTGCACAGAACCAGAAGTTCAACCCTCTCAAATTCTAATGGAAGAAACTTCCAAATAGCAACTTAATTCTTAATGATTCAGCACTCTATCAGTACCAAAGAATATAACTCAATTTAAATGAGAGTTCAGCACAGTTATCTTATTGTTCCATACCCACTATACTTATACTTAATAATACATAATGCACAATATGCTTTCGATGTGTATAGAGGAAAGTTCTTTATTCATTTTCTTTTTTTGAGAAACGCCTTACAACAGTAGCCAATGCGTTTCGCTCTACACAGACTTCTTCAGGGCTACAAAATATGTACAAAATACACAAACATGTACACTCATTCAATTATATTTACATAAAAGCAGAGAATTTTAATTTTATATTTAAAACTAAAGTTAATATGCTGACCAATAAACATCTATTACAATATATACAAAGTCTTTCAATTGTATAGACAAAAAAGAGTCATTTTATTCACAAAGTATTTGCATACTAGACAAATGTATAAAAATGTATTTTATATGTGCCTCATACTAGTGATGGTTTTTCATCTTACCACAAGGAGACGATGGACGGGGCGCTGAAGCTTTTCAGACACTCACCCCCAGTCACAAATCTGGGTTGAATCCATCATCGTTCTTTAGCTCACTTCAATACCCCAGTTCAGACCCAGCCATATGCAAATCGGTCTTGACCCTGTTCCTCATGGGAACAGTTCAGCCTGAACTGCCAAGCCAGGTCTTCCCTGGACCGGAAACAAGCACCCTGGGACTGGTTTCAGGCTAACAACCCTCATCAGCCAGGCTAGCTTGAATCCAGTGGCAAAGTGAGCAAGGGACCCACGTCTGGGCATTTTTCATCTTACCACACCTAGATTAGCTCGTAAAATAGTGCAGGCTTAAATCCCAACCGCTGAACACCAATGTAGGAGGCTGGCTTAGTATATGGTGCACACTTATTTAAGTGAAGCACCTTGCACTAATCCTGACAACCTTTATGGTTTATTTAGTGGTCTTAGACAACCTTAGAAAGCTCTCTAAGTGGTAGCTGTGGAGAGCAGCCTTCAGGCTTAGTCCAGAAGGCGTGTTAAACAGCTTGTTTTACCTGATCTAATCATGTAGTGTAGTTTAAACGAAAAAGAACCACACAGTGTAGTTATAAAAAATATGTCTATTTATTACACAACACTCACTAACACATTGGTATATCTCCTACCTGGAGATATCAACACAAACACACAATACTTCAATTGCAAACAGGTAAGCACAATACACAATGGTCTCCAGGGGGAGACCAAACCATATACTAAGAAAGTGGAATGAGAACTACAACCAAAGTCGGGACTTGGATCAGGAGAGTCAGAAGAGCTGAGGACACAAGGAACCACCCAAGGTAAGTAACCAGGAACCTCACGGAGGCTGTGTGTAGAGTGGAAACACAGCCACGTATTCAATCGAAGTCAACTAGAAAGTCGTGGTTGCAGTTTTGAAGGAGAAGGGCTCTTCCCAGTGGACCCTGAAGAAACCCCATAGAAGACAGAAGGTTGGAGAGTCACCCCACACGTGGATACCCCAGGAACCAGGATACCTATACCAGGGAATCCGGGTGCATGGGTGCGAAGTGACGTCGGAAACCGCTGTAGACCACAATGGAGGACTTCTGTAAAGTTGCCACTGGCAAAGACTGTGCAAGAGTCCGGTGGAATCCAAGGGTAGATTCTTGAAGATAAGAACCTGCAAGCAGAGGGGACAGAGTCTATGCCGATTGGAGGTGACCAGGCGGCACAGAAGAGCAATGACCACCGATGACGGAAGATGCAGGAGTGATGACGTTGACCTTGTAGCAAGAGAAGACCATCAAAAGGACCCACAGGCCAAAAGGCACAAGAGTCGCAAAAGGACTTTGAGCAGCTCACCAAAGAAGAAGGCCCATGGTGCAAAGGATACGGTGAGGATGCTGATTTTGACAGGAAGAGATGCTGGAGGCTGGAGCTTCTTGAAGCCCAAAGATCTCTGGAGTACACAGGAGTTCGGTCCCAGCGGTTCTGACGAGGGATACTGGCCTTAAACTTGCTGAGAGACAGGTCAGGCCTCGAGGGAGTTTCAGAACCACCACCTGTGACGCTGAGCCTTTCAAAGCCCGTTGGATGTCAGGAGCTGCAGACCGGTCAGCTTCGTCGCGGTGCCTGCAGATGCAGGGGAGTGACTCCTTCACTTCAAAGGAGATTACTTCGGGTGTCCTTGATGCCCACAGGTCTGTTGAAGATCCTGGATGAAGCACAGATGCAGACGATGAAGAAGACTTGCAGAACAGTGAGACCAGGAGCAGCAGGTGCGTTCCGTGATGCAGTCTCGGTTCCAGGCGAAGTCCAGTGAAGTCCAAGTGTCCACATGGTCGAAGAGTGATGTGGTTTCAGACTTGAGTCTTGTCCCACAATGAATTCTGAGAACCCACCCAGAGTAAGCCCTTTTTATACTCTAAGGAAGGGGTTAGGATGACTTAGGGGTCCCTCCCAGAGGAGGGGCTGGACAGAGGGGAGGACATTCCCATGTCCTTTGTCCAGTTTCACGCCAGAGCTGGAGCCAAAGGCTCCCAGAACTGGTTCCAACTGGAGTGTGCAAGGAGGGCACCAAATGTGCCCTTCAAAGCAGTCTGGTGGTGCTGGCAAGTGCTCCCACCCCAGCCCAATACAATAAGTTCTGACTGGGAAGCGGTCACACCTTGTGACTGGAAACCAATTGTTCTACCTTCCCCTGCTCGTGCTCAGCTCAGCAGCAGGACGGCAGAATCATGTCTGGGGTCGGCAGCAGAACTAGCTTGCTGGCAGACCCTGGAAGGCTGTCACCGGGAGTACTGGGAGCTTCCCAGAGGAGCCCCCCAGTGCATGGAATCACACTTCCAACACCGGTAACGGTGTTGGGGTATGATTCCAACATGTTTGATACCAAACATTCCCAGGTTCGGCACAGCGACTATATAGTTAGCCATAGCGTAATGACGCATGGTAACTATATGTATCAAAACGGCTGACCGCACTTCCAAAGCCTGGATACCCTGCCAGCTTGGGGACGAAGTGAGCTAAAGCACAATGATGGATTAAACCCAGATCTAATAGTGACTGGGGGTGAGTGCTTTGTCCACCCTAAGTTGGCAGGTTATGCCCAGACGTGGGTCTCTTGCTCACTTTGTCACTGGATTCAAGCTGGCCGGGCTGATGAGAGCTGTTACCCCAAAACCGGTCCCAGAATGCTTGTTTCCGGTCCAGAGAAGACCTGGCTTGGCAGTTCGGGCTGGACTGTTCCTACGAGGAACAGGGTCAAGACTGATTTGCTTATGGCTGGGTCTAAACTGGGGTGGCGAAGTGACCTAAAGAATGATGGTGGATTCAACCCAGATCTGTGACTGGGGGTGAGTGTCTGAAAAGTTTCAGCACTCCCTCCATCATCTCCTTGTGTTTGCATTTTAAAAGCAGCCCTGTGTTGCAGCACTGCTTTTAAATGTAAATTGTGCCCAAACTCGACTTTGGTAGTAGGGGCACTTAAAAATGGATACACTACAATATTTTGGCATATTAAGTACTACCAGGGTCTCCCCTAGGTGTCCCAGGGGTGGGTGGTCAGGTACTTATAAGGAGGGTCCTTATAAAAGTTGTTTTATATGCCCTGGGGATAGAGAAATTGCACATTTTACTTCCCCCATTGTAGTAAAGTGCTTCCCAAAATCTATGTTTTGTGCTAGGAGCACTGTGGAGTGGGGATCTACATTCTTTTATTTTTGCATATTCAGGACCCCTAAAGTCTCTCCTACGTGTCACGGGGGGTCATGTAGCTATAAGCAGGGTCCTTATAAAAGATGTTTTATAGGCCCTGGTGTTGGAGAAATTACCCATTTCGTTTTTCCTATTGCAGAACCCCAGGCACATAGGTTAACATTGAAATAGTTTATGAACTCATAACTAAAAATATCATTCAAGGACTTAGGAGAATGGTATTGATAAATCCAACAGTATGCTATTGTTGAATTTATTCTAAAGTCTACAGAAAATAAGTTAAAATACTTTCTTGTCCATAAGCCAAAATTCAGCCTTCCTGTGGTCTCCCCTGATTGGTTAGAGTTAAGAGGATTAGCCAGGCTGCTTTGATGAAGTGATAAGTGGCACCAAGGGAGAGGGCTATCTGGTAGGAAAGGGCCTTACTACACAGGAATGCCAGAGCAGGGGGGAGGGGTCATAAAGCATGAGCTTCAAAGGAAGAATGGGACAGAAGGCCAGGTCCATTTACTCCCATCCTGTGTGAACCCAGCCAGGTGGCAGGGTTAAAGAAGGAATTTGCAGATGTCAGGGGGAGGAGAGCTATGGAAATGAGCCATGGTGGAGGTTGGTTTAACAAGTTCTTGCTTCTCTGCTGAGTCTTCAGCCATATTGGGTCATGCTCTGGGTTGTTCCCAGGCACCTCACTGGACAGCAGTACCCTTCTGTTTGACCCCAGAGAACACTGAATAAGTATCTGAGAGGAGCAGAGCCTCTCAGATCTGCTGCTTGAAACTAAGAGAAGAAGAAGGGTTCATGCTGGAAGTTTGCTTTGCACCAACCAGGCCCTGCCCTGACTGCGCCTGCTGCAAAATCTGGAACTATAGCCCTGTGGACCTAACTTGTTTCAAGAGGAATAAAGAGTGGATTCTCTGCAAGCTACAGGTTAACAGAGCTCACCTGGACCATCACCACCAAGAATCCCCTGCCTGGAGTACGTCCAGTGGATTTGTAAGGGTTTAGTCCAAGTGGGTTGTGGGAACTGAAGTCCCAAACTTTCAAGGACCATCTGGGAGATTCCAGACCCTTGGATTGTGTTTTGGACACTTTGGGATCCCCAGAGGAACTTCAGGAAGAAGTCACAGAAGATTGGAGAACTTTGGAGCAACTTTGGATAAAAGCTCCAGAGGGGGACAGACTCAACCGCGAGAGCCAAGCCGGCGACCTTCAACTCCGAGAAGGCCTACCCTGCTGGTTCATCCCGCTGAAAAGCTCCGGAGGTCCAACTTCCAGAGTTTTACCGGGAGCTCCCTGAAAAGCAAGCCGGTGAACCCTCATCGAACCCGGACTGGTGAAGAGCATCGGGGGAACCCAGCAGAAAAAGCACCAGAAAAGTTTCTAAGTCCAAGGTAAAACTGTGACCAAGGCCTACCACGAGTGGTAGCCGCGCAGGGCTCCATCGCGGTCGGCCTGAAACTTTGACTTTGACCAGATGTCCTAATAGGCGCTATAGGTTTCTATGTGCCCTCTCGTGCTAAATTTCTTTTTAAATCATATCTCCGGTTCCCTACATTGGATTTTTTTCATTTTGGTGTCATTTTAAAGATAAAAATATTTCCTATGGTTATAAATTGGTGTTGGATTTTTATTGTGTGTTGTGTCTTAATTATTTACTGAATTGCTGTTTTTAAATGCTTTACATACCTGTCTCTTAAGTTAAGCATGCCTGCTCCCAGCCAAGCTTCCAAAGTTAGAGCATAGGAATAATTAATTGAGACCTTTTCTGAGTCCTACACTGTGTACATGGCCTGTTGCAGGGATTCTGCACATACACAGAACTATGCGCAGGAAAACAGGACCTCAGTGAATAGGGGTGTACCAACCTACCACATCAGTACCCAAAATCCCAAACCGACTAGCTATAGTGTCTCATTCGTTCTCCTCCAAAGATCACGGAGCTACAAATGATTAGACAACCCAGAACACAACACACCCGACTCTCTCAGGAATCGCGGGAGCAAGACGTACTCTTTCGCTCACTCACTCGTACTTGTCCACAATGAGAATAGGCAGAGTCACTGAAATAGTTCAAAATGTTTATTTTAACTATCGTGCTCTACAATACAGTATACGTGCCACTACTAGCAGCAAAATGCATAAACTCAGCACAGTTAGCATTGTTACAATTCCATAGAATACAAAGGGAGAAGTAATTTTATATAGACTGTGGAAATAAGGGCCTATAGGCCTGACCACCCTCCCCTTGACTAGAAGAAGTTTATTTTATAAAAAGGACGATCTCTGGGCTTTGACAGCAGACCCCATACCTTAAAGCCTGGATGTAAGGTTTACATCATAGGAACAGCAGAGCTCTTCTCCATGGAACGGCTTTCTCCAAGTGTGTTAAAACAACATGCAACAACGTAATATCAAAGCACGAGTCTTCAGTACTGCAGCTGTGAAGCCTGCTATGTCTAGGTGCTAGGGACTGACCAGAACAGAATAACAAGGGGCATTGTTTATCGACCTTGCACATCGTGTTCAGACTAAACTCCAGGAAAGGCAGTGAACGCAAAAGGAAACCCGTTCTCATGTGAAAGGCACAAACAAAGTCTTGCAAAAACAAAGTCATGTAGTAGCGTGAGCAAAAGCAGCATCATGGCAGCGAAGCTCATGCCAACTTAGCAATGTCGATAATGTGCCTAAGAACCACATAACACCCTCCCCCTGGTAAGGTCATAGGACATAGACAAAGGACCAAAACAGAGTTCACCAGTCAAGCAGAGTTCAAAGCGTTTGAAACAAACCAAACTGGAAAAAAATCAAAGCTTTTCCCCCCCAAAAAAATCATTTTTTCAAAGTTGTCAATAGGGCTTATTGAAGGGGAGCTGCCTCCGGGATAACAAAGTTATTATGAAGGAGGTGGTAAGTTCATCAAGGTGTGTGAACCGAAGAATGCAATTCCCTCCAAAAGATCATCCCTATTGTTGGTAAAAAAGAGAGATGCCATCCAATTAAGTAAGTCGAAGGAACAAACGTGCTCCTCGTAATCAGATGCCTCTAAAACCATGAGTGGGCAACTTGCGTGATATTCGATGAAACTTCGTTGCGGGACGGTTTGCGCAGCCGCACAGACATCCCATTCAGCCAAAACTCCAAGTGCAGCTGCACGCCCCATACGGCCATCCCCAGAACAAGCCTGGTCATGGGCCTCTAAGGGACCTATCAACTGGTTAAAATCCGGGACTGGACGGGACGTATTGGAGAGGCATATATCCAGTGCCCAATAGAAGGGGCATCGCCTACAGTAAAACACTGGTTGCATGCAAGTGAAATAGGCAAAGCGAAAAGTCAATCCATAACTGACGCCAAGCGTGGCTAATGGCAAGCATCCAAAAACCTGTTGCGGTACAGCTGCAACTGGCCTGGACTGTGCAGTACCACAAGAGGAGCAGCCATTGCGCAGCAGGAGCAGGAGAAGCAGGATTCCAGCGCCTAACGTCAAAATTAAGGGGAACCCTCCGAAGACGCTGGAAAAAATAGAATGAATAAAACCCAGTATTACTCCAAAAATAGTCTGAAAAGAAGTCACAAGGCCAGATCGCACACATTTAAAAAAATGTGCAAGGCCTGTGGTGTTAGACGCATTAAATATTTGGTGTATTAGCTCTCCAAAATGCAGTGGGAGGTTGGTGTTCAGAAGGCACTGTATCTCACTAGAAGTCCTAGCCACCTGTAACTCGAAGGTCTCGCTGGCTGAAGTGAGAGCCACCTCCTGTTGGAATAATAGCGCTTTGAGCCTGCTCAACTTGTTGAAATCTGTTTTCAAAGTCGGAATGGAAGGATAAATTGAGCTATCTAGACTCCCATGCAGGGGCGGAAAAGCACATTGCTGCAACAAGTTACGCGTTGGGAAACCGTTACTAAATACGGGACTCCTGCCCGTAAACCACAGCAGTCTTGGTTGTTCAAAATAAGATAACTGCCATTTGTAAGCAATGAAAAAGTGGGAATTATAGATGGCACTGGAGTCTCCTTTAAAAAACAGGCCAGATTAGGCGCCGAAACATTACAAGCGCCATGCAACTTAACGTGTTTGCAAACAAGGGAATGTCCTACTGTGGAATCGCAGTCCTCCCCTGTTAGAAAAACTTCCTTGTCCTCCCTCTGACATCTGTAAGTGAAAGGCAGGGACCACAATTCATGTAGAAATGCACTACCCAGTGGTTCAAACCAGCCAATCAGAAAATGTTGCATGCATGATGTAAATTGAAATAGCGAAAAAGGGAGAGAGATAACCCCATGAATTAACCAAACAGCAGAGTCTGTTTCCGCTACAGAAAACGGCAAGGGCTCTAATTCTTCAATATGCAATAGTGTATATGCAGCATCTTTCATGGACATAAATCTTTGTTTATCAGTCAGATTAAATGGCAAAAACAAAGCAGTGGCATTCAAATAATCCCAAGGTACTTTTCCCATTTTAAGAGTCTGCAATGTCCAAGCAAATTGCATAACAGATCGTAACCGATTTTGACCATGATATAACACAGATACATCACTTTGAACAATAACAGATTAAACAATATTATCCAACGTATAAATGCGTGGGGAACGTGTGTTTATGCTATTGTCTACTACGGCAAGAACTTTTTCTAAATTGGCCTGATCAATTTGGCGCAGACGAAATGCAGCTTCCATCTGCGAAAGTTTCCAAATTTCATTGTAAGCGGCATACATGAATCTTTTTGCTCTCGGAGCCCTGGGTCCCAAGAGAAAATTAGCCAAATTAATGTCACTCGACAAGAGCGACAGGTGATGCTTTACCGATGATAGGGTTGAATGTTCCAACCATTATTGGTATAATTTACCCACCAAGTATGTAGTAACCGAATGGGAACTTGGATAACGTGGGTCCGGTCTAGTCTGTGTGAAAGCAGGTGTTACATTATAAAAACGCATTTGACATGCATTTCTATTAGTTTGCCACACCAACCACCCAGAAGAATCAACTTCAGAGACATTAAAAGTGTCATTTCGAAGCAAAGCTTGCAATGCCTCAATGGTATAATTTGTGTGTGTGCGCCAATCATCATATTCCGCTAAAGACGGAAAGGAGGGCGTTTTTAAATTTTTGACAGTTGCCAGGCCAAAACAAGTTGTTTGTTACACTGTATCATTTAAAAACAAAATTTGAGCTGGGATCAGACAGGCACGCTGTAAAGCTTCAGTTCCCTGAACCTGCCAAGGCTTCATGCCCCAGATTGATTTTAATTCAACAGTATCTTTCCAATGATCATAACCCTGCGTAGCAAATTTATTTCTAAACAAGTTGGCGTAAATCAATTTTGTGTGGGTCAACATAAATTTGGATTGTGTAGATGATCGAAGTTTAAAATAATAGGATTCCGGATTAGATATGTCATAATCTGTAAAGTAAGTGAATTTATCCCTAAAAGTTTTTTTAACTCCCCTCTACGGGAGTAGGACAATGTTCCCATTGTGTATAATTAAAAACAGGTCTGATCGTGTTTATTTTGTGTAAAAAATGATGCCCATAATGCGGATAACAAAATAAATCACCATAATTGGCAGAAATTAAATACAAATCTTCAGCATCAAAAGCAGCATAATACTTCAAATCGGAAAACAGTGCATGTACTGCTTGCACATCCCAATCATCCGAATGTATGTCCCATGATACCACATCTCCTAGAGAGACGCGAAACACGTATGGTACGCGAAGTACCTCGGTCGGGCAGTGGACTTCGCAAGCTACTTTGTCCCAAACGATGCCATCTGCAATCGGGAATGCTGAAATATTAACATGAGATTGATCACGGTCATGATATGGGATGATGTGTGAGGGGCCAGAACTCCATCGACCAAGTTTACTGCAGAGCGTTCTGGCAAGTAATGACCATTGATGAGCAAAAAGAACACTGTCACAAAACCAACTGACATGAAGATAAAAATCAGGACAAGCAGCAACCAAATGTAGGTCCAAGGAGGGACCAGGTAAGTCTTTTTGAACCAAGAGAAAAAAATACTTAATTTAGTCGGTGTGTCCGCCAAACTGGATGCCGAGGAAGACGAAGTCAGTGGATCCAATGAAATCGCGTTGCACGAAACTGCAGGTGTGACACTATTCAGAATCGGCCACATGGTGTAGCTTGACATTGTCCACTGAAATATATCTGTTGTCTTTGCGACCAGGTAAAGGAGGTAAAATAACTGTACGAGTACCCTTCAGTCCAAGCACTGGAACCGGTGCACGATAAGAGGGACCAAATTCTTTTTTGTTCTCCAGCTTTACTCGTACCAGATCTCCGATTTTAGGAAGCCAACCGGCAACTGGAATCAGTGGATGAGGGTAAATGTTCAGTTGCATAGCTGTCACGTGTCTTTTGTAGATCCTGTAACACGGTAGAATGATTATCTACGTCAAAGGTTGCGGCAGCCGCCACAACGTCTAGACCATCAAGGTCTGGCACAAACATTTTAACCCCTTCGCTGCTAGGCCTTTTCCCCTCCTGTGCTAAGCCTTTTTTTGGCTATTTGGGGTAGTTCGCGCTTAGGCCCCTGTAACTTTTTGACCACATAACGTATCCATGCCAAATTTGCGTCCTTTTTTCCAACATCATGGGGATTCTAAAGGTACCCAGGGTTTGTGGATTCCCCTGGAGGGGACCCAGAAATTAGCCAAAATACAGCTAAATTTTGGTTTTTGGGGAAAAATGCGAAAAAGGGCTACAGATGAAAGCGTCTGGTTTTTCCCTCCAAATGGCATCAAAAAGGGGTTGTGGTGCTGAAATCACAATCTTCCCAGCTTTCAGGGACAAGCAGACTTTTGTCAGAAAACCAAAACTTTTTACACAGTTTTGGCATTTTTCTGGGACATAGTCTATTTTTGCTATTTTTGTGCTTTCAACCTCCTTCCAGTTAATGGTAGAAATGGGTATGAAAGCAATAATGGATCCTAGAAAGCTGTACATTTCTGAAAAGTAGACAAAATTATGAATTCAGCAAGGGGTCATTTGTGTAGATCCTTCAAGTTTTCTTTATAGAAACAAACAGTTAAATATAGGAAAAATTGAAAATTAGTTGAAAAAATCAGCCATTTGTGTCAACATTTTCACCTGTAACTTCTTCTAATTATGACAGCTATTTGAAAGCAATATACCGTTACATCCGCTGGACCTTTCTGGTTGTGGCGATATATAGGACTTGTAGGTTCACCAAGAACCCGACGTACCCAGAGCCAATAACTGAGCAGCGTCTTGCAATGGTTTTTTATTATGTACCGGGTATATAGCAATTATTCTGGGAAAATTTATACATGGAAAAATCGGTAAGAAAGACACCTATGTATTTCTGAAATGGGAACAAAATATAGAGTTTAGAAATAGTAGATATTTGCACATTTACGAAATTGGGAGTACCCATACTAGCATGAGAATTATAGGACATTTTTCAAAATGACTTCTTTTTACACATTGTCTTTCATTTGGAAGGCAGAAATGCATCAAAAGTCAATAGATAATAACAGTTGCTCTACAATTTTGTGTTACCCTAAGTCTCCCGATAAAAATGGTACCTCACTTGTGTGGGTAGGCCTAGTGCCTGCGACAGGAAACGGCCCAAAGCGCAACGTGGACACACCACATTTTCACAGTGAAAAATGACCCTTTTTTGCAAAGTGCCTAGCTGTAGTTTTTAACCCTAGCTCTGCCGGCACCTAGGGAAACCTAGCAAACCTATACATTTTTTAAAACTAGACACCCAGGGAATCCAGGATGGGGTGACTTGACTGGCTCTCACCTGGTTCTGTTACCCAGAATCCCTTGCAAACCTAAAATATTGTCAAAAAAACAAATTTTCCTCACTTTTCTGTGGTGGAAAGTTCTGGAATCTGCATGGATCCACAAAATTCCACCCACCCCGCGTTCCCCAAAGTCTTTCGAGAAAAACGGTACCTCACTTGTGTGGGTAGGCCTACTGCCCGCGACAGAGAAACGGCCCAAAACGCAACGTGGACACACCACATTTTCACAGTGAAAAATTACCCCTTTTTGCAAAGTGCCTAGCTGTAGTTTTTTAACCCTAGCTCTGCCGGCACCTAGGGAAACTAGCAAACTTATACATTTTTGAAAACTAGACACCCAGGGGAATACAGGATGGGGTGACTTGATTGGCTCTCACCAGGTTCTGTTACCCAGAATCCCTTGCAAACCTAAAAATTGTCAAAAAAAACACATTTTCCTCACTTTTCTGTGGTGAAAAGTTCTGGATTCTGCGTGGATCCACAAACTTCCACCCACCCCGCGTTCCCCAAAGTCTTCCGAGAAAAATGGTACCTCACTTGTGTGGGTAGGCCTAGTGCCCGCAACAGGAAACAGCGAAAACGCAACGTGGACACACCACATTTTCACAGTGAAAAATGACCCTTTTTTGCAAAGTGCCTAGCTGTAGTTTTTGAACCCTAACTCTGCCGGCACCTAGGGAAACCTAGCAAACCTATACATTTTTAAATCTAGACACCCAGGGGAATCCAGGATGGGGTGACTTGGCTGGCTCTCACTAGGTTCTGTTACCCAGAATCCCTTAAAACCTAAACAATTGTCAAAAAACCCACATATTCCTCACTTTTCTGTGGTGGAAAGTTCTGGAATCTGCGTGGATCCACAAAATTCCACCCACCCCGCATTCCCCAAAGTCTTCCGAGTAAAATGGTACCTCACTTGTGTGGGTAGGCCTAGTGCCCGCGACAGGAAACAGCGCAAAACACAACGTGGACACACCACATTTTCACAGTGAAAAATGACCCTTTTTTTGAAAAGTGCTTAGCTGTAGTTTTTGAACCCTAGGTCTGCCGGCACCTAGGGAAACCTAGCAAACCTATACATTTTTTAAATCTAGACACCCAGGGGAATCCAGGATGGGGTGACTTGATTGGCTCTCACCAGGTTCTGTTACCCAGAATCCCTTGCAAACCTAAACAATTGTCAAAAAAACACATTTTCCTCACTTTTCTGTGGTGGAAAGTTCTGGAATCTGCGTGGATCCACAAAATTCCACCCACCCCGCATTCCCCAAAGTCTTCCGAGAAAAATGGTACCTCACTTGTGTGGGTAGGCCTAGTGCCCGCGACAGGAAACAGCGCAAAACACAACGTGGACACACCACATTTTCACAGTGAAAAATGACCCTTTTTTGAAAAGTGCTTAGCTGTAGTTTTGAACCCCAGCTCTGCCGGCACCTAGGGAAACCTAGCAAACCTATATATTTTTGAAAACTAGACACCCAGGGGAATCCAGGATGGGGTGACTTGACTGGCTCTCACCAGGTTCTGTTACCCAGAATCCCTTGCAAACCTAAAAAAGTATAAACAAAACACATTTTCCTCGCTTTTCTGTGGTGGAAAGTTCTGGAATCTGCATGGATCCACAAAATTCCACCCACCCACGTTCCCCAAAGTCTTCTGAGAAAAATGGCACCTCACTTGTGTGGGTAGGCCTAGTGCCCGCGACAGGAAACGATGCAAAACGCAACGTGGACACACCCCAATTTCACTGTGAAAAATGACCCTTTTTTGGCAAAGTGCCTAGCTGTAGTTTTTGAACCCTAGCTCTGCCGGCACCTAGGGAAACCTACCAAACCCACACATTTCTGAAAAGTAGACACCCGGGGGATTCCAGGGAGGTATGGCTTGTGTGGATCCACCAACGTTTTCTTACCCAGAATCCCCTGCAAACCTGAAATTTTGCTGAACAAATCACTTTTTTCACACATTTTTGTGTGGGAAAGTTGTGGCATCACCAGGCTGACACAAATTTCCTACCAACCAGCGTTCCCCAGGTCTCCCGATAAAAATGGTGCCTCACTCGGGTGGGAGGCCCAAGTACGCGCGACAGGCAAGGGCCCAAAACGTATTGAGGCGACATCAAAAATGCCTATCACAAAACGACCTGGTTTTGCAAGGGGGTCCCATGACTTTTTGGCCCGGGGCTCGGCGGCCACCTAGGGAAACCTAGCAAACCCACACATTTCTGAAAAGTAGACACCCGGGGGATTCCAGGGAGGTATGGCTTGCGTGGATCCACCAACGTTTTCTTACCCAGAATCCCCTGCAAACCTGAAATTTTGCTGAACAAATCACTTTTTTCACACATTTTTGTGTGGGAAAGTTGTGGCATCACCGGGCTGACACACATTTCCTACCACCCAGCGTTCCCCCAGGTCTCCCGATAAAAATGGTGCCTCACTCGGGTGGGAGGCCCAAGTACGCGCGACAGGCAAGGGCCCAAAACGTATTGAGGCGACATCAAAATTGCCTATCAGAAGACGACCTGGTTTTGCAAGGGGGGTCCCATGACTTTTTGGCCCGGGGCTCGGCGGCCACCTAGAGAAACCTACCAAACCCACACATTTCTGAAAACTAGACACCCGGGGGATTCCAGGGAGGTATGGCTTGCGTGGATCCCCCAAAGTTTTCTTACCCAGAAGCCCCCAGAAACCTGAACTTTTGCTGAAAAAAATCACTTTTTTCACACATTTTTGTGTGGGAAAGTTGTGGCATCACTGGGCTGACACAAATTTCCTACCACCCAGCATTGCCCCAGGTCTCCCGATAAAAATGGTGCCTCACTCGGGTGGGAGGCCCAAGTACGCGCGACAGGCAAGGGCCCAAAACGTATTGAGGCGACATCAAAATTGCCTATCAGAAGACGACCTGGTTTTGCAAGGGGGGTCCCATGACTTTTTGGCCCGGGGCTCGGCGGCCACCTAGGGAAACCTAGCAAACCCACACATTTCTGAAAATGGGGGGGCAGAAAGACTGTTATGGTGGCAAGGGCGTGGGGGTATTGGCGTGCCCATTTTGGGCAGCCCCCACCCTAAAAAAAAATTACACAAAAAAAATCCCTGGTGTTTAGTGGGCTTTCTGCCCCACCGGGGGGCAGATTGGGGGCTACAGCCCCATCTGCCCCCAGGGCGGGGCAGAAAGGCTGTAGTGGTGACGGGAGTGGGGGCATTGGCGTGCCCATTTTGGGCAGCCCCCACCCTAAAAAAAATTACACAAAAAAAATCCCTGGTGTTTAGTGGGCTTTCTGCCCCCGGGGGCAGATTGGGGGCTACAGCCCCCATCTGCCCCCAGAGCGGGGCAGAAAGGCTGTAATGGTGACGGGGGTGGGGGCATTGGCGTGCCCATTTTGGGCAGCCCCCACCCTAAAAGAAATTGCACCCAAAAAAATCCCTGGTGTTTAGTGGGCTTTCTGCCCCACCGGGGGGGCAGATTGGGGGCTACAGCCCCCATCTGCCCCCCAGGGCGGGGCAGAAAGGCTGTAGTGGTGACGGAGGGTGGGGGCATTAGCGTGCCTGTTTTGGGCAGCCCCCACCCTAAAAAAAAATTACACATAAAATAAATCCCTGCCGTTTAGTGGGCTTTCCCCCCGGGGCGGTAGATTGGGGGCTACTGCCCCCATCTGCCTCCCAGGGGGGGCAGAAAGGCTGTAATGGTGGTGGGGGGGTGGGGGCATTAGCGTGCCCGTTTCGGGCAGCCCCCACCCTAAAAAAAAATGCGTCCAAAAAAATCCCTGGTGTTTAGTGGGCTTTCTGCCCCCCCCGGGGGGGCAGAAAGGCTGTAATTGTGGCTGGGGGCATTGGCGTGCCCGTTTCGGGCAGCCCCCACCCTGAAAAAAATGCACCTAATAAAAATCCCTGGTGTCTAGTGGGCTTTCTGCCCCCCCGGGGGGGCAGATTGGGGGCTACTCCTCCCATCTGCCCCCCAGGGAGGGCAGAAAGACTGAACAATGGCAATTTTTTGGGGGGGAGCAAAAGCCCTTGCTCAAGGGGCCGCTCCCCCCTCCCTGGTGCCTTAGTTTTGTGGATCCCCAAGCAGGGATCCACTGGGGAGGGTACCATTGGAAAGGGAGATTCTCCCTTTCCAATGATACCTCTCCCGTCTTTCTACGTGCTCAGGGGCTGAGATAGCCCCCTGAGCACGTAGAAAGTGAAACTGAAATGAGCCTAAAGGCTCATTTTAGTTTGTTTTCAGTGAAATGAAGTCAGCGCGACGTGCGCGCTGATCTTCATTTCACTGAAAGGGAGGGGGCCTCGGGAGCTGGGAAGCTCTTCCCCAGCTCCCGAGGCTGTGGGGAGAAAAGGAAATCCCTCTGCTGTCTGCAGCAGAGGATTTCGTGCCCTGGCCTCATGACGGAATGGTTCCGTCATGAGCACAGGGGCACCAATGCTCATGACGGAACCATTCCGTCATGAGCATCGAAGGGGTTAATGCCAAAGAGCATTTCGTATGGGGTCCGCCCACCCAGAGATCGTCTAGGGAGGTTATTAAGTGCACGTTAAACCCCATGCAAGTGGGCCAGCCAGTTCCTGCCAGTACCTAAGACTCTAGCTGTCAAGGATTGCTTTAAGTCACGGTTCATTCGCTCCAAAATTGAATTGCCCTCAGGCCTGTATGGAGACGAAAACTGCACCAGCACCCCCATTGATTTCATCGCATCCTTGTACGCCTTAGAGGCGAATGCTGGACCTTGGTCAGAATGGAAGGTGCCACAGGTAAACATCCCTACAAAGACACGCAAATCCCTGATGACATTTCGAGCGTCAGCACTGCGTTGTGGCCAAACCCAAAGGACGAATCAACTGCAACAAATATATATTTATACGCAGTATCAGAAGAAAGAGGACCGCAATGATCAAGATAGATACAGCCAAAAGGTTGATTAGATTTACACAGCTGTGTTTGCGGTGGGCGTGTGACCGTGGATGGCTTGATTTGCTGACAAATGTCACAAGAAAGTACATAATTACGGGTCTGTTTATATAAACCACGCCACCAGTAACGTTGCTGTAAAATAGAGACTGTCGCGACACACCGGCATGTGCAGTTGCTATGCCTTCGTGTGCGGCTTTGATCAGAGCTTGTCTGCGGTCCAAGTTGGGAATCATCTGATCCCCAATGGAAGGAATCAAGGCATAAGGAACTTGTTTGGGAGTTATATGATAAGAGTATTTCGAAGGGAAACCCTGAGGATAAGCAGTTCCCTCCCTTGTTGCAGCTACCGCTGCCAAAATCTCATTATCTATTTTAGTCATGGATCTTGTAACTGCTGCTATGGAACACGTGGCTACTGCAGACCTGGCCGCTTCATCAGCCAAAGAATTACCAAGAGCATGTGCTCCCACACGCCGATGGCCAAGAGTATGTATAACATGTATGAGGGGCAGACGTTGTTTAAGATCTGCCACTCGAACCCAAAGCATGTTATGCTTGATTGCGCTGCCTTTGGAATCTCAATAGTCATTCCGAGATAAAAAGAACAAGTTGTCATTAAAAGACTGGACACAGTAATAAGAATCGCACACAATAAGAGTATTCACATTGGGATCAGCAAACTCGAGAGCAAGTACAAGACCACGCAGCTCCGCCAATTGCGCCGTACAGTCTCCAGG
This sequence comes from Calotriton arnoldi, assembly GCA_963921515.1. Taxonomy (NCBI): domain Eukaryota; kingdom Metazoa; phylum Chordata; class Amphibia; order Caudata; family Salamandridae; genus Calotriton; species Calotriton arnoldi. The sequence continues at coordinate 6,426,854 of CAWUFW010000061.1, forward strand.
TGCCTGAGTGTGCACAATGGAAGACTTAAACTCTCCATTAACAATTGAGCCAGCAACAATTGCGCAAGCGGCTGAATAAGCATGTTTGGAACCCGTGGCCGTTTGAGCCGAGCCATCGGTGTAAATGATGCATTTGTACTCATGTAAAGGAAGCAGAGACAAGGGTGGAGGATGAACGTGTTCATACTGTAAAAACTCCTGTGTCTGTAAGGAAGGATCAAAGATAAACGTGACATCAGCCGATGTCAAAGAAGTAGCCCATTGTATCCAACGGGGATGTAGCGCTTTCGAGTTAGGTACACTCGCCTTAGTCACGGCTTCCAAAGCAGGGAAGGGCGTGACCATAAGAATGCGTTTGCCTTGCGCCAGTGAGCGTTCTTTTAGAATCACCATCTGTACTGCCATTAAGATTTTTTCAACCGTTGAAAAGCGCATTTCAGCAGCAGTGTATAAATGTGATTTGTATGCAATAGGTATCGTGTCTCCCTCATTGAACGTCAAGTAAGTGAAACCCACTGTCCCAGAAACTATACGTATTACCAGGTTTGTGGTGTTGTCACGCGTCAACAAGTAGTTAGTTGCAAGCAAGTCAGTTTGCAAAGAATTCGGAATAGAAGTATGTTCCGGAAGCCAGATGGCAGAAGAAAAAGTCGGTTGTATCAAGGCATAGAGCGGTTTGATACGCTGGGCATAATCGGGAATGTATGTCCTCCCGAAATTTAAAAATCCCAGCAAAGACTGAAGTTTCTTCAGTGTAGAAGGGGGTTGCAATTGTGCACATTTCTCCAAGAAGTGAGGGGCCAAGCCCTTTCCTTCATTATTGAGCTCATAGCCCAAAAAGAGCACCGCCAAATGGGCGATTTTGCAAAATTGAATTTATATCCATAGTCGGCAAAGGACAAAATAATACTGTCGACTCGTACAAGATGCGGCATAAGCTCATCGTCCGTCAGATAAATGCCATCTACGTACGAGAACGCATCAGGGTCTATGTTGTTCAACAAAGACATAATCCATGCCGCAAATGCCCCGGGCCTATTCTTATACCCCATGGGAATCAGAAAAAATTTACACAATTGCCTGACTGCGGTGAATGCCGTCAAATCACAGCTCTCAGGAGCAAGATTGTGACTATAGAAACCCTTAGAAATATCAAGTGTAGTTTTGTATTTCTTACGAACAAGATTGTTCACCAGTGCAGAGCTGTGAGGGTTCTGCACCGCAAAAGTGCGACAATGACTGTTCAAATTTAGGTAATCCAATACAATCCGATATGAACCATTAGGTTTTGATACCGTAAAGAGAGGATTATTCATTGGTGATGTACATGATACAATCACTCCTTGATACTCCAACTGTGTTAGAATATCAAAAACGGAAGCTTTTGCTTCACCTCGGATTGGATATTGCGGTTGTGGCTGAGGCATAGAGCGTAAAGGTATTTCATGAGCCGGTGAATCAACATCCCAACCCACCTGATTACGATACACCGCTGGGGTTAGGGCCAGAGCCCACTCAGCTGCGAAAGCCTGTGCATGCTCCTCAGGGACATGACGCGAAAAACTCGGAAGTATCACGTCTTCCCCTCTAGAAGCAGCCAACACAAAGGATGGAGGCCAATCTGCCTCCGCTAACAAAATGTCATACGAGGAGGTTAGATTCTCCCAGAAAACTACCTTGATTGGACGAGGTATATCACCTTCAATTTGGAAAATTATTTCATAGAGCCTATCCGGGGGGGGCAACCCGGGTGTCTGCAGTCTCTACTGTAACGAAGGTATCAGTTGCTATCGCCTCCAGACAGGGACGCAGAGCCTCCCGCACTATGGTAACCTCCGCTGCACTGTCGAGCAGAGTCACTGCCCATGTCCAATCCAGGAGTCGCGTTCTCACCGTCTGAGGCATACCTCGCTGTTAGAGCGGCAACTTTTTTCTTCTGAAACGGGGATCGAAAACGAGGTAGATCCTCTTGTTTTCCTTTGACTTCAAACTGTTGAGGCTGATCTCGTCCCTGTGGCGCAAGTTGACTTTTGCCACGATCTTGGCGTTCCCGTCCTCCAACTTGAGAGCCAGACGTGTCCTGTGAAGAACGAGGAGAACGCTGATCAGGGACTTGAAATCTATCCGGAGACTTAACTTTTACGCGATGGCGCAAGTCATAAGTACACTCAGAAGACTCAGGTGTCGGTGAACCTGCAGGCGAACCTTGCTTCTGCTGCTGCTGCCCCTGTTTTTTATTTTTCCAGTTCTTTTTAGGCAAGACCGGACGCCCATCTTTATCAGTCTGGGCTTTTTGTTGTGTTTGCGTTTAAGTTTGCGTTTGAGTAAAAGGCTTAACTCCCAAACTATTGCGGCCTATAGTTTTATAAGCCTTTGCAGTAAATTTTTGGAAATTTGCATGGCTTGTCTGCATCAGGGACAGCCTCCAAGTTATTTGCCACTTGAAAGCTTACCGCATCGCCCTTGACGTTAGCAAGGATCATATCAGCAACCACTTCGAACACCCCCAGTAGCCTCATCCCCAGCTCTACAGCCGCTTCGGCTCCGTGTTCATCTTGAACACGCTTAATCACTTCGGGGAGCACGGCCATGGAGGGAGTGCCGAAACACTTCGAATATACCGCCGCAAACACCTTGCCCCAGGTGCTACAATCAGCCAACTCAGGAAGTAAGTCTTTAGGCAAACTAATAGTCAATATCCTGTGTTTTTCCACAGGAGAGGTATTTGGAAAGACAGCCTCCAGTTGTCCAAATTTTTCAGCAAGCCAATAAGGTAATTCATCCTTATTCTGTGGACGCTTGCCCATGACTGAATTAACCATAACGGGACTGATAGTCACACCACCAGGTCCCGCAGGCTGCACAGCAACGCCAAGTGGTCCCACCTGAAAGTTGCGCGACATGAACTGTATAACAGCTCTATGCACGCGTATCACCTGAAAGTTGCGCGACATGAACTGTATAACAGCTCTATGCACGCGTATCAAAGACGTATGTAACACGCGCAGTTCTGCAAGCGTCTCTGTTGTCAGACGACGCGTGTGAGGGGTATACCCAGCCAAAACGGGCCACGTGGCCCCATCTATCGATAAAGGACCTAAGCGGACCAGCGTTATTGGGTGAGGAAGGGCGCCATTAAACCAAATTTGGTGTTGCCAAGCTGTAAGCGGAATCTCAAGAGCCCGATAGGGCTGATAAGCATTAGGAAGGGCCGTCGGCGTATATTCGTGAAACAAGTTATCCGTCCCATCCACCGCCGGAAAGGTGACCCAAGAATAAAACACTTCGAAGCGGTAAGCCGCATCTGCCTCTACTACAAAACTCAGGGCAACACCAGCATTAGGGACTCCATTCTGAGTCGAATAAGCTGTGAGTGCTGCCCTACTAGGCGTTGCAATTACGACCGCCATAATGGATAATAAAGAATAACAACCTAGAGCGCGGCAGCGCAATAATGGGTCAAAAAGAAAGAGAAAAAGCCTTTTAAAACTTCAAGCTTGAAAGAATCTATAAAAACATCAATATAGGAGGTAACACCATCACAGCTGGCTCCGGAAACAGAATTGAGGGGATTGTGGACAAGCACAAGCACTACTCAAGCGTCTCGCAGATATGAACCAGACCAAACGTTGGCGGCGCCATGTTGCAGGGATTCTGCGCAGGAAAACAGGACCTCAGTGAATAGGGGTATACCAACCTACCACATCAGTACCCAAAATCCCAAACCGACTAGCTATAGTGTCTCATTCGTTCTCCTCCAAAGATCACGGAGCTCCAAATGATTAGACAACTTAGAACACAACACTCCCGACTCTCTCAGGAATCGCGGGAGCAAGACATACTCTTTCGCTCACTCACTCGTACTTGTCCACAATGAGAATAGGTAGAGTCACTGAAATAGTTCAAAATGTTTATTTTAACTATCGTGCTCTACAATACAGTATACGTGCCACTACTAGAAGCAAAATGCATAAACTCAGCACAGTTAGCATTATTACAATTCCATAGAATACAAAGGGAGAAGTCATTTTATAAAGACTGTGGAAATAAGGGCCTATAGGCCTGACCACCATCCCCTTGACTAGAAGTTTATTTTATAAAAAGGACGATCTCTGGGCTTTGACAGCAGACCCCATACCTTAAAGCCTGGATGTAAGGTTTACATCATAGGAACAGCAGAGCTCTTCTCCATGGAACGGCTTTCTCCAAGTGTGTTAAAACAACATGCAACAACGTAATATCAAAGCACAAGTCTTCAGTACTGCAAATGTGTAGCCTGTTATGTCTAGGTGCTAGGGACTGACCAGAACAGAATAAGAAGAAGCATTGTTTATCGATCTTGCACATCGTGTTCAGACTAAACTCCAGGAAAGGCAGAGAACGCGAAAGGCAAACCGTTCTCATGTGAAAGGCACAAACAAAGTCTTGCAAAAACAAAGTCATGTAGTAGCGTGCGCAAAAGCAGCATTATGGCAGCGAAGCTCATGCCAACTTATCAATGTCGATAATGTGCCTAAGAACCATATAACAGGCCTTATTACCAGTGGTAGATGTACATTTGCTGCTACTAATAACCCACTTTCCAACATGTATGCTTATACTTTTTGCAAAATAATTGCTCCTGGAATGCTCCTGGGGGACTTGGTTGAGCACAAAATGTCTCACTGCAACTGTGAAAAAGATGTGCACCACATCTGCATGTGCAGTGCTACCACTATTCACTGCATTACTTTAGAAAGCTGTAATAACGATATATTGACCTAGTATTTAATGCATATTCTGTATGGCCAGACAGGGGAACCAAAAGCAGCCCTTGCAAAAATACTGAAACTAGCCTTTCTCCCTTCATCTCCTAGTGAGGTTGTAGGACCAAAAAATTTAATTTAAAATATCATCCTGCAAACATATTGCAGCAGAATATTATCAGGACAAATATATTGTCAAATAAGAATTAGGTGAGAGTTGACGCTAGGGTGAGGTTCAGTGCTAGGACTATGTTAGGGGCTAGAGCTAGGTTTAGTGGTAGGGTTAGATCCAGGGCTGGGATTAGGTACAGGACTAGGGTTATATGCAGGTCTAGGGTTAGGATGAGGGTTAAATTTAGGTTCAAGGCTAGGTTCTGAGCTGGGTTTAGCTTCAGGGCTAGGGTTAGTTAGAGATAAAATTAAGACTGTGGCTAAGGACAGTGCTAGAGCTAGGATGCTGTTACATTTTCAGTATGTGCTATGTATTTTACCATTACATTGTCTACATTTACGTGGCATTTATTTCCCCAAAATTATATTATGACATAGTATAAATGTAGACAATATTTAGGTAAAATAGATATGGCATATACTTTATAACTATATTTTTGTGTTACGCTGGACACTATCTTTTATTAAGACAATATTTTTGTGGTCAGTAGGATGGTGTAGAACCACGGGGTCATAGCTGGAATTGCTAATGAAGGGCGGTAGAAGAAGATTTGTTGTGGATCTAATAAGCTGGAAACTGAGCGAGAACTGCTAACATTCGCAGTTGAGAGCAGGAATGCTGTAGAGTCTGGGAAACAGAGGAAAGAACTTGATAGAGTTGGTATGGACCCCCACCTGGAGGTCCCACAGTAGATCCATGCAGACACCAGATTAATATGTTGGGTGTACATGGGTTGATCCCTTCACAAACTCATTGAGGTATCTTATATTTTGGGCCTTTTGCTTTCACTGTATTGTGTAGGAAGAAGCCAGAACCCAGTCTCCGGTATATACAGAAGGCTCCATGTGGCTAGAATGCATGGAAAGTCTGGTCAGGGAGGTTGTCCTGATCTTGGTAGGGCTTGTGAATAATTGAATTAAAAAGGGAAACGTCTATCTAGACTGTGATGTGCCTTCTCTGGGACTGTGTATTTTGGTTACTTCAAATGGTAAAAATAGATAATACATTTTTGAAAGATTCTTTAATTTCAGCAAACCCCATGAGTGCCCTAGGCAACAGTCACAAATGCAAACATCAATCTACAACCCTCAATCAATCAATCAATAAGGGATTTATAGAGCGCACTACTCACCCACGAGGGTCTCAAGGTGCGAGGGAAGGGGGGTTCGGGCAGCTCCGAGGTCATCCGAAGAGCCTGGTCTTGAGGTCCTTTCTGAAGAATTGCAGTGTCGGGCTTCGTCTGATGCTGAGGGGGAGCTTGTTCCAGGTCTAGGCCTATACTATAATTATTACAGTAGCTATAATTATTACAGTAGCTTGAAAGATGTGGTTTGCTGCTCCTGCCTTCAATGTCCCCATTAGACATAGTGATCTGTTGCTTAGCAAAAACTCCAGGAGGAGAATCTTTGATAGTTATGATTACAGATATTTAGAAGTAACATAAATCTTCAATAATCGTTGCTCTGTTGTTGGTATGTAAATACAGATGTGAAGATACCTAAACTGTGCATGCCCATTATGCACATAATCTATTCTAGATTAACCTGGAATGATGAATGTAGCTTGTATGTGCCTTTATGTAGGAATGGGGACTGTCAGGAAACAGGGTTGGAGGAACTGCCTACTGTTTAGTGTTACTCAGGTGCAGGGAAATGGTGCTCCAAATACACTCGCTCTAGGTTCCTTTCACAGAAGAAAACACTTGCGGTCATTAAGGAGTGCCAGCTCTGTCTGGACCGAAGTTGTGCTAATGCAGAGGATGTGCTGTATGGCAATATGCTGGCAACGAAGCCAGAAGGCCCCAAACTCTTGTTGGTCTAGAGTATAGGTCTTCAAACTGTGGGGCGTGCCCCCCTGGGGGGGCGCAGCATCCCCTCAGGGGGTGCACGCACTCCACCCCACCACTTCACTTCCATTGTTGCTTTCAGGCACGAAACGCCCATTAGGCTGAAACGGCTTCAGCCCCCGCTGTCGTGTGTCTCAGCCCGAGCTGCTGGGGGCTCGGCTGGGCAGTGTCTGGAGTCTTATTTCCAGCACGCCTAGGCTGTGCATGCCTGGATTTCCACAGCCCTCCCACTACACACTCCGGTCTCCCAAGAAAGAGAGTGTGGAAAGACACGTTTTCCAGGGAGGAAACATTCCTAGCAGGAAACTGTACCAGGAAGGCGATCAAAGGCATGATTCAGAAAAGTGGGGCTGGAATCTTGCAAACTATTCAAGAACTGTTAGTCCAGTTGTCTGTCTTTCCTTCTTGGCGTGTTATCATCCGCACCATTTGATTCTCTAAAAGGGAGAATCTTATAAGGAAACATCAATAATTTCACTGGGTTCCCCTCGATCTGGGAACTAGCACAATCCTGTACTCCCGAGGAAACACTGTCAGTTTGTAGGGAATTATGATAGGCGTCCAGCTGCATGTGGCATTTAGCACACAACACACGTTTACTTGAGTTGAGGCGTTTATTTACCTACATAATCTATAATTTAGAAATCACGCTCTATGACCTCTATTTTTTTATCTCTGGCTTCTGAGCACACCTGTCTGGCAGAGCTTTTTTCACCACTGTTATAAAAACATTTAAGTACAGTTCCCCAGCGGAGTAAACATGTCACTCCTCATTCTTTTGACAGTTTAGTGTATCGTTTAGCCTACTAGACAGCGCATCCATAGAAGTGCATTAGATGCATTGTTTTCAGCACGTGGTAAGGACTCTTTGGTGTAGATAGGTGCCATCTTGGAAATAAGGCTTTCCTCTCTAAGAGCAACATGTTTTGCATTATGAGCAAATGTTAAATATGTAAATGCTCAAAATTATTGATCATGTGTTCTTTTAAAAGAAAATGTTGTTTTTGGTGTGGAAAAGGCACACATAAAAAATATCAGAGACATTATCTAGCGTTCACACACTTCTTGATCAGCTGTGTCCTGGCTCCCACTTAATTCCTCAAACTGAATTGTGTGACTTCGTTTCATTGTGGGCATGCCCCTAACAAAGTCTTTATGTGGCATTATAGTGCTTCTTCTATGTCACTGACAGTATGTGCCATTGTGGTCTTTCCTCAATGTTGCTGGTTGAACGTGCCACTGCTGTCCATCTATATCACTCGTGCTATCCCCCTTTATTCTACTTCTTTTACGTTGCTGGCTCTGTGTGCCACTCTGGCCCTTCTTAAAAGTTGCTGTTTGTATGTGCCACTGTGGACCTTCTTCTATGTTTCTGATTGTTGTACTTCTTAAATATATTACTTTTTTAGAAACAGTAAATCCAGTCTTGCTAATATAAATACTGCCACATTTATTATTATTTTTGGTATTTACATCACAGTTACTTTACAGTTGCCATAGGTGCTGACTTTGGTTCTGGGGACCCGGGTTCGAGTCCTGGCATTGGCTCAACATCATGTGATCCTGGGCAAAATCACTTAATTTACCAGTGACTTACAAAACATGAATTTGACCTTGATTAAAGTCGCAGGTGCTTGTTTAACATGTTCCAATTCCTAGAGCAGAGTCCACAAGCCTAATATAACAAATATTGTGAAGTATGCCTACCATCTGTCCTCACTTCTTTCGTAGGCCAAATTTAAATGCTTTCTTGTGCAGCTATTTCTGAAGCTTTGGAAGGAGATCTTCTTTATAAGCCAACTATGCTAACAAATTGACTCTTGATGCTGCTAGAGAATAAATATGTATGTATCCTCTTGAATCACTTATATCACATGTGTATGATGTAAATGTCCACTTTAGAACTGCCCGAGTGAGGAGTCGCCATAGACAATAAAGTTGCTGACCCAATAATCTTGCGCCTATCCAATCGGCCCACACTGCCCTACTTAATACGGATTAATACTGATGCATATTTGAAGAATAGAAACAACAGGAAGCCATACCCTTCACACCGCATACCACAGCGGGTGGTTATCACGGGAGCAACGGACACCGTGATCAGGTTGCCTACCCCTGTCCTGAAGAAGACCCGCAGGCCGAGGCTTAAAATTCCCTCTGTGCCCCAAGTCGGGTCGAAACGTCGACGCCCTTACCCCCAGCTAGGCCTGGACCAAAAGCAAAACACACAAGATGATGGACGGAATGTTGCACATTGGCAAACATTCACCCCCAGTCACAGATCTGGGTTTAATCCATCGTTATTTTGCTTCACCACGCCACCCCAGTTCAGACATAGCCATATGCAAATCAGTCTTGTACCTGTGCCTCATGGGAACAGTCCAGACCGAACTGCCAAGCCATGTCTTCCCTGGACCGGAATCAAGCATCCTAGGACCGGTTTCGGGCTTTCAGCCCTCATCAGCCAGGATAGCTTGACTCCAGTGGCGTAGTGAGCACGGGACCCACGTCTGGGCATACCCTTCCCACTTAGGGCGAAATGCAAAACACACAAGATGATGGACGGAATGTTGCACATTGGCAAACATTCACCCCCAGTCACAGATCTGGGTTTAATCCATCGTTATTTTGCTTCACCAGGCCACCCCAGTTCAGACATAGCCATATGCAAATCAGTCTTGACCCTGTGCCTCATGGGAACAGTCCAGACCGAACTGCCAAGCCATGTCTTCCCTGGACCGGAATCAAGCATCCTAGGACCGGTTTCTGGCTTTCAGCCCTCATCAGCCAGGATAGCTTGACTCCAGTGGCGTAGTGAGCACGGGACCCACGTCTGGGCATACCCTTCCCACTTAGGGCGAAATGCAAAACACACAAGATGATGGACGGAATGTTGCACATTGGCAAACATTCACCCCCAGTCACAGATCTGGGTTTAATCCATCGTTATTTTGCTTCACCACGCCACCCCAGTTCAGACATAGCCATATGCAAATCAGTCTTGACCCTGTGCCTCATGGGAACAGTCCAGACCGAACTGCCAAGCCATGTCTTCCCTGGACCGGAATCAAGCATCCTAGGACCGGTTTCGGGCTTTCAGCCCTCATCAGCCAGGATAGCTTGACTCCAGTGGCGTAGTGAGCACGGGACCCACGTCTGGGCATACCCTTCCCACTTAGGGCGAAATGCAAAACACACAAGATGATGGATGGAATGTTGCACATTGGCAAACATTCACTCCCAGTCACAGATCTGGGTTTAATCCATTGTTATTTTGCTTCACCACGCCACCCCAGTTCAGACATAGCCATATGCAAATCAGTCTTGACCCTGTGCCTCATGGGAACAGTCCAGACCGAACTGCCAAGCCATGTCTTCCCTGGACCAGAATCAAGCATCCTAGGACCGGTTTCGTGCTTTCAGCCCTCATCAGCCAGGATAGCTTGACTCCAGTGGCGTAGTGAGCATGGGACCCACGTCTGGGCATACCCTTCCCACTTAGGGCAAAATGCAAAACACACAAGATGATGGACGGAATGTTGCACATTGGCAAACATTCACCCCCAGTCACAGATCTGGGTTTAATCCATCGTTATTTTGCTTCACCACGCCACCCCAGTTCAGACATAGCCATATGCAAATCAGTCTTGACCCTGTGCCTCATGGGAACAGTCCAGACCCAACTGCCAAGCCATGTCTTCCCTGGACCGGAATCAAGCATCCTAGGACCGGTTTCGGGCTTTCAGCCCTCATCAGCCAGGATAGCTTGACTCCAGTGGCGTAGTGAGCACGGGACCCACGTCTGGGCATACCCTTCCCACTTAGGGCGAAATGCAAAACACACAAGATGATGGACGGAATGTTGTACATTGGCAAACATTCACCCCCAGTCACAGATCTGGGTTTAATCCATCGTTATTTTGCTTCACCACGCCACCCCAGTTCAGACATAGCCATATGCAAATCAGTCTTGACCCTGTGCCTCATGGGAACAGTCCAGACCGAACTGCCAAGCCATGTCTTCCCTGGACCGGAATCAAGCATCCTAGGACCGGTTTCGGGCTTTCAGCCCTCATCAGCCAGGATAGCTTGACTCCAGTGGCGTAGTGAGCACGGGACCCACGTCTGGGCATACCCTTCCCACTTAGGGCGAAATGCAAAACACACAAGATGATGGACAGAATGTTGCACATTGGCAAACATTCCCCCAGTCACAGATCTGGGTTTAATCCATCGTTATTTTGCTTCACCACGCCACCCCAGTTCAGACATAGCCATATGCAAATCAGTCTTGACCCTGTGCCTCATGGGAACAGTCCAGACCGAACTGCCAAGCCATGTCTTCCCTGGACCGGAATCAAGCATCCTAGGACCGGTTTCGGGCTTTCAGCCCTCATCAGCCAGGATAGCTTGACTCCAGTGGCGTAGTGAGCACGGGACCCACATCTGGGCATACCCTTCCCACTTAGGGCGAAATGCAAAACACACAAGATGATGGACGGAATGTTGCACATTGGCAAACATTCACCCCCAGTCACAGATCTGGGTTTAATCCATCGTTATTTTGCTTCACTCACGCCACCCCAGTTCAGACATAGCCATATGCAAATCAGTCTTGACCCTGTGCCTCATGGGAACAGTCCAGACCGAACTGCCAAGCCATGTCTTCCCTGGACCGAAATCAAGCATCCTAGGACCGGTTTTGGGCTTTCAGCCCTCATCAGCCAGGATAGCTTGACTCCAGTGGCGTAGTGAGCACGGGACCCACGTCTGGGCAGACCCTTCCCACTTAGGGCGAAATGCAAAAAACACAAGATGATGGACGGAATGTTGCACATTGGCAAACATTCACCCCCAGTCACAGATCTGGGTTTAATCCATCGTTATTTTGCTTCACCACGCCACCCCAGTTCAGACATAGCCATATGCAAATCAGCCCCCTCATTTTAACGTGCTAATAACGTGCAAATAATGATACATTTCTTAAATAATGAAATAAATTATGTTGAATAGAGATTGTTTTTACTATTTACCTGGCTAGGCCTACATTGATTGATAAATTGTTATCAGTCCGTCTAGAATTTTGCAAACTATTGTTTCACGATTACTTTGGGAACTCTTTCCCTTCCTTACCTCAATTTTCTTCTTATATTGAGCACCCCCTTCTGCACGTTCAAGTTGAGCAACCTTTCCTTTCTTTCATCCTTTCTAAGATACAGTACAACATTTATTGGCATTGAATTTATGATTAAATAAATACATGTTGTTTTGCAATCCAGTGGTTGTTGCACATCATATTTCAACTATACATGGAACTTAGTTTACCGTGAGCTGACGTTACGCATGCTTAAAAAGATTTAAGTAAGTGATTATTGTTTGATTTAACCAATCGTCGAAAAGAAAGGTCTAGGACCATTGTTTCTAGTATCGTAAATGTCCACTATGCCTTCTTGGAAAACTGTGGCTGGCCTCTTACTGGCATGGCAACACCTGGCCATACTCCACATGATCACAGATTTTTCAATTGTGTTTGAAAGTATGTTTTGTGGAACCCCTTTTTCTGATATCTTGTCTAGGGGCAAGGATGTGGCGCAACAACCAGAGCTGATGACTGTGGAGCTGGGAAACCAATTCTTGGTGTTTGCTCAACATCCTGTGATTCTGGGCAAATCACTTAATCTCCCTGTGCTTACAAAAAATGAATGTGTGTCTGTGTAATGTAAAAGATGCTCCTGTAAAGCGCTCCAATACCTTTGGGTCATGTTCGCTCTATATAAAACTGCCGAAAATATATTACAAAATGTTGTGAGCACTCCCGTTTCCAGGTACTGCTCAAGACTGGAAGTGGAGCACAACCTAAGGATGGCAGAAGCAAGAATCCATCCACACATGGACAGTCTCTGTGGAGAAAAACAGGCACACCCCTCAACTGTGTTTTCAGAGTGTTTTTACTAATCTATCCTAAATTTTGTGTTTTATGTGAAAAATAAAGCACCAATGTAATTTTTTGTGCTAATTCTTTCTTGGAGACTTTTCATTTGAACTTTATATTAAGCACAAGCACTACAAAAACTTCAGTTTACTAAACACTCTTACTTTATTTAATATTATTTGCCCTATATGACCTGGGCTATGCAGGAGGGAATGGCCATCGATGCAGAGTACCAGCTTCCAGAACTTTTTTGTCAGAAGGTGGTGGTGGTGGGGGGGCTCGACGTGTAACAAGGTTTAGATGGGGGGGCTCAGCCGACAAAAGTTTGAAGACCTCTGGTCTAGAGAGATGGCAGCCATCTTGGATTATCGGGTATAATTTCCCTTGTCCTTCACAGCATCCTTTGCTAAGCAACAATGCTACAATGTTGCTAAAGTCAAGCCATCTTTTAGCCCTTTTGCTTCATAAAGGATTGTCTTGATGGACATTAGATATACAAAGAAGCATTATCAAAGTTCTGCTGTTGGTGAAATCGAGCTTTGAACAATACCCTTGAACATTTATTTGAACTATTAAAACTGGAGTTTTAAATTTAAATTGAATGTTATGTACAAGGTGTTAGAGTTCTAGTATCCACATACCAATCCTAAGATTAAAGAACAGAGTGAAATTAATAGTATTAGTCATTTACAGGTCTATAGAAGTCATCAAGAAATTATAACTCATCTTCCACAAAACGATATACAGTGATGAAACTTCCAGTAGTTATTCAAAACTTAGGGAAAAGTGGAAGAGGTGTGGCGCAGCGGCCAGGGTGCCTGACTCCGGACCACGGGGTTCACGGTTCGATCCCTGGGGCCGGCGGCAGGTTAGCCCAGCACCATGTGACTCTGGGCAATAGCTTGCTTAATCTTCCCGACGGCCCCCAGCGCCGGGACACCTCTCCGGAGGTAGCTGTGCGCTTTACAAATGTTGGTATTATTATTATTATTATTATAGTGTACTTGAGGTTTTAGGCACTAACAGTTTTATATAGAAGTACAGCGAGTTTGTTACACAAGGATATTGTTAAGGTGTATCAATTGACAAAAACACATTTACAATTACACCTATTCTTAGCACTTTAAATGACATGTTATTTAGGTTATCTCTTTGTTTTGTAGAGCTCCACTACATCTTGCAGACCTCTTGAGAAACAAAATGGACAAGGCGAGTGATGGAGTCCCGTGTCTGGTTTCTTTCTTATTCCATTCACTTTCCCCCGCTTCTGCCACTGCCCCTCATATCTTTGTGTACGAAAGTCATTGGTGGGGTTGGTGAGAGACAGAATAGAGCATCACACAAGTTTTGTGCAACCTGACACGGGCCCAGTGCTGTAGTCATGAGTAGAAATATGCCTGTGTAACATGGCCTCCTGTTTCGCTATACATGTAGGATGGACACGGGGACATGGTGTTTTGAGAAGTGTACATACAGCTAATCAGTGCTTTGGTGTGTCTGCATATACATCTCATGTTGCACCTCAATGCACATTCATATCAAAGAAGTGCCTTGTGGTTTATCTGATATTGCATTAAACTTTGAATTGTTGGTACTCAATATACCTAGTTTGGGGGTATCAATAGTGTAACAGCTGAGAGGGTGTCATCCAAAGTTCTTCAGGGCCTCTTTTTGGATTATAGACTGAAGATCCCTTTAGTCTGAGCTCTTGTGACTGCTATTCCCTGTTGCTTAAGTGCCATTATAATGTGGGCCTATAGGTTTCCCCAACAATGTATGCATGTATTATGAGGTTTTACCATACTGTGTTTGCTTAATGTAGATTGATAGGTTGCTATTCCTAGTTTCTAAATGGGCACCATTTTTCTCAGTTTTAAGATTATACATTTGCCATGCTTTGTGGGACAGTAGTAATTATGCTTACCAAGCTTGCATTTTAGCATGTTGTGGTGCTGTGTTGAGAATACACTGTAAACGGTACTGTAATTAACAAGTGTTTGGGGTGCATTAGAAATGTATGCACTACTGGGTGTGATTGAGAGCACATTGTGTATCCGTAGCAGGGGGGGGGGATGTGTGTGTGTGTGTGTGCGTGCGTGCACTTTGTGGAAAAATAACACAGCTGGCCTACGTACGGTGTGTCAGAACGCGCTGCAGATCTTCGGCAGTAGGGCTACTGGATAGGTATTAAAGAACTTTGTGGACCAGTTGCAGTTCAGATACTGTGGGTGTGTCAGAGCACGTTGTGAAACATCAGATGTGTGTCCTATATGTTGTATATGAGGTTAGAATGGTTATGTGTGGTTGGCTATAGGGGGCAGACCATATGTTATAATTGATATATGTTTTATCACATACGTATATTTTTCAAATTAGTTTTATTATGATAGGACAAACATCTGATGTACTACAATGTGGAAGAACTGTATATTTGTAATAATTAATAATTTGTGGTTTCACAAATATGTTTTTAACTTTGTATAATCAGACATTCTCATTGAAAAAATATGAACAAGTTTTAAAATGTAATAAAATGGTGAATATCAGTATGCTTATGATCTAACAAATTTAGGGCCAGATGTATCAACGCTTTTTGCGATATCAAACGGGCCAATTCGCAGAATTGGCCCATTTGCGAACGAAAAGATGCGTTTTGCAATGTATCAAAATTTTTGAATTCGCAATATGGGTAATCGCAATTATTTGCAATTACCTAAATTGCGAATGCAGTTAGGGAATCACAATTTGCGATTCCTTAAATGCAATTCTTGTAGCTATCGCAAATTGAGACTTTGCATTTAGGAATCGCAAATTACCACCAACTTCTAGTTGGTAGTTTGCAAATTCCTAGAAAAATGCACCTTTTTGCATTTTTCTAAGTGCCATGTAGGGCATGTATGTGCACCACATGTGCACACTTACCTTTTTTGGGGGTGTATCAGGGTGGCCTTTTGGCCCCCCCTATCACCCTTGAAATTGCATTCGCAATTTGCGAGTACCAATTTGGTACTCGCAAATTGCGAATGTCTTCCTATTTATTCCTATGGGCCTCTAGGCCCATAGGAATGAATGAGAAGGCATTCCTTAATAGTGAATCGCACATTGCGATTCGCTATTAAGGAATATGTAGGAATCGCAAAATTTTTGTCAAAACCTACATACATTTCATTTTGCAATTCTATAATAGCGAATCGGTAAAATTCGCTATTATAGAATCGCAAAATGCAATCTTGATACATCTGGCCCTAAGTGATGATCAGCCCATAGAGCTCTAGCAAGCCTACAGGGAAGGAATACAGGTCGAATGGGAGTTCCCTTAAGTTTTTTTACCTCAGTTTGAACCCATCTATATGCACATCAGTTTTGACCTCGCTCTAATGGGAACAGTCCATCGCGCACTGCCAGCTTGGTCCTCCCTGAACCGAAACACTTGCAACCCAGAACTGGGTTTGCCCTTATTGGGGCTCAGGCTCATAAGCCAAGTATAGATTGGCTCCAGTGCCACAGTGAGCATGGGACCCATGTCTGGGTGTACCTGTCATACTTAAGGCAACAAAAACAAGGTGATAGATGGAATGCTTGATTTAAACTCAGCCACTGACGATCACATGGGACGCATCCCAGTTCATCACATTTTTGCTCATCATGCCACCTCAGTATCAGACCCACCCATATGCAACTCAGACTTGACCCTGCTCCAGAGGGAACAGTCCAGCCCGACCTGCCAGGCTAGGTCCTCTCTGAACCAGGATACAAGCAACCAAGGACGGGTTTCGCCCTTATAAGGGCTCATCAGCCAAGTACAGCTTTGTTTCAGTGGCACAGTGAGCACGGGACACACATCTGGGCATACCTATCACACTTGGACAGCAAAAACAATGTGATGGATAGAATGCATGAATTAATCTCAGCCACTGGCAATTGCTTCAGTGCATTCCATAGAGGCAAGGACTCTACCCCATGCCTCTTCATTCATGAAATCAGATAAACAACCACAAATGTATTTTATTTATTAACAATTTTGATAAAGCCCTAGGCATTTACGTCAAGGTGCTTGTCAGTTGGATGAAGGGAAACACAGAATTACAGGGTGGGGAGGTTAGAGTCCAGTCAGAAGCGTATTCAACCACGTCTGCCATTCTTCAGTCGCCACCCCTGTCCTGTGTTGCTCTAGGTTGAATGCAAGTTTGCAAAGTTCCTTTTCTCAGTAGTTTTCCGAACCGCATGTAATTTGATTTGGAACCCAAATCCTGGTTCACGCCATTCAACAAAATAGTTCCTTGTATGCCCAGTGATTATCCTCTGTTATCCTCTTGCACGATTCTTGACTGGTCTGATGGGTGGTAATTCGGAGAAGGGCTCATGATGTGTATGTTGTGGTGCAAGATTCTACAGGTGTTTGCCAAGTTGTGCTTTATGATGGTGCACAATACCCGAAATGTAATACTGGCATTGATAAACCAGGGGAGTGCTTGACTTCTTGCGATGGTTATGGCAAAGTCTAGCTGCGTGGTTGTGAAGTCTGTGGAGTCTGACCATGAGTTTTTGGGGTACGCCGTTGTAGAAGACAAAAGAATAGTTAGAAACACAAGGACAAGAATGTGCTTCAGTTAGACCCCCCCTTGATCAATGTCGAGGAGTTTTGGGATTTTCTGAAGGAGAGAGAGATATGTACTTCCAATGACAGAAGAAAAACTGCACAGAAGTTACATTGGGATCTGCACTCATTTTGTTTAGGCCCGTTTTACATACATCGGGGTTCCCTGTACTCTATTTGATGCATAGAGCTGCTTCCTGGTCTCTTTCCGGTTTCATTATGACTTTGGAGACAGAAAAACTGGCTTCACAAGAGGGTTTAGCCAATTAGCCTTAGAGTTGAATGGAGTTCAAGACTTCTAAATTTTGGCTGCGCAGAACGCTTACTCATGCCTGAACACATGAAACGTACCAACGAAACCTTGATCAAATTTCATATGAGCTGCAGCTCAGGGATTGTGTGTATCTACCCTTAACCGTCAAATTCACCTTTTTATATCCATCGCCCACTCTGAATACAATGCATGGAAAGGCAGACCACTTCAGGAAACCATCCTGCCGAAGTGCGCTAGTCCATTTGAACGTCTTTCCTTGGTGCTAGCTCAACGTGCACCATTAGACACGGTGCCCAACTTTCATGTGAAAACTGATTACCGGAGCAAACCTCGAAGAAAATAAATGCATTCAAGGCTACGAGCCCCAGAAGCAATGTGGAGATTCTGGTTACGTCGCCAGAAGCGGTACGTAATTTGTTCCAACTGATGTAATCTGCTCATATAAAGGCAATATTTAACGAGACGCCTTCATATATTTGCTTTGCCTCCTTCCCGGTGCCCCTTGCACCTGACATATCAAGCCAAACAGCTAAGACAACTCGGGGAAGTAATTAGAATTGCCTAGGTCGTGGCGGCGTGCAATTTGAGCACTGAAAGGCACATAGTATATTATTAACACGTAATATGGAAAGGAAGTCTGTCTTTATCGGTGAAAGCTCAACAGTTTGTGCTCGTATTTGGGTCGTGCAATGACCCTGGGTAACTTGCGTCTTGGCACGTGGGATTTCGCAGCTCTTTCCCTGAATGGATTCACGATGAGGTAATGCAATTCAGAAGTGGCCGGCAGTGAAACATCACATTGAGACGGAGAACTCCGACATCTTGGCCCAGCCTCCAATCTCTGTAATTATATTTAACTGGGTCAGTGGATGATTTCCTAACTTCAGCTCCTTGCTGCCCTGCTCCGAGATAAAGTGCAGAACTTCCCACCCAGACTTAACACTTTCTAAACAGCCACTCGAAAATTAACCCAGCCAAAGGGAAAATAACTTGGAGCACGTGGGATCTGCACGCTTACTGGAAATGAGACAGCATGGAAACTGCAGCAGCCTAAGGTTAGTTTTGCTAATCTGAAGCAAACAGCGGAAGCATTATTTTTGCCACTATGTACCTTGATGTGCTCCTCACTTCTAGCACATTAGTGATGACACGCAAAATCCCAGTGTGGCATGATTTTCAAAGGCGCTCATGCCCACATTCCACCTTCACCAATGACTGCAAGCTAAGGGCAATAACCCCATATAATTCATGCGGATCCGCTTACCTGCCAGGCAGTGTAAAGAGACAGCTACCCAGATAGAACCTTGGTTAGCCGTCTGACCAGGTTGTATGATAGAGGCACGCATGGCTAAACCACGCGTGCCTCTACCACGCAGCCTGAACCACGAATGCGTCTTGACCACGCATTCCTTTACCACGCATGACTTTACCACGCAATTTCGTGGAAAAGGCATGAATGGTGAAGAGGTTACGTGGCTAGGGTCGAGACCCCCCTCCTCTGCCCAAAGCTACAAACACTCTACCTGCCCCCGCCCTGAGGTCCAAATACCCGACCCCCTCCCAAACCTAATGCTGTTCCTAACCCTTAACAAACACTACCGCGACCACCTCGCACCCTCCCTGCACTGTACCTAACACTACACCAACCCCTTCCACTGCCCTTAGGCCTAAAACCCAAGCCCCTATTTTAAAAAACTACCCGCCACCCCCTGAGCTCTGAAAACTACCCTGCCCTTCCCTAAGCCCTAAAAACTACCCCGACTACCCATTACCCTCCCCCTGCTCTGAGGCCTAAAATCCTGTCCCTTAACAAACACTACCCCGACCGCCCTCCCACCCCCGCGCTGTCCCTAAATCTACCCCAACCCCTTCCACTGTCTTTAGGCCTAATACCCTAACTCCTAATTAAAAAAACTGCCCGACCCTCCTCCAGCCCTGGAAACTACCCCCGACCCTCCCAGCCCTGAAAAGTACCCGACCCCCGATCCCTGAAAACTACCCCAACACCCCAGCCCTGAAAACTACCCCGGACCCCCCCAGCCCTGAAAACTACCCCGACCCCCCAGCCCTGGAAACCACCCCGACCCCCCCAGGCCTCAAAACTACCCGACCCCCTCCAGCCCCACTTATCTCACTGCAGCTCTCTCCCTGGCGAGGTCTTCCTGCTTCCGCCCAGCAGCTAGCGTGCGCACTGCCTTAGCCGCACATATGTGTAGTTAAGGCATATGCGTGGTTAAGGCAAGCATGGTTATGCTTGCGATGTTGGACACGCGTGGCTGAGGCCGCGGTGTTCCGACTGTTTCCCGTCTGACCATATCTAACAAAGTGATAACACATGAATAGTCAGCAAGGAAATTTCCAATGCTCTAACGCTGCCTATATCTTGCTATAACTCACAAATACCAACAAACTCCACTCTCCAATGAATTTTGCGAAACTGTGTGAGAAGGTACCGAAACCTGTTGGTGCTATAAAGTGAATGCCATGCAAATAACACATAGTATAAGCTCAATGTGTATTATGACTAGCGATGGACAAAATTAAATTTTCCTCCTTCAACATCTAAGCAGATGTAGAACGGTGGTCAATTCTGCCATTTCCACATCCGCTTACCCAGAATTGGGAAATGAGAAAGATACAAGCAAAATGTTCTTGCAAAACAAGAATTCCTAAGTCCGGGCATTCAGAAATTCAGGGAACAAGGAATTCTTTTCCTGCCAGGCACTGTCAGGGACCAGCCATGGTAATTAACCTAATGTTAATTATATTAAGTTAATTACAATGACTGGCTCCTCACAGTTCTCTTCAAACAAACTTTCCCAGCAGGGGAGCTTTATTGCTTCGTCCATCTCTGAGGCAGCTAATGAACCCAGGCAGCTATTTAAACTTGTCAACTCTTTTCTCTCACCCTCTGCAAAAAAAAGTCACCCTATCTCCGTCTACGGAGTTATGTGGGGACCTCTCTAACTTCTTCTTTAAAAAGATACACACCATCTATGATAATTATCTTGTGCAGTCTCCCACTACTCAAGTCTGGTTCCCCCCTGCATCCCTGCCCCCCTTCCATCCTTAAACATGCTGCCCCTGTAGTAAATCCTATCCTGAACCGACTGGTAAATGAATCCTTAGAGCAGGCACTGGTTCCTTCCAGTCGGAAACAAGCTATACTGCTCCCCTTGCTTAAGAAGCCTTCAGCTAACCCTAAGGTTCTTAGCAATGTTAGATCTATTTCACTTCTCCCTACTGTTGCTAAGTTACTTGAGAAAAATATAAATAGGCAGATATTTCACTTTCTCGTATCTAATCATTTGCTCCACGACTCTCACTCAGGATTTCGTAAGGGTTACAGCACAGAGATGGCTTTGCTTGAAGTCTCAGAATATATTAAAGAAAATCTGGACTCAAGCTTCTCTGGTTTTGGTGATGTTTCTTGACCTCGCCTCTGCATTCAATGTGGTCTCTCAAGCTATTCTGCTTGAGAAATTTGAAATGATCGGTAATAGAGACCAAGCCCTGCAATGGTTGAAATCCTTTATTAGTGAACACTCCCAGGCTGTCCACCTTCCACATTCCACCTTTATGGCTAAACCATTAGAGTGTGGAGTCCCTCAGGGCTCAGTTCTTAGTCCCACTCTTTTTAATATACATCTGGAGCCAGTGGCAAATCTAGTCTAATCATGGGGAGTGAGAGTTGTCTCCTATGCTGATGACACCCAACTCCTCCTGGCCTTTCAGGACCTCCCCTCCCCCCACAACCCTGGAATCTTCTAACCTCTGTCTTAAATTAGTGGTTAATTGTATGACTGTTAGCTGCCTAAAGCTTAACTCAGAGTAGACTTAGATTCTTTTTTTTGGCACCAAGACCTCCCCCCGATCCCAGCTTCTGGTGGCCATCGGAAAGGGTTCCCACTCCCTTCTGACACAAGGGGTAGGAAATCTTGGGGTGAAGTTTGACTCTGACCTCACCTTTGAGCCCCAAATTAATGCACTATCTGCCACCTGTTTTTTCAGTCTCAAATCCATAAGAAGGATGCTACATTTTATTCCCGTTGAGTTTTGCAAGACAATTGTCAATGCCTTGATCACCTCCAGGTTGGATTATGCCACAAATATGTATCTGGGCGTGCCTGCTTTCCTGGTACAGCATATCCAATTAGTTCAGAACACTGTGGCCCAGCTAATTCTTAAGGTCCCTTCCCGAGCTGCGGTGTCAGACCACTTACAACATCTTCACTGGCTTCCAGTGATAAAAAGGATCCTTTTTTAAGGCACTCATCTTTGCCTTTAGGGCCTACTACCACAAAGGCCCCCTTTATCTCAGGCGTTGTTACAAACTCAGGTCCAGGAGAGATCATTAAGTCCAACAATCTCAAACTCCTCCAACTCCCCTGCATTCACAAGACCAGAAGAGTAGGTAGATCATTTGTTTTTCTGGCCTTGAAGCTCTGGAATGTTCTTCCCCTTGACTTGAGAACTAGCCCATCCGGAACCTTTTTTAGAAAGAGCTTGAAAAAGTTACTCTTTGACTCCTGCATAGACGTCAGTCAGATTTACTGCTGCAAGGCTCCTTGTTGTTGAACTTTTCCAAGCGTCGGGACGCCTCCGTGGAGGTAGTTGTGCGCTATACAAATGCATTGTATTGTATTGTGTGGATGCACCCTGCAGGCAGGTATTGCACACAGAATGCTGTGGAAGTTTCATTGAAGTGTTCTGTCAGCAGTGGTGGCCTGTAATGTGGTTGAGCAGTGGGGTTGGTACATACTCCCTGTCACCCATTTACTTACAAGCACACACACATCCAACCACCTAGCCACATGCACAATCACACCAATTCACTCACATGCAAGCACATACACCCACCATTCACAAGCACATAGGCACGCACACATGCATTCACTGCACGCACGCACGCATACATACACACATACATATAATATGCAATAAGCACTTATCGGGCCATGGCAGTTTCATTGGGTGGTGCGAGGGAGTAGTAGAAAGGCCTCAGTGGTTCTTGGAGGCTTCGGAGAAGGAAGAGAGGGAATGAAGTTCCTGCCACCTCCTCTCATTGGCTGAAGGTGTCACGGGTCACCCAATGAGAGGCAGACTTTCCCTACCTCTTCACAGAGTGGGATGGGGTCAGTGAAAGTTGCTGATCCCACCCCACTCTGTGACAAGGTGTCACTGATAGACAGTCGGAGTACTTTGCTAGGCTGATGAGGTCATGCCATCAGGGCTATGAAATCTTCAGCCTGGCAAAGCTTGGCTGAGACTGTCAGGCACCTGCTCATTAGCACATTTAAAGCACCTGGCTGCCAGACCCAAACATGATGACTGTCTATCAGGCTGAACTTTGCTCAACCTTCAGATACTCATCAAGCTGTCAAAGGAGGTGGTGGCCCATCTGCCCTTGAGGGCAATGTATTTACCTTAATTCAGTTAGCATTAATGTGAATTCATTTCCCAGTCCCTCCAGTGCTTCACAAACTACACCAACTTGTAGGCAGGAAAAAAGAGCAAAAACCCAGTATTTCATTTATTGCTTGGGAATTTCGCCCACCTCTAATTATTACTATTACAAACAACAGCATTCAGATCCAATCAGTGTTATGAAATTCAAAAGGAACACTTAAAACAAACCTCTCATCTCACCATCATACGAAGAGTGGCATACTCTTTGTACCAGGGGAAGACAGGCATTTAATTCCACTGGGCATGTCCCCAGTGGGCTGGAGCCCTTGGAGGCTGGTTTGAAAGCCTAGAGTCACTCCTAGGGCCTTTATCACTTTCTCCAGCTCTCAAGGTTAATTGCAGCAGCCAAGGGAGGCTTCAAGATAGAGAGAAAAAGTGAAGGAGGGAGAGAGGGGAAAGGTAGAGAGAAAGCAATGAGAGAGGGATAAGCAAGAGAGAAAGGGAGAGAGAGAATGGACAGATGGAAAGAAAGTGATAGTCCAAGGAGATCAGAGACATTTTAAGGCATGGGCAAAGTTGGCAATTGCCCAGGGCCCCACCTTTCAAAGGGCTCCCAGGCTAAAGATCAGGACAGTCCAGCTATATAGATTAATATAACAGTTATGTGTTTTACTTCATTGCGAGTACGTACCACACCGCACACTCCATCAAGCCTCCCTGATTTTTACTGGCTTGATGAAAATTGTTTTTGTGAAAAAAGTAAAAGAAAACTAGTAATCTGGTTAATAGTATATAAATGCTTATGTTTTGACAGAGCAGCACAGCTTATTGCTATGCTCCATTAGAGGTACCTTTTTGGTTTGCTATTCTGTTTATATTGCTTCCAGAAACAGATTAAGAAAAGAGCATGACTAAGAATGAATGTTTGTGTTCATGTGTGATAAACATAGGGGCACTTGAGTTTTCATTGTGCCCACGGCGCATTGTTGTATGTCATATGTAAGGACATATGGCCGGTTGTATGAAGCAATTTAGCAGTGGTAAAGACTGCGATATGCTAAATTACAGGGTTTGTGACTGCTAAATGTCTTTTTACTATGTACTAAACCCAAGTGGTCCAACACGCTGCGGCTCCTTTGGTACTAAAACTACGACGAAGATCCTCCGCATCTGCAGCCTTAAAAACCCTTCATTGGCTCCCACTGCATAAGAGAATACTTTTTAAGATTCTCTTAATCACCTTTAGAGCCTCACTTAAACTGGGACCAAAGTACCTCTCAGCGAGGTTCACCCCATACATCACAACCAGGACCCTTAGGTCCTCGTCAGCTAACCTCCTCAAACCCCCCCAGTTTTAGATGTAAAACAAAGGGAGGAAAAACAGTGGCCGTCTTGGGAACCAAAGCCAGGAACCTGTTGCCAATTCATCTGAGATTGCTAAAAACTGAAACACAATTTAGGAAGGCACTAAAAACTTGGATATTCGGATCCTCAGATGAATTCTGTCTCTCACTCATTTAGGATCTCCTGGGCTTCCTCTCACCTCCAACCAGCGCCAGGATGCTCCTTTCGGAGTGGCAGTTAGCGCTTTATAAATACCTCATTCAATTCAATTCAATTTGTAATTTGATAACAGCTTACCAAATCACAATTTTAAAGGAGTGTGCTTAGGTCATCCCTTCCAAATTGCAATTCAGAATGCTATCTATCAATGGTTTGTAACCACACTTTCGAGCAAGCCATGGATAGGCTACCAACTCCTCAAAAGACGTGGCAACAAATTCGCAAAGGACCACTTCTCCTTTGTGACTAAAAAATAAATAATGTTAGTCTACGGGACCTATGTCAACTTAAACAAACTTTTTTTTTTAAGAAGTACACATTTTTCTTAAATAGAGGCAGGTTTCCTTGAAGAAAAACGGGCTGCATGTAAAAAAAATAAATAGATAGTTTCCCTTCCCCAGCTGGAGACCATCTCTGTAATGGCATCCTATCAGAGTGAGTCGCAATTTGCAATGTAACTCTTTAATATTGATGAGGTAGGTTGAATTGTGAGTCACTCCAAATGGTGATTTTGTGGACTGACCTGTGTCAGTACATTGGCCAGTATGCAAAATCAGAATTGATTGATTTTTGACCACTCTGGCCCATAGTGGATTTGATATTTTTATTGAGAGTGCCTTTGATTCAGTGCTTTGTAATACTGCATGGGGTTGGGTACTGGAAGCATCTAGTATTTACAGCACTTATAAAAGGTAGGTTGGTATATCCAATGCCATTTATTGTTATTACTCTTATTGCGTTAAAGTGGCCGTAGTGGGTGTGTGTCTGGTGCGAGGAGTGATGTTATATATGAGTGAGACAGGACACAGCCATGTGCCTTAGTGAACTGGAGTTACATGCAGGTAGCTTTCTGTTGTTTAGTGACCCTTTCTTTATTTTTAAAATACATTCCTACTTTGCTATGCAGCTTCTTTCTTTTGTTGGAAACAATGACAAATGTAAACCAATACAATGATGTGAAATTAAAATATTACCTTCATTAAAGCTTCCAGAACTTCTCACCCATGCACAATAAACAATTCCCAAACCAACAGTCAGCTTAGGTATATTTTCTCATTTGCCTCCCAACCCTCCCCCTCTGATCACCTTGTCGTTTGCCTCCCAACCCTCCCCCTCCGATCACAGTCTGAATGTCTTTCACACAAAGCAGGTCATTTGGACAAAATACAATTTATTCTTCTAGTAGTAAATGAGATCCTGGATTCTGCCCGGTCCCACCAGTATGGCCCAAAGAATTGTATCTCCAGTGGCGACTCCTCCGCTAAAGCAGAGGAGCGTCACCCCACTGCTTCAGCTGCAAGCTGGACACAAAAAATAAAAGAATAATAACGTTCTTTATTATCATTTTGTTTTTTTGTATTCAGCTTGCATCTGAAGCCAGGCGATCGGGCTGGGCTCCCCGCGTCACAGGGGGAGGAGTGGTGGCAGCACCTAAAGTTCGCATGACGCTTTGGCCGGCCGTCTCGAGCTGGCCAAAGTGCAATGCGCACTCTGTATGTTCTCCACCCAGGCTGTACTACAGCCTGGGTGGAGAACATGCACAGCCTGCCAGCCCCTGTAAAGGTGCCTAACCACCGCGCTCAGACCAATCATAATGCTGCTAAGGCAGCGTTGTGATTGGTCAGGGGATTCTAGGACGTTGTGTGCTTCCTGCCAGGAGGACAGAGAAAGAAGAGGCAGCGGCCAGCAGTAAAGAGGTAAGTGCTTTTTATTGTTTAATTATTCCCCCCCTCCCTCGTTCCCCCTTTCCCCCACCCCACACCACCCCTGGTGGATGACAGCCGCTACTCTGTATCTCACACCCTACACTACCACTGATGAAAAAAGCATGTTACAATATCCTGAAGCTGCCACACCTCCCTCAGAACTAAGGGGGTCATTAGGATGGCGGACGGACTGGAGTCCGTCCGCCATCCTGGTGGAGACCGGGACCGTCCGCCATACATGCGGCGGTCCCGCACACCAAATCAGGATGCGACCGCCACCATGGCGGTCGCATCCTGCCATTTAACATTATGGCAGGTGCTGCTGAACGCAGCACCCGCCGCAATGCCAAAAAGGCAGGATGTGCATTTCACTGCACTACGTGGCAGGCACCACGTAGTGCTGTGAAATGTAGGGGGGTACCATGGGTACCCCCCAGGCACCCACACCTCCCCCCAACACAAGGGGGGCCCGCAACGGGCCCCCGTAACTAATCGCCACCAGCCTTTCCATGGCGGTATCGCCGCCATGGAAAGGCCGGCTGTAGCCAGCATCATGATTTGGTGGACGGTGCCTGCTAGGCACAGCCACCATTTTATGCTCTCTGGACCGTCCACCAGGAAATTTGTATGACTGCTTTTGGCGGACCAGTGGCGAGCGGTCTTTGCGTCCGCCACGATTAGGGGTCTGGTAATGCGGACAACATAGCATCTCAAGTCACTCCTATCCAACCGCTCCATACCACCCCCAGCAATATCCATATAAGTCTTCTTTCTACAAAGCAGCTTGAGGAGCAATAGTGTGGGTGATGATGCTTGTTACAGTGCTTTGGTGTTGCTCCTGTCCCCTGCACTGAGATTTTAGAACAGATTGTGCAATACAGTTCATGTTAGATTTGAGTATGCAGACTTTTTAATGAAGTTTTCTTATTTTTTGTCCCTTAGGTTTAGTCTTATTCTCTGAGTAAAGAACTTGATTAACAAATCGGTCTAGCCATCTAGGATTATTGAAAAGCAATTATCGTTTGAATGGAATGCAATCAATGAAACTGTATTAGTACCAAAGACAATATACTTTGTGTACTATCAGTGTGTCTATGGCATTGTTCAATACAACCAGCTCAGTGCAGAGATGATGGTGGAGCTCAGTTGTGGAGAAGAGGGGAATTGGGACACTCACTATACCGCCACTGGTGTATTACAGGAAGCGGGACCATAGGCTGCCATAAGTATGACAGTTGTGAAGATTTTAGACCTAAGGCACAGAATAAAGGGTCTGATTACGATTGCGGAGTAGCGATCTTTCCCCAAGACCAAATCGTTCCGACCTCCAGCATTGTAATCTGGTGGTCGGACCGATACTCTGGATGTCGGATGGACCACCACCGACGGCCTGTCGGTCGCAGTCCACCCGATATCCTAATCGGGCCCATTGTTTCACATTTTTTCTTTTTACATTATTTCAAGCATGATATATTCATATTTCATAAGTATATATACATTTCTCCAACATATTTTTTTCACAGATTTTATATAGTTTTTAAGTATGTCATAAATAACAATATTTTATATATTATTTATTTTTATAGTATTATATATTTTATAGTTTACATAACTTTCATGTTTTCATATTACATTTATTCATATGTTTTAAATTTTTATAACAATTTAAAACATTTTTTAACATCTATTTTCACCATTTTTATTTAAAGTCCCATTGCATTCAAAAGGGAGATAGTCATTTTTTGTTTTAATTTCAGCTGCCAATTTTATTACTTCTAGCCTTACTTTTGTAGCCTGTCTGTTTTTCAGTGGGTTCCCTGGAAATGAGTTGCAGGAAGGTGCTGCTGCTTGTTTGATAAGGTAAGACATTTTTTTAAGTTTACTGTAGGGTTTTGAGGGTTGGGGTATATAGGTAGAACAACTAGTTAATGGTAGTTATGGTGTTGGCTTCAACTTTTTGTTTTTCTTATTTGCATTTTGTGTTGGTTTGTTTAATAAGGTTACGTGTTAGGTCTAGTTAGAGTTTAGTACTACTTTGGGCCTTATTATGAGTTTGGCGGTCTTCCAATGGGACTGCCACCATGGCAGTCCCAGGAACACCGCCAAGGCCATGGTGAGCCCGCCCCCGGCTTATGACTTTAATCCAGGGTGGGCGGGCAGGCAGTGCGGCGGTGGTCTCACGACAGCGGCTGTGTTAGGCTCATAGGATAGCCTATACAGCATACCGTCGCCGTGAGGGTACGAGGGTACAATTCCAGGGGCACACAACATGTGCTCCCCCGTGCACACTCCCAGGCCCAGATTTGGCTGGGGGCCCTGTTAGGACCCCTTACCTGCATTTCCGCCATCCTTTTGGGGCAGTGGAAATGTAAGTCATAATATGCTCAGTGGTGCTGGCATCGGCACCACCAGCATATTCAGTCCCATTTCTGCACTGCCACCGCCGTGGGACCCTGGATCCCGGCAGGGGTGGCGGTCTTGTTGCGGACCCCCCACTACAATCGTAATACGGCAGGTAGGTCCGCTATAGTGGTGGTGGTCAGACCGCAATTGTGAACACAGCGGTCCAAAGACTGCTGTACTTGTAATTAGGCCCCAAATTTTTATTTCAGTTAATCTTATAATTATATTATGTGTTTTGCATATTTTTTATTTAATGCCTATATTATGTTTGAAGATAGTGTTTTCTGTGGGGTAAGTATGGAATGTGTTTTTTAAAGCTTTAGTGCTCCCGAAATTGTTATTTGGACATTTGGATTTAGCATTTGTTTTGTAAAGGGAATTATTTTGACTTCTAGTGAACCTTTATTTTTAGTTTTGATTTCGTTTGGTTTTCTGCAGAGTTTCTTTTTTTTTTTACAGTTGTTTGGGTGTTTTATGTTTCTGTATGATGTTGGGTTGTTTAGTTGGATCTAAAATGGACCTGTTGTATTTTTGCATTTTTAGGCTTTTTTGGATTTATGTTTCCCATTTTTGGTGAAGTAAATTTTTACAGCATGGATATGGATGAAGATCTACAGCTACAGAATAGTAAGTTCTTCTTATGTTATTATTTGTAGGTGGGTAATATTATATTTTCTTAGGTATATGTATTTCATGTCATTGTCAGGTATTATTTTATATTTTATGTGTTGTATTTACTTGGTTACATTTGATTATTTTATTTGTAATTTTGAGCTTTTTTGTTGGTGATTTGGTCATGTTAAAATAATTAATAAACATTATTTGTTATGTAGCAGTCTTTTTTGCTATTTTAATTGTATGCTGTTTACTATTGTAGCATGCCGTACAGTCTATTGGTTTGTTTGTTATTTTTAGGTTTAATTTGGGTTACTGATTGCCCCAGTCTTAGTTGTTGGTAGTTGGGCTTCTTTGAGCGTGTATAACGTAGGTTGGGCTCTCTCTAGTGTAGATTGAAAGGTATTGTGAAATCCTTCTACTGTGTTGTTTGTTTTGGCTTCTTGAGCTGTGGTGCTGTTGTAGACATGGGTTGGTGTCTGTGTCCAGAGTGGTGCAGTCTGCCAACCCAAGTGTCTTCAAAGTAGTCCATTATGGAACTTAGGGCCTGATTACGAGTTTGGCGGTCATGGCACCGCTGTCGAGATGGCATTGGAATCACCTCCGCACCGTTGGCAGTCCACCCGTCCTATTACAATGCATGCGATTACATAGACGAAAGACCGCCGTGGTCCCGCTGTGCTGCCAGGAATTCTCGACTGCAGCGGGATAGGCCAATGCGTCTGTCGGAGGCCAGACCACCAGTGTTACAACTGACCACTTGGTCTCCAAAGCTTATTTCAGTAGCGTATTCTGTATAGTGTTATATTAGTTTCTGCATTTTCCCGCCGCTGCGGCCCCTCCCCCGACACAGCCCCCGCCTCCCTACCTCCAGTCCCACTCCCCTCCCCTACCTCCAGTCCCGCTCCCCTCCCCTACTTAATGGCGGCCGCTGCGGGGTAGCGCGTGTGATATCCTAGACCTCCGGTCCAGGCCAGCACTCTCCCCAACAGCTCCGCTTTCAGCGCCGCTCCAGGTGCCCTCCTGCAGTCTCCAGTGTTCGCGCTGACAGACCCCTGCTCTCTTGCGGCTCTGGTATTTTTTCACTGCCCACTTGGTCTCCAAAGCGTATTTCAGTAGCGTATTCTGTAT
This sequence comes from Calotriton arnoldi, assembly GCA_963921515.1. Classification (NCBI taxonomy): domain Eukaryota; kingdom Metazoa; phylum Chordata; class Amphibia; order Caudata; family Salamandridae; genus Calotriton; species Calotriton arnoldi. The sequence continues at coordinate 6,457,247 of CAWUFW010000061.1, forward strand.
AGTGTGTTATATTGCTTTTGTTATTGTATTGTAAGTTTCTGCCTTTTCCCGCCGCTGCTGCCCCTGCGGCCCCTCCCCCCGACACAGCCCCTGCTCCCGCCTCCCTACCTTCAGTCCCGCCCCCCTCCCCTACTTAATGGCGGCCGATCCGGGGGAGCGCGTGTGATATCCTAGACCTCCGGTCCAGGCCAGCACTCTCCCCAGCAGCTCCGCTTTCAGCGCCGCTCCAAGTGCCCTCCTGCAGTCTCCAGTGTTCGCGCCGGCAGCCCCCTGCTCTCTTGCTGCTCCGGTATTTTTTCAGTGCCCACTTGGTCTCCAAAGCGTATTTCAGTAGCGTATTCTGTATAGGGTGTTATATTGCAAGTTTCTGCCTTTTCCCGCCGATGCTGCCCCTCCCCCCGACACAGCCCCCGCTCCCGCCTCCCTACCTCCAGTCCCGCCCCCCTCCCCTACTTAATGGCGGCGGCTGCGTGGTCGCGCCGCTGGTGTGCCAAAGGTGCGCCTAAGGCAAGCCCGTCTGCGCGCGACCCGACTGAGGTCAGCGCCAGGAATCCTGGATCTCCGGTAGCCCGCCAATACATCCCGGCCACCCTCCACGCACTCAACCCCGGAAGACACAGCGTCTGCTATAGAGCAGCACCGGACACCACCCAAGGGCAGTTCTCCTGCAGACACTGCTGTCGATCCTTCACCATCGACAGCGCCCCCACGACCCCCAAAGACTCGCAGGACGCCCGCACCACCGGAGCCCTGACATGCATCCTCCTCAACGTACGCTCCCTACACAGACACGCCATTGAGATTTGGGACCTGCGCGACACCCTCTCGCCCAACGTCGCCTTCCTCCCTGAAACCTGGACGAACGCCACCTCCGGCCCTGACATCGCCACCGCCATCCCCGACGGATACAAGATCCAAAGAAGAGACCACCCCCACCGCCCAGGAGGAGGACTTGCCATCGCTCATAAGACCTCCCTTCGACTTTCCACCTCCAACACGAGTGACCCCCACTCCAACACAGAACACCTTCACTTCCAGATCCAGACCAACCCCAGGGCCACGCTACGGGGCACCCTCGCCTACAGACCCCCCCGGACCACGCACCCAGTGCGCAACCACCATCGCCGACCTCGCCGCACCCCACGCCATCACATCCACGGACTACATTCTACTCTGTGACCTCAATTTCCACCTCGACAACCGCAGCGACCCCGACTCCATCACCCTCCTCGACAACCTCTACAACCTCGGACTGCGGCAGCTCGTCACCACCCCCACGCACAAAGCAGGACACACCCTCGACCCCATCTTCGCAGGAGGGACGAACATCCACTTCAGCCACACATCACAGCCCCCTTGGACGGACCACCACTGCGTGCACTTCACATTCAACACTCCTACTGGACCCAAACCCCCCCGCGCCCGCCTCGAAGGAACTGGAGCAAGATCACAGAGGAGCACCTCAACTCCACCCTCCTCCTAGACCCTCCCAGCGCCATTCCCGACGTCAACTCCGCAGCCAAGGAATTTCACCGCTGGATCTCCAACTGCGCCGACAAGCTCACACCCCTCCGCCACCCAGGCAAACAACGCCCTCTGAAAGCCACCTGGTTCACCACCGAACTCCAATCAGCCAGGCGGGCCTGCAGACGGCTCGAGAAAACCTGGCGAAACCGGAAAACCACGGAAGACCAGAAGAGCTACCGGAGCGCCCTGAAGGAATACCACCAGCGCCTAAGAGACACCAAGCGGAATTTCATCAGGAACAAAAGCCACACCAACGCAAACACCAAGGAACTCTTCCACGTCATACAGCAATTCACCAGACCCCCCAGCGAAGCCACGGACGTCACGCCTTCCCAGGAACTCTGCAACAAGCTCAGCTCCTACTTCCACCTGAAAATCAAGGCCCTCTACGACAACTTCAGCGACCAGATGCCGGACACCTTCCCTCTCGCCACCAAAAACCGACAAAGAGCCGACCATCGCTACCTGGAATTCTGCCACCATCGAAAAACACCTCCGTGACCATGAAGAACACCCACTCAGGAGCCCCCACGGACCCCTGCCCACCACACATCTACCACAGAGCCACCGCCGCCATCGCACCCGAGCTAGGATGCACCATCAACGCCTCCCTCGCATCCGGCATCTTCCCCGATGACTGGAAGCGGGCGGAGGTCAAACCCCTCCTCAAGAAGCCCACGGCCGACCCGACAGACCTGAAAAACTACCGGCCCATCTCTCTCCTCCCCTTCGCTGCCAAAGTCACCGAGAGACTCGTTAACGCCCAGCTGACCACCTTCATCAAAGAGAACTCCATCCTAGACGCCTCCCAGTCCGGATTCCGCAGCAACCACAGCACTGAGACTGCCCTCCTCACCGCCACCGACGACATCCGCATGCTACTAGACCAGGGACACACCGCAGCCCTCATCCTACTAGACCTCTCCGCAGCTTTCGACACCGTCTCACATTGCACTCTCGCGGCCAGACTCCATGACGCTGGGATACGAGGAACCGCCCTTGCCTGGATCCGATCCTTTCTCTCCTGCAGAACCCAGAGGATCAGACTCCCCCATTCCTCTCCGAACCCACACAGATCAACTGCGGAGTACCCCAGGCATCATCGCTCAGCCCAACGCTCTTCAACATCTACATGGCCCCCCTCGCCGCCATCGTCAGACAGCACGGGCTCAGCATACTATCATACACCGACGACACCCAGCTCATCCTCTCCCTCACGAAGAACCCAGAAGACACCAGACTCTGCTTCCAGGAAGGAATGAGGGACGTAGCCGCCTGGATGAAAAGCAGCTGCCTTAAGCTCAACTCGGAGAAGACCGAGGTCCTCCTCCTCGGACCCTCCACATCCGCCTGGGACAACACCTGGTGGCCCTCCGCCCTCGGGAGCCTGCCCACCCCGACAGACCACGCACGGAACCTGGGCATCATCCTCGACTCCTCCCTCACCATGACCCGCCAAATCAACTCCATCGCCTCCACCTGTTTCAACTACCTTCGGATCCTCCGTAAGACCTTCAAATGGATACCCCCAGAATGCAGAAAAACACTCACCCACGCCCTCATAACCAGCAGACTGGACTACGGCAACGCCCTCTACGCCGGAATCAACAGAACTCTTCTCCGCAAGCTCCAAACCATCCAGAACGCCGCAGCCAGACTCGTCCTTGGAACCCCCCGGCACGAACACATGACCCAACACCTACGAGACCTCCACTGGCTCCCCATCGAGAAGAGAGTAACCTTCAAACTGCTCACCCACGCCTACAAATCCCTCCACAACATCGGACCCAAATACCTCAACGAGAGAGTCTCCTTACACGTACCCAAAAGGAACCTTCGCTCCACGGACCTCGCCCTCGCAGAGATTCCCGCATTCGCAGAGCTCAGAGCAGGCGGAAGAGCTTTCTCCTACGTCGCAGCCAAAGCCTGGAGCGAGCTCCCTGTCAACATCAGACGCTCCCCCACCCTCCATGCCTTCAGGAGGAACCTCAAGACCTGGCTCTTCGACTGAACCAGAGCTGCACCCACCCCCCCTCCCCCCAGCACCTTGAGACCCTTGCGGGCGAGTAGCGCGCTTCACAATTCCCTGACTGATTGATTGATTTACCCAACCACAATGTGCCTTCTCGCCGACTTGACTGTGGCGGTCCAACCACAACATCTGAGCAGGCGGAACGGGGGGATATAATGCTGAAACTCACCTGTATTCAGCTTCACATGTCCTGTGCAGCCATGGAGCCGATCATACACTTCCTGACGCTGCTTTTTCTGCTTGATGAAATCCAAAACCAACACCGTTGTGGATGCAACCGACCATAAGCTATACTCTTACCCGTTTCCATCGACGCCTCAGGAAATAGATGCCCCGCCATAGACCTGGCAAGGGGTTGGGGTCCCTGGGTCAAACAAATTTTGTGGGCCCCTGTTCGGAATTATTCTCAGTGTAATATCCAATTACAGCTCTGTAATGCCCTATTTGGCCAGGTCACTGACATTGCACAGGCACACTCTACAGAAACCAACATGTGTTCACATGTAATAATTAGGGATAGTGATGTGTGCATTAAATTTTGTCACACAACAGCACCTCCTTATCACTATCACACCTATTGATCTCTATGACACCCTCACATTGCCCACATGCTAGGTCCTGTTGTGATATCAAAGATACATCTGTATGATGTGTCATGAAACTGAAACACACCTTCTCTGCTAAATCTCTGTAATGGACTCTCACACACCACCCACATTAAAAGGTAATGTCAGGTAAATGGGATTCCAAATAATCAGTGTGAGAAGCATTCAAAGGTCACAATGTAAGGACTCTCTGCAAAATAGGTGTGCCTCTACCAGAGGGACCCCTGAAAGACTGGGGCCCTGGGCGACAGTCCCCTTTGCACATGCCTCAAAACCTCTATGTGCACAGAACCTATGGAAGGAAGTAAATCAGGGACAACCAATAGCATAACCAGGTGCCTTGCATATGTGGGAAATGTGTAAGTGTAAGTCATGAAAGCAAACACAGCAGTAACAGCATTTGTCACACATTTAGATAAATTAGGTGTAAGGTACACACATGAAAATAAACACATGTCCATAAAAATGTCTACATAGGTATGACAATTTAACACCCTCGATGTGTGGATAAACAAATATCTAACTTGCACACATGAAACACATATCCAACCTACATCATATGGAGAAGTGCAAGCTAAATGATGTTGAGATTGACCAAACCAAGCTGAAATACTTACCGTATGAAATACCACTCAATGCAATGTCAGCCCCAATTGGAATACATCCCACATATCCATCCATTGAACATTTCCCCTTGTCCTGTGTGACTCCAGCACTGGTTCCAAGGTCAGATCATACTAACCACTTCAAATGGATCATCAATAAGGGTGAAACAAACACAATTGTAGTCACACAACCCAAAATATCCAATACCATCAGATAGTTAGAAAAGTAATGGTAGGACTAATGTGTACTAAAACAAGCAAAGTTTTTATTTCTCCAAAAAGAACACATGGAGTAAAGCAAAGGCCAATGGCCAGTCCATTAACACAATGTATGGTCCAACACACTCCTGTGCCACGAAACCTGCCTTTCATGACACTACAAGGGGAACCTCCCTAGGAGGGGGGCATCTAGTGGGCAGTCCAGGCACCTCAATGATGTCACTTGGGATGGGTGGGGCCGGTATTGGGATAGGTGGGTTTGGTTTTGGGAGTGGTGGTCTTGACTTTTGGTGGGGTATCTTTGGTTTTGGGAGGGTTTTTGGTCTTCTTAGAGGTAGGGCTGGCTTTAGTGGTGTAGGATCAGGTTTTTCAGGGGTGGATTGGAATGTGGAAGAGATAGGTTGGGGTGGGCTTTGGGAGAGAGGGTCGGCTTTGACAGAGGTAAGGGCAAGGGAGTAGAGGTTGGGAGGGAGAGGCAGTGGAAGTGTCAGGTGTAGGTGGGTGTGTTGTTGGTGCAGATGTCTGTGTGTCTGATGTATATTATTTGTGTTTTGTAGGTGTCTGTTGAACGGGTGAGTGTGGGTGTTTGCATTTTTTGGGAGTGGTGGATGGGTCTGGTTGTGCAGGTGTGGTGTCTGGGGTAATGCTAGGGATGGTTGATGGGTCTGTGGGTGTGGTGTCTGACATAATGCTGGGGATGGTGGATGGGTCTGGTGGTGGGGGTGTGGTATCTATGGTAATGCTGGGGGTGGTGGATGGGTCTGGTGGTGCGGGTGTAGTGTCTGGGGAATACTGGGGTTGGTGCATGAGTCTGTGGGTGCTGGTCTGGGGTAATGCTGTAGGTGGTTGATGGGTCTGTGGGAGCGGATGTGGTGTCTGGGTGGATGCTGGGTGTTGGGGATGGGTCTGTGGGTGCGGGTGTGGTGTCTGGTGGTATTGTAGGAGGTGGTGGTAAGAGGGTGAGTGTCAGGTGAGTAGTTGCGTGTGTGTGTTCTGGTGTTTCTGTTTGCGTGTGCTGCCTGGTGCTGTTGAAGTGTGTGCCTGCGTATGTGTAGGTGTGCTTCAGACAGGCGTGGGAATAGGGAATTTGGATGGGGAAGAGGCAGGAGGTGGGGTTGAAGTTTGGGATGGGTGGAAGGCTGTCGTGAGGGATGAGGCAAGAGCCTGAAAAGGTCTTTGTAGGCCAGACATAGCACTGTGGATGCCTTCCATGTAGGCGACCATCTGTTGCATATGGCTGCCTTGCCCCTGGATGGCATTCAGTAGTGCCGTCTGACCTACAGAGATGTTTCTCAGGAGGTTGATAGCCTTCTCACTCAGGGCAGTGGGGGTAACGGGCAGTGGCTGAGGTGCCTGGAGCCACAGAGGCGGCTCCCCTCTTGGGGGAGCTGGTCCAGCCAACTGGGTGGGGAGCAACAGGGAGTGTAGAGATGGTAGGGGGGTGGCGGACAAGGAAGGTGTGGGTACAGGTTCTGTGTGTTCTGCCACCACTAGGGAGCATCCACTGGAGGTTGACTCTGAAGATGATGGTGTTGAGTCTGTGTCCTCGGTTGGAACTCCCATCACCCTCTTTGCCACTGGCTCCATTGGTGTCTGTTGTGTCACAACCGGAGCCACTGTGGTCAGCTGCACCCCAACGATGTTGACCCTGTTTCCTCCGCTAGCCTGGGATGATGCTGATATGACATTTAAAATAGGTTTATTGCATGTGTCAAAACACACTTGACCATCAGCTTTGATCACAGAACATTAATAAAGTGTACAGAAGACTCCAGGTACAAGGTCCACTATAGTTGCTTCAACATTAGCATAAGAACATGCATGCGTGCTACATGACCTGTAAACAGTTGCTCACAGTGAAGTCATAACCACAGACAGCTCCAATTGCATGAGTGAAGTTGTCTGATCTCTATCCTTGTGTATCTACTAGGATACTTGATCACCTTGTATAGTGTGGCTCTTGTAGTATACCTTAGTAACCTGATGTGGTCAAATAGGATGGCAATGACAAATTCATTCCTACAGATTCCACACAAAGCCCTGCAATCAGCAAATGGTCATATACCTAATACCACATCTTGATGAAATGATGGTCAAATAATAAAGCTATGTTGCAGCAATATGCACAGTAGCAGGAAGAAGGTGACATGGAAATGCTCATTTCACACTGGTGACACTTGCCAATAGAAACTTCCTCATATGTCAACTGTCAGAATAGTCTCATGAAAGCTGTACTTAAGTAGCTTCACTATGTATCACATGTGGCACTAAAAAGTAGACTGGAGACCACCTGGCCCAAATATCTGGAAGATTTGTCAACAAATATCCACAGCATAATGAATCAGCTAGGCCTAGAGACAGCCCCAGTCCAGATTGGTACTAATGAGAACACCATTCTTACATTGCATACTTAATTGCCAAAAGACAATTGAAGGTTGTAGAGGCTCAGAGAATCTCCATTACATGAAAAGGTGGTTTAAACTGTCTCCTAATGGGAAGGCACATCACAGTACCTTTTTGTCTCTGAGACACTCACATCCCTACATTTCTGCATGTCACTCCCTGATGCATGTTACCAGTCAGTGAATGAACCTTGACAAATCAACATGTGCAATTCACATAACTGAATACTCCCACATCAATGGCATGGATATTCACAGTATGAGAAATTACTGTACGTCTACCTGTCACATCCTTCATTGCTTCATCAATTGAACCTGACTAATGACATTGAGTAATGGCTTAGGGTATGTGTGACCCACCCACCAAAGTCTACACACTCCTATCTGTGGTAACACATGAACTGTGTGCCCATCACAAATAACGAATACATTTTCATATACAGATTGGCCTACACACATTTGTGATGGAATCAGACTACAGCCTAGGAAGACACAGATCATGTATGGAACAGTAGTGCAGATGATACTACAACAGGGAAAGGTACACATGCTAACATGTAGGCACTAATACTGATGGCACCAGTGATGTTTGCTATCTCATGTTACTGTACATTCCCCACTTACCAAAGGGAAGTATTGCTCAGTGACTGCATCCAAAGTGCAGTGTATGCTATGTCACATGTAAGAGGGCCACCATCACCATCACATGCGAGACAGTAGTGAGGGAGCATCACTCCTGACACACTGAAGACAAGTGGTCTGTTTGGTGCAATTGTCACCCACAACATCTAACAACATGAGCTGATTAATCACGTTACTCAGCTATGTGTCTGCTCAAGAAAGTACATTGGTCATGGACTGGACTCTGCTGTGTTACTGGTCAGAAATACAATAGGCAGAGCACACCGGCATGCCCCTACTACCAGATCTACACAACCAATAACTCTTCTTGTGCGTCACACATGTACCACCCCCAATATTGCTGGGGAAATGCCTGCCTGTAACACACAAAGTTGGCAATATAACATGTATGACTTGGGCCAGGACTCACCCCCTTGTAGCTGTTGTTGGGCCCTCAACTGGCCATCAAGCTCCAGGTAGGCCACTGCTAGTATGTGGGCCATTGGGGGAGGGGGCGGGGGAGGGGGGAGTCAGGGTCCAGTGCACACCACACCCACGTTGGGAAAAAATCCTCAGCTAGTCCTCCGGATCTTCCGGATCCAGCGCCTCAGGTCATCCCACCTTTTCCTGCAATAGGCCCTGCACCGGTGATAGACCCCCAGGGTCCGCAGCTTCTGGGCGATGGATTTTCAAATGGCTTGCCTCTGACGTGTGTTGACCTGTATGGATACAATAGATGAAGAAACAGATTATAACTGCAAGTCTTAGGATATCTGTTTGGTTAATACACATTTTGTATACACCTAGCACACGCATTAATCAATAGTTAACACACTACATTAGAAATTCTCACATGCTAAGCACTGCAAAGACATGAATACACCCTTTTGTAGTCTTCTGTTGACTATCCTCAACCCTGGTCATGACCTTCACTGACTAAGCCTGCTCACTAACATCATGTAGCCCAAGGCCATCCTACATGTACTGTGATGTGAGCTACTATGAAACACAACACACCATTGTGACCTTCTGAAGCGTAAACTACTTGTGCATGACTGTACAGACACCTTTACAGCCAAGCTCATCGACTTGATGCATACGGTCCATACATGCTGGTACCATAGGATAGACTACATCCTAAGACTTAGGTCACAATGAAAGGGTTGGCATGTGTGTCACTGAGAGCTTCCTCTCTGGGGATGTGTGGACATGTCGACTACTTAATGGGATATCATACTACGTCTGATTGAGTTTGTGTGGTATATACTGCCATCACAGGACACACCTTTTGCCATATGTGGCACTGTTACAGGGATGACATTCAAAATACCATTGTATGTCTTGTTTGATTGGTTGAATGTAACAAAGCTGGTGATTTGCATATCAAAATCTCTACAGAAGTAACCAACTATCTGCACTGTTAATGTGTCACATGTGCAATATGCCTGTACAGTGCAAGCATGACTTATGAAAAAGTGACAACAGGCCTGTAGGAGTAAGGGGCCTGTTATTAGTAAATGTCACACATTGACAATGTGGGTCAATGGAAATAAGAAACAGGTCCGCAGGTTTCCTCAGTCACCATTCCAAATGTAATCCATGTAAAAGCAATCAGGGCTACTATTGGTTCACAAAACTCATTTTGGGAACATCCAAGGATCTACAGGTCTACGGGGAGATTACTCTGAGCATCAGTTTCATTGCCACAGTAACTCTGTCCCTGCCTGGGCCATGGCCCAGACTGGGCACAACTCATTGTCAGGCCTTGCTCTCTGCAGGCTGAGCATACTCATCCTACATGAACATCACATTTCCACCAATTCAATACATAAAAGTACATCTTGTGGCCATCCAATATGTGACCTCAAGGTCGTGTGGCACTCTGAAGGGGTCTGTGAGGTGTAGCTACCTCCCAGACAACAGTTTAGAGAAGCCTGATATGCACTGAGTGATATGTGGGACTGTACACAAGGCTAACATCATCCTCAACTGCCTCTTACGGTATAGATACACAGCTCATGCTGTAAAGCCTATACATTTCTTTGCACATTTACCATGACCTGATTAGCAAATATATCATAGGTACCATGAAATGTATTCATGCATAGATATGTGCATGCAACACAAGTAGGATAAAGGGCTTATCACACATCACACTGGTGATGTTAAGTACATAAAGTACAGTGCTTCACAATCTATTACATGATTTTGATTTTCACATGAAGGGACCACAAAATGTTACAACAGTAATCTGAATTCACTCTGGGACTCAGAGGCACATTGTAGCCTGTAAGAATGGAAAGGATGGAGTTGACCAGAGTAAAATATGTATGTGAGATAGTTACCTGTTCCTCTGGTGAGCCATTGAGCTGGCCATAAAGGGGAAGGACCTCTTCAACCAGTTTCTCCAGCTCCTCTGGAGCGAAGGTACGGGTCCTCTCACCTGCTTGGCCTGGCATGATTGCTGCCAAAGGTGGCAAGCAGAAGCTAAAGTGGAGGAGGTGTTGATAGCAGCAGTGTCAGGAGGCGAGTTATTTTTCAAACCATTTCAACATGTATGCCACATACACGGTCATCAGCGTAGAGGGACACATCCATTGGGCCGCTACCATCACAATCGCCAACGTTAGCCTATGGCTGTGTCTGCCGTGGAGAAACTGCCCACCGCATGGTCGCATTCTGCCGGCGGTGGTAGGTTCCAATTGTCCAATATGCGAGGTCAGGCATCCGCCATTTTACCGGTTAGAACTACAGTACTGGTGACTGTTATGTGCGTCACCACCACTAATAATGTGTTGTAACATGTTTACATATGTATTACTCCATTGCTCTGTAATTTCCTTTACACAAACATCAATGCATAAACGCTGCATTACCACGGTGCACTGTACACCACTGGTGACAGTATTTTGTGAGAACAATCCAAACTTTACAATATTAAGGTGCTCATGATACATTTTTGAATGTATAATGTGCACATTTTTGTTACAGACACATGTGAAGACCACAATGGGGATTATAGGTGGATGTTGGACAGTAGATAATTATTATGTGAATTATGTGGAATGCTTTCTGAAGCAGTTATGTTTTGTCACATTACTTTTGGCTTACTCTTCATATATGTTACTCTGGACACTGACTAATGTTCAAAATTGTTTTCACTCAGGCATAGGTACCCTGGGAGAGGGAGGAGATGACAGCCTCCTGTCCACCGCCCATTTCTAGACCTTCAGACCATGAAAGAAAGGGACGTAATCAAGAAGGTTCTTTGAATAGGCAAACAATACAGGATTTATATCATCAGTTGGAGCCTGATCTCCTTTCTCAAATCCCTAATCCCACATGTATCCCACCTATTGTGAGACGTATGGCAGTATTGCATTATCTGGCCACAGGTTCTTTTCAGTACACTGTGGCTATATCTCATGGTAGGTCACAACCAATGTTCAGTGGTGTACTACAAGACGTGCTTTCAGCAATGATGAGACACATTGACAGCTACATCCAGTTCCCCAGATGTGAGGATTTCGCCAAATGTGAAGGTTGACTTCTATGGATTTGGTTGCATCCCAAATGTGGTTGGAGCCATTGATGGTACCCATATTGCCTTAGTACCACCGCAAGCCAGGGAACAACTTTACCGTAACAGAAAGCACTTCCATTCTATCAACATGCAAGTTGTCTGCTTGCCTGATTTGTACAATTCAAACGTCTGTGCCCGATTCCCAGGATCAGCCCATGATTCCCTCATACTGTGGAACAGCATCATACCCCAGCTGATGTCACAACTTCTACCGGAGAGGACCTGGCTTGTTGGTAAGTTTGATCTGTTCTAACTTTGTGTGGGTGATGTCGGATAGTATGATCAGAAAGTGTATAACTTATTGTTGCACTTATGTCTGACTTCCATCTAGGAGACTCAGATTATCTTAACCGTCCATGGTTGTTGGCACTGCTAAGGAATCCAACTATGCCAGCGGAAGTCCACTTCAATGAGGCCCATCAATCAATCTGGATTTGTAGAGCGTGGCTATTTCACCCGTGAGGGTCTTGAGGCGCAGTCGGATAGTGCTGCCTGTTCTATTGGTTGAACATCCATGTCTTGAGGTCATTCCTGAATTGTTGGAGCAATGGTGAGGCTCTGAGGTGCAGGGGGAGGTCTGGGCCACCAGATGAGAGATGGAGCAGCCTCCGCTGTTTGTCTGGCAGATGCGACGAGTGGCAGCTAGGGTGAGGGATCCGGATCAGAGATTCCTGGTCGGCTGGTGAAAAGTCACACCTTGGTTGAGGTACGACGGGGCATTCGTTGTGTAGCGCCTTGTCCAGACCCATGGAAGAACACAGCAGCCAGTGTAGCAGGCTCTTGGGTTCCTGAAGGCCAGATTCAGATGTCTGGATAAGACTGGGGGAGCCCTCCTCTCCTCACCCGGGAAGGTGTGTCAAATCACCGGGGCCTGCTGCATGCTCTACAACATCACCCTGCGTCGGAACATCCCTAATATCTCAGAGGATGGAGACCATGAAGTGCTACGGGTGAGGATCCAGAAATGCCAAAGATAATGATAGTGGTGAAGAGGATCGGAGCTGACTTGTGTCAAGATCTCATCAACAACTTCTTCTCATGAGCCTAAGTATGTTGTGAGATGTCATGACTTTGTTGTGATGATGTGAGAAGTATGTTTAGGGAAAATATTAGGAAGCTAACACTCTGGCAAATTCTGGTGAAAGGTGTTTATGGAAGAAGGTTTCGACACATGCTCATTTTTTTAGTGTTGCTTTGTTTAGCTTAGATTTTTGTCATGAACTGTGTTCTCCAGAAGTTTACCATGTGAATTGTGTCATATGTATGGTTTCATGGCTAATCTCTTTGTTAAGGTCTGTTTTAGGTACCTTCACCATGGCATCGTCATTTAGACACTTCAGAGTTGTGACATTAGCAGGTACACGATGCTGTTTGGACATGGATTGGTCCTGGGAATGTCTGTCAAAGACTTTGGGTGTACAAAACCTGTACCAAGACAGCTTGCACAGCGATAGGAAGGAAGTTCAGAGGAGTCAATTGGACTTATTCCTTGTCATGTGGTGGTCCTAATGCAATATGTGTGCCATCATGTGCTCCAACAAAATGTTGTGGGCCCAAATTATGCTAGTCACCCTTCACATTGGCAACATTCTCATTGTGTATAAACTGTATTTAGCTGTTGATGTGTCTTCTCATTGTAGGCCAAAGTGCTTGTGGCACATCACTGACACTTGTTTGGAACATTCCACCAGATTCAGCAACACTGGATTTCAATGACCCTGTGATCAGAAATGGTTGTACTGCCATGTGTCTGTTTATTGGTTTAAATAATGTGGGATTCCTTTTGTGAAGTAGGCCATATGGCTCCAGCTGATGACATAGACCAATTGTATTTTGCCTATTCTATAGGAAATTGTCTGCTGTATCCCCTGCCTTCCATGTTGTTAAGGTCTGCACCTAAAAATGTGATCCCTGACACAGAATATTTGAGTCATGTATGATTTGCTATATTTCTGATATCATGCCAGCCTATGATTGCAGCAATGGAATAAAGATGTTATAAGTCAACAGACGTATGTATGTGTTGGTGTGACATGGTTGTGATCCTGAGCTAAACATTGTGTACATGCAACAAATCCATGTTTACACAAGTAGCTTGGTTTGTCATTGTTAAGTTCACATTGAAGTACATATACACATTGATAGATGTGAGATTTACTACAGCAGACAATGAGTGTGTGACTTGTGTAATTAATAAAGTGGTAAAGGAAAAGAGATACATTGTGCAAAAACAAACATATCAAAAAATGTGAAGTAGTCAGTCACTATAAATAAAAACATATCTGCAGATGCCAAATTGTCTGAAATCCAAAGTCCAAAATACTAATCCCGTCAGAAAGGGAAAAGTGTCCAGAAATAGTCCACAGAGTGAATGTGTTAGACACTCTGGAGGAAATTAAGGTCAAGGTTTCTTGCTGGTGGTGGTGGGTGTCTTGCCATCTGCACGTCTGGATTTTTGCATGGATGTCCCGGCTTGTGAACCTGGGGGGATCCACTGCTGCAGGGACAGGGGTGTCTGCAGGTGTGTCTTCCTTTGGCAGGGCCTCCCTTCCTGTGGCTGCTGCAGATGTAGATGGCCCGGATGTAGTTGGACCACAGGAAGAGGTAGATGATTGTGGAAAAGCCCTACACAGGGTTGTGTTGTTGTCCTGCAGCACCCCAATTATGAAGCCGCCCATGTTGGTGTTGTGCGTGGCCAGCTCCTAGTGTATGACCCTCTGAAGCAGCTTCATCTCCAGGATTTCTGTCAGTACCTACCCATTACATCTGGGGACTCATGATAGACTCCCAAGACTTGGTCGATGGTAGCCTGGGTGTGAGTGGCCCCAGTGGCCTAACTCAGCGGGCCCACTGTACCCCTCCCATGAACCCTCCCCCACGAGCCTGGTCCTTGGCCCAGTGCGCCCTCTCTCACTGGGTCCTGGTTCCTCTGTGACTGGGCTGGTGATTCTCACCTGAGAATCCAGGACTGGTAGGCACAAGATGGTAGTAAATGTGCAAAAGACACACAATTGATGGACGGAATGCAGAACAAATTAAAACATTCACCCCCAGTCAAGAGATCTGGGTTAAATCCATCATTCTTTTGCTCACAATGCCACCCCAGTTTAGACCTAGGATAGCTTGTTCTTTTAGTAAATGTGCTGGGTACACAGGTTGGGTAGACTGGGGTTGGCTGAGGTGTTGCAGCTGGGGTGGGAGGTATTGGTGTGGGCACAGTGGGACTCACTGTTGCCGTCTGCCCAGGCTGACCAGATGTGCCAGGACCGTCATCCACGTCCACATCTCCAGGAGTGTTGTCATCACTGAGGGCTTCATTTAGGGGTGGAGTGGAAGTCTGTTGGCCAAGCTCTGCCCAGGTGCTGTGCCAGATCGACCTGTTGTGAATTAGAGAACATTGTTATTGGTGGAGGTGTGCTATCTATATCCAAATGTTTTGTGTCACAGTAAGTAGAGACCTAGGGAAAACAAAATAGGTAGAGATTACTATTGTGATATATTTCCGTGGTATTCAATTTGTTAACAAGACATTTGGAGACATTCAATACATGTACTAGAATTGAGCAGCTCATTAGATGTGCTGATATGTTGCATTTTGGATTAAGGAATGAACATGACATCTCACAAACATTTAAGCCAACACAGTGGAGACGTAACATGTGTATTTGACCATTCCAAGGCATAGTTGTGTACAATACAGGCGAACACACAACTTGGTTGTATATTTAACGTTAGTCATCATGTGAGCAGTGCAGAGTCAATGGGTCACCTGCCACTTCTAATAAGCTGACTTAGCTTAATGCCTTACAAATATTTGAGGTACATACCATGGGTGGGCGGAGTTCAAGGAGTGGCACTACGCAGAATTCCGCGGAGTTTTGCTCTGCCCTACATTAAACATGTTGTGTGTGGATGCCTCCAATCATTGTGCCCAGGGAGGAGCATCTGTGTGTCCTCTGGTGGGAGCCGAACCTGCTGCTCTAATTTGCAGCACTTAAGGGCCATGCCCAGGAACGATACCAAACAAATTGCTGAGGTCCTGCTGCCACCTGTGCTGCAGTCGTGTTGCCCTGAGGAGGGTGTGGTTAGTTGGCACTAGCAGCTTACATTTACCCCTTCAGCATCCTCCCACCTCCACAACCCGCCGTTCCGAAAAAGACCACGCTCATCGTCACAGAGACAAACAAATACTAGCAATTGCTAGGATAATTTAAAAGTTTGGAACTCACCATAGTTTGTCATGCCTCCTCCAAGAGCCAAGCCCCTCCACTCATTGCCCGGGTCCCAGCCATGACTCTCCAGCTTCCTCCTACAGTTTCAACTGCTGGGACATCAGCACTGGGCTGGCCTCAGCGTCTCTGGTTCACGTGAATAGCACTCCGACTGCTGCACGTCCATACTACAGCTTGTAACAAAAGTTCAATTTTCCCCACGAGCTGACCAGCACTGCTGAAAGGAGCGAGTGTCACCTCCATTTTATTCCTTTGAGAGTCAATAACAAGTCTAATGAGCCCTGCCTGTGGAAACAGAAAACGGACCACAAAACCATATGCCCATGGATGAAGAGGAGTGTCGGTTTGCAGGAGTGAATAGGCAACGTGAGCACCGGTAAAGAGTGAGTGAGTGCCGGTAAACTCCGCTACGCTGCGTAGGCAGAGTTTTTGCTAAACTTCGCTCTCCAACTGGAGCGCAGAGTAGCACAAACTCCGTAAACTCTGCCCATGGAGTGGAGTTTACCGCCCAGGATTAGTACACACTTGGTATAGTGTCAGTCATGCCATCAATAGTTTCAGTTGAGGAGACCAGGACAACATCAAGCTAAGTAGGCAGACATGTCTCTGAGTAGAGCATTGCATGTAGATTACTCAGTCCATGAGAAATCAACATCAGTTGTAACATGGCAGACAAGTGAGAATGGACAAAATCACTATTCCATCTTGTTTCCTATTACAGAAACAGGGCTTCATAGTAGTTGTAGTCATTTCAATCTCTACTTACAAACACATGACAAATGGTTAACTTAATGAGAAGTGAACATCGGTTGTAACATGGCAGACAAGGGACAATGGGCAAAATCACGATTGCACCTTGTTCTCTGTTACAGAAACAGGGCCTTATAGAACTTGTAGTAATTTCAATCTCTACTTCCGAAAACTTGACAAATGGTTAGTCTTACGAACCAGTTGCCAAAATGCCGTTGGGCTGGAACATACATTTACATATTGACACATTATCATGGGTCCTGGGATGATAATTTAATAGTAATACACTTACAGACACCATTCCACATGTGGCATGTAATGGAGATTGATACAGGTGATTTTATATGCAACAATAAACATTGACACTGATAATCAAACATCTCTGATACTTTGAGTATTGTATGTTAGGAAAGTAGATAGACAAAACAATAGCAAAAGCTGAGATGAGAGCATACAGCACGTTGAAGTATTGTGACAGTTAGTCAGGTTTAACTTAGCAAACTCCACTCCTCCAGCTATTCCTGTCAAGCCCTCAGAATGCAGGATGGCCAAGAACTTCTCTTCCCAGGGAAACAGTTGTAATTGGGCGCTGGAAGGACCACTAGTCTTCTGGGCCTCCAGGTGTTTCTTGGAGGCCATGGAATGCACCTTCCAACTCTTCCTAATTTCCTCCTTTGTGCACAGGGTGGTACCTACAGCATTCACTCTGTCGATATCCTATCCCACATTTCCCTTTTCCTACTGAGAGGAGTATGTTGGACTTGGGCTCCAAACAGTTATGGCCCTACTCCTATGATTTCATCCGTCATGACTGACAACGCAGCCTCTGAAAAACGTGGATAATTTTTATGTAACATAACTCAAAATTAAAATGAGTGACAATGACAAAAAAAAACAAGGGATATTAGAAAAAATGAAACAAAAGTGTATTGAGAGTGTTAAATGGGATAGGGAAAAAAGGCTGCCTTATCTCACCAAAAAAGTGTGGTCTATGTCTTGCTGTGCTGCAGTGTAGAGGCAAAGGATCATGGTCTGGGATGGGGTGTGTTCAACAAGAATGGATAGCCAGACTATAGAGGGTGCTCACCGAATAGCTGGGACCCAGTAGTACACAATCAATATAATCTGGTAGTGCTCTAGGACAAGGTTGGCTACCATTCAACCTCAAAACACAACCCCCAGATTGGAGGGAAATAAAATCATAAACAAATGGAAAGTCCTGAGCACTCAAATAGTCAATCAACACATTTCTGAAGTCTTGAAGATTGAAATATTCTTTTATTCCATCTTGTGGTTTCTGATATGTCGGTACACGGACAGGCAGCCGTATTGCATTAAACATTGGTACAAAAGCAGGCAAATGCCGGTACAAAAACAAGCAGCCAACACGTGTTTCGTTATGTTGCGAGTATGCCCTCGACTTCCTCAAGGCTGCAATGTAAAAATAAAAATTGCCCATATAAGAACGTCTTGTTAGAATATATTACGGGCACACCATCACCCACCAAAAAAGGAGTTGGTAAATCCAGAAAGTGTGAGAAAGTCAACCAAGGTTTAGGGTGACCACCCAAAAGAGCCAACACTCATAATTATCTCATGACACATTATTACAGCATAAAGTGTAATCGGAGGAACTCAGAAGAGATATAAGCAAAGGTCACTTGAAGTGATAAGCAGAAAACATAAGACCAATAAGTTACGATGCATATTATCGACTGTGCACCCTGAGGTTCAAGGAAACATGTAAAAGAAAGTACTTATATATATATAAAAAAATAACCTGCAAAGCCGTACTGCGTTGAGTTGATTCAAGTAAAGTCGTAATACCAATAGTAATTTCCAGTCATCAATAAGTTCCTATTCCAGATACATATATTCCATAATTAGACATCACATTACACTGTCCAATTTGGTAAAAGTCACACTAATTATCACACCTCTATAGTGGTAGTGCCCTATGCACCCCATAAGTAAAACACACCAAAGCGGTTAGCATAGACATGTACTTCACTAGATCATGCTTAAAGAAATAGTAAAAACCATGTGCAGGTCCCATTATCCTAGAATCAACAGCTTTTTGGTGGGTGATGGTGTGTCTGTAATTTATTATTACAAGACGTTTTTATATGGGCAATTTTTATTTTTACATTGCAGCCCTGAGGAAGTCAAGGGCATACGCGCCGCATGACAAAACACGTGTTTGCTGCTTGTATAGAATTTGGCTAAGATTTGGATATGGATTTGTATGGGATGCTCAGTTCTTCAAAATGAGTGGATCCAGAATACACTCTGTAGGAAATAATGTGGTAGTACGAGTAATTGTTGCACTTTAGATATAATATCACATAGTCACTTTATCACTGGTATGCACTTTAGTACTGCTAGGCACTATAATATGCACTTTAGAATGATAAAGGTTGTTTAGATCTTAACTTGCCTCCCCATTTTACTCTCTTGGTTATTGCTCTGATTGTGCATCTAAACTCATTTTTGAATGCTGTACCTGACCTTGAAGGATAGAAACAAATAGATTAAAAATTATATTGTTCAATGTTAATGGCAAGGCCAAAGTTATTGAAGAATGGATAAAGGGTCATTCACCAGATATAGTTCTAGTACAGGAGACCCATATCAAGTGGGATAATAGGCTCAATTTGGCAATGTTCAAGAATTGGGCAGGCTTTGACTGTGTTTCCTGCTTCACTGTGGTCATAGTGGTGTGACACTAAATAGTAATAAACATTTGCAGTGTGATATTGGCGCCATTCAAATGGACACACAGGGGAGATGGGCATGGGTCAATGGAAAAACAGAGGAAAGAGTTACTGATCCTACGATATATGCCCCAATTGAAGGTAATCCAACTGCAGCAATAGAGCTATTTCAGTCAGCTATTATGATCCCAGCAGGAATCTTAGAAAAGAGTTCTCAACCAGATGTATGGGGTTAAGATCGCAATAGCCCCACACACCTGCACTATAAATGGCAGTGGTAACACATTTTGCCTAATATATATGCAACAACTCAACAGGGGGCCTTCTGCCATGGCTT
Organism: Calotriton arnoldi; assembly: GCA_963921515.1. NCBI lineage: Eukaryota > Metazoa > Chordata > Amphibia > Caudata > Salamandridae > Calotriton > Calotriton arnoldi. The sequence continues at coordinate 6,476,874 of CAWUFW010000061.1, forward strand.
TCATGAATAGTAAAAGACCCATAATTGATCGATGGAATGCAGAACAAATCAAAACATTCACCCCAGTCAAGAGATCTGGGTTAAATCCATCATTCTTTTGCTCACCATGTCACCCCAGTTTAGACCTGGCCATATGCAAATCAGTCCTGACCCTGTGTCTAATGGGAAAAGTTCAGCCCGAACTGCCAAGCCAGGTCCTCCATGGACAGGAAACAAGCATCCTAGGACCGGTTTCGGTGTTTCACCCCTCATCAACCAGGATAGCTTGATTCCAGTGGCACAGTGAGCCCGGGACCCACGTCTGGGCATACCCGGCGCACTTAGGGCGAGAAAGCAAAAGACACACGGGGACACACGGGGACACCGTCAGGGCCCTCCCTTGCTAGCCTTGATTGCACGGTTGACCTCTTCTAAAGTAAAACAAAGGTCTATAGGGTAGTTCTTTGGGGGGGGGGGTTATTCCCTGCAACAGGTGCAAGATGTTTGAGGCTTTCTCATCTGGTATATGTCTGTACATATTTGAGTAGTGTACCACCCATTGGCCCTCCTTTATAGCAATCTCTATGGTAGGTGTATCTTGGGCTGGAAGGAATGGGGCATTTACAGCTCACCAGAAAGCTGTGTTATCTCTTGTCAGTATGGCTTTGTGTAGAGCTACCCATGCTTTTACTCTCACTTCGCCTTTACAAGCTTTCAGGGCCTGTTTATATTCCACCATACTAGCTTTTATTTCTTGGCTATTTCTTGATGGTTTGTGCATAGTGCGTTTCAATTTTGTATAGGTTTTTGTGCATCTAGGGTCAAACCACCCTTGACTTTTCTTATATACTTTTCTGTTCTCCACCGTTAAAGCATTTTATTTCTCGGGTAATATGTGCATAAGATTCTAAAATATCAGCATGGAGAGTTGTCTCCTCAAGACAAGTTAAGAATAATGTTTGGCAGTTGACCAGGATTTTCTTTGTAAATTCAGCCGGTTCCACCTTGGACCAACGTAGGGAATAACCATTGATTTTATTCAGGGCTATATACTGTACCAGGTGTGCTGATTTGCCCTGGATGTTTAATGCGTTACTAGGGAGAAGAAAGGTTACACTCAAAGAAAAGTGATCACTTAAGACGTTTTTATGTGTTTTATAGCCTTTGAGTCTTGTTAGTCTTGATACAGAATAGGTGATGAGTAAGGACAGATTGCAGAAGCGCCCCGCCATCACAAGGAATAAAATCCGTGACGGTTGAAAGTGCAGTAATTAAATTACTCATCACCGAATCTGTATTGAATTCTATTGGAGGAACCACGAGATTAATTCACTCGCTACTACCCATCGGATCTCGGTATCCTTGGTTGCCGCGAAATACACCTATAGTCCCATTGGCTATTTGAATCCTGGAATACTCCTTCTGGACACCTCTGAAATTACCCAGATTTTAACCAAGAAGACATCTACGTTTTGCACCCTTGTGTGCTAACTATGTCCCCAGAATTCCTGTCCTGAAGAGACCCCGTATCACGAGAGGGCCGAAACGTCATCGGCTAGTGGAAAGAGAGAGCCTAAGAAAAACAAAATACAATTAACTATATTATAATTGTTAAGAGCTCCTCTTTGTGTAACTACCAATAACCACTACCTCCCCCTTCTTTCACATTACATTTATACCACAGATAGGTTATGGTCACTTCACTGGGGTTCACAAAATCACGTAGAAATTGTATATATTGTAAATACTTAGTGTAACAATTTTTGCTATGACTTTTTGGGTACTTATGAATATTGTGAATGCAAAATAAATTATACTCATTTCGGCTGAAGTGAGTACGGCTTTGATAATCTGTCTTGTGGGCTTCTAAATCAAAAATCTATGCAATATTGATTGACTGAATTGAAATAAGGTCTTATTCTATATGTTTGTTCTTGTCTTTGATTAATTTACGCAAGTCAAACCTTCCTTGCAGAAATTGTATTCTTTTGGTAAATGAGTCCCTTGTGAACACTGTTTTTGCTTATTAGCAACACCCAGTTCGCAAGGACATATGGGTCGCTCTTGTTTTTTGTAAATCTTATCTTGAATGATCCTTGTACCTGGGCTAGAGGGTGAAATATCAGGGCCGGAATGAGTGCTACATAAAGACCTTGTTAAAAGGTCTGCAGTTGTTCTTATATCTGGATTTATTCCAAGCTCAGAGCTATGCACGTGTACATCTAAAGATGAATGTATACTGTCTATCAATCGAGATGTGTCGTTTATAGCTAGCGTGTTTAGTCAGTCTAACTCGTCTAGTGTTGGGAGGCAATCAAACCGTGACTATTTTCATATATGTCTCTCCTATTAATTCTTGTACTTGAATGAAATGGTGGCTGGTAAAAATAGCCCAGCGGCAGTAAATTAATACTGTGGGTCATTATTGTATGATTACCGGCTCTCCTAAAAATGCTTTCTACTAAATGTGGGGTTTTAAATGATAATACCACACAATCGCCTTGTAGGGTTTTATGATCTTTGCCAAGCCAACTAACTCTTCTAGCCATTTTGAATTCCATGAAAAGTGCTTCAGTTAATCCTGTTTTGGTACCTAACCAGTGCAAGGACTTATTTCTCAAGGCATCTTAAGGTTCAGTTTCCTGAGCTGTTAAACTTGGGACATTGGCTAAAACTACTGTATAGGGGGTAGCTGCTGGGGGTAAGTCCAGACAAATCGAATTCAGGCGAGGACGTGCATTGGGGCAGGCACACGTTGGAGTGATTGTTATTTGTCTGGGGATTACTAAAAGCATGTGGATTGGTACCTTTTTTTACATTGCCTCTTTTAACATTGGATAATTTGGAGAAGTGAGGGGTCCTTGCAGGTTCTGCTTGGGTTTTTGGGCCTGTTTTTTATGACACACCATGCAATGGGTCCCTGTACTGTCGCTGGCTAGCATAGGGATGGGATGTCTAGATGAACTATTTGTTTTCTCATTACTGCTGGATTCACCTGATCCCTCTTGGTTGGAGGGAAACTGCAATGTCTATCCGTCCTCACACTTCCCTGATGTTTGTTCAATTTCTCTTCGATCAGGGCCACTCTATCTGTTAATCTGGCTAGAGTGTCTCTTAGGAATATATCTAACTCTTCCACTATAGTAGTTAAATTCCTAAGTTCATTTGTGAGGTTATTATGTTGAATTTTTGCATGAGAGCTTCCCTGTGAACCTGCCTCAGATGAGGCCAGTGTTTTAGCACGTGTAGAGAGTTTTTTAAGGGGCTTTATAGGTAGAGGCCCAGATTCTCGAGGGGGTTTCTCGTTTTTCTCTGGCAACAACCTCCGGGTTTCTTGGGCGTTTCGAAGGTGGATGTGTGTCAGACTCCTGGTCACTAACTGATATGTGTTCTGACACAATTTGAATTCAGCCATTCTGAATTTGTTCGCCCTTTGAAAACTTAGGTGAGCCAGCCTGTTCAGCGATTACCTCCTTACTGGATAACACAGCCACCCCCAATTTATCTGAGTTCAAGGTCTCTTCTACTGAGATGATCTGCTTTTCAATTGCCCCCGTTGCCCCTGTAAGATAGTTCATTAGCGTGCAGTGGCAGGTTGGTTGCCGCCTTTATTTTCCCCATCATGAAGGAGCTTGAGCAACACAAGATAACCAGTCAGTTGATCACAATGTCCACAATGTCCAAGGGTTAGGGCACGAGGCATTAATACGTCAATACTTGTAATACATACTTAGTGCAAGTTCTAACAAAATAAGTACAAAATGAGTACAACTTAAATGGGTTGAAAAACTTACAGGGCCAGCTCGTCCTGCTGAGGCTGCACGTCTATCACCAGGGGCACAAAGGAGCCGCAAGGAATAATATCTTGCCACAGACTTCTTCCTCGCTCCCAGGCGGGAGCAGGACCGCAGTAGGGCACTGAACCTGGTTTTTAAAGCTCTTCTGTATCAAAACCCTGACGCAGGCACTTATATTGAGCCGTCTGGACTACTGCAATGGCCTCTTGGTCTCAGCCAATGAGTCCTCGCTCTGTAGATTGCAGGTGGTCCAGAACACCGCGGTGCGACTGGTCCCGAATGCCCCCCCCAACCCCCAGGACTGCCTCCCGCCCTCTTCTCCGTCAGCTCCACTGGCTCCCAGTACGCGAGCGGGTTAAGTTTAAAGTTTGCTGCACTGTTCACAAAGCCATATCCAATCTCGGCCCGGCCTACCTTGCCGAGAAGAAATTTATGCCTTACACGCCCTCCAGGTCCCTCCGCTCAGGAACTAAATCCCTTCTTGTGGTCCCCCGAGTTAGGAAAGCTAGGCTGGGTGGGAAGGCATTCTCCCACCTTGGCCCTCTTTACTGGAATCAGCTCCTTATTCACTTGAGACAATGTCCTGACCACCTCCAATTCAGAACGCACCTCAAGACCACCCTTTTCTGTTTCTGATTTTGTTCCAGCTTCTCAGCTCTTCTTGCTGCCTGTCCGAAGCGCAGAGATACCCCTCCAGGGGTCGATTCAGGCGCTATATAAATAAATAAATAAAATAAGCCTCGGTTACGGCCTCACCTCCGAGCGACGACAACAAATTATAGAGAGAAGAGACCTATGATATATCTTTGGTTAGATATAGCTGTTTACAGTTTGTGAAAAGAAATATCCAAACTTCCAAGAGCTCTGGGGCTGAGAAACCGAGAAGCCAAGAGGGGGGGGCCCAGCCCAGCCTCCTCCGGTCTCGGACGGGCCTGCCTTGGCACGATCTTCGTCGGGGCTCGCCCCGCGGTGAGGGGCGCCTCGCTGTACTTTATGGCGCTCTTGCACCTGTTAACCGGCGTGGCCCCTCCTCTCTGAGCCAGGGATCAGGACAAAAGTGCTCCGTGAAGGGAAATGTCGTGAAAGAGGGTCCCTTTTGTTGTCAAAAATATTGTTATGCTATACTTATAATGTACATGACAAAAATATTGTATAAAAAATATCGTTATTATTATCGTTAAAAATATTGTTTTTTAAATATATATAAATATTAAACATTAAATATATTAAAAGTTATACTAATATAAAAAAAATATATATATTTAATTAATTGTGAAATGAATATAACAATGATACTTATTAAAAAAAAAAAACATTTATATATATATATATATATATATATATATATATATTTAGTTACATATATAATTAAAATATTATTAAACTAATATTTTAAATGTATATATTAATTTAAAAATGTATTTTAATTTAACCTCTTCGATGCACGTCAAATTCCCCCGCAGTGCGGGCGAATTTGACACGTGCGCAGATCGGACAGCCCCCGGCCGTCCGACACACACGCCCACCGGGGGCCGTCCGGCGCATGGAAGGGGATAATAAATAATAAATAAATAAACACACATCTATATATATATCAAAGCTCAAAGTTCCTCCTCCCTTCTTTCGGAACAAGCCAGCACTCACGGGGCAAGTTGCGTAAAGTTTTTATTACATTGTCAGCAGCAACAACAAACCCGTTTCGGCATCCGCCTTCACCGATTTGAGCTTTGATTTGTTACACGGAACGCCACCGTGTTGACGGCACCCGCCCGTGAGTGCTCCTGTCTCATGGTGTACAAAGGAGCTTCAATCTATATATATATATATATATATATATATATATATATATATACACACACATATACCCAATAACATAATAAAACTAAACAAATACCAATTTAATTACAATTAAAAAAGTAAACAACATCAAAAACTATAAATTTACTAAAAATACATTAAATATTACAAATATAATAAATTATAAATATTATATTTTTACATGAATAAAAACATAATTTATACTAAACTATAAAATACTATAAATAATACATATACTATCCCGCTGAGTTACCGCTAATATGCAGGCCTCCCAATATATATAAAAAATACGAGGCTACTCACAGCTCCTATGCCAGCACCAATTTTCATCAGCCTGACCGCTAGGGCACTAAGCCGTAACCAGTTGAGATACATTACCGTTTATGTGCAGACACTTATATAAACTTAAAATAAGAGGCTATTATATCTCCCATACCAGGACGCATTCTTATACGTATACGTTTGACTGCATTTAAGTCTAAACGTCTAGTCCATGGCACATGACACTGGTGGACGTACCTGTTCCTTATAAACTAGCGGTACAAGGGCATTTTGCTCAACACTTCGTTTTCCTTAACGCACTGTTCGGAATACATATTTTAATTTTTACTAACTTGCCAAGTACCAAGATTAACAGATTAATCTGTTCAATGTCCTTTTCCGAAAATGTACTGTTTAGCAATACGTTATGGTGTATGAATTTATCTAACAGTTACGAGGATGCAGCAATCCCAAAGAAGGTACCCCTGTATGAACTTAATACAGGTATGCACCCCTTAATGCACGGCAAAAATGGACACTTAAGAAACACTAACAGTGCTACCCTATCTAAACGTGTATACAAATCTTTTCCATATGTTCTGCTTCTAACCATAAAACGCTTTAAATTTGTGCATGTGGATATATGAACATCACAGGGCACCGCGATATGAATATTTAATACTTGTGTGTACTAAAAATTGCACGCTACAAAATGGATGCCAAGTAGACCCATTTGCAAGCGTATTTGGTTGTCCCCTCTTTTGTTTCCACACTTCGTATGTATTGCGAGTCACGACCCACAATCCAATGTGTGACCAAGCTTGCTGTGCAAGCGAAACGCGTTACCTGGAATAAACCAACTTTCTGGTATTTAGAAGAACTCTGAGTGATCGCTTTATTTGAACTTTTTGGGAATACTGATGTCCGGCTTGCTCCGCCGGCTGCATGCGATTCACTGCGTAAGGCGAGGGAAGACGGAAGGAGCTCAACCTGCGGATTTACATAATTGAGTCTTCCGAGGCCCGGCTCGAGTATCGAAAACAACACGGAGAAACAGATCAAGGATAACATCTCTATAAGAGGAATCAAACTCATGGCCACGCGAGACATCAGAGGTGTGTTTGGCAATCCCGATGTGTAAAGGAAGTGTGAGCGGTAACCTGACCCGGCATACCAATTGGAATCGTAAGCAGAGAGGCGACGAAGAATACACAAAACGCTCAACCCTCAGGTAGGCACTCTTGGTGGGGCTGCACAGGTGTACTGGGAGGGGGAGGGAGACGGGTCGAAGGACACGTGTCCTTCTCGCCTTCCTGCCCGTTCGCGGCACGAAAAAGGAGGCTACTAGTGGGGACAACGGTGCTGGGTTGAAGGATAAAGGTAGAAGGACCACAATTTATATGGTAACCAAACAATCTACCCAGCGAAAAGACTTACCACACGGCTGCCCTGTCCAATACGGTAAAAATATACCTACGGAACTTGCACATGCTCCGAGCCATAGAACATACGATCAGTAACTGCCGTATCTCACAGCGGCTACCCGATTTGCTCTTTACATTGTCTGCGCATCATATGCTGATATGCTCTCACTGCCTTTCAAATCGTAGAGAAAGAAAATAAACTCGTTACTGAACCGTGCTGTGCTATATGTGTTTTTCCCGTCCCATGTCAAGGGCGACAATCACCAACTAAGACAATCATAGAGGAACTCGAGTGTTAGCATTACCAAACCAAGAACTTTTGTAGAATTGTTTGGTGCACAAATCTGTGACCCCGTGGGTAATATTACAGATACAGACAGCAAGATCGTGCAATCTAATGTAGCACGCTGTAATAACTATGATACAGTAGTAGCAGGAACCTACACACGTGAGGGGGAGTTACAATTACCAGACATTATCCAGAGGAAACACAGTCCACAAAGACTTTTTCATTATATACCCAGTGGTATAGGCATACTGACCTAAAGCCCTAATCCAAGAATATGGAGGAGGAATCAGAAAGAAGGGCAGCAGCCCTGAGTCTTTTTGCGAGGGCACCCAACAAAGGTCAACAACAAAAAATTGAATCAAAAGCTAAAGACACGACTTTACAGGACAAATTGCGAAGGTTGGAAAAGATAAAGAAATCGGAAACATCTAAGTGGTGGGAAGCCATCTCACTACAAGATTACATCGATAAAGATATGGTGCCCAGAGGGCTGCGTATCTATACCACTCCCTCTTACGAATCGCCAAATCCGAGGAAGTTGGAGAATTCTGCCAAAAGTTCCAAACAGGTGCTGACCATTCTCATGAAATACCCATGGGAAGATAGGGAGACACTTCTACAAGAACTTAAATCATTGGAGGATGAACTCAAAATCCACAAAGAACAAGATATAATAAAAAAATTCACCGATAATCTGAGACTGAGATTGAAAACCTATGAAGAAGATATCAAAGCGAGAAAGCAGCGCAAATTGCATCGCGACTGCATAGATTACGAGAGCGGCAGAATTCTAACATATTCTCACAAATACAACCACCTATATGAGAAGCTGTCCCAAGGAGAACCTCTTGAGAGTGAAACTGAGAACGCTAGTGGAACTGATTCTGTAACCAGTAGCGATGCGGAAGTAGAACACCCTCAAATACAAGAGGGATCGGCGAACAGAAATCAACCTACTACTTTTTTTAGACAAGTATCGTCTCCTTCGAAGGAGGAAGGAGAAACCGATGAGAACGCAACCAATAACGACAAGAGGGAGAGGTCGGGGACGAGGTCGAGGTCGCGGAAAAAACAAGGCAGAAACTGGAGGAGAAGGAAGCGACAGCGACAGAGAAAGCAAGAGAGGCAGAGGAAGAGGATAAAGGCTTATGGGAACCCGTCAAAGGAGCCAGAGAACACCCAAATGATGGATGACGACATGGTAAATAAAACAATCATTAATTTATCATATAGACCACTATCTATGCAGGAGAAACGTACCCTGTGTTTAGGCCTTTCTTTTTGCCCCTCTAACTCCTACAAATATCCAGAGACCGGGGTGGACATTTTTAAATTTGTTAGAAAGGTAACATTTTTAAAAAATGGCATACTTTGAAAGACGGAGAAAAACATCACCCCAATGAAATGAACATGGATAAACAGGATACCTTTGTTTGCATCAAAGACAGGGAGGCATTACAGACGATGGAAGATCTTTACCAAGAAGCAGGCCTAGATCCTACTGATGAAGGAACTAACTATAGAACTGACCAACCGGCAAACACCAGTTTCAAACCGAAATCCATTTTCTTACCATCTATGCCTCACGACAATATCGATGCATTCCACAAGACAGTAACCAAAGAACTGATACAATTTCGTAAACAAAAACGTAAGAACACACCCTCGAACTTCACGAAAGAACAGTGGAAAATAATCAAATCTCTGTCAGAAGATGAACACATAATTATCCGCCCTGCTGACAAGGGGGGAAACATTGTACTATGGGATAGATCTGCATACATTACAGAAGCAAAAAGACAATTGGAAGATACCAGATTTTACATGAAAACCAATGTACAGGAATACAATGCAAGCATTGTAAATATCTGGAACATGGTCACTGAGTATAAAGACAAAGGTATCCTCCGATGGGAAGAATATTGCTATTTGAAATGCGACCATCCGAAAACCCCTATCTTTTATCTACTACCGAAGGTCCACAAGAACCCCAACACACCACCGGGTAGACCTATCGTATCCTCAATAGGATGTGTCTTGGAACATATTTCAAAATATATTGATCATTTTCTGCGAGACTATGTAGAAAAACTCCCCTCGAACATAAGGGACACCAAAGAATTCCTGGGCAAAATCAGTAACACCTCCTGGGAAGAAGACTACCTTATGATTACTATGGATGTGAAATCTCTCTACTCTATTATCGATCACTCACTTGGGATACGATGCTGCCAATACTTTCTTGAGAACCGGAGACTATGTTACTTATAACACACTAACATGTTGTTACAATTTATTAAATTTTGTCTTCTCAATAACATGTTTATTTTTGATGGCACAATGTACAAACAAGTCCTTGGCACTGCTATGGGCACATGCTTTGCCCCTAGCTTTGCCAACCTATTCCTGGGGGTATGGGAAGGGGAGGTTTTACAAAAACTTAACCTGAAATCAGACAACGGTAAGGTGATCAAATGGTACAGGTATATCGATGACCTGTTTGTGGTGTGGAAAGGTAGTGAAGAGAGCACAAAGAACATGATTACTGAACTCAATACCAACACCTTCAACCTCAATCTTACATACAACATGAGCAGGACACAGATCGAATTCCTTGATGTAGTAGTTGAGATACAAAATAATCAACTCAACACCAAACTCCACAGAAAATCTACGGCGGGAAACAGTCTTCTCCATGCTTTCAGCAGCCACCCTGAAACACTCAAGTGGAGCATTCCATTTGGTGAGCTGCTGAGAGCAAGGAGAAATTGTAGTTCACAGGAAAACTTTCTTGAGGAACAAGAGAACATGATGATGAGATTTAGAGAGAGAGGGTACCAGAACTGGGTGCTGACCAAAGCGAAAGAAAAAGTTAGCAAAATCAAAAGAGAGGAAACACTATTACACAAACCTATCAACGAAGAGAGTAATACACCCAGAGTAATTCTCACGTACAACAGAGAGTCCAAACAAATATCTAAAATCCTCAATCACAGTTGGAATATCCTTTCAAGTGACCCCATCATAGGTCAAACTATACAAAAGAGATGTATAACATTTAGAAAGGGAAGAAATCTCAGAGACTTTCTGGTGAAAGGGGACATTACCAACACACGTTTGAACACAAAGATTGACCTGCAGGTGTTTTTTCCCTGAGGTCACTGCAAGGCCTGCAGGAACAGTACGATGAGAAAATCCTATGATACACCTACAGGTGAAAAGAGCATTAAGCAATTCCTGACATGTGGTACCATATTCACCATTTACATTTTTAATGTCCCTGCAAAAAGAGATATGTAGGCAGCACCACATTAGCCACCAAGAAAAGAGTGCTGGAGCATATGAGGGCCATTAGCAATAAGGACCCCCATTACCCAGTGGCCAGACATTTTGCTGAATATCATTTCTCCAACAATTCCCTCCTAACTTTCTTTGCAATAGAACAGATCGAGCAAACACATAGGGGAGGGAATAGTTTTACAGCTACGCAAGAAAGAATCCTGGCATATAATTGATTTACAAACGAAAAGCCCAGATGGGCTTAACCAGGACGAAGAAATGAGCATCCACCTTCATGAATAAGTTTACTGTTTTTATCGTTTTTGTCATTTAGTTTCATGTGTATATAAAATTCCAGACAGTATGCTATCTACTCTTGTATATAATTGGTTTCTGACTGGTAGAGGATCTTAATCGCCATTATGAGAATATCTCATGAATGTATTTTCTTCTTTTTCTTTTTTGACAGGAGAAAAAGAAGGGGCCCCCTTAGAGGACCAGCTTCAACGTACCCCCTAACCTTTTCTTCAGACATCACGGTGGAGGGTCAGACCAGACAGATAAGATATTTGTTCCCATAATTTAACTATCTCTTTGTATACTGGGTCTAATTGCTCCGCCGGCTGCATGCGATCCACTGCGTAGGGCGAGGGAAGACGGAAGGAGCGCAACCTGCGGATTTATATATATATGTATATATATATATATATATATATATATATATATATACTCAAAACAAAAAGGAGAGAAAGGGATTTTCACAGGATTGAAGGAAATACTCCTGGTCCCCTTAGGGTCAGATAGTCAAAACAAAGAAGAAGTATAACCACAAGATAGCTCACTGTCTATATGGTATTGGGACAAAAACACAGGAAAGAAAATTGTCCTTTCTTAAAAAGACCCCTCACTCACCAACCTAGTTGGTGACATGCTTCATCATTGGGGTCCCAATGTCAGTGAACGTGACCTCCCGGGTCACGTTCACTGGTCCTGAAGAAAACCTAGTACTACCAACTATAGGTTGAAACATGTAGACCTTTTATTGCACCTTTTTATGCACTTTTGTTTCACTGAAAGATACCCGAGGGTTAATCTTACCTTACATGGCATCTTAATCATCTTTTTAATATTGTCCAGTTGTCCGAGAATAAAGTCTTTTCAGTGGGTCATATCTGGCCAATTTTTAATTAACACCAGTAAGTCACTCACTTTCACATCACTAAACAACCAGCTCCACTGTAATCAGGTGTCGCAGCACACCCGGATAGCATTCGGCTATTCGGGTGGGACCCACCCCAATGATGAAGCATGTCACCAACTAGGTTGGTGAGTGAGGGGTCTTTTTAAGAAAGGACAATTTCCTTTCCTGTGTTTTTGTCCCAATACCATATAGACAGTGAGCTGTCTTGTGTTTATACTCCTTCTTTGTTTTGACTATATATATATATATATATATATATATATATACACACACATATACCCAATAACATAATAAAATTAAACAAATACCAATTTAATTACAATTAAAAAAGTAAACAACCTCAAAAACTATTAATTTACTAAAAATACATTAAATATTACAAATATAAATTATACATATTATATTTTTACATGAATAAAGACATAATTTAAACTAAACTATAAAATACTATAAATAATACATATACTATCCCCACTCCATTCTATACAACAGTAGTAAAAACCCAGGAGGGGTAAAATGTACTACTCCCACTCCATGAGGTACAACAGTATGGAAAATGTTTAATTGCGGAGGGGTAACATTTTCTATTCCCACTCCAGTAAGTGCAAGAACAGAGAAATTGTTGGACTCATGAGGGATAAATTTAACTATTTGCACTGCACGCTGTGCAACAATAGGGAAAGTGTTGGATTGCGAAGGGGTCAAATGTATTATCCCCACTCCATTCTATGCAACAGTAGGGAAAGTGTTGGATTCTGGAGGGGGAAAAATCTACTATTCCCACTCCAGTTAGTGCAACAGTAGTGAAAATGTTGGATTGCGGAGAGGTAAATTTTAATTATTCCCACTCCAGTGTATGCAATAGTAGGGAAAATGTTGGATTGCAGAGGGGTAACATTTACTATTCCCACTACAGTCAGTGAAACAGTAGGTAAAGTGTTGGATTGCAGAGGGGTAACATTTACTATTCCCACTCCAGTCACTGAAACAGTAGGGAAAGTTTTGGATTGCGAAGGGGTAACATTTACTATTCCCACTCCAGTCAGTGCAATAGTTGTGAAAGTGTTGGATTGCGGAGGGGTAAAATGTAATATTCCCACTCCAGTCAGTGCAACAGTGGGGAAAGTGTTGGATTTCGGAGGGGTAAAATGTACTATTCCCACTCAACTCAGTGCAACAGTTGGGAAAAAGTTGGATTGTGGAGGGGTACAATTTACTATTCACACTCCAGTCAGTGGAACAGTAGGGAAAGTGCTGGATTGCGGAGGGGTAAAATATATTATTCCCACTCCAGTCAGTGCAACCCCTATACCCCTAAAATACTTACAACCCACACCTAAAATGTAACATTTAAAAAAAATTACTTAATTAGTATAATTAATTATCAATTGCTTAGTTATCATTAATTTAAAAATAAATATGAATTAATTATAATTAATGTACTTCCCACCCTATACCCCTACAAAACCCACAACCTGCACCTAAAATGTAACGTAAAAAAATAATTACACAATTAACATAATTAATTATCAATTAAACAGTTAATATTGATCAAACATTATTAAATAATGATAATTAATTAACTTTCTACCTTATACCCCTACAGATTCCAAAGCCCGGACCTAAGAGTTAACATAAAAAAATTAATTATACAATTACCATAATTCATTATCAATTAAATAATTAAGATTCATTAAAAATTAATTAATAATGAATTTACTTCCCTCCCTGTACCTCTATAAACCCCACAACCCGCTATGGTACTAAGAATCACAAAAATGTATTAAACTAAATTTAATAACTACTGAAAATTTAACAACTATATAAAAAAAATAAACAATTATACAAAATATTTATAGCATATACATTTAAAATATATGCTAAAATACATAACAATAAGAAAAAAGCAATATTATAAACAACTATATTTTTGTAAATGATTTTGATATTTTCAAAATAGATATTACTTACCTTAAAATTGATACTCTTGCGAAAGATATTCTTGCAGACGATATTTCTATAACATGATACTTTAGACACAATATTTTGGTATGACAATACTTTTGTTTCAATATTTTGTCTAAATACCGGAACAGGGACCTGAGAAGACTTTAGGCAGAATTTCCAGTACCCCAAACCAATGGTGGGTGGTGATATTTAGAAGTGGAGGGGCGCCGGAGTGTAGTGAATGTTTTAACCCAGTGACAGGCATTGTGATAAATGTCTTTAGTCTCAATGCCTAAGCTCTCAATCATGGCTCATTAATAGTGTTTTTGATTATAACAGGCCATGTTTGAGAGCTCTGAAAGTTAGGCTGCAGGCAGTGGGTCAAAAAACTAATAATAAAAAATGTTTACCTACCTACGTGTCGTCGGTGTCCTCCTCTTCAGCAGTCCCAGCGCTAGTCCTGGAGCCTCAGCCAACTCCCTTCTACCACTCCAGATGCTGTTGATAATGTTAAGAGAAGCACCTGTTGTATTCCTCTTAGGGTGTCCGTACATGGGTTTTCCTGTATCATGTCCTTATATAGGCACAATTCGCCCTGCCCTTATATAGGCATAAAATCCCAGTCCTTATTTAGGCATTAAACCGTGCACTCCAAATACAGGCATGGTCTCTGACATCCGTCCACCCCAACGTCACAACGAGTTCTTGAAGAACAGACCTTTAGGCTTTGGGAGTTTCCCTAGCATAGGACTATTGATTTCTTCAAGGACTCATCTATTATGCATGAATCGTTGAACCTTAGGGGTTCATTCATGACGTCTTCCGCTGTCCGATTCACGTCAATGCTAACATTCTGAGGTACCTCTCAGGTATAAATATACCTTCCCTAGCCCTTGTAAATCAGAGGAGACCTCAACTTCAGAGGAGCCCGTTTCCCGGCCTGACGCACTGAGAAGACGCTGTCATCCCTGCACGCAGAGAGTCCAGCTTCCAGTGATCTGACTTCCCTCGCGGGGTGTTGGAGTTCGAATCTGGCAAGAGATTCCCACCTCTCTCATTCTTAAGGTATGGAGCTGACTAGAAACCTAGAGGACTCTTGGCATACTAGGCATACTAGGCTTAACATACTCTTAGTATACCATAGTAAGGAATACTTCACCTACTTCATACCTCTCCCTACACCTAGGTTAGGTACATTGGGGTAGAACTAGCTTAGAAATGCATCGTGTGAGTACTCGCATTTTTAGTCTATGTTATTTATGTAAATGAATATCTACTAAAGATCATGCTAGCGCAGTATTATTTATTTCTACTGCTTACGCTGTACATTATTTATCTTGCATACTGTCTTGTGATCGTAACAGCACATATTACTTACACGAGAAACAAGACTGTTCAATAAATCTTTTATTGAAATGCCCGTCTATTCTTTCTGTGTAACTTTGAGGAAAACTAAGTATGCACGAGTGAGCTGAGTGAAATAGTTATCTATTGTTTCCACGACTCTGGGACACGTTCTGATTCTAAAAGGGAAACAAAGTTGTCATGTTTTGCGGCTGCCAGAAACTACTCCCTTCTTGTTTATCAAGGAGTTTCTAGTGGCCTCTGAGCTAGCTGGCACAAGTAATTAAGTTTAATATACTCGATAGGGACATATCGACCTCAGTCCTATGTCAAACCTATAGGGTATATTATTCCAATGCGCAGAGCCTATTAGGGAAATAGGAGCTACACTACATGGCGCCCAACGGTTTGGTAAGGCGGTAATTTAACGTTAGATACTGAGTAACTCAGCCGTGCTTTTTCTCTCAGGGACCCCTACCCATATACTCCAAAAGACGTCTGGAGTGGGCAGGGTTAAGTATCCGCCACGGCTACATAGGGAAGCACCCTATATATTACCTGTTTGGTTTGCTCAACGTTGAAGGATACAGTGTTCCAAAATATTGTGCACCTTATCTTTGTTTCCTTGAAACTTGTTCTACATTTTTCGAAAAACAAAATGTCCATAAACGGGGACAATAACACCGGAAACGGTGGAGCTGCGGCTGACCCAGCCATGGCAGTTTTAAACTTTACAGGTTTAAATGAAACCGAGGAGGGTGTCATAGACATCCATCCAAACTTAAGAAGAGCCATCACTCTAAAACTCATAAAACACGGCCTACCACCAAGAGGCGGTAGAGCAGTTTTCGTGATAGAGGCACACGAATCCTTTCAGACAGAGGTATTCTATTCATGGGTAATATTTCCTGTATCAAATTCAGTTACAAAAATGTTTCACTTCTACAAAGAAGATGATCCACCAGAGGAATACATTCCTTTCGAGGATATAGAAATTCCACTAACATACCAGGAGCAGCAGCTCTGGTTTAAAGGCGCCCTAAAACATCATAGAAATATAACCAGGCTCGGTCCACTAGGTAGACCAGGAGCAACATGGCCGATTCTAGCCGGCTACACACCTCATCCTGAACTGGATATTATGTCAGATGAGGAACTACGTGTTCAACTACAAGAATTAATTAAAATCTACAGACAATTGGTCCAATATGTCATGCGGACTTTCACAGTCCAACCACCATTGACATTTCCAAATCAAACTCCTCAACCGGGGAATACACTACAAATTACACCACAGACTCTATACGCAGTCATGGGTAAAATGCCCACAAAACGTGAGCAAATTCCATTCTGGATAGCTCAAAAAATTACTCAAATCGAAGCAGTATTTCCAAATACTAGCCCGTATGAGAAACACAGAATCCTAACAATCAGTTTACCAATGGGGATCCACCACAACTGGAAGACTGCACCACTTGGGGCTCACTCTTTGCTGCCATCTATACTAAAACACATGGCATTCCGTCAATTGCGGTAATACCAGATGTCCTGAAACAAATTCAAAACGAATACGGGGCAGAGCCTGCTCTGAATTTAGGTATGAAATTACTGAAAAATTTCGACCAGGTCTCAACAATAATATTATCTAATATTAAAGGGGAGGCAGCAGCAGTGGCGATCCGCCAAAAATTAAGGGATTTGATGTTACAGAACATCAAACTGAGCTACCCAGAATAATTGAATAATCTTATGCAGAATTAGGCAGAGATAGTTTGGGTGGAAGACCAGTGAAGCCGAAACTATCTGAAAGTCCTGAGAAGGACTCTATTAAACAAACTCCTACATCTTCTAAAAAGAAGTGGGAGACTAATAAACAAAATTCAAGCGAGAAACGTTCTCAATCCCGAGGTAGGTCTCCTCAAAAGGAGCCCTCTGAAAGGAGGTTTAACCTCAGGAATAGGGATAATTTGAGAAAGCCTGACAGGTATCAAGATACTGATACACGTTCCTCTCGTACCTTTCAGATCTCATCACAGACTTCGGAAAGAAGAGGACGGTCAGAACATAGAGAAGAACGCGTGAAATCCAAGGAAGAAAAACACGCTCCAAAAAATAAAACAAAACCTCAATTCTCCAAAAAGAAAGTAGCAGGTCTAAAGATCAGACATGCCGAGAATACTGAGAACACAACTCAAGAACGGAGAATGGGCTCAGACAAATGCAAGCAGGCAAATATAAAAGGTTGGGTAAGGAATACATTAAGACATCTTGGAATTTACCGTATACATATAGATGTTGGAGTGGGGATCGTGAAGTGTTTTTGAGCGGTACACACTGTAAAAGTGCACTGAGCGGTTCACTTATAGGTCAGGACATTTCTTTACACGGGGCTTGCAATGGTTCTGTGGCAAATTTGTCTTGCCATCAGCAGGGTACACCAGCTGCTGTGATTAATCTAACGTTTGGACAACTTTCGAATGGGAGTTACCTCATGTTGAATGATCAGAGTTGCTGCGGCATGTTGCCAGGCATCCCATATCTAGTAACGGTCAACTCCAGGGTCACTTGCTGTATGCAAGTATTGTTTGCCCCAATAGACACAGTCAGGGAGTCGCCTTTGTGGCCTTCGCTGAATGTCTCTTTTATAAGATTTGATACTTTGAGCAGAATGAAAGCCATGTTTTTACAGCAAACAGTGCCTTTGACCTCGGCCAAAGAAACCCATGATCTACAAGTAGCAAGGACTTCGGCTGAGATACAGACTTTAATACGTACAAACTGCCCTATACATTTCGTAGAAATGATAGGATGTATCTTCAACATGTCTGATACAAGCGGAATTGTACATGTATTTAAGGGCATCTGCTCCGGTCTGTTAGCACCTTTCCAGGCAATACTCGGAATCATCCCGAACTTTGCACATTCGGTGTTTGGTGGCATACCATTAATTCTAGCACTTGTTGCCGGAAATCTATTTCTCTTCCTGCTATTACGCTATGGCCAGCCTATTCGCAGACATCACTCCGAGCGAAATGGAGAAAGCACTCCTTGAACGAAAGTGCCGTGAGCGAATAGTACAGCTTTTGGGCATGAGTCATCTACGGGACCTTAATACCACGTGGTTCCTGTCATTCAGACCAATCTGGCTAGATTGCATCTTACCTGTTCTACGATGCCTGCTATGCGGTGAAGAATGCGTGTTGGACACCTGTCTAACATTTCCATCAGCAACGCCAACGGATATCGATACTCTGCTGGACCCGATAACGGCCCATGCTCTGTGTTGTCCCCAGAGGCTACCAATCCTGATGACGGCATTCATTGAGATCTCACAGACGCTTCCAGCTGCTGCTGAGGTACGAGATGGATCTACAGGCACACAGGTAACAACGGACGCGAACGTTGCTGCGGCATCCTATGCTGAAAGCGATGCTTCACATCTCTGTGCAATTAATCTACTACACGAGGTGTTCCAACTGACACCAACTTCAGTGGACGATATTTTGGCTACAGAAATAGATGATCTCATGTTTACATCAGACCCGTACACTGACTCTGATTCAACCCACAGTGTACCAGAGACGCAGTAAAATTTGGCCTTCATATTTCAAAAACTTGGAACTCTTCCCAAAATTGAATTTTTTTCATTTTTAGAACTGAATGGCAATTCAATCTGCTTGAAGTAGAACTAGTCTTATAGTACAGACTTCGCGGTACTTCCTCAGACACCGTCATCTTATTTTGTCTAAAAAGTTCATTAATTTTCATGACATGAAATGACTTTGATTTTTGAACATCTTATCGATCATTTTCTGTCAAATGTAAATATTACTGCTTATTTTCATTCAAATTGCATTTTATTTTCAAATATATGCCTGAACTGAGAAAAGCAATGCTTGAAATGTACAGTACCTTTTGCATTTTAATAGGTTTTTTAATGCTTTTTAATGTTTTTATGAAATATTCTTAGCAATATGCGGTACTCCATTTTATGTTTAGCATATAAAATGTTTAGCATTTTATTATTATCGTACACACGAAAGTGGAGTGTGTGTTGTATTCCTCTTAGGGTGTCCGTACATGGGTTTTCCTGTATCATGTCCTTATATAGGCACAATTCGCCCTGCCCTTATATAGGCATGAAATCCCAGTCCTTATTTAGGCATTAAACCGTGCACTCCAAATACAGGCATGGTCTCTGACATCCGTCCACCCTAACGTCACAACGAGTTCTTGTAGAACAGACCCTTAGGCTTTGGGAGTTTCCCTAGCACAGGACTATTGATTTCTTCAAGGACTCATCTATTATGCATAAACCGTTATACCTTAGGGGTTCATTCATGACGTCTTCCGCTGTCCGATTCACGTCAATGGTAACATTCTGAGGTACCTCTCAGGTATAAATATACCTTCCCTAGCCCTTGTAAATCAGAGGAGACCTCGACTTCAGAGGAGCCCGTTTCCCGGCCTGACGCACTGAGAAGACGCTATCATCCCTGCACGCAGAGAGTCCAGCTTCCAGTGATCTGACTTCCCTCGCGGGGTGTTGGAGTTCGAGTCTGGCAAGAGATTCCCACCTCTCTCATTCTTAAGGTATGGAGCTGACAAGAAACCTAGAGGGACTCTTGGCATACTAGGCTTAACATACTCTTAGTATACCATAGTAAGGAATACTTCACCTACTTCATACCTCTCCCTACACCTAGGTTAGGTTAGGTACATTGGGGTAGAACTAGCTTAGAAACGCATCGTATGAGTACTCGCATTTTTAGTCTATGTTATTTATGTGAATGAATATCTACTAAAGATCATGCTAGCGCAGTATTATTTATTTCTACTGCTTACGCTGAACATTATTTATCTTGCATACTGTCTTGTGATATTACTTACATGAGAAACAAGACTGTTCAATAAATCTTTTATTGAAACGCCCGTCTATTCTTTCTGTGTAACTTTGTGGAAAACTAAGTATGCACGAGTGAGCTGAGTGAAATAGTTATCTATTGTTTCCACGACTCTGGGACACGTTCTGATTCTAAAAGGGAAACAAAGTTGTCATGTTTTGCGGCTGCCAGAAACTACTCCCTTCTTGTTTATCAAGGAGTTTCTAGTGGCCTCTGAGCTAGCTGGCACAAGTAATTAAGTTTAATATACTCGATAGGGACATACTGACCTCAGTCCTATGTCAAACCTATAGGGTATATTATTCCAATGTGCAGAGCCTATTAGGGAAATAGGAACTACACTACACACCAGGATTGGTTGGAGTGGGGTGGCTTGATGCTCCTTTAGGCACTGGTGACCTGTGCCTTCTCTCCACCCAGCTGTCTAAGGGCCTCATTAAGAGTTTGGCAGTGCAGGACCTCCCCGCTCCTGCACCTCCAAACCCCTGTAGGAACTGCCCGCCAGATCAGGAGTTTTCTCCTGTCTGGCAGGCAATTCGTTGCCAATCCCAGGACGGTGCCTATGAAATAGGCACCGCAATGGGAACATCAAAGGCAGTACCGGCATGGGCTGCTGCAGTCCATGCCATGCAGGTACTGGTGTGCATGCTCACACATATATTGTGCCCCATGTGTGCATCCACATGGCATGAGGCACCAGGGGGCCCTGTAGGTCCCCTTTGTTACCTCACCGACACATTTTTCACGGCGGTCGCACCACCATGAAAAGTGTGGCAGTGAGGAAACTCGTAATATGCTTGGTGAGGCCGCAGCAGCCCCGCCAAGCATATTGCAGCCTCCAGACGAACGCACCACCGCCAGGGATCTCTAGGTGGTCCCAGGGCAGCCCGACCACCCTGGTCCTAATAGGGCAGTTGGAAGACCGCCACCAACGCGCCCCCGCGAGTCTGGTGGTCTGTGGACCGACAGACTCATAATAAGCCCCTAAGACAGCTCGGGTTGGAGAGGTTTAAAGAGCCCATGTCAGGCTGGCCATCGCAAGACAGCAGGCCAAAGTGACATGTGTGCGTTAAATAGGAGTGGACACCACTCATCCCCAGCTGCAAATCAGCAGCAATTGTCATGACACGCCCTGACTCTTGGCTCGGGCTGAGAGCAGCAGTGAAAAATAAAATGGTGATAAATGTATTTTATTGCCATTTTATTTTTTCTTTCTGCTGCTATTGCAGCAGGGGAGAAACACGTCTATGCCCAAATTGAGGAACCACCGCTGCCCAAAGCGACTGGTTGTTCTCTACCGATGAAGGAATGAATCCAGAATCAGGAATCTAGAGTCACACAATACAAGCTGCACCAACAAGGGTGAAAAATTAAATAATACTATTGAACTAAGGGCCGGATTACAAGTTCAGCGGTCCATGGGATCGCTGAACTGTTAGGTGTGTGGCCAAGCACTCACCTGAAAACCAGGATCGTCTGCAGGGGCGATGAATAGTTCTCCAACCCTACCGGAACACCTCTCAGTACTGCTGGAAGAACAGAAGCCCTGGCAGGTGTCCCGGGGGAAGGGGATTTAGACCGAGAAAACAAAGAAACAGAAGATACTGCTCCATTCCACCACCTGGACCAGCCAAGATCTTATTCTGGACGTGCAGAGTCTTGTTATCTTCTTTTACCTTTGGATTGAGTGATCTTATAATCACATCTATCGAATAGTCGTATTAACTAAACAGACCTTAAAACTATCCGGAAATTATCTTAGAAATTACCTCTAACTGAATTGGCGTTGACTTGGAGAAAGGTTTTTACATGTGTTTCCTCGTTCAAAGGTCTTTAGTGTAATAGGATAAGCACAACTGGTTTCTTAATAAGGCTACAATGCAAGAAAACAACATCTATAAAAGAAAAGAACATTGACTGCTCAAACGTAATCATGTGCTCTTATGTTACTGATCTCACCTGTTTGGGTATATGACAAATGTTGAATACTTCTTCAAAACGCTTATTCCACAGTAACTAATAATTACTAAATGATCTCAAACGTGCATTCACGAATATGTTCTATCCTAAGCACTTTTCAAGTTATGAGAAATAAAACAGTGTCTAGATGCGCAAATGCGTATTCATAAATAAAGTTAAAGACAAATAATAAAGGTCTTTAAAATGTCAACGTAAAAGAAAATGACCGTTAAGCATAAAACGTTCAGTTAGCTGACTTTAGGCTAATAATGTCCTCTGTAACGTTGTTCTTTCGTTGGAGCCGGCTTGACAACTCGATGGGCGTGGTCTTGTATGCTGCAGGATTCCAGCGATGAGCACTCGGAGCTGTTCACGCAGACGGGACCCAACCGGTAACAGGAACCAAAGCCAAGCGCTGTGTCAGAGGGGTGTGGCTACTTATAGCCAAGGCGCAGGGCGTTGTCCCGGCGTCAGTAACAACGTGTTCTGACATATGACAACGTGATCGGAAACCTCTGCCTAGCCATTCTTGTTTCCTTGACAACAAGAAGCCAAACCAAGCCGATACGAAACGTAAACTGCATCGGCTTGGTTTATAATGTTAAATATGCACACAACAATACTTAGGGCACAATAAGTATAGCGCAACCAATTCAGGATACAAGTACTCACTAAGCATTGGTAGCTACACGAGTGTAACATGATTGCAGAGCACTACGCATTGGTAGCTACAAGAGTATAACATGATTGTAGAGACAAAAATAATACCATGGTCAAGTAAAAGGTTGCATCATGATTTAAGGGACAGTAACAGGAGAATATAGTGCAACATGATTTAAACAGGTGCCATGGGGATGATGACAAATCAAGCAAACCGTTACACCTGTAGGGCAATTCCTGACACGAGCCCGTGGGGGAGGTGCGGTGAGGGTTGTGAACCGCCACACCAGTGGTCCGACTGCCACATTCCGAGTGCGGCGGTCGGACCACGAGGAGGCCACTGCAACCGCCAGGGACCCGTGATCGCCGGCGGTGGCATGGCGGTCCTGAGGTCATAATATGATTGGCGGTGCCACTGCGGCACCACGAAGCATATTACGAGTTTCCTCGCCTCCTCACTTTTCACGGCGGTGAGCCCGCGGTCAAAAGTGCGGTGGGAGGAAACAAAGGTGGCCCTACAGGGCCTCTGGGCCTGGGGATACATGCAGGTGGGCATATGATGTGCTCCCCTGTGTGCATGCACCCCCTGTTCCTGCACGGCATGGACATAATAGTCCATGCCGTGCCAGAACGGCCTTTGATGTTCCCATTGCGGTGCCTTTTTGACCTCCCGCCAGACTACAAAAATACCAGTAGTCGGCGGTGAGCTTTGTCGGTGCGGGAGCAGAGCGGCAGCCCCCTCCCACACCGCCAAAGTTGTAATGAGTCCCGAAGTGTTATCATGCACTGTATTTACCTTGATCCATTGTGGCAAACTGAGTGTTGGGATCTGAGGCAGTGTGCTGCCACCCTTCTTCATTTTGAGCTTAATGTAGGCACCCCCCTCCAGAAAAGGTATGGGATGCCTTCAAACAGCCGTCAGAGCAGGGGCGGTGCGTTCATTAGGGCGCTTGGGCGTTGCCCCACTAATTAATTTGAGGGCGGCACCGCACTCGAGTTGAGCGTTGCCGTCACTCTCTCTGACTCTCTCACTCACACAATGCAATCTATCCCAGGCCGCCGGAGCCGGAGGCAGTCGGCTCAGAAGGGGGCGGGGCAGCACTACAGGAGTTCAGCTGCAAGTGTCTGATTGACATCCACCATAACATGTATCAGGTGGTCGGCAGAGCACACACCAAGAGTGCGCATGCTCTGTTTAGGGCTTAAAAATTTTGCGACCAGCCCGAACATGTGCACTAGGCGCTGCTCATTAGAAGAGCGAGGGTTGTTCCATGCCGCTCTTCTAATGAGCAGCCTAGTGCGCATGTTCGGGCTGGTCGCAAAAAATGTTGAGCCCTAAACAGAACATGCGCACTACTGCTCAAGCCAATCCTGGCGCTGCTGCTGGAGCAGCGTCTGGATTGGCTGAGACGCAGGTGGTACTTGCCAAGGCGCCAACGCGGGAGTCGGACCCCGGCCCAGGAGGACTCGCAGAGGCGGCGCGGACTCGGTAAGTTTAGTTTGCTTAATAATGCTTTATTTTAATCTCCTCCGCGCCGCGCGCGCGACCCCCCCGCGAGTATTGGAGCGCGGCTCGCGAGCCGCGACTGTGTGCTGTTCGCAAACATGCTCCAGCTCTGCATGTTCTAGCAGGCTTGTCCTGACACGGTTGTTTTGTGTTTTCTACCCGTACTGCATCTTGACCATCCTGACTTCACATGCAGGCTGCTTTGCACATGGGTGTCGGCGGTGTAGCCTCCACTGGTTATCTTCATTTGGCAATACATGCTCTGAGGTTGGCATATATTAGACGTCTCGGCACTTTGGTGCCTTCTGCAGGTGTGCCCGGTCCACGGCTGTATTGTCAGCGAGCATGTACTGTACACATGCGAACAGCCAGTGACTTCTTGGCGCGTTATTTTTAACCACTAATCTACCAATCTTAGGCAATTCCTGCATTGCGCTAATGGGAAGTTTAACGGGTCAAAAACAACCATTTCATGATGACGGTCCCTAAAGGAATACATTTTGAGCTCCTGTTACTTGAACACGATAAACTATGGATGGGCGTAGCAGCTCTTCATAAACAGACGGGTACGTTCATACTGGGAATCGGAAGGCCCTCTCGTATTCCTTTATACTAGACCGGCCTTTGTTAGCGCAGCAAGGTTCGATTGTGCAGCACACTATAAGAAAAGGCTTCTAAATGTCAAAGGGCACCAATGACATCTGTTTTGCAACATGGAAGGTACATTTTGTGAAGCTGATCCTACCATTGGTTCCTGCTGGAGTGTTCACGTTGTGGTTTTGCTGGATAATGTACTGTATAAATGGGAAGAATTTTGGTTCAGAAGGTTGAAGGTATCTCTGCTGCTGGAGGGCCAGCGGGGGGATTTGGCGGGTGACTGCCGGCTATTCTGCACATTTACAAGTCAGCAATTAGGTTCAAGTCAATCCCTTGGAATAATTAATGTAATTAATTTTGTTGGGCATAGAACATGATTTGCGTCGTCAATGGTGTGTGACGATTCAGTTTAGCATCGGTATATTTTCCTACTGGAAGAATCGGTTTAAAAACAAAGCCTGCCTCCGCACCAGACTATTGTATGCCCCGAGCCTCGAAGAATCTCAAAAATGTTGTTAGACTTGCAGGTCTAGTGTCAAGGATGATGTACTGGAACCATGAGCTGCACACAGCAGCTTGTTAAACAACTTCTCTCTGGCCCTTTCTTCCCCTGTCACTCTGTCCAACCCTCTGTCCCCGTCTCTCTGTCTCTGTCACTTAGTCTGCCCCTCTCTTTGACCCGGTCCCTCCATGTGACCCTCTCCCCATCCCTCACTCTTTGCCATTCGTACATGCCAATCCCCCCGATTCATGCAGGAGAGTCCCCCACATTGTTTCTCATGTCCCTCTGGTGTCTCTCTCCTTGCAGCATCTTTCCTGTCCCTCTGTTTAAACTGGTGTCTCTCCTTCAACGAGTGTTTCTTTCCTCATAGCGTCTCCTGTCCCTGCCACTTTCTTTCAACTGGTTCTCTTTCCTTGCAGCATCTCTCGATTTCTGCTATCACAGATTTAAACTTTCAAAGCAGCACTGCTAGCATGAAGAACGGGCTCGATTTCGTCATTCCTGAAATAGTATAGTCTTCGGAAAATGTGTTTTGTTTTTCTTCAAAGCTTAGTATTTTAGTTTCGTGCAAGTAAACTTCAAAGGCGCTTCTAGCTATGGGAATTAAGATTTGAAGTTTCCTGTGGGATGAGTAGCACAGTATATGCCTAGCAATTTTACACACGATGCATTCTGGGAAACGTAGTCTTTCATGACAGCTACCATTTCCACATTGAACGAGGGGGTTTATTGTGTAGTTGAATGAATGTCCTGCACGTGGGGCTTCGGTTCAGGAAGCAGCGGCCTCCGGTGTAGTGCTGGAGAGGAGACACAGGTGAGGCGGCAGAGCCCGAGGGGTGGGAAGAGTTTCCAGAGAGCAATGTTTATAGATTAGTTAATGCGATATAGACACACTCGTGTGATGTACAAACATGTCAATATTCTGATTCGCACACGAGGGGAAGTTCATCAGCAGCCAGGAAATATATATTTTAGGTAATTAATAGGGACAGTAAAGGGGCGCGGGGAAACAGCAGTAGTTATGTTAAAAATATGTTGCCTAAGAAAACAAACTAGGGAGCGCTGGCATCCAGTCATGTTTGAGTTCCTGTCAGTGAAAATTGTAGATAAAATCATACCAAGTGTCGTATTTAAAACGTATAAAACATTTGCACTGGTTGAATCTCTTTGCGAGCTAAGTGGAAGAAAAAAGCGTGTTCACTATAGTTTCCGAGTGTGCATTCTGGGCGCTTACATAAAGGGGCGCTGGAAATATGCTAGGCATTTTGAATAGGATCTGAGAAATATGCATGGCCTTAAGAAACCTATGTATTTGAATAACATTGCGATCCCTTTTGTGTTATGGCAGTGAAATGCTAAAAATAGGCTGTGTTTAGACCACGCAATGTGTTGTATAACTTGTCTTTCTTTGCTGCACAGTTTAGTTAATGTGACGCACCCCACTCCTCATACATAGGAAGGTAGCCCTGTATGCCGATGATATTTTGGTTTTCTCCGCGGATCTACAGACAGCGTTTCCAGTGGTTATTAGTTTGGCCCGGGAGTTTGGCTCCGTCTCTGGCTATGAGATCAATGCCACAAAAACCGAAATTATGACTTGGAACCTGTCGGAGGCACAGCAGGGTTACCAGCCTAGCTCCAAAATGAGATATCTGGGAGTTCAGGTGGTGCAGGATATCACAAAGATAGCTGAGACCAACTTAGCTATGGTGGCAAGGGAGTGTAGAATGCTTATGAAATCTTGGGCTTGTCTTCCATTATCAATTTTGGGAAGAACTAATTTGGTTAAGATGACGATACTCCCAAAGATTTCTTTTCTTTTTAATTGTATCCCTCTTTATTTTGAAAAATCCACGATTGCGAAGCTTCAGAGTGACATCAATTCCTTTATCTGGGCATCTAAGGCATCCAGGATTGCCTAGAAGAAGCTGAGGCGGAGAAGAGAAAAGGGTGGCCTAGCTTTACCAGACCTTCAGCTATATGCTTGGGCGTTCCAACTGTCACACTCACGTATGTTATTGAGAATGCCCGTAGATACCGGGGCTGGAGGGATGTTTTTGGCCATGCTAAGGGGTGTTAAACTACCAGAGAACGGGTTTCTGTTTAAATTTGGGGATCCGAAGTTTAAAAAAAAAATTAGGCTGAAGGTTCTTCAAGGGGTAGCTAAAACTTGGGCCCAAGTTAGGGGGGCGGTGGGGCTTGACTATTTTTCCAGTTTAGCTCCTCTCTGGGATTCTCCTGGAACCCCAGAGTGTTTAAGAGACAGTTTGGCATACCCCGTGAGGAATGCAGGGTTACTGGTTTGGGGAGACCTCCTTGATGGAGGTATACTTACCCCCTGGGAACACCTCCAGGATAGGGTTGGGGGAGGACTTTCTCGGTTTAAGCATTATCAACTTGCAAGCTGGGTCCAATCTCACCCGCGGAAGCATGCCTTGGGATGTGGAAGTATTTTAGAACATCAGCTCGTGACCAAACTCCCAGAGAAGAAAGAAGTCTCCCTTTGGTATCAAACTCTGTTGGAGGAAGTAGATGGTGAATTCAAGCTTGCTGAGGAACTATGGGGGGGGGTTTTGCCCACACAGGATTGTTCGAAATTATGGCAGAAATCATTTAAGATCCTATACGAAGTTGTGAAACCAGCCTGGCTAAAAAGAAATCACTTGTTCACCATCCATAGGGCTTACTACACTCCCACAAACTGTCTAAAATTTCAGCTGGGCCTCCAGTCAGCTGTAAAAAATGTGGCCTGGTTTCCGCTTCAGATATTCACATGTTTATGGAATGCCCTTCTCTTGCTACTTTTTGGCAGGAGGTCGGGGATTTTTGACAAGTGCTTTAGGCTGTGCCATTAATATAGATTTGCCTCTAATAATATTTGGTCACGCAGAAAACATCACTGGGCTTGCTGAAATTTTGCTTTTTATTCTGTTTTGTTAGCTAGGAGGCAAATCTGTATAAGGTGGACGGAATCTAGTCCTCCCACTTTTGCGGACTGGCAGTCATCAGTTTTAGCAGTCTCCAAATTGGATTTGGCCAGACAGGGAAGCAGAAAAAAGAACGCATTTTGGAATCTTTTGAAACCTAGATGGGATTCTCAGATGATGATGTGAAGTCGTGTTTTTTTTTTTTTTTTTCCCCCTTGAGTCCCATGATTATGCTGTCAACACTCTTTGGGCTAAGCCGCAAGCTGCCAGGTATGGTGGCGGTTAACCGGCGAAAGTCTACTAGCCCTTGAGCTTGGCAGAAGAGGTATCTCAGTGGTTTCTTTAATTGATACCCAGGGCAGGTCTGGTACACCAGTAGGCGGGGCCCTATTCCAACATTCCAACAGCCTACTTTCCTCAGTGTTATGAGAGTGAGTACAGACGCCCAGGGTGGATATTGAAGTGAGATGGACAGCGAATGAGGACAAAAAAAAAAAAAATGTGACGCACCCCCCTCCCCCAGACTCCCCCAGACTCACAAGCTTTGTGAACACACCTGAATTAGTTCTGAAGTGTGCCTAACTAGCTGCACAGAGTGTCATGGTGTGCACTGATTGCCTTATCTTCTCATTTATCACAGATGACTTGGAACTAGCCTTGCTGAAATCTGCTTGCATTGTCCTGATAAACATTGCAAGCTCCACATTGTGCCTGTATATACTATGTAAAGCCTCAAATATTATACATTCAATTATTCATAATGAACAACCAACCATCAGCTGCACAGTCAACATGACACCCGTGTTTTTTTTTTTTTACTGGCACGGCGTTCTCAAGTAATATTCAGCACAACTGCAAGGGTGTAACATAGCACACATTCGTACTTTTAAAATAAGAAGACGAAGCAGCGACATGTTTGAAGTGCGTTTTTATTATTCTAAAAGTTTGATATGGCACTTCAAAGAAGATTTAGAGTTTCAACTGGAGTATTTTGTTTGGAGACACGTCAGTATTTCATGGAAATGTCAACGTTTATTATTTTGTGACGATGTTGTCCCTCATACTATGAGGAGACAAAAAAAAGAAAACAATGTCTTAATGTGCGGAGCATGAGTCCTATTCCAAACTAGGGAGGGTGATATCATATAAAGCTTTATCCATTTGATGCACAGAGGGCAATAAAGGTAGGCCCGGAAACAGAGGCTCAGGAGAAGTGTGCAAAAGAGAGGGAGAGAGAGACAGCGAAACAAAAGGGAGGGAAAGAGAGAGATTTACAGAAGGGAGAGAAAGCGAGAATTCGAGCAAGACAGAGAAAAAAAGCAAGAGTAAGTCCAAGATAGAGTAGAGTGAGCGGGAGGGAGGGAGCGAGAATGAGCGAAAGAGAGACAGAGCAATCAAAAGAGGGAGACAGAGATAAAGAGAGAGTGAAAAAGAGTGCATGTACATCTCTTGGCTCGCACGTATGTTTAATTACGCATATTCGTCTTTGTTTAATAATCCTGTCATTTTGATGATACAGCGCTCCTCTGGCAATTTAGGCATGTTATCTCGTTGCACTTACAGCATCATTTATGGCTGCGAGATAAGGTAATGGATTGTTGAAAATAAGATCTTCATGAGAAGGAAAATGCGATAGCTCCGTTAGTACTGTGCATCAACTGTGGAGCACGCGCTCCGGGCCTCGCGCACGATCAAAACACTCACAGTTGCTGTGCCATTTATCTGGATAAAATTACATCTCAGAGAGAAACCAAACCAAAATACCGGTCTGATGGCACACTATGGGAATCACAGAAATGTATTTGGCATGTTCCTTTATAGGGAGCACCCACTTTTTTCATCTCACTTAAAGACCTGTCTGCACATATTTCTATACGACTGGTTACAGCCAGCAGCTGTGGGTGCTTCCCGAAGTCTGGTTAGAGCATATTTTTCCAAAGTTAATGCTGCATGCAGTGCAAGACACTGGGCAAGCATACATTTTTAAAGGGCTAAAGTTGTCATTCAGAACAATTTACATATTACAGTAACTGTTGAACAAATGAATGCAAGAAGATAAGGGGCAGTTTTTAATGTGTTTAATATTTCAAGACTATACGTTCCCACTGCTTAATAAGCCTTGCTTTATCGCTGCATTCATTTGCTTTAAAATGAACCATTTGCCAATCTTTTTTAAATTTCTTTCTCAGGAGAGGGACTCTCCCTAGACCCCAGGTTTGTCCATTGAACTTGTTCACATCACTAAATAGTGTTTTCTATTGGAAAGGGTAGAGCCAAAGCAGTCTTGCTTAGTACCCTAGCCCTCTTCAGAAGTCAGACTTGCATGGCAACCCAGAAATTCTCTGACATAATGTATGAGTTTTCTTTTATGAATGCCTAGAAGAACTGAATTTTTAGTCCATTTATCACAGAAATAGTGCTGAAAATCGCACCAAAATGATGCCAATTTTTTAAAAAATTCTTCACGGGGGGAGAACCCCCCCCGAAACCTCCTTATTGCCGTCGGGCTCGCTCGCTGCGCTCGCTCCCATACGTTGATTCGTTCTGCATTGGCCCCACCTGTTTCAAATTCCACCAGCCGCCACTGCGTCAGAGCCCAGATAATCAGCCAAGAAAGCACACAGAAAAGGACTATTAAGAGCTAAGGGAAACCCTCGAGCTACAGTTAACACAGCATATGAAAGGTACATGAGTAAATCTCCTACAAATACACAGGCATTTAAAAATGCTAAGCAGCAGATGCAGGATTATTACTATGAGCAAATTTACCTCTCAAGTAATGCCTACATGCAATGCTATGAGGAAAGCGAATATGCTGAGAGGGTCCTATACTGGTAGGCACGCAAAAACACAATTATGGGCCTGATTTAGATTTCGGTGGATGGGTTACACCATCACAGCAGTGATGGATATCCCGTCGGCCAAAATATAAATCCCATTGGATATAATGGGCTTTATATTTCGGTGGATGGGATTTCGTTTATCCCCAAAAATCCTTAAAAAGGCTCTGTATATATTGTATAAAGATTTTACCCGTTTCCTTTTCCACTCTCCTAACTCGTATTTGCTCCTAGTTTATTTGAACATCTTTTGATGCTCGTGCAAACATCCTGGGGCTTATTTATGAGCCCCTTGCACCACCGGTGCGTCACTTTTTGTGACACACCACAGCGTAAAATATGCGCCACACAGACATATTTACAAAGTGACGCATCTAAGCAGATGCGTCACTTTGTAATTCCCTGCACTACATTAAACCTGCGTCAGGTATAGTGTACGGAGGGTGGGCGTTCCCCCTGAAAAAAGGGTTGTAGAAGTGGCCAGCGAAATCTATTAGATTTCGCTATGCCACTTCCAGGACACCACTGTGTCAAATACTTACGCCTCCCTCACAGCAAGTGTAAGACTGACGCAGGCCCTTTCACATGGGGCTTGCTCCATGTGAAAGGACACATTGCTGGAGAGTCGTCTGTATTGCGACACACTCCAGCAATGCGTCATTATTGGTCCAACAGATACGTCAGGAATA
Source organism: Calotriton arnoldi (assembly GCA_963921515.1). Lineage (NCBI taxonomy): Eukaryota > Metazoa > Chordata > Amphibia > Caudata > Salamandridae > Calotriton > Calotriton arnoldi. The sequence continues at coordinate 6,508,798 of CAWUFW010000061.1, forward strand.
CTGACGTATCTGTTGACTCCTTGCGACATGGAACGCCGTACGGTAAATATGGTGCATTCAAGGTGTCACAAGAAGGGCGCACTGAAAAGTTTTGCATCGTTGGTTTCACACAGCGATGCAACACTTTTCATAAATGAGGCCCCCTGTATATAAATTGTCTTCTAGATTTTAAAATACTCACTCGATATGCATGACACGCTCTATTATCCCATCAGCAGGGAGAGCAGCATATGTCTTTCATGAGATTTTAAGAAATTTGCAATAAAAGTAAGGATCCTCAACTGAAAGTACTTTGTGCCTCCTGGAGAGAATTGTGGACAACAGCACTGAGTTTAAGTCAATCTAGCACATTGATGCAGATAACTGGTAAGATAAAGTAAAATTCCCTTTTTTCTTATATGTTCTTTTAATACTTCAGAAGTGTATTGCTTGCTGAAGGAGGAGACAAAGGGTTTGTGTCAGGCTTATTTTCTTCGTTGTCGCTGTAGAAGGAGAGGCAGGATCAATTTCAGGCCCATGCTAAAGGTTTCTAGAATGGAAATGGAAAGGATCAATGGATTGCATTTATATTTCTCTGCTACTATTGTGCTAACAGCAAACTTGTTGTAGGATGAAAAGACAAACTGCACTGCCCCTGTTATTTAACTTTTCAAATATTTGGTCATTTTTGATGTCGGGTAGTATGTGTCAGGAGGTATGGATCCTGTAGAAAGTTTCAGGGGTGTTACCTCAAAATTTTACTCAATTTACTCCTTTATAATTTTTCAGACATTGCTGTAGGTTTGGTCAGATGTGGTAGGTGTGGGGGTACACAATAGATTTTATAATAGTTTGGGTAATTTTCTGCTATAATTGTGATGAGTCGGGGCGAGAGGGTACTGGTAGAAGAGTGAAAAGTGGTTCCCAGATTTTATTATTTATTTTTTAGATTTGTTGCTCTAGTGCCACATGTCTGGGTAGCTATGACTGGCTTAACGATGCCCTCAGATTATTCTGTGGTAACGAACATGCAGTGACACATGTATGTTTGTCAAATAGAATTTATTAGTTATAGACACCACCCCAGACAGGTGAGAACAACAGGTGAGAACAACAGTTGGGTGGGAGCCACCTTCTTCCTTACCATCCATGCTTTCCACATCTTTTTTTCTGCCATCTTGACATCCATGCAGGCCTGAAATCAGTAGCTGTTTTCCTACCCCCAAAGACATTCGAAAGGAGAAACCTGGGTAGTGGACTGAGGTGTGGTCCTGTAAAACCACAACTTGGTTTGTATGGCAGTACTGACCACACACTTGTTCAGTAATACACACTCTCCCACCACTCGTGTTGAAGCGCTTGACAAGACCATGAGTTTGAGGATGATGCAACGAGCTTTTGAGATGTTTTATGCTGCTAGCTTTAAGAAATTCCTCCACTTCAGTGGAAACAAATTGTACTACATTATCTGAAACTATACACTACGGGAACTCCTCCCTTATGCACACATCCTAAAGAACTGTTATGACAGTTTTGGAATCCAGCTCCCCAATGAATCTTACATCAGGCCATTTTGTGTCGTAATCTATGAGGACTAATGCAAACCTTGAATGACAAGGAAGTGAGTTAAACGGACCCATCAAATCAATACTAACTTTTAACCACGGTCCTGCTGAGAGTTCAACAGGGGCTAAACATGGAGAGGTTGTTTTCAATGCTTTGTCACTGCTGGAACACACAACACAATCCTTGACTAGCATGTCAATTTCTTTGTCCATCTGTGCCACCAGAAAGTGGAAAGTAGCTCCTAAATGCCCCTCATGAGCTCGTTCCAGAATTAAAGGTCTGATATTGACGGAGTTTTTCTAGTCTCATAACTAACTCATATTCTGAGGATAGTTCTTCAGCTACCGTACTAAATCGTTGAATACTCTGCTCAAGCATCTTCTCCTTAGGCCAAGCTTCCATGATATACTTGGACACTTTACCTTGCACTCCATCATCACGTGTGGCAGATTTCCATTCAACTTCAGAAAAGAGGCCCACTTTGCCCTGTTCAATGGAGGCTACCAGGCAACTCTCATCTTCTAGGTCATGGACTTCTGTGTCTAATGAGCTTGTTTTGATGGGAAATTGAGAAAGGTAATTTGCTCGCACATTCTTCCCTCCTGGGTTGTGCTCAATATCAAATTGGAACTGTAGAAAACGGGCTGAAAATCTAGGTGTGTTTTTTTTTAACATTATTTCCATTGAGGATGAATACTAGGGCTTATGATCAGTCTGAAGCACAAACCTGGGTCCCCAAAAGTAGGCGCAACATTTTTCTATAGCCCACCACCATGCCAGTAGTTCTTTTTTGATTACAGAATAGTGGCGTTCTGGATCACGAAGCACCCTAGAAGCAAAGTCAATGGTGTTTTCGTCCTCTACTTTACCAGCTCTTTGGGTTGGAATGGCCCCAAGACCTATATTGCTAGCATCGACTGTCAGCACACACTTGAGTGCAGGACCAAATGGTTTGAGTGTATCAACCTTCGTCAATCAAGATGAGCCAATCAAAAGCTGTCACACACTTGTCACTCCAACAAAGTTCTGCGTCTTTCCTTAGGAGATTTGAAATGGGTCTGACCAGTGATACAAAGTCCTTGATGAATCCTGAATAAAACTCGCACAACCCTAAAAACAGCGTGGTCAGTACATCTTTGGCCATGACATTATGCGACCCAGGATCATAGGATGAAATTAAAATTCATTCAGAAAGTCCTTTACAAAGACGGTTGAAGCTTCCTGACTTTACCAAACAAGGGATTTAACTTTACCTGTCCCCTTTTTACTCTGGTTGGATGTTCCACGCAAGATAGAAGGGACTTTAGGGTGCAGGGGACTGGCAGTGAGCATATAGATAATCCTTACTGCCACTCAGGGCTGCCCTTGGCTCTCTGTGGCAGTGGGGAAATACAATAGCTGCTGCTCAACAGCAGCATACATTCCACTGAACAATGCCAGCAGTCCCACCCTCAGGGCAGGACTTTCAACAGAAGTTAATGTAATGCAAGAGTCAGACGTTGGCAAGCCATGGAGGTCTGTTCAAGGCTTTGAGCAGAAGCAGGAATGCTTTCTTAGTTCATCATAGGCCATTTTGCTCCCTCTTTTTCAAACCTCTGCCAGCTTTGCCCCATGCAAATTTGGCAAAGTTTAAAGAACTCGTCTTTGCCACTTCAGACACTCTTGGTCATATCCCCATTTAAATATGTTTTTCCAAAAGAACAAGGTACTGTTTTAACAGATGAAATTCAGGATGTGTGCAAAGGTAATAAGCATTCGGCAGCAACCACCAGTCAAAAGCATCCTTGATGCAATGAAAGACTACTATCTGAATGTCTTCACAACCCAACTTCCCTTACTGATTTTATCCTGGATTGAGTTCTAGAGACTCAAAGAGTTACTTTTTAACCTCAATATACGGCCTTGTTCTCTTGCCACTCAGTGCCTGCTACGGTACCTGATGCTTCCTAGGTAAACATAGTGAAAAGGTAAGCTTTCCTTTATTTAAGTATCTTTGTACATGACTGGCAGGGCGGCAGGCAAATAGCAGTTGACCACAGCTCTTTAAAATACTAACAATCTATTCTTTACATCCTAGAGCTCCTACATTCTAAATGCCATCACATCACGTGCACAACTTGTAATTCCAATAAAGAATCCAACACATCATCTCCCTTATACAATTAGAAATAGAAACGCAAAGAAAATCTAAATAAATATTGTAGCTAAATACTAAAGATATACCGATTTTTTGCATCTATAAATGACACTAAGTACAATCATCTGACCAAACATACAGTAAAAATATAAACAGTTTTTTACACAACTACATTTCCTTATATAATCATAATGCCACTCCATGCACTACTTTAGCTTTCAATACATCCTAGTTCATAGTTCATAGCTTGACAGGACGCAAACTCGTTCTGGATGATCTTCTGAGAGCATTCAAATGATTTTCTTCTTCACTCCCTGGCCCTTCTTCCTCACACTTGCTTTCCATTTTCTCTCTACGAACAACAGATACTCTATCTTTAGTCCAACACTTTCCATCATCTAATGTCACTATATTAGTTCCCACTCTCTTAGGACAAGAAAAGTGACAACCTTTTTCCTTCCCAAGGGTTTCATAATTGTTGCTAAATCTCCTTCCACATTCAGATACCGCAATACCATCCTAACATACTTCTCTTGAGCTACCTTTGTCCTTTCAACCACATTCTTTATGGTCTCCTCTGATGGCATCTTCTTCTCTATACAGATTCTGTTCACCTTTGAACCTGGTAATCTTCCTTTTAATAGAACAAAAGGAGACACTTTGGTTTCCGAATTAGGTGTAGTACGTATTGCCCACAAAATATGTTTTACTTCCTGCATCCAATTCAAACCATTAACTAAGGATAATTGTATATTTTCTTTAATTACCCCGTTATAGAGTTTTACAAGATCATGACTCCATAGATGATATAACAAATAGTGACATGTTTAATTCCAAATACTTTAAGATATTCCTCAAATTCATGAAAAGCAGAACGTGGACCATTGTCTAACACAATCTCATCAGGAACACCTTCTCTCAAAAACAAATTCTCTAACATTCTCTTGACAGCAGAAGATGTAATATTGTTAACGAATCCATCTTCCGGCCATCAAGAATAATAATCTAAACTCACAATGCCATATTTGACTTGACCATTGCCTATATCCACAGCCAATTTCGACCATGTCTTTTCCGGTACAAGAACAGCGCTCACAGAACTCAGAACAGTCACCTGAGTCTTGTTGCTATCCACGCAATACATGTATTGCCTCACAAACTGCTCCACTTCTCTATCCATACCAAGCCATCAATACAAATCTCTCACTCTTCACTTCATTGCACACATTCCAGAGAGCTCTGGACCTACCTGCCTTTAAGCATTCAAAACAGCATCAGCCAATTTGTTCTTCGGCCAATCCTCCTTTACATCATTCTTTAAATCTCTCACTCTTCTCTTCATTGCACTCATTCCAGAAAGCTCTGGACAGAGCTCTGCTGGACCTACCTGCCTGTAAGCATCCAAAACAGCATCTGCCAATTTGTTCCTCGGCCAACCCGTCTTTACTTGTTCCATCACCATACTAAGATAACTGTCCTGTTCCAAAGTCACTAACCAATCAGATTCAGAAACGGCATCCGTAGCTATGCTCAACAGTTCATAGACTACCACTTCCTCATTCTCATTAGAAAATTTGTCATCTTTGTGATCAGTCACCAATGGCACTCTCGAAAGACAATCGGCAATGACATTCTTAATACCAAGAATATATTCCATCCGATAACAATATTCTTGCAGTCTGTATTGCCACTTTGCAATTCTCGGTGTAGATCTGCCAGTCCCATTTGTGGTAAAAAGATCAACACAAAAAATTTAGAACCCCACAAGTACTGGCAGAAATGATCAAAACCCCACCAACACGCCCACGCCTCTCGCTCCACAATAGGATGATTCGGAACCTCTGAGACTGCGACTGGCAAAAGCAACAACCTCATCTCTTCCATTCCTCCTTTGCAACAAAATTGCTCCTAAACAATACTGTCTAGCATCAGTAGCCACAATGCTGGAATCTTTTGTATCAAAGGGTTTAACTTGAATGGCATTAGCCACACTACTTTTGATATCATTAAATCCACACAATACATATATCATTCCAAACAAATCTCTGACCTTTCTTGAGAAGTGAACGTAACACATATGTTAGTTCAGAACATCTCAGAATGAACCGAGAATAGAACTCCATCAAGTCAATAATAGATTGCTATTGATCCTTTCCTTCTGGCACAGGAGCCTCAACAATGGCTTTTACTAGGTTATCCTTAGGTTCTACACCAAGTGCAGACAACCTATTCCTGAAATAATCCACACATTTCACTCCAAATTTGCATTTTCCTGCTCTCAAGGTAACACCCTTCTCTTCCAAAACTGTACGCACATGAGCCAATTTCCTATCATGACTGGACTTATCCTCTGCATATATCAACAAATCATCTTGAAAGCAGGTAACTCCTTCCACATCTTTAAACAATGTATCCATCAGGCACTGAAAAACAGCTGATGCCAAAACAAATGACATTCCTTTAAAAAGGAAAGCTCAGTAAGGAGTAATAAAAGAAGTTAAATGTTGAGATCCAACACAATCTGATGATATGCGGACACCATGTTCAGTGTGTAGAATATCCTAGCGTCCTTAATCAATTAAAGCATTTGAGTAATATTCAGCGCCTTGACACCCTCGGGTATAAGTGCGCTCTACAAATAATATCCTATCCTATTTTTGTTAATAGAAGTTTACCGACGCAAATCCTAGTCTCCAAGTTCAACACACATTCGCAAACTGCCATGCTGTTTATGTGCAGGCACAACAGGGGATAACCATTCTGAACTTTCAATGTGCTCAATGATGTCTTGTTCACACAGTTTTTCCAGTTCCTTTCGTAATTCAGGCCTAACCACGAACGGAATCCTTCTCACCTTCTGTACAATTGGTTCTACCCCTTCTTTGAGTTGTATTTTATGCTTGAACCCCTTCAATTTTCCCAGCTTGTCTGTAAACACTTTATGGAATCTCATTTCCTATTCGGGTACTTCAAAATCCCAAATACCCATACATTCCTTCTTTAAAAGGACTTGCTCAGGATTATTTGGATCCAAAATCATCTCTAAATTATGTTGTTCTAACCACCCTAATAAAGATGTTCCATATTTGGTGACATACGCAGTGGCAGATGAAGAATTTGCTTTAAAGAACACTTTGTTATCAGATTCTCCCACAACTTTTATGGGTTTACCTCCATAAACCAGTGACTGGTCGGATTGCTGATTTTCTCAGTTCAATGTCTTTGGCCTGGAAACTCTTCCAATTCACTGCAAATGGTGATCTGGAATCTGCCATCATGCTGACATCAACCCTACTTACACTCACTTGACAATAAGGTCTCCTAATCATGGTCACATCTGTAAGATTCACACTGTTCTCCAAATCTTGCACTGGCAATTCCACATACAAGATGATGCTCTCTTCACTAGACTCGGATTTGGAATTGTCACCTTGTTCAGTTGATAACAATTGACCATTGAACTACTGCACTAGTAAATAAGAAGTTTGCAAAAACAATGTATTATCGCCAACGTTGTGAAAAAATGTACTACAAAACAAGCCAAGGTATGGCTGAAACCAAAATGTTCAGGTGTGTTTATCACCAAAAGGTATGCGCACTATGATTTCACAAATGTGCATGTGAAAACAGTGATGTCATAAGGTATGCGTATAACTGAACATTATACAACAGTGCATTATAAATATACACGAGTGGCAATAAGTCTGTAAGGTGTGCATATCAGCCAGGGTATGCGCACTCTAAACTCTATGGTGTGCGTATCACTGATACACTGATAAGGAAATACCCTTATAACTACTCACTAATTCAATGTTGTGCTGCATCTCCAGGAATACAACCAAGAAAATGGTCATTTCACATACACATTCGACGTGTCAGAAACGTCACCATATTAAAACATCACCACATGATGGACTCTAAAATCAGGCACATCACGGCGAATATAGCATGTTACTACGCATGCTATCACATCGCGTTCCTTTACAACGCGGTCGTTACAACGACCGCGTTGTTAGAACGCGATACCTTTACAACGCAAGTCATTAGATCGACTTGCAGTAGGGGGCGCGCTGGACTTAGGAATAGTATAATTTACTATTCCAACTCCAGCCTGCGCAACAGTAGGGAAGGTGTTGGAATAGTAAATTATACTATTCCTTATGTTAGAGCGCCCCCTACAGCAAGTCGATTTAATGACTTGCGTTGTAAAGGCATCGCATTCTAACAACACGGTCGTTGTAACGACCGCGTTGTAAAGGAACTGCGATGTGATGACTGCGTTGTAAACACTGTCTCCCATCACAGCAGGTTGTCAGGTGTTTGCCTGGACCGCGATGATGCCGACAGTGGTGACTTGAGAGTCCCGCAAGGAGAACTGCCTCATCACTACAGCTTGCCTGGAAAAGAAACCACCAGATGCAACAGCTTCCACAGCTTTCCGTCTTCAGCGACGTCCGCAATTATAACACAATCGCAGCATTAGCCCATAATGATGACCGAGGAAACGTCAGGCAATAGAAGAAACTTCTCCAACAAAATCCTTTCGCCATGAACTCCTTGAGGATGATCTGGCACACACTGGGACCCCTGCTAATCAACTTGTCACCAATGAAGAATACTCTCTTACAGGTAAAATATAAATAAGTTCTCCTTTATCTTTGTACATGACTGGCAGGGAGGCAGGCCAACAACAAAGGGACAAAGCTCTTTCAAATCCTAATAATCTATTCCTTACATCATAGATTTCCTACATTCTAAATCCATCACATCCTGTACACAACTTAAAATTCCAACCAGGGTCCATACATCATGCATACGTTTTACACTAATTTGCATGTGCCTCTTCCTGCAGAAGATGTTATCTGTCCAGCATTTCTTGAAGCAACTGATGAATGAGGGGTTGAAGGTACTCTCTGTGACCCTTCCCTCATCTTAGCAATGCATAAGGGTTCTTGGCACGGAATGAAATATTTCCTGGGTTTCTACGGGACCAATATTTATATTGGGTGCCAGCATTTATGTGTGGGGGGAGTCCCTGTCCTATCCCCACATCTGGGTCTGGAAAGTTCTTCCTCTGTCCCTGTCAAGGCTCCAAACTGTGGTAACAAAAGACTGGGCAGGCCTGGTGTCAGATTCATATGTGTCTGCAGGAGGCAAAGCCATTTGAAATGTAAGTGAGGTTGGGTACAGACCCTCCCAGTCATACTACGAGGATGGCCCAACCTTTCCACACCTAAGCCCCTTTTGTGTTACTGTCTGGAAGCGATACACAAACCCACAGCAGAGCCATTCACAGTCATTTACCCAGCCACTGCCAGGGGCACAAATGATTAGGAAAAGAAATTAGCAATTTTCTAAAAGTGTAATTTTTTTTAGACTTGTGGCTTAAAATCCGACTTGACCATTAGAGAGGATATTAAATTACAATTCATTTGAGTGTAAACAGCATATCTCTGTCTGCTCCCAATCCAAAGTTAGCACTTATTAAATGTATTAAGCTAACCCAGTGTTAGTCAATGGCCAGGAAATGTAAAACTTAAGTACAGATGTCCTACTTTTCAAATAGAATGCACCCTGCCCTATGATCCTTTTTGGCTTACCTAAGGGGTGACTTATAAGTATTGAAAAGGAAGGTTTAGACCTGGCAAAAGATTTATTTTTCCAAGCCGAAATGGTAGTTTTAAAGTGCACTCCAGGCTGCAGTGGCAGGTCTGAGACATGTTTTAAAAGGCTACTTTACTAGGTGGCAGAAGAAGTGCTGCAGGTCAACTGGTAGCATTTAATTTACAGGCCCTGAGTATACTGTAGTATTAGGGATTTTCAAGCAAATTAAATGTGGGAATTAGGTGTAAGCCAATTTTACCATATTGAAGAAGAGGGCACAATCACTTTAGCTTTGGTTAGCAATGGGAAGGTGCACAGAGTCCTAAAGCCAACACAAACTAATTCAGCAAAACAGGAGGGGTAAAGGCAAAAAGTAAAAGCGAAGACCATGCCAAGGATATCAGGTGTAACAGCCTTAGTTTCCAAATCTGAAGACATTGTGTGTGTTTAGAAGTAAGGTACATAACACTACTTAGCACCATCAAATTAACCATACTCTTAGTTAATCTCTTTTTCATGTCTGTATTTTCATTGTTGGTCAAACTATCCACTTTTGGTGGGGAGTAGTGAGGATGGTGCTGGAGTGCAAGAATTAGGTATCATCCCATTGTGACTGGGACAAGAAACTCTTGTCCCAACATCAGCAGTTATGTCTCCAAGTACTCATACATATGAGTAAACTAACTAGATATTTACAATTGGTTTCCTTACCTGGAGATAGATTAAAAATAGAGCATTTTCAAAAGTCTTCCCTTGCATATGCAGGGGAGCTCTAATACCCAGTCAGAATGTCTACCTAGGCCCGCGCTAGAAATGCCTTTCGGTATTTTCAATTCCTTTACCGCCAGATAAACAGGGACAGAAGCCTCTGGAGTGAACAATGGTGGCCCAACTTACTTGGTAGCTCTCCCACACCTAAGTTGGTGGTAAAAAATTTGGGGGTATGGATGGACGATACCCTTAGTTTTCAAGAACATACCAAAAGAGTTGCAGGTACCTGTTTTGGCCTCCTCCGGGGACTTAGGCCCCTGTTGAAATTCTTTGATTCATCCACTCGCCAAGTGATTGTTCAATCAGCCATTTTATCCAGATTGGACTATGCTAATTCGCTCCTTTTGGGAGCTAATCAGGCTGAGATACTGCGATTGCAGCGCGTTCAAAACGCTGCCGCCAGAGCCTTGGTGGGGCTCCCACGTAACTGTCCTTCCAGTGGGGCCATCAGGAGGTTACATTGGCTTCCAGTGGCCAAAAGGATCCAATTTAAGGCTCTCTGCCTTTCTTTTAAGGTCTTGAAGCTCGCCTCGCCCAGTCTCCTGACTAATTTGCTAACCTTGTATGTCCCCACTCGCCAGCTGCGTTCTCTGGGACAGCATTTGGTAACTGTCCCCCATGTGAAGCGCCTTCGGGTGGGAGGTCGGTCCTTCCGCTATTTAGCTGCTAAGTTGTGGAACTCCCTGCCCCCTCAGATTCGCAGCTTGGATCGCATGGTGGACTTCAGGAAAGCAATCAAAACGTTTCTCTTTCCTTCTGTCTAGTCCTTCTTGGTTCTGTCTGTTCCCTTTGCCTACTTGTTGTGTTCTTGGCCTTGTTCCTTCTGACGCTGGTAGCGCCGGGACGCCTCTTTGCTGGGGCAGCTGTGCGCTTTATAAACTCGGATAACATAACATAACATAGATAAATTCAGATTTTGTCCGGTATTGGTAAATAATATACCATAAAAGAGTATTTGATTTTTCATCTTTCATATATATGTTAATTGACACTATCCTACAAACAGCAGGAGACTGACTACTGAAAGTGATATGGACCTATCAAACAATACTCCCAAACAATGGATACCATATGTATGTAGATGACATCCAGTTCCACTTCAAGCACAAAAGGGTGCTGGTGTCTGATATCGATTTTGTTGAATGTAGGACATCAGCCAAAAGGATACGGATGCCCATTCTGCCCTCTTTAGAGTGTATAAGGGTCCTCTATACTCTAAATAGGGCAGATGGGACATCCACCTCTTTTTGACTGATGTGCTTTATCCGTCAAACTCTAAATCAGGTCTTGAATGACAAACTGTCACGGATATGCTAGTTCTGTGTGCTGAAAGAATTGGCAAAGCTCAAGAGCAAAATATAGATCTGCTCATGGTTCTCAGGGAAACTGCACTTCAAAAGCAGGAATTAAGTCGATGGTGGGACGGGGTGACTTTAAAACAGTATATGGAAAATGGCAAAATCCCTAGGGGGTTGCGGATACTGATTTTTCCCACCTTCGAGGATTTAAGTAATGATTTACTAAAAGAATGGGAATGCAACCTAGAAGGGGCATCAATAATCATGATGCAAATTCTAGTGAGGCACGCTGCTGTAAAGGGAGAAAAAATACAGGCAGAGATAGAAATGCTTGAAAAAGAAATCAATAACATGCCACAAAAAGAACTTATTGATAAGAATTATGCAATCTTGAAGCAGGTGTTGGAGAATCACCAGCTTTATTTGAAAGATAAAAACTAAGAAAAATAAAAAGGGACGACAAGGATTACAAGGATGGCAGGGTTAATACCTTTGCAAAAAAATTTGATGGGGTGCAGGGACTTGAGGACAAAAAAAGAACGAGAGATGACAGAGAGGAAAGTGATGAAACACGTTCTAACAGCAACCTATCCGTCTCATCACTGAGTAGTACTGCCTCTAATGCTACCATGCCCGAGGTCCCTTTAGGAGAAGGGGCCTCCTCCTTCCAAAAGGAATTGGCAAAATTAAGACTAAGCAATTGATTACAACAAAAGAGAGACCAATCAAAATCAGGAGGGGAGGGAGGAGGGCAAAGGGCAGATACAAGAGGGGGAACATCGAAAAGACAAATACGGGAACAAAACCGAAGAAAGCACAATAATGATGACATGTAATGCACATGATCTAAATGTTTTGCAAAGCGTTAATCATGACTTAAAAATTGTGAACTTGTCAAATAAAGTTTTGGACACTGATGAAATTAATATCTTAAGTAAGGGTCTCAATTTCTGCCCCACACAGAGTGGTGATCTTACCAATACACACATTGACCTATACAAATTTATCAGAGTTCTCAAATTAAAGGACTATTTTTCCAACGGACCACACGACCCTGGGGGATTTAGAGCTAGCCAACATCCTGGGACACATACCATCCGGGATATTCGTGATGTACATTGTCTACTGTCCCTCAGTAATGAGGATGATCAGGATATTCCTTCTCTACTTAGAGATTTTAATATCCCTCAGAATCAGAGTGTGGATAGTGGCCTTCACCCAAAATCTAAATTCATACCTATGAACTCTTATCACCAGAACATTGATATATTTTACAAAAAGGTACCGGAAGAATTATATGGTCTAGAAGCTCCCAATAAATTTACACCGACGGTTCATCACAACATCACGGCTTCTGAGAGAATTGCCCTTAACAGACTGAGCAAGGATCCAAATATTATAATCAGAGAAGCCGACAAAGGCGGAAACGTCGTTGTAATGAACCACAGTGACTATATGCAAGAGATAACCAGACAACTCAATAACAGTCTCTGCTATCGGGAAATTCAGAATAACCCTGTCCCAAGCCTTACTATCATGATTAACGCCAAATTAATTGAATGGAAAGATACTTGCTTATTGACAGAGGATGAGTGTAGGTACCGGTGGGTGGATTGCCCTACCTTTCCGTGTATATACATCTTACCCAAGATACACAAAGGTGGGCAATTCCCCCCGGGTAGACCGATCATCTCGGGGGTGGGCTCACCCACAAGAAACTGTCACAATATGTGGACTTGAGGCTACAGAAGCATGTCCCTAACTTACCATCCTATGTCAGGGACAGTAAAGATATCCTGATGAAATTTAAAGATTTTGAGTGGTCAGAGGACCTTATGTTTGCCACCTTTGATGTAGAAAGCCTCTACACCTGTATAGACAAAAAATTTGGGATCAAAGCGGTACAATCCTTCCTGGATAGGGAGGATGCGGGGCAGTTTGACTACAATCAAATGATTATTTCAATGATTAACATCATTCTAACTAATAATTATTTTCTTTTGACAACCGCTGGTTCCAGCAGACACACGGAACCGCGATGGGCTCCAAGTTTGCTCCCTCTTACGCCTGCCTCTTCATGGGGTGGTTCGAGAGGGAGCATGCTTGGGGCAAAGGTGCCTCCCCCTGGACCAATTACATCGTGTACTGGGGGAGGTACATTGATGACATCATCTGCTTGTGGTCCGGTTCTGAGGAACAATTACATCAATATCTTACTTTCCTGAATAGCAATACCTATAATGTAAAACTTACCATGGCTTGCAATAGGGAACATATCAATTTTCTTGATATACAGGTCTACATCAAGCAAGGTCAGATACAGAGCACTCTCTTTAGGAAAGAGACCGCGTGTAATTCTGTACTGCACGCGACCAGTGCACATCCCAGTTCTGTCATAAACAATATCCCGTTTGGCGAGATGACAAGGATCAGGCGGAATTGTAGCGAGGAGGAGACATTCAAAATCCACATTAATGCATCCAAAAACAGATTTGCTAAAAGGGGATATACACACAGGACACTTGACAAAGCTGAATCAAGAGTGTATAAACTAAACAGAGATGACACACTGAGGGATAAACCTCTTACAGATACGACCAACAAAAAGGCCAGATTTATAACCCAGTACACTACACATAGCAGTGTCATTTTCAACATCTTTCGTAAACACTGGCACCTTCTTACAGTAATTCCCGGTCTCAAGGATGCCATTGAAGGTAGACCATCGATCACATACAAGAGGTGAGTGGCTCTAAGAAATTCCCTCTGCCCCAGTTATGTGGTAACACCTAAGATGACCCAAACCTGGTTACCCACAAAACCGAAAGGTTGTTACACCTGTGGGATGTGTAATATATGCCCATGGGGAAGAAATAAGATTTTGTCTTTTTGTTACAATACATCCCAACGATTCACAATAGGTCATTTCCTGAATTGCAACACCACACAAGTGGTATATGTTCTTGGCTGCAAGTGTGGTATTATTAATGTCAGCAGCACCATTCGCTGCCTCAAGTTGAGGATACAGGAACACCGCCGGGCCATAAAAACAAAAGATTATAGGTACCCTATTACGAACCACTACTATAGTGAACATCCAGATGATCTAACTTTCTGGTTTCATGCTATAGACCACGTACCTGTGCGAACCAGAGGAGGCAATAAGGAGCATCTGCTTAGGCAGATGAAGTCCAAATGGATTTGCCGACTAAGGGCAACCCTCTTGGGGCACAATACCGATGGGGAGATGCACTTCTTTCTGAAAACATGGATGATAATGAATAATATGATGAGACAGTTCCCGTGTTGATATATCTATGTGGTCATGTGTCTTGTAAGTCCAACTGAGATTGACCCCTTTTTTGCTCTAATCACTTTTCACATTTTATGATGTTATTTGGTGAAAATTCAAAAAGTAGACAATGTAAAAAATAAATAATAATTTTTCGTGTAGTATCCCTACTCATCTCTTAAGTTGATATTCTGTTTCTTTCCGTCAACTTTTTTCCTTATACTGTCTATTTATTATGACTGGACCTCAAGTCTTTTTCTATGGTTTAGTAACCGCACACAAATTTTTGTTTTTCCATCCCATCAAGTTGCTAATTGTACTGTGGATTAATTTATGTAATTTTTCCTTTATACTGCTAAGAAGTTCTGTCATCATGGTTCTTAGTTTCATGTTGAATTGGACTAGTGGACTGACGGAGAATCGATAGGATTTATATGATAATAGTTCTTATATTTACTAGGCTCTTTAATTCTAAATAGTACTATGCCTGACCTACTATCCTTTGGCATATAGTAAGCCCCGGATAGATACAGTATAGGAACCGTATTTGGATATTTGTGTCCATTTGATATATTGAACACTGTGTATCAACATTGGATTGTTAGGTATTGGTATCTCACTTACTGTCTAAAGGTTGGATGACACCAGTCCAATATGGCGCTTGTTTAACTATGACTACTGTTTGCCCACAAGGCGGCTCATGTTGCTTGATACCCGATGGTACATAGATGGAGATTTTGTAATAAATTGGATTGACATTCATATGGCGCTTGCTTAATTATCACTGCTGCTTGTCCACACTGCGGCTTATGTTGCGTGATACCCGATGGCACATATACTGAGATGGTGCGAAAAAATTGGATTGGCATTTATATTTAATTATTTTTTTTTTCAAACATGTCGTTATCAGTCGGGGGCTAGATATTCAGTGAGGAAGGGACCGCATTACGTGTACAGTTCATTTCAACCCCATATTAACACACTGGAGGATACTTCTCCAATATGGCGCCTGCCCGCGCCTGACCGTGACCGGCTCACATCAGGCCCAGGACGCACAGCACTCTTTTATGACGACATTTGACATGCGCATTGGGATAAATACCCTATTTAACCCCGGTCTACTATGGCGCTGGTTTTTGAAAGTCCGGATGAGGGATCACTGTTGCTGTCGTCAAATTTGACCAAGTGAGTGCGCCTCGTGCGGCCAACGTTGTATGGGTGGTCTGTTTGCCCATATGCTGTTATTAAGGTCTTTTCTGCGATTACGAGTCCGGGGCATTAAGTTGCTTGGTTATATGTACTTTCTCATCGAACGTGCAGCGTGTTGTGTTATTTATTTTAAGACTGCTTCACGCCAGCTTGTTTTTTCCTAAGAACACTCCATTATGGATTGGCTTATGGTGAGATGACACTACGCGTATTAATTGGGGACACTAATTTTGAGTTGAAGTTATCTTGGAGGTTGGAGTAACCGTGGGGTTCTTTCTCAATAGTATGGCTTAATACGCCACTACGAGGATATATATGTGCTGTTGGGGATTCCAATTTGGACGATTGAAATTATTTGTTGGCCCACGCTATGGGTAAAAATTACTGAATTGAGATTATTTTTCACAATAGGTTATTGGCCGTTACACTGGCCACCCGAAATATGGGACGCTGAGAGATATATTACATTTCCTTACCGCGTTACAGTTGATGTGGAGGTAAGACGGCCTCTAGAGACCCTTTGTGGGTGAAACGTGACAGGTTCTTTCAAATAGGTCACGAAATACTCTGCTCTCTTTATTAATTGTTTTATAATACTTGTGTCCTTTTGGAATGCATGACTTGTGTCAGTGTTCCTCTATTGCCCTTTAATAAATTGATGGTTGGACTCAGGGATTATTTGACGTGAGAAACACGCAATGACAATATATGTCCTCCCTTTATCAGGACTTGGGCCACTACTGTGAATCTATGAGTTTGGACAGTTGAGCTATACTACAGAATCTACAAGCACACTATATTTATTGTTTGAGGTAAGACGCCGTTCTGAGAGTTACTTTGACATGTGGGGCTTTTTTTTTTTAGGTAGCACATTTGAGCCCTTGCCTATGACATGGGTGCCATTATATTTTCTTATGCCCCATTCAACCCTTAGCTAACATCTAATTGTTGTTTTCTCCACTTGATCTTAGGATTGTTTTTAATTTATATAATCTTGGAGTACATTGGCTCAAGTATACAGGCAGATCGGGCCTGGATTAAAATAGTCAAGGTGAGATCCATTGGTGGGTTTGTGATTTCTCTCTCCCCCCCCTCCCACCCCCTCCCTTTTCTTGATATTGTTCTTGATTTTTCTTTCTCCTTTTTTTGATTCCTTTTTTCTTCTTCTTGTGATTCCGCCTTTGACTTCCTTTTGATGGGGATGGTTATCAAAATGTTAGAGCATAGCTATATATTGATGTGCAGGTTAAGAATTAGTACAACAGTCGTGTGATATTTGGGGTCAATTTAGTGCTATTTCTGGATATATATGTCTTTCCATTCTTAAATGTGTTCTTCTTTTTTTCATTCTTCTCCGTTTCTGTTTTTTCCTCTAGGCTATTCTTCTCCTTTGTGTGCCTCTTTGAGTCATATATATAATGTCCCTAAGCTAGATTTATACTGCACTTTACTGATGGACTTTTTATGTCAGGGTGATTTTAACTAAGTGTATGTAAAGTTGAAATTATTGTGTCACTTTGTAATGTTTGAATGTGTACAGTTTTGTTTTGTATTTTATGATGTCTATACGCGTACAGTGTGAAGTTTTCACTGTTTATGGTTTTGTCCTGTAAGTTATGGTGTCCTTTATATACTTTTTTCCTTTTTCTTTATTTATACATATCCATATACACATGTATTGCGTAATTTAAATGTTTTGTGCCGTTCAGTTAATGTTATTGATTTTGTCTGTATCGTTCACATATATATATATATATATGGTGTATGTATTTTTAGTGTTTTTGCTTAACCGTCAAGTGTGATTTAGTGTTGTTTTGTCTATATGTTCTTTCAGCCCTGATGAAGTTCCAGCTGTGGAACGAAACGCGTTGGCTGATGTCCAATTTTTAACTTCAACAACAATAAAGATACTTTGGATATACTTGGAGTTTTCTGACTTTGTTCTGGTGCACCTTCCCTCTTACACAAATTTGCTTATCTGGTTTCCAGTGGAGTGGAAGTGCGGCGAGCTCTGGAAGTAGTTGCACAGACTTTCTAATTGTTTATCTTCACCTGGGAATTGATGTGCTGAACCGTGGTCAGCGCATTCTGTCCTTTTTTGTAACTCATACATATGAGTAAACTAACTAGATATTTACAATTGGTTTCCTTACCTGGAGATAGATTAAAAATAGAGCATTTTCAAAAGTCTTCCCTTGCATATGCAGGGGAGCTCTAATACCCAGTCAGAATGTCTACCTAGGCCCGCGCTAGAAATGCCTTTCGGTATTTTCAATTCCTTTACCGCCAGATAAATTCAGATTTTGTCCGGTATTGGAAAATAATATACCATAAAAGAGTATTTGATTTTTCATATATATATGTTAATTGACACTATCCTACAAATAGCAGGAGACTAGGTTCCATCATTCTTGACTGACTACTGAAAGTGATATGGACCTATCAAACAATACTCCCAAACAATGGATACCATATGTATGTAGATGACATCCAGTTCCACTTCAAGCACAAAAGGGTGCTGGTGTCTGATATCGATTTTGTTGAATGTAGGACATCAGCCAAAAGGATGCCCCTTCTACCCTCTTTAGAGAGTATAAGGGTCCTCTATACTCTAAATAGGGCAGATGGGACATCCACCTCTTTTTGACTGATGTGCTTTATCCGTCAAACTCTAAATCAGGTCTTAAATGACAAACTGTCACGGATATGCAAGTTCTGTGTGCTGAAAGAATTGGCAAAGCTCAAGAGCAAAATATAGATCTGCTCATGGTTCTCAGGGAAACTGCACTTCTCCCTTACTCGTGGCCTGGCTCAATAGGGACACTGATTTCATAAAGGATCAGGCCTGCCCCCAAAAGATTTGCTTTTGTTGTCAGTGGTCCCCTACACCACTGATCCCTTCCAAATATTATTTTATTTTATTCACAAAGGTAAAGTGGTCCTTTACAAATAGGTAATCAACTCCTCAAAGGACATGGTAACCAATCAATGGTTTGCGACTGCAATTGAGGTGGCAAATGATTGATACCTAGCCTTCCAAATTGCAAAAGCACACCGCTTCCAGATTGTGATTCGTAAAGCATTTCTAAACCCATTTTGTGATTCGGTAACCTGTTATCAAATCACAAATTAGGTTTAGTACATGAGAAAAAGCCATTTCGGTTGCAAACTCTGTGATTTAGTGAATTTCAGGTTTTGCCACTGCTAAACAGCTTTGTACATCTGGCCCTATGTCCTTACATATGAGGTATAGCAATACATAGTGGGCACAATGAAAAATCAAGTGCTTCTATAAATATGGCACATGAACACAAGTATTCATTGTCATGTTGTGTTTCTAATCTGCATCTGGAAGCAATATAAGGAGAATAGCAAACCATAGAGCTACCTCCAATGGAACATAGAACTAAGCTGTGCTGCTATGCCAAAACACAAACATGTACACAATTTTAACTAGATAACTAGTTTTCTTTTACTTTTTTTCCTCACAAAAACACACTTTTCATAAAGTCACAGTAAAAGCCAGGGAGGTCTAATGGAGTGGGTGATGTGGTGTATACTCGCAATGAAGTAAAAAAACATAACTTATTTTAATCTATGTAGCTGCATTTTCCTGATCTTTGGCCTAGGGGGCCCTTTGAAAGGTGGGGGCCCTGAGTAATTGCCCACTGTGCCCATGCCTTAAAACAGCTCTGAGAATGTAAAGCGCCTGCCCCTCTTCATGGGCTTGATTTATTAATGTTTTGTCCTGGATGAAGATAGTATTAAAAAGCCTTAAGCCAGGTAACATTGACCTGATTTACTAAGGATTTTCTCCGGCTTAAAACACCCTCAGAATTGTCTTAGGCCAGAAAATGCAGTCTTAATATTGCCTTGAAAGATGGTCCTGATTTCCTAAAGGTTCTGCCTTGCCTTAGGACATTCTTAGGTCAGAGGAGACTCATCAAAGGTCTAATTAAGTAATAGTTTTCTCTTAAGACAATATGCAAACTGTCATTTCTGGGTCAAGACATTTTTTTTTTTAAATCATCTCAATACATAAGACGTTTGCCAAAATGATTTTGGCAATATACGCTCATCACTGTTCATGACACAATGACTTGTGCTCCTTAAAGTTAAAAACGAGTACAAGAACAGAACCTCAAATGCTTCTTTTCGCCCACAGCACATTCTGAAAGCAGGATCACATCATTTCCAACAGTGCAGTATCTCCCAAATGTCTTTTGACAAACAAAACCCCACTTCTCTGCTGCAGCCTTTTTTTATCATGGAAAAACAATTTGAAAGATAATCTATGAACCTTGGGGTAGCCCCGATAACTATATAAATGAACTCCTGTGAGTGGATTATTAACCAAATACCCAGAGGCAATAAACATCACTACTGTCATATGGGACGCCTTACTACATTAATATTAACAAATATATAAAGTGAGTACATATTTATTATTTAATTATGAAATATGTAATAAATATGCCAATATATTTTTTAACATTAATTCCTACCTCCATTATTTTCTATGGTAGGGTGTTCCAGTACCAGTGGTTGGCCATGTATAGTGCAGGATTTACTACAAAACTCTAACGTATTGCAAAAGGGTAAATTAAAACAAAAGTGCAGTTTGTGAATACTGAAAAATGGTACACTTACTCAAAAGTATAAACTTACTCAAAAGTGCAGTATGTGAATCAGGCCCCTTATCTTTAAACTAAAATCAGGGTGGCACATAATATAATCTTGTGTTGTATTATCCTATACCTCTCCAGTGACCTTCACTACCAAGCTACGCAACCATTCCTTCACCCATGATTCTAGTTTATATATGTCAATAGTGAATTCATGTTAGAAAAGCAATCAGGGCTGATATACAAGTGGTTGGTCACACAAGATGGCCGATCAGAGGTGAGCTATTAGAGCTCAGATGGATCCAGAAACATCCTGCTACGTCCTAGACTACAACCAACACTGATCTGGTATCCTTTGTCGCCTTTGTCCTTTGTATTGGAGATTTATCAGTGGCTTCTTGAGGAGTCGGGACAACTGCCATCTTGGGGCCACGGAAGGCTGGGTCGATTGACTGAGTCCTGCATCAGAAGTACCAGTGAGTGGAGCGTGGTTGCAGCTGGGTGGACACACCTTTGAAAGCTTGCTGGGAGGACCCCGAGGCCTGGCTCGCGTCAACATCCACACACCTATAGGAGCCTGCTGGGAATGCTGTGGGCCGACCCGCATCAGAGGCAGAATCAAGGGAAAGTGCCGCAGACGCTGATGAGCTAGTGAGCCAGCCTGTCCCTGCCCGGTGCTCTGGACAGAAGAGGCCTGCAGGGGTGAGCGGCCTTGGATGGCAGGCGGTGCCGAGGCTGGCTTGGGATGGAGGGCAGTGATGGATACTACTGCCTGCAGTGAGGGAGTCTGACCAGCGGTGGTGCGGACTGGAGCCAACCACCTGCTGTAACCAGAGCAGTCTCATGGCGGGAGGACACAGCTCCTAACTCTGAAAAGGCGTAGGAATAGACCTCGGAACAGGCCGGCAATGAATGTACTGCTAGGGAAAGCATCAGGAGGCCCCCTTTGAGAACAATAGATCTGACTTGAGCTCTCTCAGCGCAATTGAGAGATGAAGCTGCCTCAGGCGATGCAGCTGACCCTTGCTGATTCGGCCATACGTAAGCAAAGACAGTTGAGGAGAGCTCTGTGGCTCTTCCCTGGGTGGATTGGTAGGGTCTAACTGGCCCAAGCGGGTGCAGCACCTTAAATGTTTGGGGTGAAGGAACCTGCTGCTGCACCTGAGCTGATGCCTGGGAGTGGAGTCTGTGTGAAGAGAGCTGACTGGCTTCCAGTGGCGCTATGGGCAAAGATAAAGCATCCAAGGAGACCTAAGGCAATACTATTACACAATACAACATTGCACAGAGCTTGCTCCTGAGAGCAACAAGGCAGACAGACCCCCAAAAAACACTTGACCTGGAGACGCAAAGGGAAGAACCCGCCATGATGGGAGAATTGGGAAACTTTCCATTGACCGGAATCTTCTGCTTGTGGGCCTTCGCCAGGTGGCAGACAGAGTTCATATGGTGGAGAGGACAGTTTTGGACCTACAGAGCAAAGTAAAATGCTTGAAGGCACAAGTGGCAAAATCGACTACAGATGTGGGATCCTAGAGGAAAGGGCAGAGGATGCAGAAAACCGCTCCCACCTCAATAACGTGCTTTGTGGTGTTTCCAGAGCAGGCAGAGTGCACCGACGCAGAGGCATTCCTGGAGCGGTGGATCCGGGAGGAGCTGTGACCTGAAGGAATGTCCCTGCTGTTTGCTGTATAGCGGATGCACACACTCCTGGTGTTGCAGCCCCCACCAGGTGCACTCCCGAGGGCCCTGATAGCTATAATATGGCATTATAAAAACAGAGGCTTATCTTTGCAGCCACAAGGATGGTGACGCAACACTCACTTAAGAACCACACTATAGCTATATAGCCCGACCATAACAGAAAGGAACATGCGGTGCGCAAATCCATTGTGGAAGTGAAGCTTAGGGTGCTGTTCCTCCACTACATGTTTCTTTTCCCTGCACGTTTGAAGGTTATAGCCCAGGGGAAGACACAGTTCTTTAAGCAACTTTAGAAGGTCTGAACCTGGTTGGAAATGTGGGACAAAATGGGGCATCGGCATGCAGTGTCATCCTGCCCCCTTCAATCAGGATGATCTGAGTGGAAGGAAGTCTGGAGTTTGCCACACCGCAGGTTTAGGGGCAGGAATGCCGGCTCACAGCAGGAAGCCCGCATACATCCAGGAAGGATGGTACAATGGGAACAGCAGACAAATCTTCATTGGAGGACCCTGAGACTCTAACTGACTTTCCTGACCCTTGTCAGTGGCGGGTGGAAGTACCACTGTGGAGCTGAACTTACACAGTAAATTACCAGACACAGGCGTTTGACATTCTCATGGTTGACCAGCTTCCAGCATAGAGAGCGTTGCCATAGTCCAGTCTGCTACTGATGAGGGCATGCGTGACCTTTTTTCTGGATTCGGTGGGATCCATCTGAAAGTCTTTCGGAGTATGCGGAGGGTGTTGAAGCAGGCCGAGGACACGGCATTGATCTGGCGGTTCATCATGAGCGATGAGTCTAGTATGATGTTGAGGTTTCGTGTGTGGTCCCTGGGGGTGGGGGGCTTTCTGAGGGTGGGGGGCCACCAGGTATCGTCCCATGCGGAGGGGGTGGAGCCAAGGATGAGGACTTCTGTTTTCTCTGAGTTGAGTTTCAGGCAGCTCTTCATCCAGGTAACGACGGCTTTCATCCCTTCTTGGAAGTTGTGCCCGGTGATGTTGGGTTCTTTGGTGAGGGAGAGGATGAGCTGGGTGTCGTCGGCGTAGGAGACTATGTTGAGCCCGTGGTTTCTGATGATGGTTGCAAGGGGGGGCCATGTAGATGTTGAAGAGGGTGGGGCTGAGGGAGGATCCCTGGGGCACTCCGCATCTGGTCTCTGTTGGTTCTGAGAGGCAGGGCGGGAGTCTGACTAGCTGAGTTCTGTCTGTGAGAAATGAGCATATCCAGCCAAGTGCCAGGAGGATGAGGGTTGCCATTTGGCCCTGGTCGAGGTGGGTACGGATGTCGTCGCTTGTGGCAAGTAGGGTGGTCTCGGTGCTGTGGTTCCTGGGGAATCCGGATTGGGAGATGTCCAGGATGTTGTTGGCTTCAATGAAGTTTGCTAGCTGGCTGGGTGTTGACGGCCTTTTCGATGACCTTGGCTGCGAATGGAAGCAGGGAGATGGACCTGAAGTTCTTGAGGTCCGTCGGGTCTGTGGTGGGTTGCTTCAGGAGGGGGTTGACTTCGGTGTGTTTCCAGCTGTCGGGGAATGTGGCGGTTTTGAGGGTGCAGTTGATCGTACGGCGTAGTTTGGGTGCGATGGCCGTGGCGGCTCTGTGGAAGATGTGGGGTGGGGAGGGGTCAGAGGGTGCTGCGGAGTGGATACCAGGGAATTGGGGTCAAAGGTTGGGGTGAGTCTAGTCAGTGCCTGTGGGTGGTAAAGGGAGGGCGGGGATCTGTGTGAAGGTTCACAATTTGTTGAGGTTGGGGTTTCATGAGAGCCTATACGAAACATGGAAAGATACAGTGAGGATATCATGGCGAACAGGATCCCTTTACGGAGTGAGCCACCCAGCTGTTCAGCTCTCTTTGAGTGCTGCTGCCACATTTGAGTACTTTGTTAATAACCTGGAATGTTAAGAGGATGAACAGCTATCCCAAAAGGTACAGGATTTATTCTTACTTGGGCAGGTGCAAATTACAGGTAGCAATGTTGCAAGAAACCCACCTATTCAGAGCAGACTATGCACGAGGGGTGGTGAGGTGGATTGCTGCTGGGGTGATGTTTCTAGAATGGATAGTGGTGCAAATTCCCTTGGGCAGATTTGTGATTGAGACAGGCGTCCTTGAAGGGTTTGATACCCACCTTGTGAATACTTACGCCCCGACTGCAGACAATCACCTATTTTTCCCCTGCCATCAAGAAATGAATTGCACCCTATACGGACATGAGGCTATACGGGCAGGGGATTTTAACTGAGACCTGAACTGGCAATATGACAAATATCCCTCCAGGGCAGGTTTTAAGCCCCATATGGAATAAACATTGCAGGGGATGATGGCAGACTTGCACTTGCTAGAGATGCCACAATCACTCGGGAGATAGAGTGTACTCCTTTTATTCTCCTGTGTATGGGGCTATACTAGACTAGACTACATGCTCAGGCACAGAGAAGATGTCATCTACAATCACTCGACATATCTTAATCAATATCTATCCAATAACTCTCCATTGCTTCTGACAATAATTCCAAGATGGCTTAGGCCCAGGATAACTTCATGGCCCCTACAGATAGAGACACTGACAGATGCCACCTTTCTACTAGGGGTGGGCGTAACTCGTGTAATCCCAGGTAGTGTAATCATGTGGTATTCCCCAAGAATTCTGCAAGATTACACGGAATCTATAACTATAACTCGCGCCCCCGCAATGCACTGCTTATGATCTCACGTATTACATCACTCATGACATGGCCAGTGACATCACTGATGACATCGATGGTGACATCTCAAATGTCCGAATTACACCAAATTTGGCAAAAAGCTAGAGGTTGGTCAAAAAAGCGTGCTTTTTGTGATTTGGTGAAAATCTGTTCAGTAGTTTCAGAGATATTAAAGTTTAAAAAATATAGATACCTGGGGACGTGAGTTCTTGCAGTGGACTTGCGGGTCCCACTAAAATTTGATTGGCTGCCAACACTTCAACAACGAAGTGTTGGCAGCCATCCTGGGCCTCAGCTTGTAGCAGAGTCCCACACTAAAAAGTAAAAAATTATGAAAAGGGAGCAGGGTTGGAATACCCTGGCCCCCCAGATATGGTGAGGGGGTCCCACAGGGACCCGGCCGAAGGTAAAAAGCTTATTTTTTATTTTGCCGCTGAATTACTGGTGGATCCGTGAATTTGCAGCAAAACGTTTTAAAAAATGACGTGGACTCCCACTCGTCTTTTAAAAAAAGCCCCTGGGTAGGCCAAATTCCAGGGACATAAGGGTAATCAAGGAGGAGGGCTCATGGGGCCCCCCTTTTAGGCTTTTCTAAAGCCCGGGGACTGCCACCTCCTCGCAGCACTCAACACTAGAAATGCGGGGGGCTGCTCAGTACCCATGCTGCCCCTGGGACGCCACCTCTACAGGGCACATACATTATTTAATAGGGGACTGCCACCTCCACAGGGCAGTAAAAATCTAGGGGGAGCCAAACGGCTTTCAGGCTCACCCCGCAGTCCCCAACAAAGTGTCTGGTGCCCTGGGTGGGACCAGGCACACACAGACTAGAGGTCAACCCCGGGGGATGGAGCCTCTGGGGCTGAAAATGGCCCGGGAGGGGTCCCTCCGCCCCCCTCCTTTTAAAATAAAAAAAAGAGAAGGCTGGGCCCTGGGAGATGGGGTCCCAGAGGCCAAACTGAGCCCGGGAGGGGGACATGCGGCCCCTCTCCCTTGTTTTATAAATTTAAATAAATAGAGGGCAGGCCATGGGGGATGGGGTCCCCGGGGCTGAAATAGGCCTGGGAGGGGGGCCTGCAGCCCCTCTCCCTTGTTTTATACATTTAAATAAATATAGGGCAAGAACCGGGGGACGGGGGCGTGGTCCCCGGGCCAAAATCAGCCCAGGGAAGGGGGGCCATGCCAACCCCGCCCTCCTTCCTTTGATTAAAACATTTTTTTTCTTTAAACGAAAAGCCGGGCCCTGGGGGATGGGGGCCAAATACAGCCCAGGAAACTTCCTTTATAACTAAAGAAAATGCTACGGCAGAACACCGGAGGCCCCACCCCCTTTCTGGAACACTCTCCAGCAAGTCCCACCCAGCTGGATTGCTTAGAGGTGGTCAGAGGCCATGCCCCCTTTCTCCACCACTTTGCAAACGTGCCTCTTGGAGCACTGCTGGTGGGGGGATGACGTCCCCTTGCCTTCTGAGGACCTCAGGCCTAAAGTGCACTTCTTCCCCCAACGAGTAGTGCGCTAGTAGGCGTGTTTGCACAGTGGTGGAGAAAGGGGGCGTGGCCTCTGATGACCTCTCTGCAGTGCAGCTGTGTGAGTCTTACTGGAGGTACCAGGAGGGGTAGTTGGCCCCCAACGACCCTCAAGAGCCGGGGGGACTTCATCCGCCAATTAGTAGTGCGCCAAGAGGCGCATTTGGCGAGTGGTGGAGAAAGTGGGCCTGGCCTCCCACAACCTCTCAGCAATCCTGCTGTGTGGAACTTACTGGAGGTAACAGGAGGGGTAGTTGCTCCTGAGGGACCAAGAAGCCCTCCTGGTAGCTCCTTCAAGTTCGACACAGCAGGATTCCTGAGAGCTGGTCCCACTCCCTTTCTCCACCACTCTGCAAACGCAACTACTAGTTAAAAACCATAGAGATTCACTTTAAGAAAACAAAAATTACAGGGATGTTATAGTTAGGAAATGGAATTTAAAAAAACCTTAAAAACTTACTGAAAAAACCAAAGGTTACAGGGGTGTTATAGTTAGTATCAGATTTCATTTGTACAAAACCAGTGAATTTCAGCAGTTATAGTTACCTGAGCTAACTATAACTTACGCCCTCGCAATACACTGCTTATGATCTTACATATTACAACACTCATGACATTTATCACTAGGTAGGTATAGTTAGGACCTAATTTCCATAAACAAAGCATTTTTTGTTTTGGCAGTAACTTTTGCAAATCTACATGAAATTTTTAAAACTAGTACGCAACTCACTTCAGCTGCTGTGTGGAAAGTTTTGGGTTGATATGTCATGCGGGGGCCAAAAAAAAGGAGGGACCCAAAACACGTTTTCCTCATGCAACTTCCCATAGGGATTTTAGACACAACTACAGCCCAAACCGCTGAACGGAATTACACCAGATTAGGCAGAATGGTAGATCTTGGTGCAGAAAGCAACCTTTTTGTAATTTGGTGTAAATCCGTTCAGTAGTTTTGAAGTTATTGAAGAAAAAAGATTTATAGATATCTAGGGACGCTGACCCTCCGCGGATCCGACAGATCTCAAAATGAGATCTGATTGGCTGCCAGCACTTCAACGAGGAAGTGTTGGTAGCCATTTTGGGACTTGGACTCTACTTTCAATTTTACTGCAATTGTTTTTTATAATGTCCCCCCGATGGGCCAGGTCCCCAGGTCCAGCTGTGTAATAGAAAGGAATGGGGGCACATGCCCCCCCCTGGCTTATTATGGCCTATCCCACGGGTTCCGGCTGTATAATAGAAGGGGGAGGGGACACGCATTCACCACCCTGGGCCGCTTTCACTCCCAGGACCCCATCCCCCGGAGCCCAGCTGTGTAATATAAATGGAGGAGGGCATACTGCCTCCCTCCCAGGCCGAATTCGGCCCCGGGGACTGCCACCACCCAGGGCCGGCTGTGGAAAAAAGCGGGAGGGTGCCACGTGTCCCTCGTCTCCTTTAAAAAAAAGGCCCTGGGAGATGGGGTCCCCAGGGCCACATACTGTGGCCAACCCCCTACCGCGCATGGCCAAAGGCTGTGTGCAGGGTGGGGTTAGCTGCCTTTAGAAGGGTTGTCCACAGGGCCTGGCCACAGGTCAGGCCGTTGGCGAACAAGCTTAAGGTTTGCTCTTTGCAGGTGGTTACGCACAGGGCCTTGCCGCAGGCCAGGCCCTTCGGCCTACCCCCGCTAAGCACGACCAAAGGCCTTGTGCAGTGTGGGGCTGGCTGCCTTTATGGGGGTTGGCCACAAGACCTGGTCACAGGCCAGGACTGGTGGCTAACCCTACTACGCACGGGCAATCGCTGTATGCAGCATGGGTTTGGCTGCTGTTAAGGAAATAAATACTTTTGCACCCTCCCTGGAACAATGAAAGAAGCACACAATACAGCAGTTTGGGCAGGAACAAACAAAATGTATTTGTCTGTATTCATGCAGACCTGCTGGCCAGAAAGTAAGAAGTCAGTGCACATACTGGTGCTTTCCCTGCGTGACTAGTTTCTGGTTCATATATGCACTTAGTAATGCCACCCTAGCAGAGCTAAAAGGGATATGGTGCCAAATATGCTCAACTGAGAGATGCAAGATCGGCACTGTGCCAATTATAATACAGACATACAGAATAAGCAGAAAAGAACAACTTGATTAGCAAGCTAACAGGGTAGTCAGGAAAATAAAGTGACCAGCTGTTGCAACTTGTCCATATTAAGTGCATACATATAGAGTTATTTTTCATCAACAATCATACCTTTAGGATAGTCATATCCTACATTAGTGTAAAAACAAAAAGAAATATATATGAAAAAAATATAGTTACATATCATTGGATGGCATTACCCAGTTCTTAGATGAAATGCATATATTGTCACATAGATACATTCTGATGAGATAATCAGTTTCGTACATAGACAAAATTATATACTAGTATTCAATTCCTTTGACCTCTTGTTGCATTGTGATATCAGCCGGTGGTGATAGTATGGCATCATACTCATAATTAAGTGTCCAACAAATATTGTTTGCTAAATGCAATGCATATTACTACAGTGTCCCTTAGTCACTCAGATCCAGGGCACATTCTGTAGGTGTCAGTAATGTAAAGGCACGCAGTGTGCTGTCATCTGCTTCTCCTGGTCCACAGTCATCTTGTTCAGGGGAAGTTTCACCGGCCTGCCCTGCATTGTCCTCTTCAGTCTATTTTTCCTGCAGGTGCAGACCATCACTTTTCATGGAGAATTTGTTGTGTACTCCATTCAATAGTGTCAGTTGCTGTCACCGTCCGTCCCTGTGACACTTTATGATGGGCCCTCAGTGTGGCTCTTATGAATGATGTGGTCTGTCCTCTCCTTGTCTAGTGTGTTGCGCAGTTCCTCTGGTGACAGATGTTCATCAATTTCTGGTACCTTCATCTCAGGCATTGGTGGTGCAGCCCTGCATCTCGTCCCCTTAATCCATTTGCGGCATCCGTTCACCGTCTGTGGTCCAGTCCACTTAGAACTATGTGAAACATCTTTTATTTTTCTCACCATGACTATGTCTCCAGAATTTCTTTAGATAGCTTTGCCCTTATGGCGTGCAGTACCAAAGGCAGAGCATCAGGCCATTTCAGGCCTTTTGCCTCAATTGTCCTTACTAATCTATTTTTAGGTCGAGCCTAGGCAGCGCTTGCGCTGTCGCTTAGCGACCTGTAGTAATTCCTTTGCGGAGTTCCAACTCCACCCATTGCTTGCTTTTGTTTCTCATTTGTCTATATCAGTGTCCTTCAAAAATCCTTGCTTGCCAGTGGTCAATCCTGCCTCTTTGTCCCTCCTTTTTCTCTTTCGTTCCTCCCATGCAGCAGGGACTAAGTACTGTATAATCACACTACAGTTCTTTATCTGATCTATGAGGGACTACTTTTTTTCTTGGTTTCCTGCTCTGTTTCTGTTTGCCAGTGTGTAGTTTCGGCACCACAGCTGATTACATCTAAATACAGTTTTCCTCCCTCCCACCTCCTCTTAATTGCACAGTTGTATTTGGGGTACAACTTGCGCCATGCCTCCCGCTTCGTTGGTTATGTTTTTTAGGCTTTTAGCAATTTTCCGTGTCGACCGTCATTTGGGCTTTTTTTTAGTAGGGTGTTAGTTTGGTTTTGGGGTTGTTCTAAGGATGATTGGGCTTGTTGTTGTATTTTTTTGTATACGAACAGAAGGTTTTGGAACTGTGTTACTGCAACTTAAAAGTGTTTACATTCAATAATTTGAATGGGTTTCACACAAAAACAGCTGCAACATGCCTTTTTGAAGACTTTGTTAAGATGACACTGGTTAAAGCGAACTGCATGATTTTACGTAACAAGCATTACTATAGTTCAGATACGTAGTACAAGTAGTCAGTACTTGTCCCAAGATGGCAGCTGCAGTTGCTGTTCTAGTCATTCATGACACTATGGGAGACAAATGAGCAGCTTCTGTGCTGCCTGCTCCCAGGCTGCACGTGGAAATCAGCAGGCTCTGCCAATTGATTTGAGGGGTTCTGGGCCCCCTCTGCTGAGCTCTGGGGCCCCCGCCGAGCTCCGGAGCCCCCGCCGAAGCAGGGCACCTACCTTTCCAAAGGAAAATACCGTCCGTGTCTTGTCTTTAGAGTCTGAGAGGCCCGGACATGACACTAAACAGGGCTTTAACCCAGACCGCGTGTACTCCTTTGTAACGTGACTTCCTGCCCGTGTTTACGTTGATTGTTAGTCAGGGGTCGTCAACGCAGCCCCAGAGCACATTTAAACATTCTTTCTGAAGCAGAGTCCCACACTAAAAAGTAAAAAATTATGAAAAGGGAGCAGGGTTGGAATAACTTGGCCCCCCAGATATGGTGAGGGGGTCCCATAGGGACCCAGCCGGGGGTAAAAAGCTTATTTTTTATTTTGCCGCTGACTCGCTGGTGGATCTGTGAATTCGTAGCAAAACTTTAAAAAAAAAAAAAAAAAAGACATGTGGACTCCCATTCGTCTTTTAAAAAAAGCCCCTGGGTGGGCCAAATCCCATGGACATAAGGGTAATCAAGGAGGAGGGCTCATGGGGCCCCCCTTTTAGGCTTTTCTAAAGCCCGGGGACTGCCACCTCCTCGCAGCACTCAACACTAGAAATGCAGGGGGCTGCTCGGTACCCGTGCTGCCCCTGGGACGCCACCTCCACAGGGCACATACATTATTTAATATAAAAATAATGCAGGGGAGGCCCTATGGCCTCCCCTGCAGCCCTGGGGACTGCCACCTCCCCAGGGCAGTAAAAAGCTAGGTGGAGCCACACGGCTTTCAGGCTCCCCCCGCAGTCCCCAACAAAGTGTCTGGGTGCCCTGGGTGGGACCAGGCACACACAGACTAGAGGTCAACCCCTGGGGATGGAGCCTCTGGGGCTAAAAATTGCTAGGGAGGGGGGCCCTCTGGCCCCCCCTCCTTTAAAAAAAAAAAAAAAAAAAGAGAAGGCTGGGCCTGGGGGATGGGGTCCCAGGGGCCGAACTCAGCCCGGGAGGGGGACATGCGGCCTCTTTCCCTTGTTTTATAAATTTAAATAAATAGAGGGCAGGCCATGGGGGATGGGGTCCCCGGGGCCAAAATAGGCCTGGGAGGGGGGCCTGTGGCCCCTCTCCCTTGTTTTATACATTTAAATAAATAAATATAGGGCAAGACCCGGGGGATGGGGGATGTGGTCCCTGGGACGAAAATCAGCCCAGGGAAGGGGGGCCATGCCACCCCCACCCTCCTTCCTTTGATTAAAACATTTTTTTAAAGAAATGCCGGGCCCTGGGGGATGGGGTCCCGGGGGCCAAATACAGCCCAGGAAACTTCCTTTATAACTAAAGAAAATGCTACGGCAGAACACCAGAGGCCCTACCCCCTTTCTGTAACACTCTCCAGTAAGTCCCACACAGCTGGATTGCTTAGAGGTGGTCAGAGGCCATGCCCCCTTTCTCCACCACTCTGCAAACGTGCCTCTTGGTGCACTGCTGGTGGGGGGAAGACGTCCCCTTACCTCCCGAGGGCCTCAGGACTAAGGTGGACTTCTTCCCCCAACCAGTAGTGCGCCAGTAGGTGTGCTTGCAGAATGGTGGAGAAAGGGGGCGTGGCCTCTGATGACCTCTTTGCAGCCCAGCTGTGTGGGTCTTACTGGAGGTACCAGGAGGGGTAGTTGGCCCCCCCAAGAGCCAGGGGGACTTCATCCCCCAATTAGTAGTGCGCCAAGAGGCGCATTTGCAGTGGTGGAGAAAGTGGGCCTGGCCTCCCACAACCTCTCAGCAATCCTGCTGTGTGGAACTTACTGGAGGTTACAGGAGAGGTAGTTGCTCCTGAGGGACCAAGAAGCCCTCCTGGTAGCTCCTGTAAGTTCGACACAGCAGGATTCCTGAGAGCTGGTCGGAGCCCCCCCCCCTTTCTCCACCACTCTGCAAACGTGACTACTAGTTAAAAACCATTGAAATTCACTTTAAGAAAACAAAAATTACAGGGACGTTATAGTTAGGAAATGGAATTTAAAAAAACCTTAAAAACTTACTGAAAAAAACAAAGGTTACAGGGATGTTATAGTTAGTATCAGATTTCATTTGTACAAAACCAGTGAATTTCAGCAGTTATAGTTACCTGAGCTAATTATAACTTACGCCCTCGCAATACACTGCTTATGATCTCACATAGTACAACACTCATGACATTTATCACTAGGTAGGTATAGTTAGGACCTAATTTCCATAAACAAAGCATTTTTTGTTTTGGCAATAACTTTTGCGAATCTACATGAAATGTTTAAAACTAGTACGCAACTCACTTCAGCTGCTGTGTGGAAAGTTTCGGGTTGATATGTCATGCGGGGGCCGAAAAAAAGGAGGGTCCCAAAACATGTTTTCCCCATGCAACTTCCCATAGGGATTTCAGACACGACTACAGCCCGAACCGCTGAACCGAATTACACCAGATTAGGCACAATGGTAGATCTTGGTGCAGAAAGCAACCTTTTTGTAATTTGGTGTAAATCCGTTCAGTAGTTTTGAAGTTATTGAAGAAAAAAGATTTATAGATATCTAGGGATGCGGAGCCTGCGCGGATCCGACCGATATCAAAATGAGATCTGATTGGCTGCCAGCACTTCAACCAGGAAGTGTTGGCAGCCATTTTGGGACTTGGACTCCACTTTCAATTTTACTGCAATTGTTTTTTATAATACCCCCCCAGATGGGCCAGGTCCCCAGGCCCAGCCGTGTAATAGAAAGGAAGGGGGCCACATGCCCCCCCCCAGGCTGATTATGGCCTATCCCATGGGTCCCAGCTGTATAATAGAAGGGGGAGGGGGCACGCATTCACCACCCTGTGGATGCTTTCACTCCCAGGACCCCATCCCCCTGAGCCCAGCTGTGCAATAGAAATGGAGGGGGGCATACTGCCTTCCTCCCAGGCCGAATTCGGCCCGAGGACTTCTACCACCCAGGGCCCAGCTGTGAAAAAAAGCAGGAGGGTGCCACGCGTCCCTCCTCTCCTTTAAAAAAAAAAAAGGCCTGGGAGATGGGATCCCCAGGGCCACATACTGTGGCCAACCCCCACCGCGCATGGCCAAAGGCAGGGTGGGGTTGGCTGCTTTTGGAAGGGTTGTCCACAGGGCCTGGCCACAGGTCAGGCCTTTGGCGAACAAGCATGGGGTTGGCTCTTTGCAGGTGGTTAGGCACAGGGCCTTGCCGCAGGCCAGGCCCTTCGGCCTACTCCCCGCCTTGCACGACCAAAGGCCTTGTGCAGAGTGGGGCTGGCTGCCTTTATAGGGGTTGGCCACAAGACCTGGTCATAGGCCAGGACTTGTGGCCAACCCTACTACGCACGGGCAACCGCTGTGTGCAGTATGGGTTTGGCTGCTAAGGAAATAAATACTTTTGCACCCTCCCTGGAACAATAAAAGAAGCACACAATACAGCAGTTTGGGCAGGAACACATGAAATGTATTTGTCTGTATTCATGCACACTTGCTGGCCAGAAAGTAAGAACTCAGTGCACACACTGGTGCTTTCCCTATATGACTAGTTTCTGGGTCATATATGCACTTAGTAATGCCACCCTAGCAGAACTAAAAGGGATATGGTGCCAAATATGCTCAACTGAGAGATGCAAGATCGGCACTGTGCCAATTATAATACAGACATACAGTATAAGCAGAAAATAACTATTAGCAAGCTAACAGGGTAGTCAGGAAAATAAAGTGATCAGCTGTCCATATTAAGTGCAACATATAGAGTTATTTTTCCTCAACAATCATACCTTTAGGATAGTCCTATCCTACATTAGTGTAAAAAAAAAAAGAAATCTATCTGAAAGAAATATAGTTACATATCATTGGATGGCATTACCCAGTTCTTAGATGAAATGCATATATTGTCACATAGATACATTCTGATGAGATAATCAGTTTCGTACATAGACAAAATGATATACTAGTATTCAATTCATATGACTTCTTGTTGCATTGTGATATCAGCCGGTGGTGATAGTATGGCATCATACTCATAATTAAGTGTCCAACAAATATTGTTTGCTACATGCAATGCATACAACTACAGTGCCCTTTAGTCACTCAGTTCCAGGGCACATTCTGTAAGCGTCAGTAATGTAAAGGCACGAAGTGTGCTGTCATCTGCTTCTCCTGGTCCAGTCATCTTGTTCAGGGGCAGTTTCACCGGCCTGCCCTACATGGTCCTCTTCAGTCTATTTTTCCTGCAGGTGCAGACCATCACCTTTCATGGAGAATTTGTTGTGTACTTCATTCAATAGTGTCATTCAATGTATTCCTGCTAAAATGTGCCGTAAACAAAAAAGAGGACAGTCGAACCCTTGGTTCAATGAATCCTTGATCAACGCGAAGAAAAAATGTAAACAACTTGAGCGGGCTTGGAGGCGCGTGTATGATCCTGTAACCAAAAATACATACCGCGAATCCATTAAAGCTTATCATAAGCTGATCCGGAAAGCTAGAGCGGAGTATATTGCTGGCAAAATCTCGGATAGCAATAATTCTCCTAAAATGATTTTCTCTCTCCTTAAAATTATGAAATGTGCAAATTCGAAAGCAGACTCAACTGTCACTTCCAATAAGCAGTGCGACGAACTGGCCAGTTACTTTATCAATAAGGTGGAACAAATTTATAAGAGCTTCCCACCAGCTACTATTAACTTTGAGCAGAGGGAAGGGTATAAGGACAGGGGACTCATTCCAGAAAATATTCTGTGCTCCTTCCCCCAAATATCCCTCACGGAGACTGAACATCTCTGCCTGAAAATTAAATCAGGCTCTCCAGCTGACCTCTTGAGACCTGCCCAATTCCGCCAATTCTATAACCCTATTCTTCCAGTGGCCAGGGAACTGATTAATTTATCTTTGACATCAGCGTGCTTACCATCAGCTTGGAAGCACGCGAAAGTAACACCTCTCCTGAAGAAAGCATCATTGGACCCATGTGAACCGGGTAACTACCGCTCCATTTCTCGGCTCCCTTTTTAGCTAAGGTCACTGAATCCCATGTCAATGCGACTCTGACAAAGTTTATAGAGGAACATACCATCTTGGATTCCTCGCAAAACGGTTTTAGAGCCCGCCATAGTACGGAATCGGCTTTGTTGGCAGTGATGGAGGAAATTCGTAACAGCCTAGATGACGGAAAGTCTGCGGCCTTAATTCTGTTAGATTTAAGTGCCGCTTTCGACACTGTCTCGCACGAGATATTATTGTGCAGGCTACAGGAGATAGGGATTGAGGGTCTGGCCTTGGCCTGGTTTTCGCTCTTTTTAGAGGGCAGAACCTTTCAGGTCTTAGTGCCACCATATTACTCCCAGGAATTGGAGATTAAACACGGGGTTCCACAAGGATCGATACTGAGCCCCGTGCTCTTTAACATCTATGTACAACCCCTGGCTGTGATGGCAAGAAGCAGAGGGCTATCGTTGGTTTCTTATGCCGACGATACCCAACTAGTCATCGCCTTCTCCAAGAACTGCAATAACAATCTTGTTAAATTTAAGGAGGACCTGCTGGCAGTCGCCAATTGGCTGACAACAAACTGTTTACAGCTAAATGCCAGTAAGTCGGAAATCTTGCTGTTTGGTAAAGACAGCGATATGTGGTCAGAACAATGGTGGCCAGATCAATTAAAACCAGCACCAACACCAAAGGAGGTGGTTAAGAACCTGGGATTTTGGATTGATAGAGGGCTTTCTTTCGATGCCCAATCCAAAGTAGTTGCAGGGACTTGCTTTGGGCTCCTAAAAGGACTAAATCCCTACTCGGCTTCTTTTGAGCCTAAAGTCCGGCAGACTATAATACAAGCCACAATCCTATCCAGATTGGATTATGGTAATTCCCTTTACCTAGGTGCCAACAAATCCTGTATTCAACGCCTACAGAGGATACAAAACGCAGCAGCCCGCACTCTATTGGCGCTTCCGAGAACATGCTCTGTGTCCAGGTCTCTACCTAAACTACATTGGTTACCGGTAGAGAAGAGAATTCAGTTTAAGACGCTATGCGTCGCTCACAAAATCCTGACGCAACAAGCCCCCCAGGTTTTATCTGACCTGTTAACACCGTATGCTCAGAGTCGCTGCCTGCGGTCAGCTGCTCAAGGGCTGGCCTGCATCCCCAGAGCTCTAAGAGCCAGGGCTGGTGGTCGCTCTTATAAAGTCTTGGCTGCCAGACTCTGGAACTCCCTCCCGTATGCTATTAGAGGGCTTCAAGACCACTTGGCCTTTCGGAAAGCCATAAAGACCTGGCTCTTCCCAGCATAACTTTCTTCCCTTTTCCCGAGCTGTTATCACTCACGGGCACTATAGGGGTAGCGCTGGGACGCCCCGTTGCTGGGGCAGCTATGCGCTGTATAAATCTGAAAAATAAAATAAATAAATAAAGTGTCAGTTGCTGTCACCGTCCGTCCCTGTGACACTTTATTATGATGGGCCCTCAGTGTGGCTCTTATGAATGATCTGGTCTGTCCTCTCCTTGTCTAGTGTGTTGTGCAGTTCCTCTGGTGACAGATTGGTGGTGCATCTTGTCCCCTTAATCCATTTCCGGCATCCGTTCACCGCCTTTGGTCCAGTTCACTTAGAACTAATAGAAACATCTTTTATTTTTCTCACCATGACTATGTCTCCAGAATTGCTTTAGATAGCTTTGCCCATATGGTGTGCAGTACTAAAGGCAGAGCATCTGGCCATTTGCCTCAATTGTCCTTACTAATCTATTTTTAGGTCGAGCCTAGGCAGTGCTTGCGCTGTCGCTTAGCGACCTGTAGTAATTGCTTTGTGGAGTTCCAACTCCACCCATTGCTTGCTTTTGTTTTTCATTTGTCTATATCAGTGTCCTTCAAAAATCCTTGCTTGCCAGTGGTCAGTCCTGCCTCTTTGTCCCTCCTTTTTCTCTTCCGTTCCTCCCATGCAGCAAGGACCAAGGACTAAGTACTGTATAATCACACTGCAGTTTATCTGATCTATGAGGGACTACTTTTCTTGGTTTCCTGCTCTGTTTCTGTTTGCCAGTGTGTAGTTTCGGCACCACAGCTGATTACATCTAAATACAGTTTTCCTCCCTCCCACCTCCTCTTAATTCCACAGTTGCATTTGGGGTACGTCTTGCGCCATGCCTCCAGCTTCGTTGGTTATGTTTTTTAGGCTTTTAGCAATTTTCCATGTCGACTGTTATTTGTTTTTTTTTAGCAGGGTGTTAGTTTGGTTTTGGGCTTTGTTCTAAGGATGATTGGGCTTGTTGTTGTATTTTTTTGTATACGAACAGAAGGTTTTGGAACTGTGTTACTGCAATTTGAAAGTGTTTACATTCAATAATTTGAATGGGTTTCACACAAAAACAGCTGCAAATGCCTTTTTGAAGACTTTGTTAAGATGACACTGGTTAAAGCGAACTGTATGATTTTACGTAACAAGCATTACTATAGTTCAGACACGTAGTACAAGTAGTCAGTACTTGTCCCAAGATGGAGGCTGCAGTTGCTGTTCTAGTCATTCATGACACTATGGGAGACAAATGAGCAGCTTCTGTGCTGCCTCCTCCCAGGCTGCACTTGGAAATCAGCAGGCTCCGCCAATTGATTTGAGGGGCTCTGGGGCCCCTTGGCTGAGCTGCGGGGCCCCCGCCGAACTCCGGAGCCCCCGCTGAAGCAGGGCACCTACCTTTCCAAATGAAAATACCGGCTGTCTTTAGAGTCTGAGAGGCCCGGACATGACACTAAACAGGGCTTTAACCCAGACCTCGTGTACTCCTTTGTAATGTGACTTCCTGCCCATGTTTACGTTGATTGTTAGTCAGGGGTCGTCAACGCAGACCCAGAGCACATTTAAACATTCTGTCTGTTTATGTTTGAAGTATGCACAGAGAAGGGCTTAAAATACCAGCTTGAGGTGATTTTGTTTGTTTTTTGTACCAGTCGGGACATTAAAATACCGGTGGTGTCGGTGGAACATTGGCCAAGAGGCAGCCCTTCCTGGAAAGAAGGGTGCCAGAAAACGCAATGCCCGAGCTCTTCTTTTGCAAACCGCCGCTTTCACTTTTATTAGTATTAGTTGAAGAGTATTTGGACGGGCGGCACTTAAGGAAAACCTGGTGTTCGTGACTTGGGCCCTTCTTAACTTTACCTGGAAACGATTCGGATCAGTAAAACTGGGTCACACAGGCACCAAGAAGAGCCACAAAATGGAGTTTATTCTCTATGCATCCGCTCACCTGCTGCCCTTCCACCCTCTGCCGGGGTGAATAGGTGGCTCAGATTTCCCCAGACAGTCCTGCCTTTCAGAGGACTGCCCTGGCAACCCTTTTCCTAATTTTGAATACATGTCCCGTTTTTTGGGACACATTTCAACTCATCCAGTCAACATCTCTGTCATTTCCAAGTAGAAGAGGGGGACGTGCTAGCTTCTCTCTCTCGTTCTTATTACCGCGGTTATACTCAATTCCAAAACAACAGTTCGGTGCTTAACCTGAGGATTCTAGCTAGCCTTAAAAGAATGAAGATCATTTGCATTCAAAATATACATAAGACGTTTGTGATCCGTTTGAGAGTAAATGTCTTTCCACAGATGTAATTCTTGATCTTCTTTATACTTATTTCTTCTTTAAACTCTTTGGGGGATATTTACAAGGAAGTGGCGGAGAGAGGAGTTAGCCTTCCTGTCTTAACGCCTCTCTCCGCCACTTCAGAAACACAGGGCTGCACCATATTTACAACGATATGGTGCAGCCTTGCATTTCCCCCTGCGATGGCACTACACTTAGCAGTGTAGCGCCAACGCAGGCACCCTTACACCATAGTGCAAGGGTGTCTGCGTTGAGGGGAAGATTGTTTATGTGTAGGAAGGTGCCCCTTCCTGCACATAAACAATCCTGAAATGCCATTTTGTCACTTCTATGTGTGCTGCTTAATGCAGCACAAATGAAAGTCACAAAATGGCATTTTTCTTTTAAAAGATTGTTTATGTACAGAAAGGAGGACCTTCCTGTACATAAGCTTTCCATGGCCTTTTGCTTTTTCCATGTGTGCTGCACAAGGCAGCACACATGGAAAAAGCAAAAACGAGGAGAAATAATCCATTTGTCCTAGTTACGCCAACTTAAGACCAGGTTTTCCCTGGTCTTAATTTTGGCGCTGCCTCCTATGTACGCCACCCTTGTACACAGGGGGCAGCATCAAAAACAATGGGTGTTGCGTTGGAACGCCAACCGCAACACCCACTGCCCACCCCTTTCACGCTAAGCATAGCGTGAAATGGGGCCTTATTTACAAGGCAGCGTTAAGCTACGTTAAGTGTAAGCCTGGGCGGAGTTTGCAGAGTTCTGCCACGCGAAACTCCGCGAAGTGCAAAAAAAAACTCCGCTGCGCTACGCAAAGCTCCGCGAGCGGCAGAGTGAGTTAGATTAATGCTGTTCGCGATGATTTTCAGTGCCAGATGCTTTTCCGCACTGTGCAATCATCGCGAACAGCACCATCAACAGCGCAAGCGGGCACTGCTTCCTTTTCTGCAGCTTGTGTAGATTTTTACTCGAGCGGCAGCTTTCTCAACGCGAACGGACAGTTTCTCAACGTGAGCGGTCGCGAGCATACGCGACCACTCGCAATGAGAAATCTGACCGCCTGCGTTGAGAAATCTCGCCGGGAGGTTGATTTTCCACGCTCGCGATCTCCAACTTGATGTTAACGAACGCGAACGAGGAACAGTCTCGCTGGGAGATGGATTTTCCACGCTCATGCTCGCCAACTTGACGTTGACGAACGCGAGCAAGGAAAAAACTCCGCTCTGCTGCGAAGCTGAGTTTTTCGGAACTCCGCGTAACGCAGAGTGCGGAAAACTCCGCAAGCGGAGTTCACCGCCCAGACCTAGTTAAGTGGCTTAACGCTGCCTTGTAAATAAGGCGAAGCTCCCATCGCCACCACAACGACGGTAAAAGTGACGACGTGGTGGCGATAGGGGCTTGTACATATGCCCCTTTGTTTGTTTGTCCCTCCCTTGAGCATGGACGCATTACTTGTGTCCATCCACTGCTTATTTTTTTAGGTGATACTTTTGTTTGTTTGATCCCTTCGATGCTCATGACGGAATGGTTCAGTCATGAGCATCGGTGCTCAGCGCCAGGGATTTTTTCCCCCGCAATTTTACTTAGGGTGGGGGCTGCCCAAAACGGGCATGCCAATGCCCCCACCCCCACTCCACCAAAATTACAGCCTTTCTGCACCCCCTGGGGGCAGATGGGGGCAGTAGTCCCCAATCTGCCCCGCTGGGGGGGCAAAAAGCCCACTAGACGCCAGGGATTTATTTTGGGCAACTGAAATTAGGGTGGGGGCTGCCCAAAACGGGCATGTCAATGCCCCCACCCCCCAAAAAAAATTACAGTCTTTCTAGCCCTCCCGGAGGCAGTAAGCCCACTAGATGCCAGGGATTTTTTGGGGCAATTTTACTTAGGGTGGGGCTGCCCAAAACGGGCATGCCAATGCCCCCACCCCCCCACCAAAATTACAGCCTTTCTGCTCCTGGGGGCAGTAGTCCTAATCTGCCCCCGGGGGGGCAAAAGCCCACTAGATGCCAGGGATTTATTTTGGGCATTTGAAATTAGGGTGGGGGCTGCCCAAAACGGGCATGTCAATGCTCCCACCCCCCCCAAAAAAAATTACACTCTTTCTGCCCCCCCGGGGGGCAGATGGGGGCAGTAGCCCCCAATCTGTCCCCCCCAGTGGCAGAAAGCCCACTAGAAACCAGGGATTTTTTTTTTGTATTCATGTAGGGGTGGGGGCTGCCCAAAATGGGCAGGACAATACACCCCCCCCCAGAGAAATTCCAGTCTTTCTGCCCCCCGGGGGGGCAGATGCGAGCAGTGGCCCCTGATCTGCCCCCCGGGGGGGCAGAAAACCCACTAGGCACCAGCGATTACGCTGGCTTTTTTTATGGGTGGGGAGGGGGCTGCCCAGAATGGGCATACCAATGCCCCCACCCCCCAAAAAAATAGCCACAGTCTTTCTGCCCCCCTTGGGGCCATATCGGGGCAAACTCCCCCCCCCCCCCCGATTCCCCACCAGGGCGGCAGAAAGCCCACAAGGCACAAACATATTTTTAGCAATGTGCATACCTGTGGATTTTGGGCCCTAGCGAAGTCGGAACATAGGGAAACCTAGCAAACTTGTACATTTTTGAAAAACTAGACACCCAGGGGAATACAGAATGGGGTGACTTGTCTGGCTTCACCAGGTTCTGTTACCCAGAATCCCTTGCAAACCTAAAAATTTGTCTAAAAATACCACATTTTCCTCACATTTCTGTGGTGGAAAGTTCTGAAATCTGTGTGGATCCTCAAAATTCCACAAAGCCCGCATTCCCCAAAGTCTTCCGAGAAAAATGGTACCTCACTTGTGTGGGTGGGTCAAGTACCCGTGACAGGCAAGGGCCCAAAACCTATTCAAGAGACTTCAAAATTACCTATCACAAAACAACCTGGTTTTGCAAGGGGGGGGTCCCATGAGTTTTTGGCTCCGGGCTCGGCGGCCATCTAGGAAAACCTACCAAACCCACACATTTCTGAAAACTAGACACACTGGGGATTCCAGCAAGGTATAGCTTGCGTGGGTCCCACAACATTTCCCTACCGAGAATCCCCTGCAAACCTCAAATTTAGATGAAAAAAAATCACTTTTTTCTCAAATTTCTCTGTTGGAAAGTTCTGGAATCTGCGTGGATCCACAAATTTCCTTCTACACAGCATTCCCCAGGTCTCCCGATAAAAATGGTACCTCACTCGCAGTGTGGTGGGTCAAGCACCCGCGACAGGCAAGGGCCCAAAACCTAGTGAGGCGACATCAAAATTACCTATCACGAACCAACCTGGTTTTCAAGGGGGGTGCCATGAGTTTTTGGCCCCGGGCTTGGCGGCCATCTAGGGAAACCTACCAAACCCACACATTTCTGAAAACTGGACACCCGGGGGAATCCAAGGAGGTATGGCTTGTGTGGATCCCCCAACGTTTTCTTACCCAGAATCCCCTGCAAACCTCAAATTTAGCTGAAAAAAAATCACTTTTTCCACACATTTTTGTGTGGGAAAGTTGTGGCATCACCGGGCTGACACAAATTTCCTACCACCCAGCATTCCCCCAGGTCTCCCGATAAAAATGGTGCCTCACTCGTTTGGGAGGCCCAAGTACCCGCGACAGGCAAGGGCCCAAAACGTACTGAGGCAACATCAAAATTGCCTATCACAAAACGACCTGGTTTTGCAAAGGGGGTCCAATGTCTTTTTGGCCCGGGGCTCGGCGGCCACCTAGGGAAACCTACCAAACCCACACATTTCTGAAAACTAGACACCCGGGGGATTCAAGGGAGGTATGGCTTGTGTGGATCCCCCAACGTTTTCTTACCCAGAATCCCCTGCAAACCAGAAATTTAGCTGAAAAAAAAAAATCACTTTTTTCACACATTTTTGTGTGGGAAAGTTGTGGCATCACCGGGCTGACACAAATTTCCTACCACCCAGCGTTCCCCCAGGTCTCTTGATAAAAATGGTGCCTCACTCGTGTGGGAGGCCCAAGTACCCGCGACAGGCAAGGGCCCAAAACGTATTGAGGTGACATCAAAATTGCCCATCACAAAACGACCTGGTTTTGCAAGGGGGGTCAACTGGGTTTTTGGCCCCGTGCTCGGCGGCCAGCTAGGGAAACCTACCAAACCCACACATTTCTGAAAACTGGACACCCGGGGGAATCCAAGGAGGTATGGCTTGCATGGATCCCCCAACGTTTTCTTACCCAGAATGCCCTGCAAACCTCAAATTTAGCTGAAAGAAAACCACTTTTTCCACACATTTTTGTGTGGGAAAGTTGTGGCATCACCGGGCTGACACAAATTTCCTACCACCCAGCGTTCCCCCAGGTCTCCCGATAAAAATGGTGCCTCACTCGTTTGGGAGGCCCAAGTACCCGCGACAGGCAAGGGCCCAAAACGTATTGAGGCGACATCAAAAGTGCCTATCACAAAACAACCTGGTTTTGCAAGGGGGTCCCATGACTTTTTGGCCCGGGGCTCGGCGGCCACCTAGGGAAACCTACCAAACCCAGGGAGGTATGGCTTGCGTTGATCCCCAACGTTTTCTTACCCAGAATGCCCTGCAAACCTCAAATTTAGCTGAAAGAAAATCACTTTTTCCACACATTTTTGTGTGGGAAAGTTGTGGCATCACCGGGCTGACACAAATTTCCTACCACCCAGCGTTCCCTCAGGTCTCCCGATAAAAATGGTGCCTCACTCGCTTGGGAGGCCCAAGTACCCGCGACAGGCAAGGGCCCAAAACGTATTGAGGCGACATCAAAAGTGCCTATCACAAAACAACCTGGTTTTGCAAGGGGGTCCCATGACTTTTTGGCCCGGGGCTCGGCGGCCACCTAGGGAAACCTACCAAACCCAGGGAGGTATGGCTTGCGTTGATCCCCCAACGTTTTCTTACCCAGAATGCCCTGCAAACCTCAAATTTAGCTGAAAGAAAATCACTTTTTCCACACATTTTTGTGTGGGAAAGTTGTGGCATCACCGGGCTGACACAAATTTCCTACCACCCAGCGTTCCCCCAGGTCTCCCGATAAAAATGGTGCCTCACTCGTTTGGGAGGCCTAAGTACCCGTGACAGGCAAGGGCCCAAAACGTATTGAGGCGACATCAAAATTGCCTATCACAAAACGACCTGGTTTTGCAAGGGGGGTCCCATGACCTTTTGGCCCGGGGCTCGGCGGCCACCTAGGGAAACCTACTAAACCCACACCTACCAAACCCACACATTTCTGAAAACTAGACACCCGGGGGATTCGAGGGAGGTATGGCTTGCGTGGATCCCCCAACGTTTTCTTACCCAGAATCCCCTGCAAACCTGAAATTTAGCTGACAAAATCACTTTTTTCAGACATTTGTGTGTGGGAAAGTTGTGGCATCACCGGGCTGACACAAATTTCCTACCACCCAGCGTTCCCCCAGGTCT
Source organism: Calotriton arnoldi (assembly GCA_963921515.1). Classification (NCBI taxonomy): domain Eukaryota; kingdom Metazoa; phylum Chordata; class Amphibia; order Caudata; family Salamandridae; genus Calotriton; species Calotriton arnoldi. Next base: position 6,553,199 of record CAWUFW010000061.1, read on the forward strand.
CCCGATAAAAATGGTGCCTCAATTGTGTGGGAGGCCCAAGTACCCGCGACAGGCAAAGGCCCAAAACATTTTGTGATGGGCAATTTTGATGTCGCCACAAAAATGTGTGAAAAAAGTGATTTTTTTCAGCAAAATTTCAGGTTTGCAGGGGATTCTGGGTAAGAAAACGTTGGGGGATCCACACAAGCCATACCTCCCTCGAATCCTCCGGGTGTCTAGTTTTCAGAAATGTGTGGGTTTGGTAGGTTTCCCTAGGTGGCCGCCGAGCCCCGGGCCAAAAGCCAAAAAGTCATGGGACCCCCCTTGCAAAACCAGGTTGTTTTGTGATCGGCAATTTTGATATCACCTCAATACGTTTTGGGCCCTTGCCTGTCGCGGGTACTTGGGCCTCCCACACAAGTGAGGCACCATTTTTATCGGGAGACCTGGGGGAACGCTGGGTGGTAGGAAATTTGTGTCCGCCTGGTGATGCCACAACTTTCCCACACAAAAATGTGTGAAAAAAGTGCTTTTTTCAAAGGATCTATCAACTGTCTCAGCTGCCAGCGCCTATCCATAGTTGACTTGCAAAAATCAGAGCGAAAAAAAATAGAAAATGATTCCACAGCCACCGGTGATCTAGGACCCGCCTTCAAAAAGACTGCTTGCCGCAGTAGATAGTTCCCAAAATATATCAGAAATGGTCTAGGAAAGCGGGTATCTTGTTTTCGTTGCACCAGCGGTAATCTATGTGCCCTCTGCACCTGGCAATCCCAATCCCAGTCTACCAAGTCCGGGAAGGGCTTTTGAAGCAGCTGCACGATGAAGGCTCTGGAATCTGCCCCTTCTTGACCCTCGGGGACTCCGAACAGTTTTAGATTTTGTCTCCTCTGTCGGTTCTCGAGGTCTTCAATTTTAAGTTGCATCGAGGTTAATAGATCGCTATGTTGCTGAGCCATGCCCGTTACTTTAGTACCATCTTCCTCTACTGCAACTGCTCTTTCTTGTAGTTCCTCTATATCTTTTGTCATGACCCCCACTCTTGATGTCACTTCTTTCAGAGCATGTTGGATGTTCTGATTGTCTGTTTTCACTTGATGAAAAAATTCCTGTGTTTCATCCCTTTGCTCTTTCAAAGTTTGTAATATTAAAGATAGCATAGGGGTCTCAGCCACTTCATGGGTTTTTAGGACCCCACTGTCTTGGGAAGGCAATTATTAGGGGGTATACGCAGCAATACGTATGGCGACAAAATAAGGAACAAAAAAAGGAAATAAGGGAAACTACGCTAATGATTCGCAAAGTAGAAGATCAGCATGCTGCAGCTGCTCTGAGGGGCAATGGCGAGTTGGAACATTTAGGGTTGACTTTAATAAATCTACGATTAACATTAAAGAAAACATTTAGGGAAAAGAGTGCAATAAGGATCAACAAATATCGTCAAGCCCAATATGAATACGGGGAAAAGCTAGGTAAGATCCTTGCATATAAGGTGGCGGAGGATAAGGCTAAGACCCATATAAAGGCCATTAAAGGCATTAATGGTCTATTATATGAGCGTCCTCAGCAGATATTAGAACAGTTCGCTCATTACTATCAGGAACTCTATACTCCAGAGACTAGTCCGAATCAAGAAGATATTTTGGCTTACATTAGGAACTGTTCTTTGATAAGCATGGCGGAAGTAACAGCGGACTTTTTAGCAAGGGCTATATTAAGGGAAGAAATGGAGCAGGCAATTAAAACCTTGCCATCTGGTAAAGCGGAAGGCGACGACTCTATACCTGTGGAGTTTTATAAGATTTTTAAAGAAGAACTAGTACAACCATTTGACCAAGTTATTAGATCTATCGGGACAAATGGAAAGATCCCTGATTCATGGAACATGACGCAGATGGTTTTAAAAAAAAAAAATAATAAACCTGCGGAGGAATGTGGTTCATATCGGCCTATTTCTCTTATTAATGCCGACACAAAGATCTTTGCTAAGATCTTAGCAAGTCGACTCGCCCCAGTTATGCCTGGCTTGGTTTCCCCTCACCAACATGGGTTTATACAAGGGAGGGACACGACTGCCCATGTAAATACGGCAGTGACTGCGCTGGATATAGCTAATATTGGTTCCACCCCACTCGGTATGATATTGTTAGATGCTGAAAAAGCGTGTGATCGAGTGGGGTGGGACTTCCTTTGGGCTATACGCTCTGTCTTCGGTAATAAGGGCCAGTTTAAGAAGTGGGTACAAGCCCTCTATGTCAAGCCCTGCGCTAAATTAGTTTATCTAGGATTACAATCTTCGATCTTTCCGATTTTACGTGGCACACGCCAGGGATGTCCCCTGTCACCTTTATTATTTGCTTTATATATAGAACCATTTATTTCAGTCTTACAAAATCATTCATCAATTTCTCCTTTCAAGGTAGGAGCAACTTGCTTGAAAGCTATAGCATATGCTGATGACATTGCGTTGTTCTCAACTGAACCCGGAAAGGCATTAAAAGTTATAGCAGAGATAGCCGGCGGGTTTGGATTGATGTCAGGATACAAACTAAATGTGAACAAAACGCAAGTTCTACTCAATCATAAACCTTTAGCTCCAATTCCGGGGGCCTGTTCAGTAGTTACTTATTTGGGTATTAAACTATCGGCACAATTAGATAGGATATTCAAGCTTAATTATGAAGAATTACTAAAGGAGACAACCAAGACATTAAAGAACTGGAACAAGCTGCCTCTGGGTATCATTGGGCGTATAAATGTTATAAAGATGAAAATACTGCCCAAATTTCTTTATTTGTTCCGCTCTATCCCTATACGGGTCACTAATTTCTTTTTTAAGCGTTTAGAGGGGATATTAAGCAGCTTCATCTGGGGCTATAAAAAGGCAAGACGGGCTATCGATTTGTTAAAACTCCCTTTTAGACAAGGGGGTCTGGAGTTTCCGGATTTTAAGTTGTATTTTTGGTCGGCCTTTTTTGGCCGTATTCGTAGCCTCATTAATCCTGCTCACACTATGTTCTGTCATAAACTTATTTTGGGAGACGAGAGCAATATGTTTCTGTATAGGATCAATGATCCAAATTACTTTAAGAGGGTTAGGTTTAAGACTTTACGAGATAGCATTTTCATTTGGAAGGCTATTCTTGCAAAAGGCAATACATCGCTCTTTCCGCTTTGGCATAATCTGGGGCTGCCAGAGATTTTTCAGGATGTGGGTTGTAAACGCTGGGTTAGCTATGGTATCACATATTTAGGAGAACTGTACGATGGCAGTGGTTTTACTTCTTTTGTAAAATTACAGGCGCAATACAAAATACCTGAAAACATGTTGTTCAAATATTATCAGATCCGCGATTACTTTTTACGGCAATTAAATCTACGCATGTAGCGGGATCTGATATCTGGGATTGTTTACTTACTGCAAATGAAACATCATTGATTTCAAAAGGGTATAAAAGTTTATCGATGTTTAGGTTGGATGATAGTCCATGATTAGCGGAGCGATGGAGTAAGATTATGGGAACACCTGTTTCGGGTATTATGATCTCACAAGCACTTAGTGCTATAGATAAGGCGGTATATTCTACTAATTTACGTCTTCAACAGTTTCGTACAATATGCTTACTGTATCATACTCCAGAAAGAATTTCTAAGTGGATGGCTAATAGTCTAACTAGTGCTCGGATGAAATGCCCAAGGTGCGACTTATTTGCTGCAGACATAATACATATGTTTGTAACATGCCCTGGATTGTCAACATTCTGGCAGAGGTTGGGGGAAGTCTTGTCCCAGAAGATCGGCATTCAAATTTTTTTTACAGAAGGGGAAATAATGATGGGCTGTGGGAATTGGAATGCAAAATATAATTTTTTATTTACTATATTATTGGTCATTGCAAGACTAACAATTGCCAGGGTCTGGATATCACCAAAGCCTCTTACTGTTATGGACTGGTGGTTGTTGGTGAGACAGACATATGAGTTGGAATTAGTATTGGCTAAGTCAAGAGGCTTACGCTCTCTGCTTAAATGTAAAACAATATGGGAACCGTTGTTCTAATATCTAATGTTTAATTCAGTCTGTCGTATGATCTTTGCTCTCTCTTCTTGTTTCTCCGCTATTCGGCTTTTCCCTTTTTGTTTTTTTTTTGTCTCCTCATATGTATGTAATTATGGTTTGATCTGATTATTGAAAATTAAAGTATTTTTTCCCTCTTGATGACAAATAAAAAAAAAAATGTAAAGTGATTTTTTTCAGCTAAATTTCAGGTTTGCAGGGGATTCTGGGTAAGAAAACGTTGGGGATCCACGCAAGTCATACCTCCCTCGAATCCCCCGGGTGTCTAGTTTTCAGAAATGTGTGGGTTTGGTAGGTTTCCCTAGGTGGCCGCCGAGCCCCGGGCCAAAAAGTCATGGGACCCTTCTTGCAAAACTAGGTTGGTTTGTGATAGGTAATTTTCATGTCGCCTCAATAGGTTTTGGGCCCTTGCCTGTCGCGGGTACTTGACCCACCCACGCAAGTAAGGTACCATTTTTCTCAAAAGACTTTGGGGAACGCGGGGTGGGTGGAATTTTGTGAATCCATCCAGATTCCAGAACTTTCCACCACAGAAATGTGAGGAAAATGTGTTTTTTTAAACAATTGTTTAGGTTTGCAAGGAATTCTGGGTAACAGAACCTGGTGAGAGCCAGTCAAGTCACCCCATCCTGGATTCCCCTGGGTGTTTAGTTTTCAAAAATGTATAGGTTTGCTAGGTTTCCCTAGGTGCCGGCAGAGCTAGGGTTAAAAACTACAGCTAGGCACTCTGCAAAAAAGGGTCATTTGTCACTGTGAAAATGTGGTGTGTCCACGTTGCGCTTTGCGCTGTTTCCTGTCACGGGCACTAGGCCTACCCACACAAGTGAGGTACCGTTTTTCTCGAAAGACTTTGGGGAATGCGGGGTGGGTGGATTTTTGTGCATCCACGCAGATTCCAGAACTTTCCACCACAGAAATGTGAGGAAAATGTGTTTTTTTAAACAATTGTTTAGGTTTGCAAGGGATTCTGGGTAACAGAACCTGGTGAGAGCCAGTCAAGTCACCCCATCCTGGATTCCCCTGGGTGTTTAGTTTTCAAAAATGTATAGGTTTGCTAGGTTTCCCTAGGTGCCGGCAGAGCTAGGGTTCAAAAACTACAGCTAGGCACTTTGCAAAAAAAGGGTCATTTTTCACTGTGAAAATGTGGTGTGTCCACGTTGCGTTTTGGGCCGTTTCCTGTCACGGGCACTAGGCCTACCCACACAAGTGAGGTACCGTTTTTCTAGAAAGACTTTGGGGAACGCAGGGTGGGTGGAAATTTGTGGCTCCACGCAGATTCCAGAACTTTCCACCACAAAAATGTGAGGAAAATGTGGTTTTTTTGACAATTGTTTAGGTTTGCAAGGGATTCTGGGTAACAGAACCTGGTGAGAGCCAGTCAAGTCACCCCATCCTGGATTCCCCTGGGTGTCTAGTTTACAAAAATGTATAGGTTTGCTAGGTTTCCCTAGGTGCCGGCAGAGCTAGGGTTAAAAAACTACAGCTAGGCACTTTGCAAAAAAAGGGTCATTTTTGACTGTGAAAATGTGGTGTGTCCATGTTGCGTTTTGGGCAGTTTCCTGTCGCGGGCACTAGGCCTACCCACACAAGTGATGTACCGTTTTTCTCGAAAGACTTTGGGGAACGCAGGGTGGGTGGAAATTTGTGGATCCACGTAGATTCCAGAACTTTCCACCACAAAAATGTGAGGAAAATGTGCTTTTTTGACAATTGTTTAGGTTTGCAAGGGATTCTGGGTAACAGAACCTGGTGAGAGCCAGTGAAGTCACCCCCCATCCTGGATTCCCCTGGGTGTCTATTTTTTAAAAATGTATAGGTTTGCTAGGTTTCCCTAGGTGCCGGCAGAGCTAGGGTTAAAAAACTACAGCTAAGCACTTTGCAAAAAAAAGGGTCATTTTTCACTGTGAAAATGTGGTGTGTCCACGTTGCGTTTTGAGCCGTTTCCTGTTGCGGGCACTCGGCCTACCCACACAAGTGAGGTACCATTTTTATCGGGAGACTTAGGGTAACACAGAATTGTAGAGCAACTGTTATTACCTATTGACTTTTGATGCATTTCTGCCTTCCAAATGAAAGACAATGTGTAAAAAAGAAGTCATTTTGAAAAATTACCTATAATTCTCATGCTAGTATGGGTACTCCCAATTTCGGAAATGTGCAAATATCTACTGTTTCTAAACTCTATATTTTGTTCCCATTTCAGAAATACATAGGTGTTTTTCATACCGATTTTTCAATGTATAAATTTTCCCAGAATAATTGCTATAAACCCGGTACATAATAAAAAAACATTGCAAGACGCTGCTCAGTTATTGGCTCTGGGTTCGTCGGGTTCTTGGTGAACCTACAAGTCCTATATATCGCCACAACCAGAAAGGTCCAGTGGATGTAACGGTATATTGCTTTCAAATAGCTGTCATAATTAGAAGAAGTTAGAGGTGAAAACGTTGACACAAATGGCTGTTTTTTTCAACTAATTTTCAATTTTTTCTATATTTAACTGTTTGTTTCTATAAAGAAAACTTGAAGGATCTACACAAATGACTCCTTGCTGAATCCAGACTTTGTCTACTTTTCAGAAATGTATAGCTTTCCAGGATCCATTATTGATTTCATACCCATTTCTACCATTAACTGGAAGGAGGTTGAAAGCACAAAAAATAGCAAAAATAGGCTATGTCCCATAAAAATGCCAAAACTGTGTAAAAATTTTGGTTTTCTGACAAAAGTCTGCTCGTCCCTGAAAGCTGGGAAGTTGGTGATTTCAGCACCACAATCCTTTTTTGATACCATTTGCAGGGAAAAAATCAGACGCTTTCATCTGTAGGCCTTTTTTCGCATTTTTCCCCAAAAAAACAAAATTTAGCTGTATTTTGGCTAATTTCTGGGTCCCCTCTAGGGGAATCCACAAACCCTGGGTACCTTTAGAATCCCCATGATGTTGGAAAAAAGGGCGCAAATTTGGCGTGGATACCTTATGTGGTCAAAAAGTTACAGGGGCCTAAGTGCGAACTACCCCAAATAGCCAAAAAAAGGCTTAGCACAGGGGAGGAAAAGGCCTAGCAGCGAAGTGGTTAAGCGTCTTTTTCAACTGTCTCCCTTGTGTACTTCTGCCCACTCTGTGTTGCTCTCATATGCTGAGCCTTGGCTGTCTCTAATGTTTACTTTTCTGCCACCTTCCCTCTGTTCATGTTGCCCCTGCCACCTGCCCTTCCTCTGTTGTCCGCATTGTCCCTCCCACCCGGGCTTCGGTCTGTATTGCCCATTCCACTCTCCCTCCATTGTCTGTGTTGTCCCTCTCACCTGCTCTCTCTCTTTTTTCCATGTCGTCCCTCCCAAACGTCTTTCTTCCATTGTCCGTGTACCCCCGCCATAACAAAACAAGCATTTGCAATGCAATAGTTCTCACATTTTAGAACCTTTGACCTATTGGTATTGTAAACGATAATGCCTTTTATTATTGCAGGTTTTTTAAACACAAATAAAAGGCATTGTCATTTACAATATCCATTAGCTCAAAATCTCGCAATTGCGAGACCTATTACATTGCAAATGCTTGTTTTATTTTGGAGTTTCTCCTCTCCCCCTGGCCTGAACTTTGGGGGGTGGTATGGGACATGCAGTTTTCATTTTATTCCCAAACACACTATCATTTGCATAACTGCAGCCAGAAAGTCACCCCCTCTATCGCTATTTATGCCCTAGTGAACACCAAAACTGGGAGAGATGGCCTTCATGAAGCATTGCGCAACCGTTGCTGCATCATTCTTAATTGCTAGAAGCACCTCCATTCATTTTGAAAATGTATTCACCCACACCAGCAAATATTTCAATCTATTCACTGGGAGGCAAAATGCATCTCCACATTTATCCACCCTTGTGCAATATCAGAGGGTCCATGCTAAAACCTTGTAAAGGAAAGGAGCATACTACATGGGGCCACAGGCCTCTCATCCCGGTAGACCCACAATCCCCTCATCATTCAGCTCACATCCAGCATCAATCCACACTCTCTCATCATCTGGTGTTGCAGACCATTTCGTTGGCTTGCAAAAATTGTCTCTGAAGGAGCTGAATTTTTTGAATGTTTTTATTCATTAAAGGCACCATCTGTAGCGCTTGTAACATGCGCTCTTTTGCTGCTGTTTCAGCCATGGCATTACCTCAGGCTATCTTTGTATTAGCTTCTGTGTGGTCTTCACCTTTTATTACCACTATACTATACTAGTAGTATTGCTTTTAACAAGTTCTTTACTAAAGGGCCATTTTGAATGGGGCGCCCTGCTGCTGGTATGAAATCACAATGTTAACAGGTATCCCCTCAGCTACGATGCATGCTCTTGTTACAGCATACAGCTCAGCTTACTGGGCAGATGTGTCAGGTGGCAGAGCTGCACTTTCAACTATGCTGTCTACTATTGTTATATCATACCCTGCTCTGTAATCACTATCTGTTAGTCTGCTGGAGAAACCATCAGTGTACCACTCATTTTCTGCCTTTTCTAATCGTGTCTGGCCTTGGTGTGGTACCAGTTTCTGCAATCTCAGCACCAACATGCTTAGGGGTCTAATCAGAATAACCTATCGCAGGCAATACTGCTGCCAAATTAAGATGGGCATCTTTTCATTATATTTTAGTTAGACAATAAGGTGACCTCATAACCTGTGTGCCTGCCAGCAGAAAGATGTTGTGTCGCTCTAGATGACCACACCTGTACCAAATGTGGCACCTAGACAATACAAGTGTAGTTAAACACAATGGGAGTCGTCCTCTCTACCATCACAGCTGCGAAGCCCAGTCACTGCTGAAGGCAAAGTCACTTAGTAGTATCCCACAGGTCTTTTTTTCAGCTGTGTCAGCACACCATTTGCAACACCACATCATTTGCAATGCCATTTTGCTGTGAAACAGAGATGGAAGGGCAGTTTATAGTCAGGCAGTACACAATGTCTCTTTCAATTTCATGAAACAATTTGCAAGTTCATTAGTCCATTCCATGGCATCATAGCATCTGCATTCCGGTAACCACTCGCAGCAATAGTTCATCATCCCCAGGAAGGACATCATTCCTTTCTTGGTGGACAGGGGCAGCAGCTAGGATCAATTTTATTCTGTCAGGTGACAGGCAGCGTGGACCTTGGGATATCACATAACCCAGGTAAGTCATCTATTTTTGGCAGCACAAAAACTTTGACAATGAGGCTTTGTGTCCTCTCTCCTGGAGGTAGTTTAGCAGAGCTACCGTGTCTTTTTCACAGGCCTCAAGTGATGGAGATGCCACAAGGAGGTTATCAGTGAACTGTTAGACGACGCTACCATCTTCTAGATATAGGTGGTCCAAGTCTCTCCTTAGTGCCTGCGCATTGACCTTGGGTCTTTCAGTGAAGGAAGTTCACTGGGTATCTTTTAGGGCAATGGCAAAGAGGCTCTCACTGTGGATGGACTTTAATTCTAAAAAACCGCTGAGGAGAGAAAAATACTCTGCCTCTATAGGTATAGATGATAATATAGTATTGGTGTCAGGCACAACAGGCTCTACGGGAACCACAAGTTCATAAGGTAATCGCTTTATGGGGAAAGCATGTTTTCACAAATCCTCTAGTTTTTCAAATATCACTTTATGGGGAGGAGGGTATTTTTTTCTTTTTCCCAAACCTCTCAGTTCACTAGTTCTAGAACCTTGTTTTTAGTCATCTGTAAAGCCATATTCCCTTCTAGTTTATCAAACTGCAGTCTAACACCATCATCCATTATCTCTTAACACATACACAAGTCTTAATGGGATGTAATATCCTTAGTTCTTTGTTAGTCCTGAAGGCGTTGACCATGATGCCCAAATGTTTAGGGTAAAACCTATTTCTTCAGCTATAGACAGTGTTGTTCGAAGCTTCTTGTGGGCCTAGTTTAATGCTAACTGCACACCCTTCTTTTTCAACTTACAATGTGTCCTCAAGCAACTCCATTGTCCTGTACAAATGTTTGTCTGCCATGTAGGGATACCATTCAGGCACTGACACTGTGAAAAATGCTGCAGTACAGTGTACGGGCTCAGGTACTAATGTCAACTGCACTAAATGAGTGACGAAGTCACTCTCAATGTCAGGGCTATATTTAAACAGTTCTTGAAACATGTTATTATAGAAATCGCCCTGTAAAGGAGTCCATTGGTAACATGTTGGCGAAAAAGACAAGACAGGGGTGTACATACCACAAAATCCTCACTTAAGTTGCAAGCAGTAAGTGCTCTATTCTAACCTGTCCTCAGGTATTTGTAAGTAAATCCCATTTATTGTAAAATACACTGTTGCTAAACATTTTGCAGAGCAAGTATATCACCAGGAAATTGGTGGGGCGTATCCCTATTAAAATTACTAAAATCGATCACTATCTCCTACCTTAGGTTGAAGCATCGCATTCACTTCAGGCGTGCCTGATGCCTTCATCTTGAAACACTGGGATGGGTGTTCCGCTATGCTGATTCTTTGTTTTCCCTGGAAAGTGTTCCTCATGTAGTGCTGTTTCTCCTGTAAAGGAGTGAGTGTCACTCTATCACAGTGGTCAGCACACAAGACAGCACACTGACCTACAGACCCACTATTCCCATAAGGTGCACACAAAGGTCTTCAGTAAATCACTTCCTTGCCAAGACACAAAGGCATCAGGGGACTCCACCACTCCACAAGACAGGGATCTTAGTGAGAGGGAACCAGACAACAGCCTGGGGCAACACCATTTCACAATGGAGCAGTGGGCAGGAGGCACCAAGAACACAGTTCACAAAGGGGAGCCGGCCAGAACCCCCCACACTGCCACAGCACAGGCCACAATCAACTTCCATCCACCCTGCGCTCCTCCTACCTGTCTCGGGGCTAAAAAGTAGGCCTCTGTGAAATTTTAATTATGCCAGAGTAATTTTGTGTTACTCTTGTGATGCGAAATTACAGAAAATTACGTGATTACATCCGGTCGCATAATTTGGAATAATTTGGGGCAAAAATGTCTGCCCAAGAGATCAGGAACAGATGTGAGCGGCTGCTGCTTGCTGTTCCTGTTCTGTTGCATATAGTGGTATTTTCTAAGTGCAAAATACATCTTGATGCAAGGGTGGCTTTTGCACTGAGAAAATAGTGCTAAATGCAGGGTTATGCGTCTCACGTAAATACGTATAATCTTGTATAATTTCCCTGTAATGTTGTGTAATTACGCCACAGTAAATTACACATGTAATGCTGACGCCTACTAAAAAGTCTTCAGCACCTGCAACAGGACCCGGTTCACCACACACAGGTCTCCCTTCTCTCCCGCGGCGCAACATCCTCCGGGGTTGACCCCAGGCCTCTCTCTCGCCGAACCACAGAGTTCCACTGCGCGTTGTTGGTAAGGTGTGGGGGCAGTATATTCATCCAGTTTCCCTTTAAATATAAATTTCCCCAGCCGCTGAGCGTCCTCTGCGGCAGTGCGGGAACAGTCATTCATTGTCTGCTTGTAGCAGGGCTGCCGCACATGTAATTATATTGGATTTTTGGTGTGGCTTAAGTAGCCGCTCTAGCACATGGCAATCTATGAGCTTAGTTAACTCTGCCTCCTTTTTATACATTATTTTAAATAATTTTACTACATATTAAATAAATACAAATTTTATACTTTAGGTCAGATTTTTTTTAATTGAAATCTTAAACCATTACATTGAAAATGCTGCAGCATTTCCTATTTTGTTCTGCATTTAAAATAAATATTTTAAATTACCTTAACATTAAAATATTTTTACTTTATTCAGTTTAATAAACTTTTTTACTTTTTCCTATTCTTTATCATAGGGAGATCTGTGCCCTGGTGGGGTAGGGGGCCTCCACTTATGCCTGAACATTTACAAGTAGTAACTTTACACTTGGAACTTAGGGGTCCATTACGATGGCGGGCGGATAAAGTCCGCCCGCCATCACAACAGAGCCAGGGACCGACTGCCGAAGTTGCCGCGGTCCCGCAATGCATATTATGATGCGCCCGCCACACTGGCGGGCGCATCCTGGGCCTATTACATTGCGGGTGGATTTGCTGGCTGCAGACCGGCCCGCAATGCAATAGGAGTGCGCACATCATTGCCATGCATTACATGGCAGGCACCACGTGGTGCCTGCCACGTAGTGCATGGCAATGAGGGGGCACCATGGGTACCCCCATGTGCAAAACCCCCACCCACCCCCCGAAACCCTGGGGGCCCGCAACGGGCCCCCAATACCAGACACCACAAGCCTTTCCATGGCGGCAACGCCGCCTTGGAAAGGCGAATCTCCACATGCAACATAATATGGATGGCGGTGTCTTGCAGACACCGACACCATATTGTGCCCCTTTTCCGCCCGGTCGACGAGTCGCCTGGCGGAAAAGCGGCGGACGGTCTTTCCGTCCGCCGCAGACCCCCAGCCATACTAATATGGCAAGGGGTCAATCAGGCATGGATGGCGGGCGGATCGCCCCCGCCGGGCCAGCGGTGGCTACCGCCGGCCCGGCAGGGGCGATACGCCCGCAATCCTAATGGGCTCCTTAGTCTCCGCCCCCTGAATTCAGGGTGTGGGAACAGTTCAGTAACTTCTGAGTTTGAGTTACTTTACATTTGTGAATGGTGAATAGCCAAGCCTAGTAAAGTTGCCCAAAATTGTAAGTGTAAACTTACACATGTAGATTTACTCACATGCAAGTTTACCTTTGTGAATAGCCACCAATATTACTATTAATATAATTCTGTATATTGAGTACAATAAATATGATGCATGTACACCACTATCTAGTTCTTCAAGGGAATAAACCTTAATGTAATAAAAACATTTCAATGTATGAAAATGAATAAATACAAGCAAGAAGAAATAAAAGGGAGAATAAAGAAATAGAGAAAAAATTGAATGCCTATGAAACATCAAAAATGTCGGATATATCAATAAAAGACAGAGCCTAACAACTATGACAGTGAACAAAATCAATATTCTTCTATTAAAGCCTAAAGATATATTCTATGAAAGAAATTAAATATAAAATTACAAAGAAAATAAATTAAATCAACATTCAATATAATCTCATTTAAAGAGTAGCTGTATTCTTTTTAATATACTGCCGAGATATTTAGGGCCCGATTTAAAGCTTGGCAAATGAGTACTCCATTATAAATGTGACGGATATCCCATCAACAGTACTGCAAATGTCATAGGATATAATGCACTTGTAATAAGGCGGATGGAATAACCATCACCTTAGTGACCAAGTAACCCATCTATCAAACTCTAGATCAGGTCCTTGGTGTAACCAAGACAAAAACTCGTTAAAACTTCAGCATTTTAGACAAAAGTTATAATATAAAGATCAATTCTATGATTAGCATGCTCTCTGTACCACCAGAAGACATAGGAAAATATTGATAAATCCTTCCATTATAAGTTATCTGGTTAAAGTCAGTAATAAGAAATCAATCTAATAATGTGAGATTTTTCTGAGACAATAAGAGAGATATAATAGGGAGACTATAAGAATTTTTACTGCTTGAAGAAAGTCCATCTGTATTTGTTACAAGCACTTATATCTCAACTGCTGGATACAAGGGGAATGATTTGAACTGGATGGGGCGAGGTCTGAAGCTAGGATGATCACCTCCGGAAGCCATCTTGTCAGGCAGTGAAGGGAACAAGAAGCTGGAATGTGCCCTCTAAGGAAACCGCTAGGAGGAAAAAGCAACAAGACAGAAAAAAACTCCTGAATTCACCAGCACAACAACAGCAGGCTTCGAGAGAAGAAAGAAAAACAATCCGGAAACCAGGAATTCCGGAGCGTTGCAACGCACGGGACCTTTCCTCCAAAGCCTTTAAATAGGAAAAAAAGACCTAGAAGAAATCAAGCGTCAGGAGGAAGTAAAACCCCTTCATTTTAATTTGGGAAGTTCCATAGGGAAACATTAAACGGCAGCCATGATGGATTGGGAAAACATAAGTAAGCCCTTCTCATCAAGGCGACACCAGTGCATGCCTGTCAGGAAGCATGGTATGACTAAAATCAGGGGTTAATAATAGGGAAAGTCTAACTATAATGAGTATAGAGTCCCTAGTATTGGGTCGACATGTTTCGAGCTGTCCCCTCAAAGCTCTTCTTCAGGACCACACGAGGACCAGCCCCTTGCGTGCCACTCCTAAGCAAACCTATCATTAGGAATTAATGAGGTGCAGACCTACTGTGTATACACCTAACACGTAATACATACGGTTAATCACTGACACGTTGTATCTGAGGAAATAAAGCAAAGAAAGGATTAAAAACGTGCCCGCCTTCCAGCCAGGCTGGTAGGTCCTTGACATATGCGGCATCTTAACTTAAGCAATGTACTCCTCTATAGTGGGTGGGTGTAATTAAAAGTAATAATTAGTGCAAACATCCAGCATGGTAAGAAACTCACACTTGCGACGCCTGGTAGTAAATAAGTGGTTAAATACATAACAAAAAGCACTCTTGTAGAGACACCACGTCACATACAACATATAACACTTAATTGTCAGCATATTAGTGACACATACTTTAGTTTAGGCAGAATATTGCCTCATGATCTGCGGGGTAGAGGGGCTTGTAGTAACACCCAGGATGTTCGCACTAATTATTACTTTTAATTACACACACCCACTATAGAGAAGTACATAGATTAAGTTAAGACGCCGCATGTGTCAAGGACCTACCAGCCTGGCTGGGAGGCGGGCGCGTTGTTAATCCTTTCTTTGCTTTATTTCCTCAGATACAACGTGTCAGTGATTAACCGTGTGTATTACGTGTTAGGTGTATACACAGTAGGTGTGCACCTCATTAATTCCTAATTATAGGTTTGCTTAGGAGTGGCACGCACGGGGCTGGTCCTCATGTGATCCTGAAGAAGAGCTTTGAGGGGACAGCTCGAAACATGTCGACCCAATACTAGGGGCTCTATACTCATTATAGTTAGACTTTCCCTATTATTAACCCCTGATTTTAGTCATACCAACTAGGGGCAGGAATAAAATATTAGCCCACTAATTAGGTATTTTTAACTTTTTGCTTTTCCACTCCACTTTCACTGCACTACACATTTTCCATAACTTAGTGCTCCTACGTAGTTCCGCAAGTCGCAGCATGCCTCAATCCGCAGCGGATTGGAAGGACCCCAATGATGAAGCATGCCACCTAGGGGAATCCCTGGTGGGTGAGGGGACTCTAGAAAAGATTTTTCTTTCTGGAAAGAGGATTTTCATACATGTTCAGTGAAAACCCTGTTCTTCCCCACGGTTAGGTTTTTATTGTGGTATTCCAGATTTTGTGAAACTTCATTCAGTTAGGAGGGTGAACCTAACCTCAACCTCTATCTCCCCCCATCTTTTGATTGAAAATGTATCTAGTCTGTTTAGACTCTTGGCTACTGTTTCAACACCCTACAAGCCCTAATATTTATAATATTATTCAAACTGCATGAGATTTTACACGAGTAAGCCCTGCATGAACTTTTTCCACTGAAATATGTAGATTTCAGAAAATTAAGAAATTGCCAAGGTGCTCTGACAGCAATGTAACCGAAATGTCCACAAGGCGTAAGCCTTAATACAAAGCTGCCATCAATTATTTCGATTTACTTTTGTATTGTCTGGGATTGTCTTTGTAATGGTCTTCTCGGTTTCTGTAGCTTAATCTAATTTGTTCCCTGGTTATTAAAAGATGTGCCAAAATCACAAATTTAAAACAGACCAGTTTGAGGTACAGGCTTGCCATCCAGAAACAAATGCATTTCATTGCCCTTAACTAATGTGTCATATAAACTACTTAATATATTTGGCTTTTTTAAATACTCATTTCACAATGTCTGCCACTCAAACATTTCATTTGAGCCTTTCCGTCTAATAATGCTCATATTTAATTTTCTTTTTAATGTGTTGTTTATAGAGATGACCAACCAAAAGACACAAGAATGCTGTCTCTAGCAGGGAGCCCTCAAAGGAGGGAGCACATGCAGGAAGCATGCACCAGGCTTCTGCATCTAACTTATGGGCTCCTAAGGTGCAGTTTGCACTGCCATGTCTGCCTTACCCCAGTTCTTCACAATGTGCAAACCCCTTTATTAATTATGGACATTGTGTGCAATATTTGCTAAGTATATTTACGCAAATCTTTGCCAATGAGCTGCAATTACTAATAAATGATGGTAGCGGCTATTTACCCAGCCACCAGGTAAAAAGTGAATTTTCTTTGCTTTGTACTTGGCCACTAGCTACATAATAGAAAATATTTACTATTTGGCCAGCGGCTTCGAAAATAGCAGCGAAACTTCACTATTTAGCCAGCTCCTAGCTAAATAACAGGGATTCTGCACTGCTTGGCTGGCGGCCGTGTGGGTAAAAGATAAACTTCAATATTTACCCAGCTGCTGTCTGAACAGTAGAGATTCTGCACTTTTTGTCTGGTGGCTGTGCAAATAGCAGAAAAACATCACTATTTACCCAGCCGCTGGCTAAATATTAGGAAATTTGCACTGTTTGGCTGGCGCCAGGAAAATAGCAGAAAAACTACACTATTTATACAGCCACTGGTGAAATAGAGATTCTGCACTGTTTGGCCGACAGCCAGGCGAATAACAAGGAAACTTCACTATTTACCTGGCCACTGGCCAAATAGCAGAGGCATTGTACTATTTGGCCAGCAGTCAATCAATGAAAAAAACTTCACTCACTGCTCAGCTTCTGGTAAAACAACAGACATGTATAATTAGGCTAACAGTCATGCAAATAGCAAATAAACTTGATTATTTACCTGACTGCTGGTTAAATAGCAGAAGATTTAAATTATTTGATCA
This sequence comes from Calotriton arnoldi, assembly GCA_963921515.1. Lineage (NCBI taxonomy): Eukaryota > Metazoa > Chordata > Amphibia > Caudata > Salamandridae > Calotriton > Calotriton arnoldi. The sequence continues at coordinate 6,570,100 of CAWUFW010000061.1, forward strand.
GTAGCCTGGCAAGTAGCAAAGAAATTCCAATATTTAAACCCGGTAGCTGGCTAAATAGCAGATTTGATGCACTGTTTTGCCGGTGGCAAGGCAAATAACTTGAAAAGAAATGTCATTATTTACCTGGTGGCTGGCTAAATAGTAGACTATGTGCACAACTTGACCAGTAGCCATACGAATAACAGAGGAACTTCACTATTTAATATGAAGGAAATTTCCCAGTAAATCAGAGAAAGACAAAGGCTTCAAAGACACAATAGAAAAGAAACTCACAGATATTTTTACTCATTGACTTTATAACAAATGTAAGAAATAAGACACTGAATAAACAAAGTCATATTGCTACCTCCATTCTTGTGAACTACGGATCGATCACATTATGTTTTATTATGCCTTCTGCAGATTTCAATAGGTACTTACACCAGGAAGAATGACAAACAAGGAGAAAACACAATTGATGTTGTAAGAAATAAGACACTGAATAAACAAAGACATATTGTTACCTCCATTCTTTCACAGTTTCTACTTTAATACTCATTTTTCATACAGGGGATGTGGATCCACTATTGAAGTTTCAGAACTAATTTGGGGTGATTCTCTTTCAATTATCATTTTCAGGCTATACCTGAGACACAGCCTTTGTGCTAGGTGATGGCTGTTACAGCAGTAGCAATAGTGCTGGCTCCAAGCAGAAGTATCCAAAACAATGACAAAATAAAGCATGAGTTCTAAGCACCAGGCTGTCATCAGCCTTCCTGAGTAGCTATTAGGCACAGACAAAGGGACAGCCCAGCTTAGAAACGTTGACAACTTTAACAAGAGGTCCCTATGACCTACCCCTTATTCCTACCAATCACCCTATGTCTTCACTCAGAAAGAACTACTCAGCAGCCCTTTGCTAACAAGTACCTCACAGAATTTCTTTGGGTACTCTTTCCTCCATACTCCCTCACTTCAGTTCTGCATCTCAACCCTTCATCCACTGGTATGCAGTCAGTACACGCCCACTGTGTAGAGAAGCTGTGTCTACTCTCCGTCACCTCATGCAAAATGCTTCCCACTGGCCCATGGGCTTAGGCTTTCATCACACAAGGGGTCTTACTGCTATACACTTGCTATTTATCTGCCGCACATGCATGCAAATGGAATGTCAGCGCAGAGATCTGGGAGTCACACAGAATCCCTCTGGGGGCCATCTGAGACAATCTATCTGGAGCCTCCATCACCCCCTCTACTGTTCATCAGAGCATTTGTATGATCCTCAGCTCCCCTTTTCTGATTGGCATACCCTTAGACCCATTTCTAGCCATTAACCAATTACCTCACTTCAGCCATTTCAGAATCCCAAAGACTTTCTGCCATACTCCTCCACCCACACTCATTTTTAAGCATCCACCTTTAAACTCTTCTGCCAAGTTTCAGTCCCTATTACCTCAGGTCCACCCTCAATCTACTGTGCCAGCATTTTCTATCACTCAGAGGTCATAGTGTAACAGTCCGGCTTTTTATTCACTTCACATGCTCTGATTTTTCAGCAAATACTTATGAGTTCTATACGTGGGCTGAAGAAGTGGGGGGTTTCTCAGGGTTGGAAGCAAAAGAAACATGAATAAGAACCATTTGCAAAATGAATATCCTAATACATGTGGCCTAGACTTACATAGGTGCCCTCCTGCTCCTGGTCTTCTACCGTCTCTTCAAGGTTCTTATGTGCATTTAGGTGTGGATTGTCCTCCTAGTCTTGTTCCAGGTCCTCATTTTCTGGGCTGTTTTGATCCTACTGATCCCTCATCCTGGTCCTCGTTAAACTAATTCTGGTCACCCTGGTACTGGTTTCCTGAATCTGATGCTCCTGGTTGCAGTCATTCCTGACCCTGGTCTTCCTGGCCCTGCAACTGGCTCATCTTTGTAGCCACCTATGAAGCACCATACACCTCTAATTGAGGTAAGTTATCAAATGGCCATCACCACAGCATCGCCTGCGAGCATTTAATAATGCGAACGTTTTTAACAACAAATAGAGATGTCCTTTTACTATATAATGTGCGCAAGCAGTTTTTAACTTCTCTTACTAATTTCTAGTTTTATCCTAACACCTACTGCACCCCTTGTGACAAGGAGTGACGACTTTACTGCGACACACAGCAGTTACATGTCACCCCGTCCAGTAGGAATTGTAAATACACTACTGTTATTGTATTAACTACTGCACCTAATGTGGCACACCAAGTTCTTACATCGCTTGTTTTTCTTCCACCTTTTGTCTCTCATTTTCTTAGGGTGGAATTACAGACCGGCACCCCAGCAGGGGACACCGGTACACATTACTAGGTCTTCCTTGACTAGCGAGTATACACCTAGCCCCAACAAGGGACACATTGATTTCTTAGTTCCTGACAAAGTGCCGCCCGACGGTGGGGCTCAGATGGCACGAAACATGTTGACCTCATGACACTAGAGACCTCTTTCGACTAGTAGCTATCCTGGAACCTAAAACCACAAGATAGCACCATTGTTTTTACCTAGTCCTGGGGCCCATCTCTGATTAAATTAATAGTTTGTGGGTTCCAGAGCCTATTTTAAGTCACCTTTCACATCTTAGACTCACAACAAAATCGCCCACTTGCATTCATCAATACGGCATCTACTGATCAAAAGATCTCCGAAAAAGCAGCCCCCAGGCCCGTCAGGTATTGCAGCTCCGGCCAGACGAGGAGTGCCCAATGATAAAGCATGACACCCTAACAGGTGTGTGAGGGCATTAAGATCTGAAATACAGATCTCCTAGCAACACGTACCCCAGCTACTTAGCGCAACTACTAGCGCCGATCTGGCAGAGGAACTGCTCCTTCTTTGATAACAATTTCATCTTTGTATCAGCCATTCTTGGGCCTCCTGATCCTGGTACTACTGATCCTCACCCTAATCCTGCTAATCTTCTGGGACCTTATCCACCTAGCCCTGATGTCCTGGCTATCCTAGGGCTAGCACTCCTAGTATTCATGGTTTGGTTCATTCTGATTCTGCTTGCCCTGGTCTTTGTGGTACACCTGGCACTGCGTCCACTGGTCCTGGTCTTCTTCATTAGGTCGTCTTGGACTGTGCCTGGTCGTTTTGACCCTGGTCTGGTCCCATTGGTCCTCGTGGCTCTGGTTGTCCTGGTTCCTCTGATCTTCACCAGCCTGATCCTAATACCCCAGTTTCTAGTCTTCCTACTTCACTTGGAACAGCAGGTCCTGGTCCTCTTGGTTATGACATCTCTGGTCCTCCTAGCCCTGTTCCAGATCCTGTTTATTCGGATCCTTCTAGTCCACCTAATCCACCCCATCTAGTACCTAGTCTTAGTGGCCCTAGTCCACCTGCTCCTGACCTGGCTAGTTCTCCAAGGCCTCCTCCAACATGTCATGATACTCTTGGCCCTAGTCCTCCTGCTCGTCGTCATCCTGGACTAACTTGTCCACTCTGTGCTGATCCTCCTTGTTCAGGTCATTCTGTTCTTTACCACCCTACTTGGTCATCATGGCTCCTGTCATCCTGACCTTCCATGTCATGGTCCTCCTTTTCCTCCTCGTCCTGCTTGTCCTGGTATGCCAGGTCCTGATACTCCTGGGCCTCTGACTTGAGCTTCCTTCTCCCCTTGGCTGTGGTCAAACTGGTCCTCCTTGCACTGGTCCTCTTAGCTTGTCATGCTGGCTCTGGTTGCCTTGCCATCTCCTCTTAATTCTTCAGGTCTTCTGGTTTGCCTAGCAATGGTCCTTCTATTCCTGATCATCACAGTCTGTGCTCTCTTCCTGGTTTTGTGCCCACTGGAGTCGATCCTTCTGTTTCCGGTCCATGATTGCGTCTTTGTATGCCTAATCCTCTCGTTTCTGGTCCACCTGGCCATCCGGGTCCTTTCAGGCCTCCTGCTCCTATCTCTTCCCTTTCTTTCCTGATCCTCTTGACCCTTGTTCATTTGACCTGGTCCTTCTTATCCTTCTCCGCCTGCTCATCTGTATCCTAGAACATTAGTTCCTGGTCCTGCTGGTCCCCTCAGTCTACCTGGCCTCCTGTGTCCTGGTCCTGTTAGGCCTTGCCCTCTTAGTCCTTGTCTTCCTGGCTTGGATCATCCTTGTCCTCTTGGCCCTGAGCTTTGTCCTCATAGCCCTTCTGGCACTGCACCCAATGGTATGGGCCCTCTTGGTCCTGGTTCTCTTTGTTTGGGTCCTTCTGAGCCTCATCACTGACCGTGGTCCTCCTGGACATCCAGGTCCAGTCCCCTTAATCTTCCTGCCTCTGGCTGCACTGGTCCTCCTGACCTATTTCATCCTGATCTGGCTACCACCAGGTACTGATCTTCCTGCTTCACTTGGTACTCTGGGTCCTGGCGCTATGGTCATGGCCCCCTGGCAGTCCTAGGACTGTTCATGGTCCTCTTGGTGCCGATTCCTCTAAACATCCTTGCTCTGGTCCTGGCTCTCCTTGCTCTGGTCCTCCAGGTATTCTTGGTACTGAACTCATCTTCCTTGCTTATTCTTGCCCTGTGGTCCTACTAGCATCAATCTCTTCTTCCTGGATCTTGTTCTAATCCTCCTGATCCTGGACTCCTAGTCCTTTGTTTCCTAGCCGTCTTAGAACATTTCCTTCTGACTCTGGTTGCGTATGTCTCTGGGCTCAGCTAAATGGCAGTCCTGGCCAAGGTCATGCTATTCTTCTTTTTCATTGTCCTTTTCCTTCTCGAGATTCTTTGCCCATTGTCCCTGATTCTCTTAGTCCTGTTCTTTATAGTTTGGCTTCTCCTGGGCTTAGTTCTCATACACCTGCCATCCTAGTCTTGGTGTCCTTGGTCCTGGTCCTTCTTATCCTATTGTGCTTATTATCAAACCTTGCCTTTTCATCATCATGGTCTTTCCTGGTTCCCCCAAACTTGGCCCATCTTGCCCTGTTTCTTTCTTGTCCTCTTTGTCCTGGTCACCGTGTCCTGGTTCTCCTCAGTGTCAAACTGTTAGCCTGATACCACACATCCTGTTCCATCTGGCTTCATGATGCCTGGCACTTATAGGCTTTGCCCTCCTTTTTTGGGTTGTCCTGGATCTGTTCCCTGTCCATTGAGCCCTACTGGTACTTCAGCCATTGATCCAGGTCCTCTTGATCCAAGTTCCCCTTGTTTGGGTCCTCCTGAGCCTGGTCATTTTGGTCCTGGTCCTCCTGGTCACCACTGTCCCGTACACTTAATCTTCTTGTAATGATTGCTCTGCTCCACTTGGTAATCTGAGCTCTGGTCCCCTTGTTCCTGAACTTGATAACCCTCATAGCCCTATTTACAGTCCTCCTGGTCATGATTCTTTTAGTTTACCTAGTCCTCCTGCTCTGGTCTTTTGGGTGCACTTGGTACTGCTCCCCTGGTCTTCCTAGTCCTGTCCTGCATATCCTAGTATTCTGGGTATACTGGCCATGCCCTCCAGGCCCTGATCTTTGTAGTCCTCTTCAATCTGGTCCTGATCCTCCTGGCCCTCATCCTCCTGCTCCTTGCCCGCATGGTTCTGCAGTAACTTTTCCTGTCACAGATCATCCTAGCCTTTCCTAGTTCTGAGGTTCCTTGACCTATGGTTCATACTAATCTATGAACTTCCTGGCCTTGTACTTCCTGGCTCTGTTCTGTCTGGTCATCATACCCACATACTCCTGCCCCTAGTCCTTTGGATCCTGGGTCTCTTGTTTCACATGCTCCTGGGCCTTTTCATCTTCCTCACCCTAATTCTCTTCCATCAGTGCTCCTGCATCCTTGGTTTATCTAGTCCCCTGGTTTGCCTGTTCCTAATTCTTCGGATCCTGGTCCCCATGGTCCATGTAGTCTTGGCCTTAGTTCTGGTACTTCTTTGTCTGGTCATCATGTCTCGGGTCATCTGGTGCTGGTCCCAATGGCCTTAGTGTCCCTAGCCCTCCTAGTCTCCTTGTTTACCTTGTTCTTGTTAATATAGGCAATGGTCCTCTCTATTATGGTACTCCTAGTGACGATTCTCCTGGGTCTGGGTTCCTCATCCCTGTGTCACTGGTCCCGCTAGTCCCCATGTTGCGTGTCACCTCGGTTAATGTAGCCCTTATCACCCTGGTTTAGACTCCCTGTGAGTCTGACCCTCATAGACATTCTGATCCTAGTTCCACTGGTGCTGGACTTCCTGGTCCTTTATACCCATTCCAGTCATTCTGATCTAGTGTCTCCTGGTCCTGCTAGCCCTATTCCTTTCCGGTTGTGGTCTTCTCAATCCTGGGCCATTCACTTTTGGCCTCTTGGTCCTCCTTAATTGGATCTCTGTGTCTGATCTGTCTTTCCATTGTTCTCCTAGTACTGGTCTTCTTTGGTCTATCTACGTGGTCTGCTACTCCTAGTCCTGGTCATCTTCGTCCCTCTAGTCCTGGTCGGTGCACTCAGGCCTGCCTAGACTTCCTTATTGTTATGATACTGGACCACCTGTTTTTCCTGACCGTAGACCTTCTTTTCCTACGGGCCCTCGTCCATTAGGTCCATATCTCCCTGTTCGATATCCTCCTGGCCCTCCGGCTGATTATCCCCCTGGTTCCTGTAACCCAAGGTCTAATTCTTCTTGTCCTGTTCCTCCTCATCTCTTTATTCCTGGTCCCCTCTGACATTGATAAATCTGGTCCATGTGGATTAGGTCTCCTTGGACCTGGTTCTTCCTGTCCTGGTCCTCGTGGCTCTGGTCTTCCTAGCCCTCCTGGTGGTCCACTTTCTGGCACTTATTCTTCTACTGGTTATCATTTTCCTACTGGTCATACTGCTTCCTTCCCCATACCTTTAGTCCGGTACAGCCTCCAAGCTTTGGAGCTTCCAGATTTCTTTATCCCAGGCAGCACTGTCAAGAACAGAAATATGGGCTCAGTGGAGACGTAACCTTGCTGACTTAAAACACGGCTAAGCATGTTAAAAATCAATGTTAATATCCACAAGATACATCGTGTGGATGACTAAAATGTCATTGTGGATGAATGGCCACTCATGACATGGGACCAATAAGCATCTCTGCCTAAAACCTACTCTGATGGGTGAATAGTATGAAAAGTATGTTTATTCAGCAGGCAGCTGAGTGAACTACCGAGATACATTACTTACCTGTCTCCTGCTTTCACTTCCCTATCCACAGATCTCTGATTACTGTGTCTTAATCAGTTTACCTATTGCAAGTGTCCCAAAGCACTGTGCCCCAAGTACTAATTATCTACTGTAAGTATCCCTTCCTCTAACGGGGGAGCGGGTTGAGGCTGGGAGAGTTGGACGGGCACAAGCATGGAGTAGTAAAATTGTCTGAAACTGACTCGAAGGCGCAGTTGTACAATGTTGCTCAATGTTGAGTGAAGATCCTCCATTTGCGTGGGTGCACACAGATGCTGTTTTATTGTTGCTACCTTGTTAGATGGCTGAAATACTTAAAAAGAAAAACCAAAAGAATTTTTTTAAAGTATTTTTCCTGTGTGCCCCAGATAAAACCTTTGTCTGCATTCTGTTTTTGCTGCTGCTTGTGGACTGCTGCTGTGTTGCCAGGTTTGAAATAATAAGTAAGCACAATCCTTTTAGCACAAGGCCTTCCATCAATCAAACAATCATGGAATTGTAAGCGCACTACTCACCCGTGAGGGTCTCAAGGCGCTGGGGGGGAAGGGGGTGAGACAGGCGTTCCGATCGGTCGAAGAGCCAGGTCTTGAGCGCCTTCCTGAAGGTGTTTAGGGAGGGGGCGTGTCTGATGTCGATGGGGAGCTCATTCCAGGTCTTGGCCGCGATGTAGGAGAAGGCTCTTCCTCCTGTTCTGGCTCTGTGGATGCGCGGGGTTCCAGCGAGGGTGAGGTTGGCGGAGCGGAGGTTACGCTTGGGTGCGTGGAAGGCGATTCTCTCGTTGAGGTATTGAGGTCCTGTGTTGTGGAGGCATTTGTAGGTGTGGGTGAGTATCTTGAATGTGACTCTTCTCGACGGGGAGCCAGTGGAGGTTTTGTAGGTGTTGGCTGATGTGCTCGTGTCGGGGGGATGCCGAGAACGAGTCTGGCTGTGGTGTTCTGTATAGTCTGGAGCTTGCGGAGTAGAGACTTGTTGATTCCGGCATAGAGGGCGTTTCCGTAGTCCAATCTGCTGGTTATGAGTGCATGGATGACGGTTTTTCCTTGACTCTGGGGGTGGGGGGGGGGATCCATTTGAAAGTCTTTCAGAGGATGCGGAGGGTGTTGAAACAGCTGGACACAACGGAGTTGACCTGCTTGTTCATGGAGAGGGAGGTGTCGAGTACAATGCTGAGGTTTCTGGCGTGGTCAGTGGGGGTCGGCGGGCTGCCGAGAGTGTGGTGGGCCACCAGGTGTTGTTCCATGCTGATGGGGTGGTTCAGAGTACAAGGACTTCTGTCTTTTCCGAGTTGAGCTTCAGGCAGCTGTTGCTCATCCAGGATGCAACGTCCTGCATTCCTTCCTAGAAGTTGAGTCTGGTGGTGTTGGGTTCCTTGGTGAGGGAGAGGATGAGCTGGGTGTCATCGGCGTAGGATACTATGCTGAGGCCGTGCTGTCTGACGATGGAGGCAAGGGGGGGCCATGTAAATGTTGAAGAGGGTAGGGCTGAGTGATGATCCCTGGGGTACTCCGCAGTTGATTTCCTTGGGTTCGGAGAGGAAGGGTGGCAGTCTGATTCATTGGCTTCTGCCTGTGAGGAATGAGCGGATCCAGTCGAGGGCCGTTCCTTGTATGCCGGAGTCGTGTAGTCTGGAGGCGAGTGTGCGGTGTGAGACGGTGTCGAAAGCTGCTGACAGGTCGAGTAGAATCAGGGCTGCGAATTGGCCTTGGTCGAGAAGGGTGCGGATGTCATCTGTGGCGGCGAGTAGGGTGGTCTCGGTGCTGTGGTTGCTGCGGAATACGGATTGGGAGGGGTCGAGGATGGAGTTGTCTTGGATGAACTTTGTTAGCTGTACGTTGACGGTCTTCTCCGCAACTTTTGCCGTGAAGGGGAGGAGAGAGATGGGCCGATAGTTTTTGAGGACCGGGGGATCTGCTTAAGGGTTTCTTAAGCAGGGGTTGTACTTCTGCGCGTTTCCAGTCGTCGGGGAAGGTGCCAGTCGTGAAGGTGGTGTGTCGTAATTCTTGTGCGATGGCGGCTCTGTGGTAGATGTGGGGTGGGCATTGGTCCGTGGGGACCCCCGAGTGGATGCCTTTCATGGTGGAGGCGGTCTCTTCCGTCGTGACCGGTGTCCAGGAGGCGATGGTGGGCTGGCTGGTGTTATTGAGCAAGGTGGTTGCGGCGTGAGGTGTTTGGTCGTTGAAGTTGTCGTAGAGGTTCTTGACTTTCAGGTGGAAGTATGATCCGAGCTTGTCGCAGAGGTCCTGGGAGGGGGTAATGTCCGTGGTTTCGCTGGGGGGTTTGGTGAATTCCTGGATGACGCTGAAGAGCTCCTTGGAGTTGCTGGCGTTGGTGAGGATTTTGTTTTGGATGAAGGTTCGTTTGGTGGTTCTGATGTGTTGGTGGTACTTCGTCATGGCGTCTTTGTAGGTGGGGTGGTTTTCGGGTGTCTTATTGTTTCGCCAGTTCTTCTCTAGGCGTCTGCAGACGAAGCCCAAGAAGAGCCCAGCCCTCAAAAATCATCAAAAGAAGTATTATGAACATTAAAAAAACGATGTATTCTCATTAGTGAATAAAACATTTATGTAGCTTGCTTTAAAACCATACTCATTATTCTTTGCAGACAGCCACATACTCCTAGACTGCAGCACAAAATATCTAGGTGCCATATCCTGAAGCTCCAAAAAAGCTGAAGTTTGATTCCTGCAGGTCTTATTCAAATATTAAAATAACAAATGAGTTCATTCAAAATTGATTTAACTATTTTTCATCTATAAACAGCTTAGCTTAATCCATGCAATTGCCTTTGTACAAACGGCTGTGTATTTTGTATGTGCCCTTACTTTCAAATGCTTTATAGATCTTACATCCACATTACAAGATGGCCACCAACTTACCATTTCCCAGGGTCCCTTTTTTCTTCATGCCTGGATAAATAATGACCTCCTTCACACTATTTATCTGGTTGCCGGTCAAATTGTACATCATCTCAACTAGTTAGCCTGTTTTGCCATCCGATGGGTAAATAGCAAAGATTATGCACTATTTGTCCAGCGGTCCTGTAAATAGCCACTTGCATAAATAATATTTAATGCCTAAATTAAAATGCCAATTTCCTCCAACTGTTAAATAGTGGGTGAAAAAATGTAATAGGCTGAAGAGCCCGTATTGACAGACATCATGAATATAAATATGTTCAAATGATTGAGGCCCTCATTAAACGCAGGCCAGTCAGTTAAAACCTTCTTTTACACAAGATTTAGATTTTCTTAATCATTCCTCCCACTCATTACAATGTGACCTAATTGTAAAAGAAAGGTAATGCAAACATTTAAAATACTCCTACTAACCTCAGAAACATCTTTCCTAGATCAAACCTTCTCCGACATAAGATGTTAACAGTATTTTATACAGGTTACCACCCTTCTTAGCCATGTCTCACACTCCATGCGCATCATTTAGTGTGAAGGGTAGATGTATAAAGGATCATTGGAAAGTAGAGTTAACTCTAGATCAATACATTATTAAAAACTGCAAAAAAATTAAATATTTGAAAACATGCCAATTCATTAGGTGGATTATAGAGACATGCTTGTGCTTTATCAATGGTTAAAGTGCCATTACGTAAAAATTGCAGTTTTAAAAACTTTAAAAAGGAGATACGTAATACAGGGCAAATAAAAACAACTTGATCAAAGTCTTGAATTCCGTTAGAGCAAAGATTACCTATATGTTCATTTTTACTAATTCCCTTACAGGCTCCTGTAATGAATATTAGTTGTAACATTTGCAGTCTAATTTGATGGATCATATTGATAAATGACAAAGGAAGTACGGAGGGATGAATATCCAATTTATTTTCAGTGTAGGGCACAATTAATTACCCTAACGTTAATATATAATTCTACAAGGACCAATGTTTAATTAATTTAACACACATGCATGCCATGGGACCAGTCTCTGAACCCAAAAATCACTCCAAAAGTATATTAATGAAAAAACATACAACAATATATATCCACAATGACACAAAAGACATACATATATACATATATATACAAAACTCTATATCTTCAATACCCCAACAAGATGTTTTAATCACTAGTGTTCACTCATAAAATCTGGGTGATACACTCAGAGGTAGTCCTTCCAGCACATGAGGTACAACACCTCTCTATCCTTTCAATTAACGTGCTTCTGATCAATACAACAATGTTACACATTAATAGTGACTCCTCTATATAAAGCTGTCGAAGCGGACGCGTTTCAGCCGTCAATTTCTTCTGGCCTCCTCAGGACAAGGGCAAAGCAACAAATCTATGGGGTTGCGTCATACAATTCACACTGCTCTCACTCTCTTATTAGGTCTCGATCCCTGAATCCAAGCGCCCTCAATCCTCTGGGGCTTGTGCCCACAGCGGGGTTACCTTTCACAATGCTGGCCGTCTGGTTCAACCGTGTGGATTCGCCATTCGGGAGTGTACGGAAACTTGTGCGGTTGCTGACTGCTTTAATTAATGGTAGAGGTGGTGGCGTACAGGAAACGGAGGCCCGGTTGAACCAGACGGCCAGCATTGTGAAAGGTAACCCTGCTGTGGGCACAATCCCCATCCTAATTGGGCCGGTGGGACCGCCGCATGTCTGGCGGCCGGTCCCATCGCCGTTATGATGGCGGGCGGACTAGTGTACCTCTATATTTAACACAATTAATTATCAATTAAACAAATATTAATAATTATAAAACACATTTAAAAATGTGAAAATTAATGTACAAACCAAACGTTACAGCTATTAAATCTAAGGGGCTATTTACGATGGCGTAACGATCGGCGGTGGCGACCGTTACGCCATCGTAACATGAAATACCCCCGCCATATTATGATGGCGGTGGGTATCGCGGGGGGACGCAAAGTCCGTCCGCCGCTTTTCCGCCGGTCGGCAATCGTTACGATTGCCGGCCGGGCGGTGCTGGGCCACTAATATGGTGGCGGTGCCTAGCAGGCACCGCCAGCCATATTAGGATGTGGGTGGTTGCAAGGCCTTTCCATGGCAGCGATGCCACCATGTAAAGGCTGGCGGGGATTGGTTTTGGGGGCCCGTTGCGGGCCCCCTGGGGGAGGGAGGGTGGATGCACTTGGGGGGTACCCATGGTACCCCTTTGCAGTTCCTTGCACCAAGTGGCAGGCACCGCGTGGTGCCTGCCACGTGGTGCACGGAAATGCTGTGCAGGCTCTTTTACCATTGCAGACGGTGCTGCAGCCAGCAGCACCGTCCGCAATGGTAAAAGGACAGGATGCGTCCGCCAGTATGGCGGGAGCATCCTAATTGGGCCGGTGGGACCGCCGCATGTCTGGCGGCCGGTCCCATCGCCGTTATGATGGCGGGCGGACTAATGTCCGCCGGCCATCATAATGAGCTTCTAAATTCCCAAACAAAATAAAAACTAATCAATTACCAAAAATATTAATTAATAAAAAATAGTAATTATAATTAAATTACTTCCCACCCTATTCCCCTATAAACCCACAACCAGCGCATAAAGAAATGACACAATTGACAGGTCTACCAATTAATTAATCAATAAAAATTAACAGCCAATTATTAATTAATTAATTATAAATTAATTTCCACAATTAACACTATAAAATCAAAAATAAATAAATACTAATAAATAAAAATTAATATTCAATTCATTATAATTAAATTACTTCCCACCCTTTTCCCCTATAAACCCACAACCCGCCACGGAACTAAAACGCAAAATTGAATTAAAATAAAATTTATAACTTCTAAAAATGTAACACATTAAAAAACAAATGCAATACTTAGACAAAAAAGTAGAGCACATACATTTAAAATACATACTAAAATACATAACACTAACTAAAAAAACGATATTTTTTACAACTCTATTTTTGCAAACAATATTAATTACTTCGATATTTTAGAAAACGATATTTCTTACCTGAAACTCGATATTCTTTACCACGATACCGTACAAACGTGGAGCGGTGCACTCCCGAAATGTCTTTTCCAATAAGCAAGACTGGCCAATTCCTTTACGTAAGGCAATCCTTTATTTTAAAAGTCATCAGACAACATGAGCTCCAGCCAACGCGTTTCGTTCAATAAAGATTGAACTTCATCAGTGTTCTGACCTTGGATCCGGGAAGGAGTTCTCGACAGACTGCGCGCAAGGTTTATAAACCGGGCCCTTATCAAGGAGGCCCATACAGGACGCAGTACTATGTACTTTTACTGTCACGTTTCCTCGTCGATGATACTATAGAACACCAACGCATCACGCGCTTTACCCTCATACGTAGAAGTTGGGGAACCAAGGATTTTGGATCTCCATTAGTTTTCAGCTACTTTGTGCCCTGATGAAGTTCAATCTTTATTGAACGAAACGCGTTGGCTGGAGCTCATGTTGTCTGATGACGTTTAAAATAAAGGATTGCCTTACGTAAAGGAATTGATCAGTCTTGCTTATTGGAAAAGACATTTTGGGAGTGCACCGCTCCACGTTTGTCAGTTTCAGATCTGCTTTGCAGTTTGCACCTAACAGCGGCAGGTGCAGGAGTTGTATGTGCACACCATCTCTCATCACCTTCTGACAATTACAAGAGGAACAGAGCAGTGAGGTGCGGCTATTGTGGTCCGCCGTTGGTCGTTGCTCATTGTTGATTCTTTACCACGATATTCTTGCAGTCGATATTTATGTATCTCGATATTTTGCACTCGATATTAGTGCAAGTCGACATTTCCTACTCGATATTCTGACTCTTTACCGTGGTGGCTAAGGTATTCAAATTGCCTGATCTATGCAGGATCTTACCTTCCCTAAAGTCCAGAAAAGACCATCTTTCAATTTTCACCAACTCCAGGGCATATAGTAGATAAGAAGGAATTTTTAGATGGTTTAGCTGAAGAGAGAAAAAATGTTGGCGACCGTGTGCATTATAAAATAGTCTCAACCGATTAGCGTGGTTCATGGCTGTAATGCACAGGTGGGATACATAGTTTCTTTCTAATAGGTTTGGGATAAAAGTCTTCCCTAAATACACAAAAAATCAACTTCTTCTAATTCATCGGCCCCACCAAGACCATGTGTACTTCAATTTCTTAAATTGATGCTTGCCTTTAAACACTAGAACTTTACTTTTGGAAGAGTTTATTTTTTTTAAAGTGGTCTCCTGCATTGTTTTTCAGTAAGCCCAGCCTCCTTTGTAAGACTTTGTGTGTCAGATCAAAAATGACTATATCGTCTGCATAAAGCACAAACAACATTTCCTCCCCTCCTACTTTGGGAGGATCTCCCTTATAGGAACACAGAATCTCAGGCAGGCCAGACACATAAAGAGAGCATAGCTCTGGCTAGTAGGCAACCTTATTTGAAGCCATTACTTGACAGGATATTTGTTGAGAGGCCTTGGGTTCCTCTCAAATGTGTTGCTTGAATATGAATTTACCTTGAAAAAACAAAAGACAAGAGGAGTTTTGCAAAACACTGGGGCTGGGAGAACAGCATACAGAAAAGGGTCTGAGGACTGACTCAAAGTACAATCCATTTGAGAGCCATTGTATACATTTCTTGGAGCATCATAAAACAATTCACAGATCCTTTTTAGGTAGAGGAATGACTAGGCCTAGTCATGGAGTCATAAATTACTCACAACTGATAACAAATGCAGGTGGTACTATAATATTCACTGCACTCTAGAATCTTGCCCCATAATGCTTTGCGGGGCCTTTGGTTGGCATTGTATTTTTGCCCATAACTTTGCTTGGGGTGGTCCTAGGAGGATGGGACCACCACCGAATCGTTCAGCGTGATATGCTCTTTGTGTTCAAGGCATCTGCTTGGTCCTCTCCCTAGGTTAGGGGGGACCACAAAATCATTACCTCTCTCACTGCCTGATATGTTTCAAAGCTCACTTTTGTGAGGTGGCTATATGCTCTTTACCATGTAAAGGTAAAGTTGCTTTACCAAAGGTATGTGAGGTGGGTGTGGGTTCAGGAGCTAACTCCGCTACGAGTGGAGTTCACTGTCCACCGCTAGTCGTGATACCGGTTTGGATGAACTTCTCTATGGGGAGCAAATTCCTTGTTGTTGCTTGATGCATTTGGGGTTGCTGAACCCAGTGTTTTAATTGGAAATAGCGGTATTCTTCTGTAGGCGGTAGTTTGAAGAGGGTAGCGGGCATCCTCCCTCCCTCTATTGATCAAAGTGACCATCAATCAGCGCCGGAGTTAAAATGAATAGGGGTATAGGGGGATGGGAATGTCGTCAATGGCAGTGTTCTAGTTACACTATTCCACACTTTCAGGGTAGTAGCTGTAGGGATACTCAGATAGGTATTGTTCGGCCTTCTGATTTCGGCTTCCAGGGCAGATCCCAGATAGTTCTGCCTGCTATCTGCCTATCCATGTGCAGCCAGAGTTTGTCTGAGGCCTTAAGGGGCCATTCCCCCAGGACCCGTTGCTGCGCAGCTCTGTAGTACAGAAGATAATTGGGGAGGAACACACCACCCTCCAGGCGTGGCCTCATCAAGTCGTTGGGAAAGGTGTGCCCTCTGGCCCTGCCATATAAATTTCGTGGTCATCTGCTGGAGCTCTGTGAATAGCTCCTTGTCTAGTGTAATGGGGAGGCCCTCGAAGAGGTACAGAAGGCGGGGCAAAGCATTCATTTTGATAGAGTTTATGCGACCTATCCATGTTATGTAGTCAGAGCTCCACTTTTTAAAGTCAGCCATGAGTTGTCGCAGCAAGCGGGTGAAATTAGCTTTGTAGAGGTCTGCCAATTTGTGGGTGATATTAATGCCCAGATATGTAATTTCTTTACATGCCCACCAAAAGGGGGAAGCGCCCTCGATGTCTCTCTGCATTACTGGAGACATTATCAAGTTAAGTAAGAAAGACTTAGAGAGGTTGACCTTGAACCCCGACACTTGTTTGAAGTGGGTAAGTTCGGCTTGCACAGCCGGAAGGGAAATACTGGGGTTAGTAATAGGTAATAGGACATCATCTGCAAAGAGCGAGATTTTGTATTCGTCTGAGCCAAAGCTGATGCCACTAATCCCCAAGTTGGACCTTATCCGTGCCGCGAATGGTTCAAAACTTAGGGCAAAAAGCATGGAGGACAAGGGGCAGCCCTGTCTAGTGCCTCTGGACAGGTCGAAAAAGTCTGAAGCCACTCCATTCACTAGGACACGGGATCTTGGTGACCCATAGTTAGCTTTCACCATCCCAAAGAAGGCCTCTCTGAACCCAAAATGGCTTAGGGTGCTCAATAAGAAGGACCAATCAACGCAGTTGAAGGCCTTTTCTGCATCTAATGAGAGAAGGGCCGCTGGGATACGTTTCTTCTGGACTTTATCGATGAGGTGTAATACTATGCAGAGGTTGTCATGAGTCTGGCGACCCTTGATAAGACCTGACTGGTCGGGGTGAATGAGAGTAGGCAAGATGTCTTCTAATCTGCGGGCCAGTATCTTAGAATAAAGTTTGGCGTCTAAGTTTAGTAGTGCTATGGGCCTATATGAGGCACAGAGTTGGGGGGCTTTCCCTGCCTTGGGAATTATCGTAATTAAGATTAAGGCTTCCCCCATGGACGGAGATACGCACTGACTCATTGCCATGGCGTTAAAAAGGTCTGTGAGGTGGGGAGTTAGTTTGGGCGCAAACATTCGATAGAACTGGGCAGTCAGTCCATCAGGACCCGGAGCCTTCTGACGCTTGAGCCTATCTATTGCCTTCAGTACCTCCTCCTGAGTAATGGGACGACTAACCTTGTCATTGGTGGCCGGAGAGACCTGTGGTAGCACCAGTGAGTCCATATACCGGGATTGGTCTTGCTCTAGCGGGGGATCTGCCGTGTTGAGTGAACGATAGAAATCGCAGAAGGCCTGTGCTTTTCCCTCCTCACTAAGGTGTTTGATCCCCTCACTGTCGATTGTGAGTGTCGATTGTCTGCCTGATGTATTCTTTTTATTGTTTCGTTCTGAGTTGTCACACCAGCAACAATCCTATTTTATCATTGCCCCCATATCCCCGAGCTTGAAGGCGCAGAATAGTTTTCTCTGCCTTATTGGTATAGATTGCCCAGAGCTTCCCTCTCAGTGCCGTGACTTTCCCCAAGGATTGACTGGACGGGGCGTCTTTGTGCGACCTCTCTGCCTCCGGCAAGTCCCCCTCCAGAGACACTCTTTTTTCCGCTTGAAGCTTTTTCAGGGAGGTGGTCAATGCGATGCATTGTCCCCCTATGACTGCATTAAAGGCGTCCCAATTATTCAAGTGAGAGGTGTCTGCGGGGACATTGGAGACAAAGAAGTCCTTAATAGACTTCCGTAGATCATCCCAGAGAAGCCTATCTCGGCATAGGAGATTGGGGAAGTACCACCTAGTTTGGAGCGTGGAGCTGGCCAGTTTAGTAGGAATGCTAGTGGGGACTGATCAGAAAGGCTTATAGGATGGAGCTGGGCGCTCGGGATTGACTGTAAGAGTGATTGGCTGGCAAAAATATAGTCGATCCTGGAGTATGATCTATGGGAGTTGGAGAAGAAAGAGTAGTCACAAGTTGAGGGATTGAGGCCCCTCCAAACATCCACCAGTCCCATTTGTTGGAGGGAAGTTTTCAGCGATTTACTAAAGACTCCCCCGCTGACCTCTGTGAGTGGGAAGTGTCTATTGTGGGGTCCCAAATAAGGTTAAAGTCTCCCAATAGAATAATGTCCCCCCTTGCAAAGCCCTCTAGGGTGGTGAGAAATGTGAGGAGGAAGTCCGACTGCCCAGAGTTGGGAGCATAAACCGTAGCTACGGTGCAGGGTCGTCCCATCAGCACCACTCTGACCATCAGGAACCTCCCTGCCTTATCTGATTTGATGTCGTGGGGTTGAAAATGAATCGTAGAGTGAAAAAGCAGGGCTACCCCGTTCTGCTTCATAGCGTTAGAAGAGCAAAAGATTAAAGGGTAGTCCTTATGTTTCAATCGTTGGTCTTCTCCTTTCTTAAGATGGGTTTCCTGCAAGGCCACCAAGCGTACCTGATGGTCCCCCAAGAAATTCCACAGACGTTGTCGCTAATTAGGGGAGTTGAGACCCCTTACATTCCATGGCATACAGCTGACTGCCATTTAACTATAATCATGCATCTTCCCCATGAGGGCACAAGAGACATCCCGACCACCACTCCGCAGGCCTCCCACTCCTCACCCCCCACTTCTCCCCCACAGTGCCCCATTCAAAAGCATCACATTTTAGACACCACGGTAAAAACAATAACCCTAAATTAAAACAACAACTATTGATGAAGAAGTCCATGAAGCACCCAAAAGGCTTCATGAAGTGGTGACTTCCGGGGCAGGACCATTCCCGCTCCCAGAGCCCTGTATAGATGCAAATATGGACACTAATTCCTACGGAGCCAGCATAGTACTAGCAGGAATGAATTGTGGTGACAGGTCTCATTGCAGTGTACTGAGGGAGAAGCTCTTCCTCCGCTTTGACCCCGGGAACTGAGATTTGTGGGCCCGGCGCCTCCACCACAATGCTTCCTCCTTCTCGCTTTGAAGCCTTTATTTGTTCAATTGTGGAGGGAGGGCCGATCTCCATTGCATCGGGCCTTGAGTGAAGATCCCATGTCAGCGTTTCACCGTTTTACCACCCCTGCTCGGCGTCTGCCAGGGACCCGGCACGCACCGCTCCATTGGCTGCTCCGCTTGCGCTCTCTCTGCGCTCGCCTCCTGCTGTTATGGGAATTTCTCAAGGCCAAGGAAGGCCGCCGCCCCCCCACCTCAGTAAAGTGGTGTTGCTTGTTGTCGAGAGAGAAGGCTATCCCAAAGGGATATGTCCACCGGCATTTTATCTGGCGACCTCGCAAGGCATCTGTAATTGGGCGGGACTTCTGTCGATGGGCCAGTGTGGCCTGGGAAATGTCCTGAAAGAGTGAGCACGTCGCGCCCTGAAAGGTGACTGTATCGCTACTCCTGGCTTTCCTGAGGACCAGTTCCTTGATTTTGAAGGAGCTAAATTTGGCCAGAATTATCTCTCGGGTGTCTGTTTTCTTCCTGTTGTTGTGGGCCCACCGTGTGCACTCGCTCCAGTTGTACCTCAGGTGAATCGGCCCCAAGACGCCGGAGAAGAGATCCACCATGAATACGTCCAAGTCCGGTCCTTCAGTTCCTTCTGCTAGGCCTCTCACCCTTATGTTATCTCTTCGGGAGCGATTTTCTAAGTCCTCGCATTTTAGCAGGGTGGTATTCAGCTGGGCGGTTTGACAGTCGTGCTTTCTTCCAGGGGCTTGAGTCGACCTTCGAGCTCCTGGTACTTCATCTCTACATCCAGGGTGCGAGTGCCAACTGAGTCCACGTCTGCCTGCAGTGCGGTTAGTTTAGTTCCCATCTCGGCTTTGAAGGCCTCAAATGAAGCACCAATGTTGGCCTTGATGTCCTCCCTGAGTTCCCTCTTGAACTCATTTAGGGTCGCCAGCAGGTCTTCTCTGGTAAGTGCCATCACTGCAGCCGCTGGATTTTCCCCCTCTTCTCCCGCTCCAGGCTTGGCTGCACCAAAATAGCTGGAGACCTTGTTGGGCTGAGATTTCTTCGGTGGCTTAGGGGCGTGCGCCTCAGTGCGCGTTGTGCCGCCCCCGATCAATAGGTCCCTTTGGCCAGGTCACAGTAGCTGGGGGTGAGGGTGAGGGAGGGTCCTTCTGTATGTGCACAGGGCTCTTTGGTATTATTCACTTGACTCCAGGAGGATGCCTCCTTTTGGACACATGGCAGAGCCCCAGGCCGCGGCATGCAATGGGCAAGAAACACTCCACACAACTGCTCCCCGGCCCCATCCTCCGATCAGAACCAGCTATTTCCTGCTATAAAACGCAATGCCTGGAGCCTCCCGGACGCCATCTTAAGGTCAGACACAGTTAGGCCAGCTACACTCCTGTCTCTCCTGGCTTTCTCTTCCCTGCTGTGGCCCAGGCCGGAAGTGCGGGGTAAGTCCACGGTCCCCCTCTCCCGCCACTCCTCACCTGCGCTCTCCCAGTTGGCCGAATCGCTGCACTGTGGGCTGTCCTCCCTCACGCTCGTTGGAATGCCTGGGGTGCAGCTGAGCCCGCCATGGCCCAGGATCTGCACTGTCTTTGCTGGTGAGACCACCCCCCAGGGGGGTACATCGTCCGGTAGGCTCCACTCCAGCAGCTCATTTCAGGCAGTTGCCCACCGGTAAGCGTCTCGCCGCGGCTGTTAATAGCCAGCGAGCGCCGCCACCGCCATTTTGTTTTCCGCTTCTCAGCTCCTCCGATCCAGGCCGGTGTCAAAATCAGCACTCCCTCAGCAGTATCAGGCTCCGGAATGTGTCCTCTTGTCACCACGCGCTAGGCACCTGCATCTCGGGTTGTTTTTACCGAGTGCAGCGCGCCGTGGAGACCAGAATAACGGGGCTCTGCGCGGAGCCGAGCAGAGTTACGTCCTCGCGGCCATAATGGTTGGCCACGCCCCCTGTATAGTAGATTTTACATAAGACAAAGGGGACTACAAGGTGTAGGATTCATATGTCATCCACACTGGTAGGCATATTTTGAAAGTGCTTAGCCTGAAGAAGCACAAACTCAGGATTCAGAACAGAACACAATGGATAGGATTGGCTTTACTAATAAGAATTTAAATCTACCCAAACAAACCCTTTTTAGCAATATTAGTATAATGAAAGATTCAGAAAAAAACATAACTGTCTTGCCTGCACTATGTAGTTTGTATGCAGCTCTTTGATGACACTTCTTAGCTCACTGTGCTAGATTATGATTGTAACTTATGAACTGCACAGTAACAAAAGGGACTCTGTGACAAAAGCAGT